>JAGFBZ010000483.1:636579-1273159 GCA_018398805.1 Hirundichthys speculiger
TCCCCTCCATTCTTAAAAGTAAGAAGTTAGCTGTTGATACTCAATGATGTGTTTGCTTAAGTTTAATATGAAGGTAAGTGCTGCTTCAGTGACACTGATGGATTGGGTCATGACGGGTTTGTTTGTTGAAGGAACAAAGAGGCTGCAATCTGCTCTTGTCAATGATTTCTTTTTTTTGTGTGTGTGAGTGAATATCAAAATAAAATGTAAGTAACCTGTTATTATTCTGCATTTACGAAGTGATGTGCAAGTGGATGAAAATTGATCCAACAAATTGAAAAAGGGGGTTAAGTGTTTTTGCCCTATCGACTCCGACTGAAATGACGGTTACATAAAACACTCATTTCTCTCCCATTAGCAGATGAAGCCACAGCCAAGTATTATTAGAGGGGCCACATTGTAACACCGCTCCAAAGACATTTTCTTACTGCTAATGGCTCTCAGTCCAGAGGAGAAAAATAAAGATATTTTGCTTCTGTGGATCAAATTGAGGCGCTAAATGCGTGTGGTGAAACAGCCTTTAAATGTATGATCGTCTCAGAAAGGTGAGAAGCCTTCTTGGATAAAGCCTGTCATGATGGCAAATGCAGCTCAAAGTGAATTCATTTGTGCATTTTATTTATGGTCGCTGCAAACAGTGTGGATTCTTTTTCTGAATTGTTTGTACACTATCATTACCAAGGGTCACTTCACAGTCTCACATTAATTGATGGCCTGTCAGTCTGTCAAGTAAAAAGCCTCTCCTAGCGTTGTGTGGTAGCATTTTTTATGACGGGCTTTACAATAATGTTGATGGGTTAGTGTTTGTGTTCAGAGACCACAGCATGCATCACAGCAGGGGGCCCATACGTTTGATTGATTGTCGTTTGCGGCAGCAGATAGTATATAATTTCCCATGCGATTAATTTGAATACCATCTGTCTGTATTGCAGGAAGTGATGTGGGAATCCGAGATCAAACCCGTGCCATTATTGATCGCAGTGGTACCTGCCTTACCCAAGAATGCAGCTGTTGAGCTTCACGTGACCGCAGTTGAGGATGATCCCAGCAGAAGAACTTCCCATCACATGACTGCAAAGGTGGCATGTGGGTCCATGGAGTGCCACACGGTGTTGTCCGCTGACAAACGGAGTGGCTCGCTGTCACTTTCCCTGGCTGTTGCTGGCGACAGCCAGGAGGCCGATGTGAGGCGTTTCACAGAGGAAGTCGGTGCCATGTTCACGAAAGCCATGAAGATGATGGGTGCTGAGCTGGTGCCACTGTGTGCAAGGGTGTTCTACAAGTGCAGCCTCTCACTGGCATGCCAGATTGTTGGAGGTAAGTCGCTGAAGATACTACCGTCAGTCAGCCAGAATATTTAAACCGCCTGCCTGATATTGAGGAGGTTCCCCATTATTCAGTCAAAGCAGCTCTGGCTCATGAGAGCATGGCCAAGAAACCTTTATGGCAGTGGTCCCCAACCCCCAGGGCCCGGCCCGGTACCAGTCCGTGGGTCATTTGGTACCGTGCCGCAGAGAAAAAATAAATACTTCCATTATTACAGTTTGATTTATTATCCAAGTCTAAATGATGTTTTATTTTGAAAAATAACAAAATTCTCGTTATATTCGTCTATAACTTACTCTGAACACATGACTAGACTTTACGACCCGCGTCTCAGTCACGTGGCAAAATGAGTAAAAAATAAACGTCTTCAGAAAGTGTCTTTCCGAAGAATGTTACCGATGTTCTGTTGTTGGTGTGACGTTACGAGGACGCTACTAATAAAGTTGGACATGAATACACAGCGGATTTACGTTTATTATGATATATAGAAAATACCACAGTTTTTATGCCGGTCCTATCTTTTTATTTTGTTGTAATTATCTGCGGCACATTTTACAGACCGGTCTGTAAAAATATTGCTTGACATTAAACCGGTCCGTGGCGCTAAAGAGGTTGGGGACCACCGCTTTAGGGCATCTGATCCAATGACGGTATGGTGTGCCAATACAGTGGATGACTTTCCCATTTTATAATATCAATAATGTAGGTACTCTTTAATCTTTAATATTACATTTAAACATTTTGAGTTGTTGCTGTAGCAATAGCTCCACTGGATTTATTAGTGTTTATTAGCATTATGTTTAAATGTATTAACACAGAGCCAGTCCCAAGCTTGGATTAATGGGGAGGTTTGTGTTTTGCCACACCAACCCTTGAAAAAAGGGAAAAGCCAAAAGAAGTTGTTTTAATGAATGTTGTGGATGACTATTACTTCGTGTAACCTCACGCAAAACTAACAACAGGAACAATGATGATAATTATATATTTTTTTTTTTAAATTAGAGCATTCAGTTCAATACAATTTTATTTGTATAGCGTCTGTTACAATGTCAATTTTCTCTAGGCGCTTTACAGAGACCCAGAGCATGACCCCCGAACAAATATCATTAACTAAAATTATAAAATAAATCCAAATCAAGGACAATGGCAAGTATTAAAAACTCCCACAGAAGGAGAAAAAAAAACCTTTCAGCCAAACAGTTGCAAGGAAAAACTTCACTTAAAGTGGAAGAAACCTTGAGCAGGACCTGGATCATATGGTGGGACCTTCCTGCCGAAGGCCAGCCGGGTAAAGAAAGAAAAAGAGAGCGGAGACAGGACAGAGAGAGGAGAGCACACAAATGACTGAATAAAATGACTACATAAACAGATGCAGGCAGCAGCACTGAGATGAGATGGTCAGAGGACTAGGTCGTTGGTCACCACGCCAGCCGGCACCATGAACACATCTCATTTTTAGTGGTCGGGGGCAGTCCTTGAAAAGCAGCAGAGAAGCGTGTAAGACTGCAGCTCTGCATCCTGGCCTCCACCCTGGATTGTCAGGGGGATCGTCTAATAAAATCGTCCAAATTCCTAGAAATAAGAGCTGCACCATCCCGGTTGGGATGAATGCCGTCTCTTCTAATCAGACCAGACTTTCCCCAAAAAGTCTGCAGATTGTCAATAAAGGCCACGTTGTTTGCTGGACAGCACCACGACAACCAGCGACGGAGCGATGGCATGCAGCTAAACATATCATCACTGGTTGAATCAGGACGGGTGATCAGAGAAAGTTACAGAGTCTGACATGCTCTTTGCATAGTTACACATTGACTCAATATAAACTTTAGTGACCTCCGACTGGTGTAGCCTGGTGTCATTAGCGCCGACATGTATGATGAATTTACTGTACTTACGATTACTCTTTGCCAGCAGCTTCAAATTTGCCTCAGTGTCGCCCGCTCTGGCTCCTGGGATACACCTAACTATGGTCGCAGCTGTCGGCCTCACATATCGTAAAATGGAGTCGCCAATCAGCATGGTGGGTATTTTGTGTTGCTAAATGGGGAAAAATGGTTTGATACGTGAAGTGAGTGATGGTGATCCACGTGCCTTTGTTTTGGGCTGCGCTTCCTTTGAACCGTCACCCAGCCTCCCTGACTGGCTGGTTGCTCGGGTGCTGCGGAGGGAACTGCTAGCTGCAGCTACACTAGGCTGCTCCGCAGCTACGTTAGCCTAACTACCTGTCGCATCTAACAGACTATGGTCTAGTTGGTGGAACCGAGTCTCTAGCTCACTGAGCCTCGTCTCCAAAGCTGTGAATAAACTACACTTTATGCATTTACCATTCTCGTTAAAGGAGGTAGAGGAAAAACTAAACATTTCACACACTGAGCAGTGGGAGGGGGAAATGGAAGGAGAGGAGGAAGCCATCCTAAGAATCTAGTAGGCTAATAAACTAAAGAACCAGCGATTAGCGTAGCGGCAGAGAGAATCCCAGGGAAAAAGTGCGAAGCAGAACTACGTGCAAGTGCTCAGTTACAATTTACAACGACAGTGTTGAGTTATCGCTAAATCGAGTTCAGTTTTAAGTTTTAAAAGGTTGAAAGAATCAGCATCTCTGCTGTAGGGATGCTCTGTGGTATCTGATCATGAATCTTACTGATGCTACTTGGTTATATGGGCTGAGGTACTTGTGGATCTGGGAAGTCCGTCCCAAGTCGAACCTTGTATTGTAACAAAATTATAAACTGTATTTGCCTCCCCTATTGGTGGCTTTAATGTTGTTGCTAATGGTAGTATATAAAGATTCATTAAGAGTGAAAATATTAGATAATTTATCCCATTTTATAATCTGTTGTGAACAACAGACGTTGCCCACAGAAGCCATCTTGCCAATAACATTTCTGAGATGCACCACTCTGACAAATTGAGCTCCACAACAGTGTTAATGGAAACAAAGTGAACAAAGTAGTCACTCCGCTCTCTCTTTCCAAAGAAAGAGTGAACATCGGTTCAGTTGGCATAAAGTATTCAAGAAAACAGTCTCCGAAGAGGAACTAGTCTTCTTCCTGTATTTAATTATTGTAAGTCATTTGTTGTGTCTGCAGTGTGTACAGTAACCCGAGCAGCTGGCACAGTCTTTTGTCATCATTACACTTTTATATACGCCACCAACTCCGGCTCCCAGGATCCCAGGTTCTCGTCAAGGCAAATGCAAAGCGGTATTTGTTTTATCCTGAGATGTTCTCACTGAGAGAAAAGGCCAACGAGCACATCGATCACTCAGAGTCGGTTGTCAAGCCAGAGCCGAAGCAGTCAATTAACATTTTTGAATCTTTGCCAAGCCAGCCATCTAGCTGTCATTTCTAACTCTGATATGACTTATCGTTTTCAGAACATTGAATTATGGTTACCAGAACTGAATTGGAAAACACTGATCTGTTTACAATATGTCTTACCGTGCCTGACAGAGGAACAGTGCTGTTTTTGTTCATATCTAATTATGCTATTTAAACTGAACATTATTTCATGATATGCGACGCTTGTTGGTTATTTCCTCTATTATTCACAACAGAAAGTGCTGGAGTGGCAGTGACATATTGTTAGAACTATGCAATATACTCATTCTTCGAAAAAAATGAATTACTATTGGATTGAAAAAGCCCATTTTAAAGCTTGTATATGTATTAACAGGTTAAAAACCTTCATTCTTTTTAAAGAAACTCTTAAATATATATAACTCAGTCATCAATTATCAGAAAAATCAACCTAAATTTTAACCCTTGACATGATGTTTCTTAGATTATGGACTGTACAGAAGGCTTCCCTAAAACCTTTTACTTACTCATCGTTGAGTTTGAATCTGTTACCTTTTGATGCATGCTCTTCCAGGCCCTCCAACCCTACCCGTGGGCTTTTTTATGGGTCACGGCCGATGCTCATGGGGTGATGAATCCAAAAAGTCAAAAGGAGAAAAAGTAACACCTCTGGCGCTAGCAGTCACAGCCCTGCGACCGCTGCTGTCAGCGCACAGACAGACAACACGGGAGCAAAATGTGACTGCATCCCCCAGCCCCCCATTCTTTCACTTGCTGTAGGATTCACAGCTGATAGACGTGACATATGGTTCGAATGAAACCTTTAAACATCTTGTCTCAACTTGTTACTTACAATAGAAAGGTTTTCTCAAAGAGGCTTTGTATTAACGTGCACCCTGGGTGCTCTGGTTGCTGGTGGACGGCGCTACGTACAGCTGTGAATGCACTCAGGATGCACCGGGGAGGCGCCAGATCCAAACGCTCGGGCCAGATTCAGAGGTGGTCTGTGAAGCCTCGGTGCCCACATTCTTTTAACAGTGTTCGACTGTGCCACGGACTGCACTGAAAGACCACCTACTGACTTTACACGACTCTACAGTGAAGCAGAGTTTCCACCAGGATGCTGTCTCACCGCTTCAGCTGCACGACGACACTTTCTGCAAAAAGCAGTGACGCATCATTCACTGAATACTACTCTTTCATGTTACTTTCTGCAAAGACAAGTCAAAGGATGCTGGAAAGCTGCCAGATTCAAAGCAGCTGAGAGGAAATCTCTATAATTACGTCATATTCACCTGAGTAGAGGAAGCTTTACACCCACTTTATAGTACTTTACACCCCACAAGACGGAAAACTTGAATACTGAAATGCGACATGTCAAAACAAAAACCTTGCAGATCCATATTCAGCTACGCGCACTTGGCATGTTTGTTCCTACTCAGAAGATGATTTATCGTTGACTCAGCCCCAGCCGTGCGTATGGGTCGCATTCAGATTTTCTGAGCGCACACAAGCATGCCAGATACCTCAGAATAACTTTGAACCTGGTGCAGCCGGTCCTGTACACGAGGGGCTTTCTTTGAAGACTCCAAAATGCAATTTTGCAAATAATGACATGATCTCTTGCTTTTTTTTCAAAGCTTGTGGCTCCACCACATTTGTGATTTAAACAAATTACAAGCAGTTTATTTGCTAGCTGGTATAATTAGTTCATACTCTCTGTAACCACTAAGAGGAAAAATGGAAGACAGGGAAGAAGCTTCATTATTACTCACCACTATTATCAAAGTTTAAAACGATAAGAAAACTGTACAACAACTCAGGTGTTTTTGTTTTTTCTGAGGTGTAATACTTACGAGCTCAACCCTGAATTACCCGTTAAAAAAAATATCTAAATATAAAACAATATTATCTACAAAAACTGTAAAAGGAGCACTTATTTAATCTACATCTACTGCACACTGAGGATGAGCAGCAGAGCTGAGGTTGTGGGTTGTGCCAATGAAAGATTTGCCAAATCTTCTCTGCCAGTGCTTTTTATTATTATTATTAGAAGAAACAAGACATATTGGCAATTTAACAATTTAAATGTATTCATTTAACAAACAGTTTGCAGTCGGTACGAGAGGGTCACTCCAAAACCAAGTAGCAGCATTAAACTCGGTTTTGCAGACCAACAGCTAGAAGATGCCCTTTCATACTGGTTCTAACCAGATCAGTCTAAAGTGGCACGCTGATTCTTGGAGCAGATACCAACTGACCTCTGTAGCCGGGCCCATGCTCTCCGGTGACCTCATGATTGTGACCAGCTGGGGACACTGGATGCTCAAATCAAGAGTCAATACCAACAGCAAAAAAAAAAAAAAAGAAGCTGTTTGGCATTTGTTTAGTCTCAATGTTTCAGCTGTTTCAGTCTCCAATAGTCAGATTACCACTCCGGCAGTTCTGACAACTGCTTCTGTCTGAATAATGATGGATTTCAGACTTAGGCTACACGTTTACATGTGTGTAGAGTAATTGAAGCGTCATCACAAGTGCTCGCTCAAGGTGCATGTAGGGATAGATTTTAATATCTGATGAATGCACATTAATTAAAACGTTATCTTTTAGGGACAGGCCTATATGTGATGATACAAAAATAAAAGAAAGTCTGAAAATGTTTTGCATAGACAGCTAATTTGACTGATTTAATCTACCAGTAAATGATGGAAGTTCATAAAGGAATTCTGAACGTTCACTTAACTGTGTCTCAGTCTCTGGTGCAAATAGACATATAAAAGCAAAGATCGTGAGCTTTAACATCTGACTTAGTATGTTATATGACTGACTTTGCATTTATGTTCATCAACATTTAAAAAAATAAAAAATGTCAGGTGTCATAACAATGATAGCCTTGTAAAATATTAAGTCAAATCAGGCTCCAAAAGAAGGAAAATGTGCAAAACTTGCATCTGGTTTGAAAGGAAGCATGCATGAATATTTGCATCCTGTCTTAATGGGTTAAAGTTGAGCTTAGATAAAAGCAAAAAGCTCCAAAGAGCTGAGAGAAACTGCGAAGAGATGCAATAAATGGCTCCAGCTTCTGACTGCACGTACAGGTGGTTATGTGATTTGTAGTCATTTAGTTAAATATTGCTTATAGTTTCTCTTTGGCTGAAGTGCACGCACCCAGTCCCTTTGCTTCTGTCTGTTAACCTTGAACTAAGTTTTTATGAGCTAAGACTTGCTAATTACAGACTGTGTGTTGCATCTACCATACCCTTCACTGACGCTCCCATTTCACTATATATGATTTTTAGCATTAAAGGGTGCTGGGGGCTTTAGTACTGGTTTGGTTGTAACAGCAGCTTTAACATATTCCTGTGTATTTGCCATGAAGCAGAAGAATAGCTGATGGTTTCGGGTAGGTGGTCTCATCTCATGATCGTATGATGGCTCTTTGAATCTGACGGCCTCTGTCCGCTGAGCCTTACAATGCCACCGCCAATGAAGCCCAAAGGGGAGCTGAAGGACAACGTGATGGGAGATCTACATAGGATTCTGATTGTATGTTACCAAAGCATTTATTGGGTTTGGAGGGACTCACGCTGCCTTTGCTTCCATTTCACTTAAAAAGACATAAAAACACGAAATTGCATGGTCATTCATATCACCTTCACCCCCCTCGTTGGCGCTCTTTCATGCATAAACAGACACGTCTTCACAGGCACTGAAAGAGGCTCAAAGAGAGAGCGCAATTATTTCCCATCCGGTGGTACAAAGATTAAAACACCCCGACATAAAACAGGCTTAGTGTTCAAGGTGTGATAAAGGGTTTGTTCGTTCTCTCAATAAAACCATCCCCTGTCTGTGATCTCTGCAGCACATTCAGTTGTCAGCTAGCTACATCTCCCGAGGATCCCGCTTCCCATGGTGCTCTGATAACACATATTTAGGCTTTTAATGCCCAGCAAAAAGCTCTTCGTTCAGTGGGGGCATTATAAGCTGTAGCGCATATTAGCTAATTAGGGTGTGGAAGCTCTTTGTAAGGATGCTTGGCATGCTGCGTGTGCTTCAAATGAGGGAGAATGAAGCTTATTAAATTGTGCCGAACCGCTTTTGAAATCGCAACGTCCCGATTTCACTTTCTGGGAGTTCGCACAAATGTCACACAGTGTTACATTTATTGTAGATTTTATTAAAAGAGCACTAGTTGGTTTGTCTATTGAGATCCAGATAACCAATGAGGAAGTGTATTTTGACAAGAATTATTTTTGGCAGATGTCACTGTGAATGTCGGAGGATTGACATTTCTAATAGTGATAGTAAAAACTGTGATACCGCATGCTCTCCAGGATGTATGGCTTTATTACGGCCATGTCAGAACACAGCGATCACGCCCAAGTCCCATCCAATATGCTGTTATTACAGAAAAAATCTGGCTGGACAGTCAACCATGAGACACTTGTGACCAATTAGTGTACAGAGCTCAAGAGGGAAGGACCCCAGCCCAGCTGGCTGCTGCTAAATAGGCAGGCTGTCATCAGACGCGGCTCTGAGACGCTCAATGAATTCTCGCTAGTCCCCCGTCCGCATAGTCTGGCCGCGCACAAACGCATACGCACTCCACTAACAATGTGTCAGCTGGCGGCCTCGACAAAGCTGCCTAATACCTCAACTCAACAGGAGTCGAACATCGCCTCCATTGTATGCTCCCGACTAGCCGCTTGGTTGTTCCTCCCGCGTGTCAGTGCTTGTGTGTTTGATCTGAGTGTACGAATCTGAGAATGCCGGTCCGCCGTTTAGTCCTTTCTGGCCATATGTCCGCACTGCAGGGGGGATGAACCGGGTCGGAGGCTGCAATCTGCCAACTATTTAAGAATGCCAATAATTTGTAAATAAGCCTTTGGTTTGTGGTTGAGGGGTTAAGTGTAGCCCTGCTGCGGGGACAACCCCAGTGGGACGACTATGCGAGTACCAAATGTCCTGTTCCTGTTTGAGTTCTCATGAGAATAACATTTAATCCCTCGTTTTCTCCCCAACCTCTATCCTGCAGGACTCGAAGAAAGTTTGAGAAGCGCTTTAGCAGAGTCCGCTCCATCCGTGGCTTTGGTGCCCGTCCTGGACTTGCCCGACTCTCAGATCTTCCATCTATCCTGCTGGCTAAGTTTATAGAAACCCTGACAAGAGTCCACGGCGATACTCAAACAACCGACGGCGCTGGAATCCAGCGACGGCCTTTCTCAAGAAACAAACAACTGACTGTGAAAAAGAAAATCATCCATTGTTACTGTTAATCACAGTTCTCGTGTCTCCACATTGTCTTGTTACTGTGCTTTTTTAAGTTCAGACCCGTAATCTGCTTTGTCCTCAAACTGACCGCAGCAGCTGTTTCTCCACCTCAGAAACAAGTCCGATGGAACTTCTACAACCTAAAGCCACATACCAGAGGACTAGGACACAGCCAACAAAGGGAGACACCACCAGTGTCTCATTGCACGAGGCGATAAACTGTATCCCCTGATATCCCGCTGTTTCTGGTGGAATTTCTCTTAGCTCGCTAGCTGACACCCCCTCATAAAGGCCCAGCACCACCTCTGACACCATCTGTTCAGCTGTAAACCTTCAGATTTACTGTGTGACTGGTTTGGGGCTGTGTGTAATGCGTTCCGGTGATGTGAGTGCGATTCTCTCTCATGCTTCACGGGGCTGTAGGTGTGTTATTATTGTGTAATAGGCAATCAGCGCCAAGCACCTGAAAAGATTAGGCCTCTTTATGTTTTCTATTGATTCCGAGGCGACCTGGTTAATAGAAGAAGGACGCTACCACACAAGGCTGCAGGCCAAGTATGTCTTCTGTGAGTGAGTGTCTGTTTAGCGGGTTGTCATTGGGCGCAGCGTGACGATGTTTGGAGAAAATACCGCCATTAACCATTGCTCCTGGAACATTTCTTTTCTCAAAGATCTTGAACCGTATTGATGACCTGGGTTGGAATGCATCTTCACTCCGGCTATTCTCTTCATTGCCCTTCTGGAGTGGAGCACGCTATTGATCTTTACCCTGCACTGTGTTGTTTTGATTGTTGTCATCAAAAATTGAACAATAGAGGCAGCCAATAGAGCCTGAAGATGTTTATTGAGGGTTGAAAAATACAAACAAGCAATTATTTATGAGAGAGGGCAAGCCAATTCCCCATAAATATACAATGTGTGTTAATGGTCTTCTGTTAAGTTTTAAAGGGCCCCAGCAGGGGAACATTCTGAATTTTAGTTTATAGTTTGTTAAAATGAGTTTATAATTAAAGTTCTTTTTTTTTTCCTTTACCAAGTCAGTCAAGTATCTGCCCACCCCATATATTTGATCTACAAGCAAATAAATAAGTTTGAATATGAAGCAATACACATAGACAAAGAAGGAACATTCTTTTTTTTTTTTTCCTTTTTTTTAAATTGTTTTACAGTTGAGCAAACACACATGTGAAGAGGTATTCCTTATTTGCTGGTCGAGGAGGAATAAGAAATAATAATTTTGTTGAAATTTCCCAGTTGAAATGAGGAATAAACACACGTCATTCAGTGGGGATCTGTTTCAAATATATGTGAGCATGTGGATCTTCAGATTTTGAATCTAACCAGCTCTTTTCCCACAACGAAACAAGCGGCAGCAGCAGCAACAGTGCAAAGAATTTGCATATAATTAAACTCAGATTCAGCACAACCACTAAAATTCACTGCTCTGGAAACCACTTGTCCGTCAGACATTAAGCATTACATTCTGTCTTTCAGCAGGCGTGTTTCGTGCACACACTGGCAAAGCCACAAGTATATCTTCACAGCCTCATCATAACCCACGTCATGGCCCGTAGCAGACTCCTTTCTTTGTGTCCTCACCACTGGGCTTCATCACAAAATGAGTAAAGACAGGGTGACATTTATTTTTCTCTTGTGTTTTGTCAAATGTACGTTTTTTACCAAGCTGACCTGCAACTACTCTACAAAGAAATGGGCTGTTTTGGCCAATATTGTCCTTTGTGTGCAGTGTACCAGCCCGCGGCCCTTGTCATTGTGGCCTTGCACATGGACTTTAACTGTGGTTTTCTTCCTCCAGGCAAACTACGCAATGTGTGTGACTCTCTTTCCCCATAGCGGTGGGCTACAGTAGGGGAGCCTGGCTCAGGAGCTGCCTCGCCTCATGAGACGCCCCCCCACACATTGTGGTCCGCTTGCCTCAGCGAAAGTGGTTTTGTTTGTTTTCATGTTGGAATCCTTTTTGTTTCACAATATATTGTTTTGGGGTTTTTTGCTATTTCTCTGACAGATTGTGAAAGCATGTCTTCATGGCCACAGCACTGACTGAATAGAACTTTGAGCATTTGCTGAACTGTGGAGCCAACAGTGGCGTTCATTGGTGTCTGCTCCCATCTAGTGGTCATTTGAAGCACTGCAACTTAAGCAGCAGCACAGTACCTGTTCTTGCTCTGCATTTGGCTTCATGTGAAAGGTGGAGCTGAAGTTTTAAGTACATTTGTTTAAAAAAATGTCTTCTGAAATTTGAGTATTGTATTTTATACACAAAGACAAAATATTGAATTATTTTCCCCAACTTTTTATTATTATCATTATTATTATCACAACTTTAGATATTTCAATTTCTCAGCATTGAGATATTGTGTTTTTTTTTTTTTTACAACGCTTCAACTTGGGTTTTGTGCTCAAATTTGTCCTTCATGAAGAAAAATAAAAAACAGTTATTGATTTTTCAGCACATTGTCATTTTTGATGTTTTAGTGGGAAAAAAAAAAAAAAACAACACAAACCCAGTAGCTCCATGCCATACTTCAGTATGTCCATCACTAGAGATAGTGATTACCAAATAATAAACACAGACGCTGCCACCCCACTGCTCCGTTAACATTATTAGATAACGCCGGTGTTTCAGAGAAATGATGTCATGATAACATTAATTAGATCTGCTGTGGCAACATTAGATATACAGAAAATTTATACAAGAAAAGGTTAAAACAATTAGGGAGAACAACCATCTGTGTTGGAAAGCATGTAGTTATTTTAGCTCTTTCACTCAAAATAGCACCAAACCAAAATGATGTATACTTTACATCTTTTATATAACTTGTTTTCGACTGTACTCGACTGCATGTGTACACAGAATAATGATTTAATTCTGTACATTGTTTAGCCGTTAGAGACATCTGAGGGTGGCCTGGAGTGTCTCTGGTACCAGGGATGTTAGGAGTACATTCTTTGGGAAAAATCTGATTGGGCCCCACTGCTGGATGAGTTGATGACTGTAGGGGAATGATGTTGCTGTTTTGGAGGTGTGATCGGGTTGCAAAAAATCTTTATAGATGTGGCAAGTGCCAAAATAACTTTCTGAGAAAGCCAGGATATAGGTTTTCCCCGGAGAACATTGGAACGTGACAGGATGAGCAGTGTTTATGCATGTTATTTATCAGTCATGTTGTTAATAACGTTATGGCTGATTGGTGTCACTGCTGCATGATGATTCTGGCCAGTGATGTCAGCGGATCTATTGGTTGGGCCCTACAGGTGATAGTCTGAGGGATCCAGTGCTTTTTAGTTTAAGTTTGATTATAATAACCCAAATAGTTCATGATTATGATAATATTATTGTACTATCATCAGAAACAAAATGTTAACTCTAGTTTAAAACTGTAAAAGCTCAAGTTGCAAAGCTCTTTTTGACCAACAAAATTAGTCATTTCTTCATATTTATACTTCATCCAATAATATGTAATTTTATACCAGTGGTGCTTAACCTGGGTTCGATCAAACACTAGGGGTTCGATGAGTCATTCTCAGGGTTCGGCAGAGGTCAAGACACACCACCTGACTCCAGCAACCCTCGTGACCCCAGTGATGATAAAGCAGGTTCAGAAAATGAATGATAAATACAATAAATAATTAGTAGTTCATGCATTGTACTGGTTTTGTTCTTTGAACACAGTGATGTTAATGCACGGTTCATTTTGTGCATCCGTAAAACCTACCTGTGTCTTGAATTTGAACAAAAAATATATATATATTATTATATATATATATTATATAGAATATATATGAATTTTTTTTTTCATGAAGGAAGGGGTTCAGTACCTCCAACAAGGTTAAGAACCACTGTTTTATACAGCAGCAATTGATTTTATTGACGTATGTGTCACATTTCTTCTTTCCTGTTATTCTATAATAGTGTATACTGTGAAACTAAAGGTGTGAAATCATATTTCCTCACATATGTAGCCATGACATGAAGAGTAACTGCAAATTCTCTTAGATTTAAATTTTTCCTACCATACATTTTGAGAAACGCACGTGCCCTTCTTGCCAGGGTGACATCAGAGCTAAATGCTTAGAGACAATACTACACACATTGATAAAAAATATGAATTGCAGTAGGACTGTTTTTAGTGTGTACTGCTGACTGCTGCAATAGAAAAGCATTATTTCAGTGTAGCATTATTTTAATGGTTCCTATTACAAATGTAACCATAAAATTTTCTAATCAAATGCATTGATTGGAATGTTCTGAGGTTTCTGGAATTTGAACGGCATATCTTTTTGTCCTGCGTACCTTAAGGGATTCACCGAGCAGAGGAAAACATCTAGAAATGTGTCACTGTATTGTCTGTCCCAGATCTTCTCCATCACCATGTAAACTTGAGTGATGTCTCATCCATAGCAGTCAGAAGCTCTTTACTGGTAAAACGTGGAAAAGCCTCCACACAGTTTCTGTATTTAAAATCTCGCATCTGAAAGACCACAGTGCAAAGTTTCCCAAAGACAGCCTGCATGGTACCACTGTTACTAATTACCCAAAATGCAAAGAACACGCTGCAGGAATGGACTTTTATTTCAACCATAACTACAAGTTACAGCCCCATACCTTAAATGCAAATTAGTTCTGCAAAGGTGGATTCCTCTGTAAGCCATGGATGATAGAAAGAACCTGCTGAATGTGTTTGGAGTCATTTTCCTCATCAGCTTAGGACCCACTGAACAACTCATGAACCAAAATTATTTGAAATGGTCAGCGGGGCTATTTCTAAAAAGGCATAAGTGAGATTGTGAAGATCACAAGAACGGATTTTCCGTAAAAAAAACGTTAAAAAAAAAACTGTCCCAGTTTTCTGCAAACCTTCCTTTCAGCATCCAAACTGCACCGTTTCTCGTTTATAAAGGACAGAAGCTACAAGTTCACAACCTGCAAGAAAGCTTTCAAGCAGAAGGCCCGCTTGTAATCTAATTAAGGATGTCAAACAAATGTTCACTTTGTGCATGTACTTGCAAGAAAAATCAGAGGCATCATAATTGAAATCAGATCGCAGATTTGCAGCTTCAGTCAACACTTTCTCTGCAGCTCATCCACCACTGCTGTGAATGTTTCTGAACTGGAGCTACAGTGGAAAATAAATGTTAATGCTATGTAAAACTGAAGAAAACTTCACGACAGATTTTGTCATAAAAACAGCGTGAGTTTGTAGAAGTTGGATGAAAAAGTTGGATGAAAAAGAACTGAAATGCATACCAAAGGAGTTGAACCCATTCCCGCAGTGTGATCTGAAGCCGAACCCTTCAAGTGCAAATTAAATTAAGGCTGCATATTTCATAGTTACCACAGTTGGTAGTCAAATATTTGTGCAAAACAGTCACTCTGAAGCAACAAAACATTAACCAGAACCCAGTAATGGACAGGGCCATGACTGGTGAGCTTGAAACGTGGAGTGAAGTCGCTCTTTTCCGTCAGATGTAGGTGTAATTACATCAGCTGAACAGCAGGGGGAGACAGGCCATGCAGGCAGCAGAGGGTTCATTCCACAAAACTGCTACTGTATATGTATTCAAAATGTTTTCCTTTTGTTAGGGTTAGGGTCAATATAATGAGATATTTCACTTTTAAATTATTTATCTAGGGATACATATTTATTTATATTTTGATGTGGAAATATAATAAATGCAATGCAATTTGATAATGTTTTTATTAATCCCTGAAAAGAAATTCCATAACACAACCTCAGTTACAGAAAAAAGTTGGAACACAATGTTAAGCATAAATAAAAAAAAACAAAACAACAGTATAAACAGTATGCCAATGATTTGCAAATCTCCTAAACCCATATTTATCTCAAAATCAAACATAAAGAACATATCAGATGTTGAAACTGAGACATTTTACCATTTCATAGAAAATATTAGCTCATTTTAACTTTGATGCCAGCAACATTTCTTTAAAAAGTTGAAATAAGGGCAACAAGGGCTGGAAAAGTAGCTGCTGTAAATCAAAAACAAATGGTGGAGCATTTGACAGCTAATTAGGTTAACTGGCAACAGGTCAGTAACATGACTGGGTGTAAAAAAGGACATTTCAGACAGCCAGACTCATTCAAATGTGAAGATGGGCAGAGGTTCACCGATCGGTGACAAACTGCAAAGTTCATTTAAAATGGTCTGAGGCAAAAATGGAAAACTGTTCTGTGGTCAGATTAATCAAAAAAAGAACAGTGTTGTGTCCTGCAGACTAAAGAGATGAGGGGCCGTCCAGCTTGTTATCAGAAGACAGTTCAAAAGCCTACATCTCTGATGGTGTGAGGTTGCACTAGTATCTTATTTGTGGGCAGCTTCCACATCTGGAAAGGCTCCATCAATGATGAAGAGTACATAGAGGTTTGAGAGCATATGCTCTCATCCAGATGACATCTCTTTCAAGAAAAGCCTTGAATATTTCAGCAAGACGCATCCCTGCATGGCGGGGGTTCGCCCCTGCTGGGGCAGGTTGGGTGGGGGCCCCCAATCAGCGGGGGGACTTCCACTGTGGAGTGGGGGGGTCTTAGGGGCTGGTGGAGGGGGGTGGGTGGTGCCTGGGTGGGCTAATGGTGGTGTCAGGGGTCTGGGTGCTTGTGTTGATGTGGTGATTGTGTGGGCCAACTGGGTTGGGGACCCTTTGGTTCTTTAACCATCATTATGGGGGGCTGGTTGGGGGGAACTTGGCTCGGGTGGGTTTGGTGTCAGAGTGCAGCATGGTGTGATGGGGGGTATCTGGGTGCTCTCAGGGTGCACTGTGTGTGGGTGTGACTGTGGGGGGTGAAGTATGTAGTATATACTGTAGTATATATTGTAGTATGTACTGAAGTATATCTATAGTATATATTGTAGTATGTACTGTAGTGTGAATGTGTGTGTATCAGTATGTATGTAGTTAGATGTCTATGTCTACCTGGATATGAAATTACAACTACAATTTAGGATAAGGCCGCAAAAACCGGATAAATTTTAAGGGTAATCATGGAACATTGGAGAAGGGATAGGATTAAATAAGTTTTACTTCTTTCTACCCCTTTTCAGACATGTTAAACCAGATATGTGTTATGCATATTGGTATGTACTGTATGTGTATGTATATAGATCGGTGTGTATACATTAGGTATAAATTTTGTTTAATTTTTATTTCTTCTTTTTGGGGGGGAATGTGTCCATTTAATATTTAGATTTATTTACAAGAGGTTCTATATGTTTCTAAATTATGGTTATGCACATGTGTCAGTGTATATTGATTTTGCATTATTATATTTTATTTTATAAACATATTATATTCATTTTCAGATACATAGATTCATGATAGTGTTAAAATTGTCTATGCTTTAAAAGATTGTTTTGACATGTCTGGAATTAATCAATTAAATGAAATGTAATGATTGTTGAGCAGCTGGAATCCTGCATCAGACAAGAATGGGACAATATTCCTCTCCTAAAACTCCATCGATGGGCCTTCTCACTTCCCAGACACTTTATAGATGTTTTTTTTTTTTTTAAAGAAGAGAGAATGCTACACAATGGTAAACATCACCTTGTTCCACCTCTTCTTTTTTGAGATGTGTTGTTGTCATCCAAGTCAACATATTTTCCATGAAATTATAAAATGTTTCAGTTTCAACATCTGATGTGTTCTATTGGGATTACAATATGGTTTTATGTGATTTTCAAATCTTGCATTCTGTTTTTATTTATATTTTACACAGCATCATGATAAATATTTGTGACATTACATTTTTCTAATATTTCAAACCTATATTTATACATTTATAGCACGATAAAAATAATGATTTAGTCATAACAATTATTGTTT
Organism: Hirundichthys speculiger; assembly: GCA_018398805.1. Classification (NCBI taxonomy): domain Eukaryota; kingdom Metazoa; phylum Chordata; class Actinopteri; order Beloniformes; family Exocoetidae; genus Hirundichthys; species Hirundichthys speculiger. The sequence goes on from JAGFBZ010000483.1 coordinate 654,340, forward strand.
TGGGGTACTTAATTCGGCAATATCGACTCAGTTACGCACTGAATAGTGTATTTTGCTTTTCTTTGTATCTAAAAGAAGAAAAAAAAAAGCGGCGGAACGCTAGACGAAATGTTGTTTGTACTCTGGGAAGATTACAGTGACGTACCCATACAGGAAGTTAGTCGAATTCAGCGCGTTGTAGTTTTGTACATGCGTAACAACCGTTCATCACACTCATGCCGAGTAAAAAGTAAAGGTTAGTGATCTTACATTATTGTTTTCTTACAGGGTGTTATACTATGATAGTAACAGTAGCTGTATTCATGATTATCTCATATAACTGTATCGTGGGAGTGCTCATTAGCTTAGCCAGTAACTCCACTGTAAAAACAAGCGTTTACTAATTTTATGTTCGGACTGTGTTTGTGAAAAGGATCATGCAGGTGGTAACTTTAATGATTTGAACTCTATATACCACCATTAATTATTGATACATCGCCTGAACTCTCGAAGTCTAGTTTACCAACTTTATCACAGCTAATCTTTGTACATTCTAATAGTTTGTTGCAATTTGTATTGCCAGGACTCGGTAGTCTTGCTCGGGTTTGTTTGTTCTGTTGAATATCTAGCTCTGCGTTTAAAGAAATACATTCATTTCTGCTGTGTTGTTCCTCAGAGTTGTCCTTGTAGCTGAATGAGATGGCCACCACGGAGAAAGAAACCCCTGCTAAAAAGGCTGCGGCGCCTTCAGTATCTCAGATTAACGCAGAATATGTCACGCAGGTAATCTGAAAATATGAGCATTTTATATGTCAATTCAAGTCAAGTTTATTTCTGTAGCACATTTTATATGTCAGTTCAAGTCAAAGTTTGTTTCTGTAGCATATTTAACACAACCTTAGTTTACCAAAGTACTGTGCAGGCTAAAGCAAACAAACACAATTCCTGATTTATTAATAAATATAAGCAAACATATCTAGTAATATAAAATTAAAGAACAGAAACAGAGCACAACAATGATATCTAATAAAATAGTAAAAAGACAACAGTACTTTAACAGAACAGTAACAGATAATATGTAAGAAGATGTATAGTTGTGTTCAAAATAATATTGGTGTGTTTAAAAAAAAAAGTGAATAAAGCTCAAAAATCCTTGTAATAACTTTTATTTTTCAAACTGTCAGATGTTTTGGGGAAACTGCAACACGTCTATTACAAGTCAAAACATCAGGAAAACTTTATTACTTTACAGAAAGTGGAAAAAAGAATATTAGGATGTTCAAAAATTAGGAAGTGTCTGCATTTTCCTTTACAAACTTAAAACATTTATTGCATTAGCTAAGAAATGCTTGAAGGTTAAGCTTTCCTGTGACTCACTGAACTGATATTTAGTTGTATAACTGCTGTTTCTCAGAACTGCTTCCCATTCTGTGTTCGTGGAGGTTGGCAAACTTCTGTCACCTGTGATCTGGTGTTCCAGCCCAGAACCATTGGGCTACATTTAACGATCCCTCTGCAGTTCTTGGTTTTTCCTCGGAAACAGCATTCTTGATGTCACCCCACAAGTTTTTTGCTGGATCAAGGTCTGGGGGGTTGGGCTGGCCACTCCATAACGTTAATTTTGTTGGTCTGGAACCGAAGATGCAGCTTCCTTACTGGTGCGTTACTGGACGTGTCCTTTTCAGCATAAGGCAACAGGACCTCTTCAAGTATTTAGACATATTCAAATTAACACCAGACACCATAGTGTGAGAAACGTCCCCATATCATGATGCTTGTGCTGCCATGCTGCACTGTCTTCTACTGTGGCTTGAATTCAGTGTTTTGGGGTCATCTGACAAACTGTCTGTGGCCCCGAAGAGCCAAAAAGAACAATCTTTCCTTTCATCAGTCCACAAAAAGTTGTGCCATTTCTCTCTAATGTGTTCTTTGGCAAATTGTAATCTCTTCAACACACAAGTTGGTTTTTTTTTGTTTCCTAACAATGGAACTTTATGGGGACTTCTTGCCAATAACTTGACTTCACATATGACGTCTTCTACTTGTTACTCTCACGGGTAACTTTAGATCCTCTTTGATCATCCTGGAGCTGATCATTGGCTGATACTTTATCATTTTAGCTAGTCTTTGATCCATTTGAAATGGTAATTTTCCATTTTCTTCCATGTCTCTGTCTGCTTTTAGGTTGCCATTTTAAAGCATTTGAGATCATTTTAACTGATCAGTCTATGGTTTTCTGCCCTTCTTTTATATATTTCCCCCTCTTCAATCAAGTTTTTCATCAGTGTCTGCTGTTCTTCTGCACAATGTCTGAAACAGCCCATTATACTGAGATTTTCCAGAGAAATGCATCGTAACCAGAATGTACAACATTTGCCGCCGTCCTTGAAATCAGGGTCACCTGTTTGACACCTGTTTGACACAGAATGAATGACCTCACTAACAGAACTCCACATTACTATTTTTTTTTCAACAGCCTAATATTCCCTTTTCTTCACTTTCTGTAAAGTAATAACAGAGTTGATGAATGTTTCTTCATGGTTTTGATTTGGAACAGAATGTGCAGTGTTCCCAATGAATTTGGGTGTATGGAAATAAACGTGATGAGAATCATTTCAAACACAGCTGTATATACAATAAAAGCCAAGGTATCATACTCAAGCTGGAGTAGAAGCCAGTGATAAGAGGTGGGTTTATGACACGGATTTAAAATCTTCAGTGGTCTGTGCAGCTCTGATGTTAAAAGGCCGGCTCTTCCAGAATTTGGTGGCAACAACAGAAAAAGCTCCATCTCCATCTGTATATGTGGTTTATGTGTTGCTTTTTACTTCTTACCAAAATACTTAACAAAAAAAAATAATTTTTAATTCATACATTGTTTGTATTTTGTAAGTTCATGCCATGTTAAATATGCGTTCCTTATTTTGTTTCAGTTGGCCAATAAATACTGGGCTCCTCATGCCAAGAATAAGCTACCCTTTGACCCTAAGGTGAGTGATTCATGGCTGCGTCTTAATCACAACATAAAACCCTTATGAATTATTTGTGTCGGTCCAGCTTTCGCTTCAAAAACAGCTCTAACCCATCAGGAGATAGAAGTGTGACCTTTTGGTGCGACCTGTGGTGTGTGGCAGCAGATGTTTTGCATGCTGCGGTCTCAGTGCTGGAACCATAGGGGATTGGGTTTGCTCCAAGGCGTGCTTGGATAGGGATCTCTGGAGTTTGGGCATTAGATCAGGGTCTTAGGCTGATTCTCATCTTCCTGTAGGTGCTGCTTGAACACTTTTTTTTTTAGTTGCTGAACACTTTCACCAACTTTCTCTGGTTGTTACTGGAAACTGCTTTAGTTTGCAGCAGCGTCCTGATGGGTGGGACTTCAGTTTGAGCTAGTGCTGGGCAGGTATGACCAAAAAATTTATATCACGGTATTTTTCAAAATAGTATCGGTTTCACGGTATATCACAGTATTTTTTTTTTTTGAAGGCACAACTGGGTGTTAAACACATTTTCTAATCATTTAGAGAGGAATTGCTGCAGTAAATTGGCTTAGAATGACATATTTTACTGTTAGGAGGAGTGAATATTGTAGAAAAACAGTCATATCTACACTAGTATTAATACAGGTTTGCATGGCCTCACAAAATGATACTATTTACAAAGAGGTGGCACTCGTGATTCTAATTAAGTGAAGGAATCCGAATGCATGATAGTTGCAGTTAAAATACAGAACCCTTTTATTTTTCAAATTTTGCAAACAACTGGAAAAATTTATTTTGTAAAAAAATCAACATTAACTACACAATGTAAACAACGTTCTAAAGTTGTAGCCGTGGGAGGCAACACCAGCCTGGTGTTGCCTCCCGCGGCTACAACTTTAGCTCGACAACATTTGCAGATTATTGTAGTTTGTTGGACGTCGTCTTTTTTAAATCCAAAGAACTTCCACACGAAAGACACGGCTCCTCGTTTAGGAAGAAGTTCCTCAGTCTCATGTTGCCGTTCTGGAGCTTCCACTTCGGGACTTTCGCTGTCCCAAACTAGTAGCGTGTTGTGCCTCCAGTGCAACTGCAAAACAGTCCCCTATCAAACAATGTTCTGCGGCACTTAAGTTCCGCCGTGCGGCGTTTCTAACATTGTGTACGCTACAGTACATACTCACCGGTATTACAGTATATGAAAAATTCATATCATAAGAAAAATAAACACCGGTATTCGGTATGAACCGGTATACCACACAGCACTAGTTTGAGCTACTCTCAGTAGTTTTAATATTGTCTCTCAGTGATGAATGATTTGGATCTTTTTTTTTTCCCTCTTTGTTCAGGTCATGGAAGATGTCTATGAAAAAGAGATTCTCATGTCTAAGTGAGTGGGCATAAAGCACTTTTTTCAGTCACATTAACACATGTTATTCTTGATAATCTTTCTGTTATATTTATGTGCATTTATTTGTGGTTTTCTTTCTGTGTACATATAGATTTGCCATCAGAAAAATTATGCTGCTTGAGTTCAGGTAAGTTATTTCATTTCTTTGTTAATTTGAAGACAGGGATGTTGTTTTTTTTTTTTGTTAGAATTATATGAGCTTCTTGTTTCTTTTCCTTTAGTCAGTACCTTGAAAACTACCTCTGGGTGAATTACACATCCAAGGTGTCGAGCAAAGCCTTTTTGATGTCCATCTGTTGCATCGTCAATGAGAAGTTCAGGGAGAACGTTCCAGCTTGGGAGGTAAAGTCAAACCCGGATCAGTGTTGACACAAACGACTCGATCCATCCAAACATTCACTACGTCTGCAGCTGATGGTGCTTTACATGACATTTATTTTGATCTCGTGTTCACCAGGTCTTCAAAAAGGAGCCCAGCCACTTCCCATTCTTCTTCAAATGTGTAATGGAAGCTGTGTTGGCAGGCGACGAGGCTGGCCTCACCCTGAAAGAGCAAACCGTGCTCCTCGTCTTCCTGGACCACTGCTTCAATAGTCTGGTGTGTGTTACCATGACAACTGCAATGCCATAGCTGACTCATTGGAGTAATGTGCTTTCTTTGATAAATGGCCGTCTGTATTCATGACAATGTATTTATTAGTGGTAGTCACCAGTTTATATTTTCATTGTCATCTCTGTATCATGTAAAGTAACATACGTTTTCTATGAAAATCAGTTTATATGAATTCATTTTTTAAAAATGCTGTTCTGCTTAGCACACCACGATAAAGGTAAAGAACAAGAGGTTTTAGTTGCCAAAAATGAAACTGGAGACAGTTATCTGTCGTGGCCTCTAGGTGGCAGTAGTAGACAAGCTATTCCAACTGTGACTCCTGAATAACTGCAGCAGACCACAGAGGAACACTGCAGATGTCTCACTTTAAAATCTGCTGTGATAGCCTGCTGCCCTTTGATTGTATCCTATACAGGCCTGTAAATATTTTAGATGCAGACTTTTATTGGGGGGTGAGGTGCAATAAAACTCTGTCACGCTTGCTGCATTTTGACAAATCCCTTTCCTACTCTATATATCTGTCTCTCTCTCTCTGAATGCACCTTTCTCCCAGGAGGTAGATCTGATCAGAGATCAGGTGCAGCAGCTCATCTCTCTTCCTATGTGGATGTGCCTCTTACCAGTAAGATATCAACTTATTCCCTGCCTTTTTTTTGTCCTGTGACGATTATTGACACCCCAAAGTCACGTTGCTTGATTATTTAATTATAAAGAACCGATTCCTTGCTATAACACTAATCCCTTTACGCTGACTTCCCATCGATTTGTTTTTGTCGCATGTGCAGTCCAGACTCCAGCAAGAGCTGAAGAAAATCCCAAAGCTGCAGAAGTTCTGGAATCTAATCAAGAAGAAATATGATAAGTTGGATGCTGATGCAGCTGAGAAGTAATATTGTTTTCTTTGCTGGCATTTTCAAAAGATCTATACAGACTACAGAGCTACAGAGCTTTCTAATTTTCTTTTTTGTGTGTTTGTGTGTTTCATCTCCAGGGCAGCCAAAGAGAGGACCTTCCTCTCAGCTCTCATTAAAAAGTTTCTTGGTGTTCTCATGTCAATTCCAGCATCAGGTAATGATTAAACCATGTTTCTATAAGTATTTCAGCATAAAGAAAAACCATTAGAGCCTGTTTACATTCGGACGAAAAAAATACATCTCTGGTATCGACCACTCTCCAAATCATAACAACCCTGGACTTTGGTCCTAGATTAGGTCTCTACATGTGCTGCCTCTTGATTTTAAAGCAAAATTATTGTAATTAGCTTTGCAACACTCCTCTTCTTCATCGCTGCCTCAGTTGCACTGCTCTTGACTTTCTTTCTGAGTCATGCTGCTGGCCAAGGAGCTCCAGCTTCCACAGAACTACAGGGACTGAGCGCTATGTTGTAATACAGGCCGACACACAGACCCCCCCCACCCACCACCACCACCACCACCACAACCACCTGATTTCTACAAACAGAGAATGTGTGTTTAGATAGAATTCAGACCGACAGACGAGACAACAGTCTAAAACCCAGCAGGATCCGCATCACTCTAATGCTTGCTGTCTGCCTCAGCTTTAACTACACAAACATTTGGACAAACATACACAAATATAAAAGCAGGCTCAGAGCTGGATGTGCACATCTCCCAGTGAGGCTCATCCACTCAGCATGGCATCTTCGGTTTTGTCCATGAGGTTTGCCGGCCTCACATTATCCACCATTCCCAGTTCCTCTGGGGTTTGTATAATCATTACTTGCATTTGTCATTGACAGTATGAACCAAGTGAAGTGCTAAACTCTGCGATATCCCTCATTTTCCACAGGGCCTTTATCCATGGACAAAGTACATTACTGCGAGAGATTCATTGAGCTTGTGATTGATTTGGAGGTAAGTCACCAAGTCCCTGCTCTGTAGCCTTATTGGATAAGTGTCACAATTCTTCACCATTTAAACCGTCTCTCCTCTGATTATCTAAAATTTACACTTCTAGCATGAAGCACTCATATCCACTGTTGTGATTTGCGCTGCAAGTGTAGCTGTGCAGGGTGGTTGCTGATGAAGGACGTGGTCTGGACCTAAGTTTCAGCAGGATTCATTTGCCTTTTGTTTGTGACATTCACGTCTAGCTTGGGTCAGCAGACTGGAGAAATCATCACTTCCAGCATGAAAAATAGGGTTTCTTTGACATGATGGTTAGAATCGACGATAATACACAGTGTTGGAATAAAATGTCTCCTCGTCCCCTCCTCATTTGTATGCTGAGTGATGTGCTGTTACCTGGAAAGGAGTATTGCAGATGTTTCTTACAGTTTTTTGCATTAAAAATAATAATGATACTTAGGGGTGTGAAAAAAAAATCGGTTTGGCAATACATCGCGATTTTCGGCCACTCGATATAATAACGATTTTTCAGCTCCTTATATCGATTTTTTTTTTTTTTTTACAAAAATTGTTTAATTTTCACATTTAAATTGTTTAAAATTTAAATGTGCAATAACACTGATAATAAACAATAAATAGGATGTTTTGAAATGAATAGTTTTGACTCAATTTGTCCTCTGAATAGGGATGCACATGGTTAACCGTTTAACCATTAACCGATAACAGTAACTCTAACCGATTAATACTAACGGTCAATTTTGTTTTTAAGCTACGTAATTCAATCAACTCATGGGGGCGTGTGACAGGTGCAACAGGCCTCTGATTGGTCAATTCTACATCCGCGTAGAAACACGTCATCGAAAAAATGAGGAAGTACATCTGTACGATTCTCGTTCTCCACACTACAAAGACAGCACATATTCTAGTAATTCATGGAGGGAGATTGCGATGAATGTGTGTCTGGATACGACCGAGTCGGTGAAGAAGTGGAAAAAAGCAAGAGATAAGTTTAGTAAGTTTAGCTAGTTCGTGGTTGTGGCGTGGAATAACATAGCGGAGACCGCGCTAGTATAAATCAAAAGTGACGGCGGCATCTCTGCGACAAGCTGGCGGCGACACATTGCCGCGAGAGTATACATGGGGAAGTGTCCGCATGCGTCCATGATAAAGCGCGCAACATTGCGGCAGCCAACCCTCCCGGACTTATCGGTTAACGGTTATTAATCGTTAAAGGGCGTCGGTTAACGGTCATAAAAAAATCCAAAATGTTCATCCCTACCTGTGAATGATCAATATCATCTGATGAACATATACAGCAACTTGATTTTTCATCTCTACTTTGAATTTTGAATATTAACTGGGTAGAATATCGTGATATCAATGTATCATGATACATATCGTATTGCGAGATCCTTGCCAATACTCACCCCTAATAATAATGATCCAGCAGTCTGAATTAAAACCCAGAGAACTCGAGAGGAAGCAGTGAACGGGCCGTTCATGTAGGTCTCCCCAGAGTAACGCTTGATTTTAGAGGTTAAGAAGAGAAAGAAAAAGCAGATTATCAGCACACTGGTCAGCTCTAAAAATGATAAGAGAGCCAAACTCGCCAGTGATGTTGACATGAAGGCACGTTGTCACTTAAGATGGTTATTCGTGCTGCCTTAGCAGTTGTTCCGTTACTAGTGACGGGACTCGGTAGATTTCATCTGGCTGTTTGCTGACAGCCCGGCCTCGCTGTTCCTGGCAGCAGCCAGTGGCCGGCCAGTTGACTATCTCCAGAGACATCTCCTGTCCTTCAGCACGATCCTTTTACAAAGCCTCAGTTGCCAGAAATCCATACTTGCCCTGTGACGACGACCTGAAAATGAATGCAGAAAAAAAGATCCTCGTCGTCTCGCCTGTTTTATCTCTAGCGCTGAGGATTGTGTTTAGATCAAAGATAGCTGTTGGAAATCAAGTTTATTGTTCTGTCATTGTTTGGGCATCACTTGCTGCACCTGCTGCCTTCTAAAGAGCAGTTTTGAATGGTTAAAATTAGAGATATCTGCTTGAATTTAACTTTTTTTTTTTTAACTGAAGAACTCTGTTTCACACTGCAGAATTTTGTTTCATCTTTGGTGCAGCTCTCTTTATTTTATATGCAGTGGTCACTTGTTCACACAAGCTGTTTCTTTGTTGCATAGACAGGGTGCGTAGATAATGACTGTAGAAGCAGCCGAGTCAGGTTTTTTTTTTTTTTTTTTAAATGTTGTTTTTAAATCTTAATGTCAGTACACCATATTCTTGCCTCTATTGTGGGTGTCAAAGCAAACACAAGACAAGAAATAAGTGGAAATGAATACAATATACTCGTAACTAAAACTGTGGTCTGAATATTGAAAATTTGGTGATTGTTGAGTCATTAGATTATTATTATTATTTATTATTATATTTTTGTAATGTATATACTCCGGTCAGTTCATTCACACAATACCTAAATTCGGCCAGGTTTTCTTTTTTTTTTTTTTTTAACATACTTTGATGTCCACCTTGAGTTATTTTGACCCCCCCCTACAATAATATTTTCCTGTCTTTTCCTCCTTATTATACACCGCCCGGCCAAAAAAAAAGTCATAAACTAATATTTCGTTGGACCGCCTTTAGCTTTGATTACGACACGCATTCGCTGTGGTATTGTTTCGATAAGCTTCTACAATGTCACAAGATTAAATTTCCATCCAGTGTTGCATAAATTTTTCTCCAAGATCTTACATTAATGATGGTAGAGTCTGACCGCTGCTCAAAGCCTTCTCCAGCACATCCCAAAGATTCTCAATGGGGTTCAGGTCTGGACTCTGTGGTGGCCAATCCATGTGTGAAAATGATGTCTCCTGCTCCCTGAACCAGTCTTTCACAATCTGAGCCTGATGAATCCTGGCATTGTCATCTTGGAATATGCCCGTGCCATCGGGGAAGAAAAACTCCATTGATGGAATAACCTGGTCATTCAGTATATTCAGGTAGTCAGCTGACCTCATTCTTGAGCTCATACTGTTGCTGAACCTGGACCTGACCAACTGCAGCAACCCCAGATCAGAACACTGCCCCCACAGGCTGGTACAGTAGGCACTAGGCATGATGGGAACATCACTTCATCTGCCTCTCTTCTTACCCTGATGCTCCCATCACTCTGGAACAGGGTCAATCTGGACTCATCAGACCACATGACCTTCTTCCATTGATCCAGAGTCCAATCTTTATGCTCCCGAGCAAATCGAAGCCTTTTTTTCCAGTTAGCCTCACTGATTAGTGGTTTTCTCAAGGCTACACAGCTGTTCAGTCCCAATCCCTTGAGTTCCCTTCGAAATGCTCTTACTTTCACTATAAAACACAGTTGTGAGTTCTACTGTTGTTTTTTCTTTGATTTGATCTCACCAAACATTTACGTTATTGCCAATCACGATGATTGAGGATTTTTTTCCGGCCACATTTCCTCCTCGAAGACGATGGGTCCCCACTATCCTTCCAGTTTTTAATAATGCATTGGACAGTTCTGAACCCAGTTTTGGTATTTTCTGCAATCTCCTTAGATGTTTTCTCTGCTTGATGCATGCCAATGATTTGACCCCTCTCAAACAGACTAACATCTTTTCCACGACCACGGAATGTGTCTTTGACATGGTTGTTTAGGAAATGAGAAGTAACTCATTGCACCAGTTGGGGTTAAATAACTTGTTACCAGCTGAAAGATAATCTCCCATACAGTAATTATCCAATAGGAGGCTCGTACCTATTTGCTTAGTTAAATCCAGGTGGTGACTTTTTTTTTTTTTTTTTTTGGCCGGGCAGTGTACTTTGTTGTTCCTGTGGCTTTGAAATCAAATATTTTGTTTTCAGCTAGAAGCAGGCAGTGTAAGTCAGTGAAACATGTTATCCTGTGTATCCAGGCTCTCCTGCCCACCAGGCGCTGGTTCAACACAGTGCTGGATGACTCTCACTTGGTGGTCAGCTGCCACCTCTCTGGTCTCCTCAAAAGGGAGACTGAGGGACACCTCTTCTGTCAGGTAGAACAAATGTAGATACCTGTGCACAACAGCTATGCATGAAAACTACCGTGTATAACAGTCATATGTTATGAAAATGTATCTTAACGGTTTTATTGTCTAATCTTTGCAGCTTCTTGACATGCTGAAGTTCTATGCTGGTTTCGAGATCAATGACCAGACAGGAAATGCTCTGACTCAGAAAGAGATGACCACTTTGCATTATGACAGAATCACCTCACTGCAGGTAAATATTTGAACTCCAGGTGGTCAGACAGGCATCAGTGTCACATCTCATCTGCATTCTGCTTCTTTTACTTCTGTATTTTCATGGAGTGTCCTCATGATATTTGTCAACGATTTCTTTAGTTTTGGTTGTGCATCTAATGAACACGGGCTGGATGCTGTCAGAGAATTAGCATGAATATAAGATATTAATATTAACTACTGTCTTTGTAGTTGTGGAATACATTTCTAAGAGTTTTTGATCATTGTGTATTGACGTATTCTTCACTTATTTTTCTTATGCCCTCTGTGATCATTTCTCCTGGTAGTAACTAGTACATGTGCAGAAGCTTGCTGTATGATTTTAGATGAATGAAACTTGACTCCTCTTTTGTCTTGCAGAGGGCAGCCTTTTCTCATTTCCCAGAGTTGCATGACTTTGCTTTGTCCAATGTAGCAGCAGTGGATACTCGAGAGTTCCTGACCAAACACTTTGGGCATCTCAGGTGAGTTAATTAAAATGAAAAAGTCAAAGAGCAACATGACAGGATTATTACTCCTAACTTGGCTGTGTTGGCTTTGAAATTTTACCTTAAATATGAAAACCCTAGTTTGTTTAAAGCTGAGGTCTTTCAAAAATTCCAGATTCTTGTTATTACTATAAATCAGAAGTTCCATCTGAAATGCAGGCAGAGATGTAGTACAGTTGACTTGCTAACATGTTGTAATATAGCAGCGCTGCCGCTGCTGACATCCTCGCTAAAAGGCAGATAGTGAACCCTTGAACGGGCAGCTGGTACCAGACAGAGAGACGCATGCCTCATTAATTTAATCGATTTGCAGTGGCTTGAAGATAAACCCTTTGAACAGCTGTGTTAGTCGGATCATATCCGCTTGCCGAAGAGCCAGAAAGCACCTTCACTTTGATGAACCAGCGTCTGTGTGTGTCTTAACTCGCATCTGCGAGCGGGGCTGAAATACTCCGAATCAGTGCTGGTTTGTGAACACTAAAAGGTCAAATCTCTTGTTCAACAAGTTAAAATTACTCACAAACTATTGCAGTGTCCTTAAAACACACTAAGGAATCATGTGATAACTTTTTTCTTTTTTTTTTTTGCTCATGCATTTATGTATGATGTCTTTTTTGATTCTGTAATGTCTTAAAAACTTCCTTTTTTTTTAATTTTCCTGCTGTAGTGGATTATAAATGCTTAAACCCCTCACCAAGTTTCTCTGAGTCAGGCAGAGTATTATGAGTCAAGCTGTCCCGAATCAGATGAAGACATATATTTTTAGAAGCTCTGCTTCTTTTCCAGCAGTTGGGGTCTTGAATTTGGCAGCAGGAACTGCGCTGTTCCCAGCGGTGCATCTGCCACCAAAGCGCCACCGGGGCATCTCCAAACATGCCGATCAGATTTAACGAGGCATTTTCCATCCAAACAGTTAATGCCGGTTTATTCCAGTTGTGCTGCTCAAGGGCGAAGCTCAGAAATGTTATCTTCTAAGTCCCAAAATACACAAATGCAGCTTTATTGCACACACGCGCCTGTAAGAAACGCACTGGCACTTCTTTCACTCTTGCAACGCATGGTGAGTCTATTTGAGGTGGAAAAAGAAGCTTAATATTTGATTAAAGACAATGCATCAGTTTGAAATGTTGATAAAAGTTGAAGTAAGTAAGTCATCGTGACAGATCTTTGCAGAGACATTCATAGGGGAGCATATCAGAACTTTTTTTTTCAAATCAGTTATTCTTGGCGCTTTAAACTATATTTTTGGTTCAGTTTTCTGTTGGAGGACCTGTAACCTGTTTACGAGGAGCCTCCTGACTCTTGGCAGTATTTTGTTCTAGAATATCTTGACAATTCTGAGACTTCATGACGCAGACTGAAGGCTCCTCATATCAGATTCAGAGTGGCCTAAAAACATAACCAACACACACACACACACACACACACACACATGCACCCTATGGCTTCCTGGCACCTCTTATCATGCATATGAGCAAATTTGAGACTCTTTTTATTTCTCTTATTTCTTTTAACAGTTCGGTCCTCTTCTTTCATGGAGGTTATGTTGTTAAAAAGGGAACATGATGTGATGAGACAGTGACATATCTTCCCTTTGAGTTCAGCTTAAATGTTCTTTCATGTTTGTTTTGGCTCCTTATCAGCCATCCACACTATCCTTGCAATCAACTTGTCGCATATCCTCTCGCGTTTACATCCTGGGAGGTCGGCTACAGTCCCACGGACCTCACACTTCTTCACAGTATTTGCAGCTGCAGTCACAGAAACATGAAGCTGCTTAGAGATGGGCTCATACCCATCACCTCTAAAATGCTTATTTTCTCTGAGCTCCTTGGAAAGAAAACGATTCCCTTTTCTCTTTTCCTTTATATGGACTGAAGGGCTGATTAAGAACATCGGAGAGACCTGTGATGATGACCTGTTATAATATTAATTTGAAACATGACTATTATGCAAGGCCAGTCAGGCTTATGACATTTTGAAGTATCCCACTGGAAATCTTCCTTTTCTGATGTATTGAACATTTAACTCACATGAAGGATCAATATTTAGCCGTTTCTGCTTCTAGAAAGGAAACGTGGCTGGTGACATGAAATAGTCATTACAGTGTTGGGAAGAAAAATACTTGAATGCCTCAGCAACTTCTGCTTGTATTGTTATCTATGATATATTTATCTCTTGTGTCGAACAAGTTAATGACAATGTCTGCAGTTGTCACTTTGTATTTTGTAACTATTTAAATATCAGCCTGTCAATTAAATAGAAACGCTGCTGTTGCAGAATGATAGAAGCGTTTTTGTTCCCATTCTCGCTCCATAAAGTACCAGTTTAGAGGCTGACCCGCATTTAAACAGGACCAGGATCAAGAAAATCCTCATAACATCAAATTAGCTTACATTGGACCAGTTTCTGTTCTGATGCCATCCCCACCTCTGCTGTCGGTCGTGGCCCGTCCAGTCACCTCCCTCACTCAGAGCGAGCTGTTGTGCTGCTGTTATTTTGTTGCTAAGGGAAGAAACGTCGGCGTGACCCATGCCAGGTCATGCACGGGGGCCACTAAAGTGCAGAATTTGCAGTATTGCCACCCCGCTGCTCAAGTGTGGCATCGCAAGAAGCTCAATGGATGCACGTACACGGTCACAGTCGGTCAGTGCCACGTGTGGCTGTCCAAGCCCGTCACAGTGTGTCCAGGCCCCGTCCTTCGTCGTACACCGGAGCTTGACTGTGTCAGAGTGTGTCAGCTTGATTAAAGCAGGTTCTGTATGCACAGAGCCACGCCTCAGCTTTCTGAGACAGAGATGAGCTTTGATTTTCATAATCCTGTCTCATCAGCGCGCCCTCGTCCCTCGGCACACACGCTGACTGAGCAGGAGCGCAGTGTCAAACCAAACAGAGGAATTGCTTTGTGCCGCAGTGCTAATGAGCAGGAAGAATTTGATAAGCCCGTGTGTCCTCACGCGTGCGGAGTTGTGACCATTTGAAAGGTTTCTCTGTAACAAATCTAGCGCCCAAATAAAGCTAGACTTCCTTTTCTGTCATAAATATGATGGATAAATCATTCCAATAATATTCTTAGTTTACTGAAATATGTCAAGACTCCGGCTTTTTTTTGCTCTTCCTCTTAATCGTCATCTTTTCACTCATCACCAACTCATTATCTCTCTGCTGCAATTAGTTATTATCTGCTTGCTGGATAAGAGTCTCAGCTAAATTTGTAATTTGCTAAAACAAATGTTCTCGCTGATAACTTGTTTATCTCTTGTTTGGCTGCAGTCCCAACATGCTCCACCAGGTGGCCTCATATCTGTGTCTGCTGCCAGATCTGCCTGAAGGGCAAGACACCACCACTGAGAAAGAGTTTCTCCTCGAGTTGCTGGTAGGTGCCATGTTGGATTTTGGTGCATTATCCATGCGTGCATTTGAGCTTTTGATATTCTGTGTGTATGTTTTTTTTTAAATTTGTAGAGACCCCTTACACCCCAACCCTCCCACTACAAAAAAAAAAAAAAAAAAGAGAGAGAAAAAAAATCATGCAATTACTTGTTGTCTCTAAATGTATTGATGTAATGTAAAACAAAAATCAAATCACTATTTCAAGATGTTTAAAGCATTTCTTTGGCCTTTTTTTAAATTTTGCCTTCTGGTTAAATTATGGCTTTGTTTGGGCATTGTACTGTAGAGTAAGTTGCATTAAGTGCTGATGAGATGGAGTCATTTGGTTCTTTATTTTTTTGGATAATCTCTTCAAAAGCATAGTTAATTTGATGGTGTTCCCTAGTTGTCCTTCCCTTACTTTTTTTTTTTTTTGCACCTTAAGGAATCTGGTGGACCTTTGTCCTGCCTGTCTGCCCTAGTTATTCATAATTACCAATGAGAAATAATGGAGACTAGGTTTTGCAGTTATCTGATGAGAGCACTGCTGGGGTTTCATCTTTGTTTGCTGCAGGTCGCCCAAAATATGCCTGTGCAAGTTGATTTGAGGATGCCATTTTACTCGGTTGTGAGCATGCACAGCACAGATCACTGCTGGCACTACTGACGTGTAATTGTTCTTAGTATAATGCCAGTTTGGAGCATGTGCTGCTGTACATCCCCGGTAGATCAGCATCTACAGAGAGTGACGTCCAGGCCGCGTAGTCAACATGGTTACAGCAGATTACAAGGTGCACGGTCTTTTGTAGAGAAGATTTAGATCACAGAATCCACAAGAGCCTCATGCAGTTGCAGTTGACATCCAAGATATAAGACCTTTATAATAGAAAGAGGCAACAAATGGAAAGAGGTTTTTGTTACATGACACTGCAGCAACTGGGATGCACTGGCGACCTGTCCAGGGTGTATCCCTGCCTTTCGCTCGAAGTGAGCTGGGATAGGCTCCAGTAGATCCCTGTGACCCTGCAGAGGATTATGCATTGATGATGGATGGATGAATGGACACCAGGGTTATTATAGTTAACGAAAACTAAGACTAAAACTAAAACTAGCAATGAAAAAATATTTCAGTTAACTGAAATAAAAATAAAAACTACAATTAAAAAAAAAACGAAAACTAAATAAAAACTACAATGAAGGATGTAAAACTAACTAAAACTAAACTGAATTGTAGATAAATTCAGCTTCGTTTTCGTTGTCGTTTCGTTTTCTCCCTCGATTACTGCCATAGAGATTACTGCCTGTCCTGCAACAGCCGCTGTGATACCCTCCCTCCAGAGAGGGGGCAGCATAGCGGATATAGACCTTTTAGGGCCAGCCCCCCGGAAGTACCCCGTCCGCCATTGCTGGGTTGTGCTACAGAGCGATTCTTTCACCGGCTCGCAGATTAACCAGTGTTTTTTCTCTTTCTCCAATTTTTTTTTTTATAATGTCGAGTCGGTCGAGTGGGAATAATGTTCCGTCATAAACTGTGCCAACAATGGTGTGAAAATTCGACAATGGAAGAAGAAAGTATGCACGAAGACTGCCTTGTTTGCAGAACAAGAAGTTAGGAAGACGTGGGTGAAAAATATCAACAGAAAGGACTTTGTTCCAAATGAATACAGCCGGGTGAGTTTTCGTTAACATTCAATCTCGTACTACTCATAGTCTCGCTGAGAGTCCCGGACGATTCTGGCCGAAAGAACAGCAGTATGAGGCTACTGTAGCCCTCGGTACTAGCACAAGCCTATAAATGAATGAATAAATTAATGAATGAATGAATTAGGAGAATGATAAAATAAATTAAATATAACATTAACACATAGCCTAATTTACCGCTCGCGTTAACATTACAGCAGCATAATCTTTATGGCTTGTTGACGTTAGTTATAGCCAGCGTTCCACAGTTTTTAGTGTTTGATTATGGGAATAGATCATGCTATTTCCATAACCAATCATTAAAAACAGCGATAAACTACCTTCATCTGTAACTGGAGGCCACTGCCTAACATCATCAATCCAAGACATGTCTGCGTTATCTGTAACAGATGCTCCACGCTGCTGTGTTTGGGTTAGTTGGTGGAGCACCGCACACTCCAGTTATGGCGGGGCCACTAGGGGGCGCATGTCCACAATTTTCAAGTCGAAAGGTGTATAATCTGCTGCATACTGCAAGAAGAAAAAAACTAAAAAACTAAGACTAAAACTAAATAAAAACTAAACTGAAACTAGTCAATTCCTCAAAATAAAAACTAAACTAAAACTACTAAATTACTTGTTGAACTAACTAAAACTAAACTGAAATAAAAAAGCAAACTGGAAAACTAAATAAAAATAAAAACTAAAGAAAATTTCAAAACTATAATAACCTTGATGGACACTGCAGCAAACGATAACCTCAGAGCGCTCGGGTACAAATAGTTCAGTCAGGAATAGCTATGGATCAAAACAGAAAACTAACTTTTTTGCCAACATCATGGAGGTGGTTGGGCAGACTGAATCTCATCAACATGTATTGTGTGGGTTAAATAGTGTTTGTTATAAAACAGTCAAACGTGCAGCTGCAGAAGATTGTTGCCATAGCAAAGAAAGTTGGAGAAAATGGGAGTATGGTGGCTGAGAGAAAAACTTAACAGTAAAACTTGAATCTAAAAGAAGGTAAAATAATAACCATGTTTAACACATTCTGTCTCGTCTTCAATTCCTCACACCCTTAATCGATCATTCTTCCCTTATTCTTTATTCTAAAAACCCATGAAAAGTTTATTGTTGGTTTTTAATACTGCAACATGCCCAACAAGAAAATCTGGAAGGAATCTTATTTCCATGGCAAGTAAAGTTCTATAAATAACATCTTGGACGATTCTCTTTGAAGCCATATTCAATAAAAGCTGATCATCAGTCAGTTTTACATATGAGGCAGCATACATAATTCAATACACAACTGTGCGTCACATATATTATACATTCATACACCCAATACGTTTGGATTAAAATCTTTGCGTTCAAAATGGTAAGAGATCAAAGATGAATGCAATAAAAGATACTTGACCTTATCTCTAAATGTCAGACAACAGTGTCAGGAGTTAGATAAGATGGTGTTAGGAGATTATGAACATTGTCCAGAGATCCCACCGTGGTACTCGCAGCGATCTTTTGCCTTTGACTTTAGAGCATGCCCTGTTTTATGGCGTCTAATTTTACCAGACATGAAACCTGAAAACGGCTTTCTTTGACAGTGACCCAAGATTAATGTCTTAAGCCTTTAAAGTACACATGCACGCACACACTTGCTTCAAGTAAAGAACTACTTTCACAACAGGGACTGATAAAATACTGTAACAGACTGGTTGGAGTGACCTAATTCTTTTTTCCTTTGTTGTCTTTGAGAAAGAGAGAAGTCAAGATCCTGAACACAAAGCCAAGAGGGCAAAAATACTTTTTTTTTCCCCCCATTAACCCAGTTTCCTCTTTGTTGTCTGCACAGGTGTCCCGTCATGAGCGCAGGATCTCTCAGATCGAGCAGCTGAATCAGATGCCCCTTTATCCAACAGAGAAGATCATCTGGGATGAAAACATTGTCCCAACAGAGTACTACTCAGGCGAAGGTGTGTCTTATAAATGAATGTGTGACTTGTGATTTTTGTTTGTGTTGACATTCACCAGAGCACTTTAATTACAGTATGTGCTAAGGGCCTTACATTAACTATTGACTCATATTTTGTTCTGTATCTTACTTACTTCTCCGACCTTTCAAACGATGTCTAATTTGCATTTTTCCTCATTTTCTCTCTTTGTTTGTACTGATTGTAACACTGTTTGGCTTTATTTTGCCAGGCTGCCTCGCTCTACCGAAGCTGAACCTCCAGTTCCTGACTCTTCATGACTACCTGCTGAGGAACTTTAACCTCTTTCGCTTGGAGTCCACTTATGAGATCAGACAGGACATAGAGGATGTGGTTTGGAGGATGAAACCATGGTTAGCTTTCCACCATTTTCTTAGTGTTGAAGAATCTTGATTTGCAATATCTTGTGTTTATTTATTTTATTTTTTTTTTTTTTAAAGCAAATACATAATTCTATGTGCTCTCAGCTTGTATTAATTTGCTTCTTTTTTTTTTTTTGCTTTTTATTTTATCTTACAACCAAGCATTCTAGCATTATAAAACATACCTCAAGAAAACATACAGTTGTTAAATTATTCTTATTATATCGTAGAGAGGAAATTGAACACATTGTGAAACCTTCTTGTAATCTGCCTTCATGAACAAACACCTGGACAAACCTAAATATGCAAATTGTTGTAAATTCTATGTGCTCTCAGCTTGTATTAATTTGCTTCTTTTTGTGTCTTCAAACTACCAGCTTTGTCCATACATGCTGGCAGACCTTATTATTAATATTAAAAAATATATATATTTTATTAAAGGATTAATACATTTTGGTACACTGGATTCAGAAACCCATTTTTAAACACAATAGGTGCTCCCATTATGTCAAGTGATGTAACATCTTGCTTGTTGTTTCTTCAAATGTAAATAAGCAAGTGGAAATGCAATGCACTGCCCTAAATCCAACTGATTTTCAATCCTGACAGCAGCCCACAGCGCTTTCCTCAACTTTTTGTCATGTTTGTCTTTGCACACAGGCAGTCGGAGTACGGCGGAGTGGTGTTTGGAGGATGGGCGAGGATGGCCCAGACCATCACCTCGTTTTCCATTGTAGAAGTTGCCAAACCCAAACATCGGAGAGAGCTGGCCCGCTCGCGTACGAGCTGACGTCACAGTTAACCTCAACGTGCAAGACCACATCAAGCATGAGTGGGAAGGTGAGCTTTGTCACTTCCTTCACTTTCTTTCTCCTGTTTCTGAAACAGTTGAGTCCTCTGACTTTCTGTCTGCTGCAGCTTACAGAAAAACAACTATTTATAAAGACCCTGGCACAAATGATTGAAAGTCCACTCAATCACTTTTTTTTTTTTTGTTAAAAAATGGCAATTATAATCACAGATGTGGAGCAAAACTATTTTATCTTACAACCAAGCATTCTAGCATTATAAAACATACCTCAAGAAAACATACAGTTGTTATATTATTCTTATTATTTTGTAGAGAGAAAATAGAACACATTGTGAAACCTTGTAACTCGCCTTCATGAACAAACACCTGGACAAACCTAAATATGCAAATTGTTGTACATTTCCATCTGACTGGTTGACATGAAGCATAACCTCAACAAGAAATTGGTCAGCTAAAACGATGGAAAGGTTGATTTAAAAAAAAAAAAAGGTACTGCAGTTAGCAGTATCAAAAAGATATGAAGCAAGTAAAAATTAATTAGGAAATTTGACCAAAAAGAAAAAAGATTGAAGCATGCAGACCAAGTAAAACACTAAAAGCATCAGGACAGAAAACGAAGTGCAACAAGCCTTGAAAATAGAAAAGAACAACAGATGAAAGTAGGGGGAAAAAATGTCAGGGTCAAATAAATACTAATTTAATGTACTTTTAAAGAAATGAAAATATCACCATTAGTGTCCTGATTCTTTTTTGTCTGTTTGTAATAATAGGAAGCATTATTTCCATATATATTTTTCAGTTCTCCATCAGCTGTCTCCCTCTCTTTTTTCTACTCCCTCCTTTTCTTCTTTCGCTCATATTCTAACCCTCTCTGTCTGTCCATTCTCCCTCTAGGCCTGCGGAAGCACGACGTTTGCTTTCTGATCACAGTTCGGCCCAACCTGCCCTACGGCACGCGCTTCGACCGGCGCCAGTCCTTCATAGAGCAGACTGGCCTGGTGTACGTGAGAGGCTGTGAGGTGCAGGGGATGCTGGATGACAAGGGCCGCGTCATTGAGGACGGTACGCTCATGTACTTCTGGCTTTATGATGCACACACGCAAAGAACACGTGACAGCCATCTTCTAATCAAACCTATATTCAACTTTCCTTGACAGCAAATCCTTCAAGAAGGGTGTTTTTATGGTGGAAGTGACAATTTTATGCCACTGTTAGCTTTAGGTTGGTGGTAGTAGTGCAGTTAACTCCACCCTTTTCTTTAAAATCGAACAAATTGTTGGGCTGTGCTATTATTATTAGGGCTGGGCCAAAAAAATCGATTTTTATATTAATCGCGATTTTTTTCTGGGGGTTTTAAAAAATCGATTCTCATACAAGAATCGATTTTTATTTATTTAGTGGTGGGGTAAAGAGTTCGGGTGGCTCCGTGGAAATACTCCGCTCGCTGTCTCTTTTGTCATCTACACTTCCGGAAATAGAAGCGCGTGTGTCACCATAGTTACCAGAATGCCGGCAAATTCACGCGACAAAATGGCGGAGTGCAGCGAGCGGAGTACTTTCACGGAGTCTGAACTCTTTCCCACACCGCCCCACTTCAAATCAAACGTATGGACTTTATTTGGTTTTTATAAAAAGCACGCGGCAGGAGAGCTCGATATGAGGAAAGCCACATGTAAGCGTTGTCGCAGTCAAATCTCTTACTGTGGTAACACCACGAACATGACGGGGAACATCCTTCGCTACCACCCAGAGAGGTCTGAGCTCTCTGACAGGCTGGGTCCGCGTTTACTCGAGAGTTAAAGATACTGGCGGTGGCAGCTAATGTCAGAGCTCGGGCAGTTAAATGATTATTCATTAACGCGGCGTGTTTGTCATGAAACAATCATGTTGCTGTAGCGTGCTGTTACCGGTTTGTTTACCGGCAGCTGTAAAGCACAACGGATCACCAACATGACAGCGCTGCATGAGAACATATTCACGACGCGTCCTGACCGGTGTAGGCTATTAGCGTTAGCAGTTGCTATCAACAGCATCTGTATCCGCAAAGAAAATAACGACGTGGATTTATTGTCGTTTCCATCACGTAGCCTATGGAGCAACTGAACCGGGTAGAGGAAGACAACTTTAGGTAAGAAAATCAAGTTTTATTTAACGCTAGACAATTTTTAAAATTAGCAACTATAGGCTGTATTGTCTCCGTTCTATTCTGGTAACTCGGTTCAGTTCGTGGTCGGAAACTAAAGACTCGGGTCGGGTTGGTTCCAGGTCCAAATATTGCGGGTCCATTCAGGTTTGGACTCCCGAACTTATGATAATAGCTCGGGTCGGGTCGGTTTCGGGTCGAATTTTCACGGCTCCATTCTGGTTCGGGTCCATGAAAGTGGACCCGTGAAGACCTCTAAACCAGAGGTCTTCAACCCTGGTCCTCGAGGCACCCTATCCAGCAGGTTTTAGAGGTTTCCCAGCTTCAACACACCTGATTTTAATTAATGGTCATTATCAGGTTGTCCTCAAAGTCTGTTGATGACACAGCCACTTGTATCACGGTGTGAAGAAGAAGGGGAAACATCTAAAACCTGCTGGATAGGGTGCCTCGAGGACCAGGGTTGAAGACCTCTGCTCTAAACTACAGAAATTGCACATTTTTTTAAAATATTAAAACTTATTTAATCTTTATATTTGTATTATTATTTTATACTTGAAATAATAATATAATAATAAATATATATTATTATAATATTATATATAATAATCAATAATTACATATAATAAATATAATATTTAAGATTATTATTATTTATTATTATATGATTTTTATATTTCAATAATTGAAATAAAAAAATCGCAATACTTGGTAAAATCGAAATGCAATACTTGTTTAATCAGAATCGCAATATAAATCGAATCGGGACCCAAAAATCGTAGGGGAATCGAATCGGCACAAAAGTGTATCGGCACAGCCCTAATTATTATGTGTCTTAAAATGTAAATGTGGCCGCAGCAGTACTCTTGTATCCAGCATGGCTTCTAAATCCCTCATTTATCCTCTGAGAAAGTGTTTTACTGGACACAAAATAGGTATACGACCCAGGGAGCAAGAGTAGTTTAAAATGTTCTCATGTTTTTTGGGAAATGAGAAACCATAAAATGCAATCAAATACCAACAATAAGTTACTTAATTAGTTAATTGTTTTTTTTTTTAATTGTTTTGACAGGTATTGGTACCCAGGTAACAGTCTCTGTAAGACATATAAAAGACTGAAACATTAAACTTGATTACATGAAAGCAGCAGACAATAGAAGAAGAGGAAAAACATTGAGAAATAATTCCTGAAGATGGTTATAGAAATTGGCAATTTATTTCATCTAACTGTTGTTTTGCAGGTTAAGAGAAACATGTTAAACAGTTGAATGTGTGGCTGCACATGATCGTGGCGTTTTGCCTCACAGGAGGAACGGTGGTTAGCGTTTGGATGTTCTCCCTCTGCTAATGTGGGCTCTCTCTGGGTATCATGGCTTCCTCCCACTATCTGATATCATACGTGTTGATTGGTGATTCTAAGTCGGCTGTAGGTGTGAATGTGAGCATGTCTCATTTGTCTCATTTGTCTCTGAGGTCATGTGATGGGCTGACAACCTGTCCAGGGCGTAGCCTGTCTCTTGCCTGTTGATAGTTGGGCTCCAAGCCCCTTCCTCAGGACAAGATGGATTGTGATCAACTTAAATAATTTGGACATGCCTACTAAAGAGAGTGTCCACACAGGATGCACAACCTCAAATCAAAGATAAATCTGGTCTCTGCTGGGGAGGAAGACATATTTGTATTGTAACACCATCTCTGCTTGCTGTGTGCTGTTCTTACCTGCAGCCCAAAAGAGTAGTACTGACCGGTACGTTCGCCCGACTTGGCCTGAAAGAATTTGAATCAACCTCCTCCAACAGAATGTGCACCGAAGTCAACCTTTCACTTTCCTTTCTCCTCTGCTTGGATTAAAGATGCAGAAGCTTTCTGAATAAACACTAAACCAGGGAACATGGGCTGTCAGTGTCAGCTTAGTTAAACCTTCAGATCTCCAACAGTGACACTCTGGGTTGTGCAGTGTTGTCGCATAAATCACTGGGTATTTGGTGAATGTATTAGCACATAAAACGAGATTTGCATTTTGGATGCTAACAGTTGATTTTTACACCATCTTAGAAAAACTTTACTGCTGAAATGCAGAATGTTTATATAAAATATAATCTGATAAATGTTTATAATCCATCTCCATTTGGTTTCAGTAATACTTGATTTATCCCCAAAGGAAAATTATAGTTTGCAGTAACTTTTGCTATTTAAAATTCTTCAAAGACTCGTTATAGATGTTTATAGCTGTGGGCAGGAAGGATCTCCTGTGGGGCTCTGTGTTGCAGTGGAAATGAAGAAGCCTCTGACTGAAGGGACTTGTTGTAGAATCACTGTGTTTTGAAGAGGATCGTCAGTGCTGTCCTTTATGTTTTTCAATCATTTTTTGGTCTGTTTGTGAGGTAGTTGGTAGTCAAGGTGATTGTGGAGGCATCCACCTCTGTCTTCTGGAGTTTCTTTCTTGGTAAAGCAGGCTGGATGGTGTTAAATGCACTGGATAGATCGAAGACCATGATCCTCACAGTGCTGCCTGCTTTGTTCAGATGACTGTGGCTTTGTTGAAGCAAGTGTGTACTGGGGTCCTCAACAATAAAAAAAACCTGAAGTGGTCCTGGAAGGTGCTTGCTTACTTACTCAGGTCGGCCCATAAAATCTCTACCAGGACGTTCATGATGTGGGATGTTAGGACAATATAGGCCTGATCTTCCACCAGATCTCCGAAAGCCGCTATTAACAGATAGCGGATAGCGGGAGGGGCGTTTCCCCCGCAAAGACCGCAATCTTTCACCTTGCTAAACCTGCTATCCCACATGCCCTTCCCGCTACATTATGCATAGGAGTGGTTAGGGTGTTCCACCTGTTAAACCATTCAGTGCATCAGTAGCCATTGCCTTTAAGAGCAGGTTGCGCTACCAGCAAACTGCTATGGAGCGTCTTTTCATCGAGATCGGAGCAGCTCTCATGCACAGTTCGTCTGGGACTCTGCTGTAGAGCTTCCTCCTCTTCCTTCCTCCTCCTCTGCACTGATATATAGATCAAATATTCAAATATTTTTACACAGACAATTCCTATTGGCTACCTGAAAGTCCCAGATAGTCGGTGCACTCCCAGTAAACACACTCTGGTCGTCTATTGTTTAACTGGCGAGCAAGCCATTTCAGACGATCCTGCCATTTTCTCAGGGGTTCAACTGAGGCCAGATCATGCTTTTTATACAAGAGTTAATTCAAGAGGTAGAGCCATTTGTGCACGTCCACATGTGACCAGCTGGAGAAGAATTGATACTGTTTGGATGCGCTCTTGTATGCGCCGACATGCGGGTTGCGGGTAGCAGGTGCTCTGACCACCCGAAGTGGTCTGACTCGTGAGATAGCGAGTTTGCGGAAAGGCCAAAAGACAAGCCCATTGCCACACCTTTATAGTGAGTAAGGGAGTATGGCATAACGGATACCGACTTTAGCGAGCGGAAGATTGCATTAGTTGTTAGCGGAGGTTCCTAAACCTGCAATTTGCGGGTAGCAACTAGTGTTAACGGGTAAGGGGAAGGGTACGCTCGGGGCCTGTCTTCAGTAGGTGAGAGGAGACGAGTTAGATTTTCCTTTGTACTAGAACAAGGCAGAATGTCTTCCGCAGCACTTGGATCTTCTCCTGGCTCACGCTGAGGTTGAAGAGGTGCTGTAGAGTTTCACGTCACTGGTCTCATACAGGCTTTCAGGATTCTGGGGCTGACACCATCTGGACCTTGTTCCGGTTCAATGTCTCCAGCTGCCTGTTCACCTGGCTGCTCGATATAAAACTGAGAGAGGGAAGTTAAGGGGGCCCTGGCATCTCCTGATGTGGTTGGAGACGATGATGGAGCAGCAGCAAGATCTAAGACTTAGGTGGAAGATGAGACAGTTGAGATGTTGCAAGGAAACTGTGGGTCAAGGGAGGAGGGGAGGTCTGTTTGGCCAGAGACAGGAGAGGAGGATGCTGAGCTTGTTTTAGGGAGCCTCTTAACAATCGGTTTGTAAGTGGAGGAGAGAAAGACCAGATTATGATCTGCTTTGCCAAGAGTAGACGATGCAGAGGAACTGTATGCATCTCTGACGTTTGCTTAGAACAAAGACGAGGTTCTACTTTCGCTGGTGGAGCAGCTGACAAACTGTTAAACTTTGAAAAATGTGGCAGAGAGAGACGTGGTTGAAATCTCCTAATATTGCCACAAATACACTGGGTTGTCGTCTCTGTAGCTTTGCAACACCTGAGCTGATGGCATTATACACAGGGTTGGCACCAGTTGATGATGGGATGTATACTGCTACTAAAATGACACAGGTGAACCTCCTCTGTAGATAATATCGATGAAAACCTGCAGCTAACACTTTAATATTCAGGCCACAGAAATGGTGATTCACAGTAGCATGTGCTGGATTATACTATCTGTTAGTGACATGCATTGTAATTCAACCGCCCTTGCTTTTGTCGGCCCATATCGGAATCAGAAATTTGCTCCTGCAGCCATGTCTCAGTGAAACACATAATAATGCGTCCACGGCGTCTCCTCTTCATCTCGTCTTGGATTCAGGGTCTAAGTCTGGATATAATTTATAATTTGGATTCTTGAAATTTCGATCAGCTATTCCCACTTGTAAATGACTCTGTTGTTGTGATGATTACTCATCATAATAGGTGGTAAAGAAAATGTCAAAATAATGAAGGAAGTCTCTCAAGCAGCACAGCATCAGACTGGAATGAAAAATCAATGTTTTCAATGATGAAGACAATGTAGAAAAAAACTCAAAAAAGTCAGCAACATGACTGTAGCTACTGCAATAAGCTGCCACCATGAGCGCTGCTAGTGGTGAATAGACGTAATCTATTCAGGCATTGATTTAATTTCTCCTTTTAATAATGGCACATGCACCTTGGCCTAGCAGCTCATATTGCGTTGAGTTGAGGATGCAGCTAATGCTAAAGCCATCACCAGACTCATAATAGAGAAGGGATTTGATGATCCCCACATAACTGCAGATGGGCATCGACAGAAGAGGCAAACATGATTGCTTACATTCCCTTGCTCTGTGCCCCGCAGCTCCCCACTGAATCTGTTTAGATATCTTTGAAAGCTGCTGTTTGAGCACAACACAGGGTGTCTAAACGCCGCGGTCTGTCAGTCAAGCACTGAATTGTAATGGTTATTCATGAGAATCTTGGTTACCTCATTTTAAACTGTTTTTCTTTTCTTTTTTTTTTTTACGGAGGAGTGGGTTTACTGTCAGCTAATTAAGATTCAGTATTATATCTGAGCTTTGTCCTTTTTCAAGTTATACCCTGGCATTTTCTGTTCTGTTTTACTTTCCACGTATTCAATTCTCCCTCCCTGTGTGGTCCAGGACCTGAACCAAGGCCGAAGCTTCGAGGGGACACCAGGACGTTCCGCGTGTGGCTCGATTCCAACCAGTATCAGCAGGACATGACCAGCATTATTCAGAATTCCACCGAAGACCCTTATGAGACTTTCAACGTCATCATGAGACGCAAACCCAAGGAGAACAATTTCAAGGTTGGGAACGCTTAACTGAAGCGAATTTTGTATTTGAGTGCCTGATCATGATAGCTTAAGCTTTGGTCCCACTAACACCACTCTTAAGTCTAAGTCACAGGTGTCAAACTGATCCGTGAAAGGGCCGTGTGGCTGCAGGTTTTTGTTCCAACCATGCAGCAGCACAGCTGACTTGTTTTAGTCAGTCAACTAGTTGTCTTCACTAAAGGTCTGAACCAGTTCATTTGATTGAATGAAACAAGTCAGCTGTATTTCTGCATGGTTGGAACAAAACCCTGCAGCTACACAGCCCTTTCACAGATCAGTTTGACAGCCCTGGTCTAAGTGATGGATCACATGCGTATATACACTCTCAGGTGTTGTCGCTGGAAGGTGGAGCCAGGGTATCTTTAACATCGCTGCCCGCTGGAGGTCCTCTCAGTAGTCCTGGTCTCTCAGTTTTAAGGATCCCTGTGTGGCAGATAATCCACCTGAAGTGTTATTTTCCTTTTTGCACCACAAAAAAAAACAGTTTATGGTCATATTCAGTAATATATAGAATCAATGTACTATGTAGATGTTGGTAGGTCAATGAAATCCACATATATTTCCAAGTTTTGATTTTTTTTTTTACCTATCTGTTGCATAAAATTCACAGTACTTTTTAATAGTTTTTTTAATTAAATAAATATAAATATATACATATATATATATTATAAAATATTTTTTTAAAGATTGTATGTGACATTGCTTTGCTCCATTTTATAAACCTTATTCCAGTGTTGAGCATGCACAGATAAGAATTTCATCACATCTTTTTATTTAAAAATGTCTCATAATGGCTTGTCTAATCTACTTATCCTGATTCTGCACACCCATCACTGTGTTTTTACAGCTTGGAGCAGTGGCAGATATATTGGATTTTTCTTTTCTCTCCTTTGATTCTGAATTGAATAAGTGGAACTAATGAGTGATAGAGAAACATTTGTTTCCATCTGTGACTCACACAGAAGTAGGCACATTTTCTTATTTATTGTGCGCTAGTGTGCTTTCGACACTTTTCAGCTTATTAAAACATAATTGGCAGACTTACAAATTACATGCTGCCCCATCAGCCCACATAAAATGGACTCTTATCAAGTTAAGCTAACTTTTAAGTGTCTGTAATGATGTGCCACTCATTCAATTAGTTTTTGGTCAGATATCTCTCTCTTTTTTTTTTTTTTTTACTTGAAAATATTTGGTATTTATGCGGTATTTCTCTTTTTTCAGGCAGTGCTTGAGACCATCAGAAACCTGATGAACACAGAATGTGTTGTTCCAGACTGGCTTCATGACATCATCCTCGGCTATGGCGACCCGGGCAGTGCGCACTATTCCAAGATGCCCAATCAAATCCCCACGCTGGATTTCAATGACACGTTTCTGTCCCTTGACCACTTGCGATCATGTTTCCCTGGTTGCACCATAAAGGTCATGGAGGAGAACCCAGAGCTGCAAGTGCCTCCTTTCAGGTGAAAATCAAAGATAAGATATAGAATATAATGTAATTTAATATGATAAAAAGAATTTTATACTTTTATCCTTTTGCTTGATTTCATGAACATATGCTGCTTTGACTACTTGTTTTGTACTGGATTTAGCAGCATATTGATATTAAAAATGATCCTTTTTTTCCTCTTTTTTCCCCTCGGATTACCAGAATCAAGTTTCCCATCTCAAGCAAAGCAAACAACGGGAAGAAGAGAAAGGCAGATGAAGCACTGGAAGATAAAGAGGAAGACAGGACCCTGATTGTTGAACCATATGTCACTCCCAACCGCGGGCCATATCCCTACAATCAGCCTAAACGGTGAGAGGTCAAAAGTTGGGCACTCCCACGTAAAACATAATTAGATGATGAGTCAGAAAGTTCCACACGGTTTCATGGAAACCTATTAAAGTAGTGTATGAAGTTCCCTCCAAAGGTAGTTACCATAAACAGCTGCCTGTCCATCGCATATAATAGGTTTTCTAGAGTTACAGGCACAAGTGAGTCATTATTTGGCACAGATCACATCCTTAACCTCTATTTTAAAACATATTTCAGTACAGTACAGCTTTACAGCATTAAAACCTGTACATGTTCTAGGTACCAGGCTAGATGTCTATCTTTTTTTATTTTTCCGTGCTTGTCTTGCAACAACACTTTTAGCATGAAGCATCTCACGCTGTTTATCCTGTCAAGGACGCTCAGTATTTTAACTGCATCATAAATTGCTCGCAGGAATACAATTCAGTTCACGCCCACTCAGATTGAAGCCATCCGAGCTGGAATGCAGCCAGGACTGACCATGGTGAGGATTTTCATGTTTTTTCATTTTTATTGTATAAATTGTTCGCATTAGTTTTAAGATTAAACTGAAATGAATATTAAAAAGAAAGAAAAAAAAAATCCCCAATCTCCATCACCACTGTAGAGTCATAACAAATGTCACTAACAACCGTCTACAGTTGGTCGACATGACATCACAGCTACAGATGCACCAGTTCATGTGCACATCATCTACCTTCTGATCCCAGCGTGCTATTTTTACATCAGCAGTAGTACAACTCTGTTGTGACAGAAGTGCTCTTCAGATGCGGTGATTGGAGGCTGGCAGCAGAGTCTGAGTTATTTACTGTGCCGCTAGCTGAGGTAAATGTTGCAAAGAAACTATCAGCAGGGTTGTAAAAACAACACTGCATGCTTTCATCTGTTCCGTTCTTCACCTCTACTAACCTTCCTTCTTTACATATGTTGCATTCATTAGACGCTGTAACAAGCCAGACTACCTCCTGGTTTAGTTCGCTTTGTTTAGGGGAAACTAGCGTGATTATGTACTGATTTATGCAGGAATGTGTCAAATTATGCTTACTATTTTTAGCAGAGATTAGTCAACGGAGACACCCGTACTAAGACCATTCTGTTTCATGAATATTTATTGAGTAAATTACTAGCCTCATTTACCCTTCAGCCAAGTAAACAAGGCTTTGGGTTGATTTACTTCATACACAGTGATGAAAGCACTAATATGTAAATAGTAACTACAAAAAGGAGGTCCAAAATATACAATTCTCTTTTTCCTAACAAAAATCAAGTCCTTTCCCATTTACAGTATTAAAATAACCAGATAAAAGCAAACTGCACTGGGTCCTTCTAGGCATAGTTAGTTCTGCAACTGCGTGTTGTGATATGCCAGTGGCCAAGCTTTCACAGCCAGAAATTATTTACACAAGAGTACCTTTGTGGCCTGATTTGTTTGTGTTATTGTCCTCCTTGTTTCCTATTGTTCCACATTTTAATTTCTTTTTTTGTAACCCGTTCTTCCTGCTGTCTGCAGGTTGTAGGA
Source organism: Hirundichthys speculiger (assembly GCA_018398805.1). Classification (NCBI taxonomy): domain Eukaryota; kingdom Metazoa; phylum Chordata; class Actinopteri; order Beloniformes; family Exocoetidae; genus Hirundichthys; species Hirundichthys speculiger. The sequence goes on from JAGFBZ010000483.1 coordinate 685,199, forward strand.
CCGCCTGGCACTGGAAAGACAGATGTCGCTGTTCAGATCATCTCGAACCTCTATCACAACTTTCCTGAGCAAAGGACTCTGATAGTGACGCATTCTAACCAGGTCAGTACACACCCAGCTAGGGCTGTAGCGATACATTCATCTCGCAATACAATACGATATGATACACGATATTCGGCTCACGATATGTTGATATTCATCTTACAATACATTTACATCATTTTCCGAAAGATTTTAAAGGGACAAAATGATTTTGGTGACATCTTGTGAGTGTTCCAATGACTTTGTTTGAATTTATTGAACTGAAAGCATCAATTAAACATTATATGGCTGACAGGCAGCTTGCAAATGCTGAACAAAATGAATAAAAGATTTGTTGAGAAAAATAGTTCCATTTATTTAAACAGTGCAAATTGTTGCTTGCAAGCTTTTAAAGGTGGGACACGGGGGTTTTGAAAGAAGCTTATAATATCGATACCCACGGCTGAAAAATCGATACTCTCTGGGGAAATAAAATATCGATATATATATATCGCGAAATCGATAAAATCGCTCAGCTCTATACCCAGCCCCCTCCTACACACACACTCACAAAAAAATAAAACGGTCTGCTGAAAAACACTTTATAGCTAGTGCTCAGAAGTCCCCATGAATCTGGCACATTTATTCCACAGGGGGAAAAAAAATTAATCTAGGCTCCCTTGTGACCCGTTCCTCCCCTTTAGTACTTAATCAGGAAGTAATCCTCTGTTGTTTTACATCAATGACTGCTTTTAAAAAGGAAAATGATCCCAAACAGGTATCAGATATGCATCCTGGACAAACATCTCTCATCTTTGACTGTTGTCACTTGTCCTCCACCAGGCTCTGAACCAGCTGTTTGAAAAGATCATGGCTTTAGACATAGACGAGCGCCACCTTCTACGTCTGGGCCATGGAGAGGAGGAGCTGGAGACAGAGAAGGACTTCAGCAGGTGGGGACAGCAGACGACAGGTGGAATGAAGACACACACACAGACATGATGAGCCTAAACAAACTTAAGGACCACAAAGGCTCAGGTTCATGTGTGAAAGCGGATTCAACCGATGAGCAGAGCCACTGTGCTTCTCGCACACAAACACACGTGATAGCAGCCGCCCACGTACGCAATGAGTCTGTGCCAGTGTGGTGGCGAGGCTACTCGATACCCTCGTACGCCAGGCTGTGAAGCTTGTTTGTCTTCATTAGGCATCGCCGGATTGTCAAATCTGTCCACTGGTGAAAGGGATCCATCCCTGCAGCCCTGCATCAGAGGCGATGCGTGTCTCATTATCATTATCATGCTGGACTCCAAGAGCTAAGGAGTCGTGAGAATTACTTTAGAAACCTTTTTTAAAGAAGATGGGCCACAAAAAGCCACGTTGAGTGAATTATATAGATTTACCACAGAAATATTTTAGTATGAAACAGTAATCTTAATCATCCCGCTCCCAAAATTCATCAAAGTCGTGTGAAGTTTTTACGAACAAGGTTGTAATGACAGTTTTGGATGATCAAAATAAAATAATTTGAGCAAATAATCTAATCCATAGCACATTGGGTAAATAAAAAGTAAATATATAAAGTCTTGGTTTTATATATTAACTGGAGACCAACGTGTTCTCATGTTGATCATTTCTTAAATCAGAGACAAATAAACTCTTTCCAATTGATTTGCAATGCTGTGATTGGTTAAATTAAATTCATTGATTAATAATTAAACAACTAAATGAATAAACACAATTAGTTTTTGGATTCTCATTACAATGATTATTGAGGTCAGGGATGAGCCTCTTTTAAATCAGATAAACCAGAGTTTAGAAATCATATTTTAGTAGAACCAACATGCTGATTTAACTGCTTATTTTCATACAGAGTTGGTAGCAGGGCACAGAGCAAGGAACCTCAGACAAGAACCACCGGTCCGGTTACAGATGCCAGTAGTTTCTCTGTTTATTTGCGTGCATTAATGCCTGGAAGGAGAGTGAGTCCATTTTTACTGCTGAAATACAGTGAGGTGGATATAAATTAGGCAGTCCGATATAAGCCTCATGACAGACTTGAGGAAGACTCAACTATCTAAAGATGCCCAAAACATGTTCAGCTCTACTGACTGCTGCTATATTTAACCCCATCTGTGAATGAATCAGTCAGAGCCATTTTTACTAGCAATTTTTTTTGGGCAGCTCCCGATTATAAATAGCTCTGTCACTGAATATTATTAAAGTTTTTTTTTTCCTTTTTTTTGCAGTTTACTATTTAAGGTTTCCCTATAGGCTACATTATTAATCATGGAGCATATTACACCTAGTAGCTCGAGGAGGATGGAAAGGTTTTTCTACCTGTTTCTCATTTGCTGTACAGTTGGTGTAACTGCTGCTCAGTGTGAGAGCGTGACTGCTGTGTGAACACTGTTGTATGAAACTGGAGTCTGCATGTGAAAGCAGTTTCCTGCTTTTTTAAATAATGCAGCAACACAGACATGAGAGAAAAAGCTTTAGCTAGCAGGATTTAATATGTTTTCCCCCCGCCTGGCTGCTTCTCAGCAACATGCAGACTCCACACTTCTTCCACTCCACTAACACCACCAAGAGGAGGGAGACGGAGAGTTTTAATTAAGACTTTTTACAAGGTTAAAAAAAAAAAAAGATGGTTGGCAGTGCTTCGGTGGGGGGCCTAACAAGAGGCATTAATTAACAATGTTGCCTCAGCTGGTGGATGATCATTCTTTTTCCTGTTTAAATGAGACTTTGGAAGGAAAATCTGGTTGGTGGAACTGCAGATTGGTAGAGACACAGCTCAGGCTGCTTTTAGTTGAGACAAATGTCACAGAAGCAGTTTATTATTTGAAAATTAAACATACCTCCTCATTCAGGTTTTAGCACAAGTGTGGGCGTCTTGTGTATCATTTCCTCAGTTTAGATTCGACCCGAAATCCTTCGTTCACACCTGACTTTATCATCTATCATTTTCAATCAGGAGCAGTGGCCGACTGCGTAACAGATGTGTTACTTCGAGGAGCAAAGCCGCTTCCCAATTTTAATGTTATTCTGGCCAAACAAGCCGAGTGGTGTGATCCTCTTAGAGTCATCTGCTGACTGGGATTCTTTGTAGAGGATCTAAAAATAGTTTTTCTCTAGTATTACCTTGTGACCCCACCTACTTCCTGTCTGTGTGTGTTCTTTCATTGTCCTCTCACAATTGTTCAGCTGCACAATGAAATGAATGAAGGAACTAAGACAATACAGGCACAGGCAGGACTTAATCTGATCACTTCTGTGTTAGAAGATTATTACTGTAAAAAGTAATAGAATTACATTCTTTGTTATTTGATCATAAATCAGAGGAACCATGGTTTGGTTCTATATATATGTTAAAATAAAATACTCAAACTTATTTACAGAAATAAACCCATTCAAATAATGTCATTTTTTTTCTTTAAGGATCACTTTTTTCAATTTATATTTCAACCTGCAATATTTACGACAGCTCATGCTGTTTTTTTTTCGTATTATAACTGTCGACTATTGCACTGCCTGCAGATATGGAAGAGTGAACTATGTGCTAGCTAGAAGATTGGAGCTTCTCAGAGAAGTGGGAAGACTACAGGAGAGCTTGGATGTTCCAGGAGATGTGTCTTACACCTGCGAGACTGCTGGACACTTCTACCTCTATCAGGTAAGGATAGAATCCAGACATATGTATGTTTCAGTGTTATGCAGAAGAAAACAATGTGAGAAACTGGACTTTGGTTGCTTGGTTGTGTTTCTGCTTTTGCTTTTAGACCTGGTCTATGAACCTAAAAATGACTTGCATTCCTAGTAAAATTTCTAAGAGTCATTTTGGTTTTTAAAAATTTTTGAAGTCCAGGTGGTTTTTTTTTTTGTTTTTTTTTTTTTTCATCCAACTCTTTAATTATTCTCTTATTACCAAATGAACAGCCTTAATATTTGGATTCCTATACTGATTTACACATGGAGAGTTAAGGACACACATATTTTGCAGAAAACTTTTTGTTTTTTGCAGAATTAACTATAAAAAATGTCTTATGAAAGTCTGTCATTTTTCTCTGAAGGATCATGCAAATCAAACATTAATAATTACTGAAGTTTCTGTTCCCAGACTCACTGTGCCTCTTTTTTTCCATCGCGTGCAAATGTTTGGAGATTTCTTCACCCTCGCTGTTTATTCATATCACCTCATTATCATTGTTCCCTCAGACTCCATGAAAATGTCACTGCAGGCAATTGTTTACTTGCTCCAGAGAGACAGAGAGAGAGAGAGAGAGAGAGAGATTGAGAGAGAGATTAGAGACAGAGAGAGAGAGAGAGATAGAGAGATAGAGATAGAAGAGAGAGAAGAGAGAGAGAGAGAAACTAAGAAGGGTTTAATCAGCATATAGTACAGATAATATACATATATAGGTATATAACTATTATATATATATATATATATATATATATATATATAGATATATATAGATATATATATATATATTATATATATATTATATATTATTAGTATTATTATTAGTTATTTGCAGATTTTTCAGAAATATATAATAAAAAAATCGCGGAAACGTCAGAGGATGTTGTATGCGTTCTCTTACAGTGAAGAAATGTTGTGAGCCAGCCTGGCCCCTTTAAGAAGGTAGCCTTATGGGTAATGGTGTGGCCTTATGGGTAATGGAGTGTGTGTGTGAGGGACGGCAGAAACGAAAACGAGGGTTAGATGAAAAGTGGAGTGAGCATCAACAGCAGCCAGCATGTATAGATTTACATTCTCTGTTAACCGACAGGAGCCCAACAATACAACCTGTGTGATGTTACAAGTTCCTGCAGTGCCAGAATAAAGTGCCCGTTCCATGCAGAGAAAACTGAACTTTTTCTTTTGTTGTTGTTAGCGTGTTACCTGCTAATTACGAGCCAAAAATAGCACAATACCAGCGGTTTCTTTACTACGGTTCAGAGACCAGAGGCTGTGAAGGTAACAGAAAGATCACAATTGAGCCTTTGTCTTGTTTCGCTGCAGTGTCTCGCTACTTTTTTGTGGTTTTTAAACATATTTTAATCACATTATTTAGGCTCAAAGGGCTCCGGCTCCAGTTCGGGATTTTGATTTTCGGGGGGGGGGGGGGGGGGGGGGGGGGGATACACCCATAACCGCGAAAAATAGGGATCACTGTACACAGTTTCTCTTGTCTGTTTCCCTGCCAATTCTCTTCGGTTCTGCAGCAGCCAGTAACAGACATTTCAAAACAAAAGCATTTGAGCAACATGCATTAACACGCGATGAAATAAATGTCAGCGTTAATAAATTAATGAGTTAACACGATAATACGTGTTAACTTGCCATCCCAGTATTAATATACGTATGTAATGTGTGTGCTCATGTGTGAGTTTGTATGTAGAGCTGATATATTACCATTTTCCATGGTTTTCTATGATTATAACCTACATATCATTAAGTATTTATATATACATATATATATGGATATATATACAGTCATGCCAAAAAACTGCTATTTATGACCATTCAGTTTTTTCTTCACTTTCTTGTTCATTTTAATACCTGGTACCACTAAACGTCATCATGTGACTAAAACAGTGACAGAAAAGAAAACACTGTATGCAGTAACAACGCCATAGCTATTGATGTAAAAACCGTAAGCAATTTGGTATGGTCAAGAAAAACCATTGGAAGCATTTCTTACTAAGTTACTTGAATACTGAAGTCATTACCGAAAGTTCTAGATGTTTATTTTGTCAAACTGTTAATGTTACACTTTGTCAGTATTTAATTTGCCTTTCCCTGTGGTTTCAAATGAGTTTCATACTTTGGAGAGGGCTGTTTTATGTTTGTTTTTTTTTTGAAAACAAACCAGCAGAATAAATATGTGACATTTCAAGATGTTGCTCACATGCCAAAACCTTAACTGTGGGCGGGCCACTTTGTTCATTATCAGTCATTATAGAGCATGTACACATGCTTAAGGTTTCCATGGTGTTCTTAATCGTCCCAAACAGACAGATGCTTAAAATGCAGTTAGGCTGAGGCTTGAAGCGGTCTTATTAATGCTATCCTTAAAGTTGCTTTTTACTGCGCTATTTATAGATGTAGGCTGTCCTGCTGTTTGGTTGAAGCTGGTTTATTAGCTGCTTAGCAGGGCTTCTTCTGTGAGAGTGAGGTTATCTATTCTGATGTGTGCAGTAGTGGTTTTTTTTCTTTTCAGTTTTTGCTATACACAAATATTATGGATAATACATATCTACACTATATTACCAAAAGTATTCTCTCACCTGCCTTGACTCACATATGAGCTTTAGTTTATCCATTCCTAATCAATATGACATGGCTCCACCTTTGCAGCTAGAACAGCTTCAACTCTTCTGGGAAGGCTGTCCACAAGGTTTAGGAGTATGTTTATGGGGATTTTTGACCATTCTTCCAGAAGAACATTCGTGAGGTCAAACACTGATGTTGGCTGAGAAAGCTTTAATTAATCCCAAAACTGTTCTATCAGGTTGAGGTCAAGACTCTGTGCAGGCCAGTAAAGTTCATCCACACCAGACTCTTCCATCCATGTCTTTATGGACCTTGCTTTGTTCACTGGTGCACAGTCATGTTGGAAGAGGAAGGGGCCAGCTCCAAACTGTTCCCACAAAGATGGGAACATGGAATTGTCCAAAATGTCTTGGTCTGCTGAAGCAGACCAAGACATTTTGTTGGTCTGGCCCCTTAGTTCCTTTACTGGAACTAAGGGGCCAAGCCCAGCTCCTGAACAACAAGCCCACACCATAATCCCCCCTCCACCAAACTTTACACTTGGATCAATGCAGTCAGACAAGTACCATTCTCCTGGAAACCACCAAACCCAGACTCTTCCATCAGATTACCAGATGGAGAAGTGTGATTCTTCCCTCCAGAGAACGTTCCTCCACTGCTCTAGAGTCCAGTGGTGGCTGCTTTACACCATTGCATCCGACGCTTTGCATTGCACTTGGTGATGTCTGGCTTGGATGCAGCTGCTCCACCATGGAAACCCATCCATGAAGCTCTCTGTGATTGACTCTGCAGAAAGTTAGCGACCTCTTCTCACTATGTTATTCAGCATCCTCTGACCCCGCTCCATCAGTTTACATGTCCTACCACTTCATGGCTGAGTTGCTGTCTTTCCCAAACACTTCCATTTCCTTATAATACAGCTGACAGTTGACTGTGGATTATTTAGGAGCGAGGACATTTCACAACTGGATTTGTTGCACAGGTGTCATTCTATCACAGTTCCACGCTGGAATTCACTGAGCTCCTGAGAGAGACCCATTCTTTTATAAATGTTTGTAGAAACAGTCTGCACGCCTCGGTGCTTGATTTTATACACCTGTGGCCATGGAAGTGATTGGAACACCTGATTCCAATAGTTTGGATGGTGAGCAAATACTTTTGGTAATATAATGTATGTCCTGTTTAAGTTTGGCAGACGCAGGGGCGTGCAGAACTCTGTTTACTCATATGACCTTCTGATAGTCAGCTGATGGACATCAACTAAACTGAGGCTAGTGCACTAAAAATTCCCTTAACAGAAAGTACATTGCTGATTTTCTCATCAAGCCCTCTAGAAATGACAAAAACATTGAACTGACACATGCACAAGTTAAGAGTACAAATATCACAGCAGGAACTCACTCAAAAGGTGTTAAATGACTTTCTTCTCCCATTACAGGTGATCTCTCGCTGGGAGGAATACATGAGCAAAGTCAAGCCCAAACAGGGCAAGCAAGTGAAGGTAGAGGATGTTGCTGCACACTTCCCCTTCCACAAGTACTTTTCCAACGCACCACAGCCTGTCTTCAGAGGGCGATCCTATGAGGAGGACATGGACATTGCGGAGGGCTGCTACCGCCACATCAAGAAAATATTTACCCAGCTGGAGGTAAGAAGGTCATCCACTAGTTTCCTCCCAGCTGGGCAATGCTCAGTGGGATGGAGAGGTTACTTGAGTCCAGCAAGGCAAAATCATTTGTGGAGCACATGTATTCACATGTATACTTGGGTGAACCGTTCGCTCATTTACACAGAAGCTTTTCCAGGCTGAGTTGATGGTTTTCTCAGTTCACACTTTGCAGTTTTTAAAGCTTTTTCCATGTTGCAGACAAATTTTGGAGCCTGTCAACAAATGCATCAGAATAGAAGTAAATCAGAGTTTGACCACACTCACCAGTCCCTGGGTTTGAACACGTGAAAAGCATGTTATTATAAGGATCATCAGCGCATTGCAGACTCTGACCAAATGTCTGCCATGCTTGGTATTTTGGAGGTTTCAGTAAGGGGGGAGCTGGTGAGTTGGGTTTTGGTGATGACGAGAGGAAACAACAGAGAGAAACTTTGAAGAGGAATAAAATAAACATTTGCATATCAAACACTGGCAAAGAAAATTAGTAAAATGTGGTTGAACTTTGATAAAAGTTTTCAACGTGATAAATGAGAGCGATGGAAGATGCGGTCAGAAACTGGTTTTGTGCAACAATGTAATGGTTCCAGTAGTGTAAAATGCAGGGGATTTTTCTTTTTTGGTCCAGATTTGTCGGAGTGCCTTGTCTAATTTAGAGAAGGAGAAGTTGACTAGCTTACATAGCAGCTGTAATTGTTTGAGAAAGAGAAGACAAAACAAACAAGTCAGGAGTTCAGTCTGGTAACAGATCTTGTAGTGTGTAACCCCCCGTCATGGCTCAGTCTGGGTGTGTTTATCCAGTATGACTTCCGAATCACAAGACGAGCACATTTTGTTTTCACAGTCCAAGAATCCAACAACACTGAAAATCATGTAGCCTGAACTTGGTTTTAAAAGAATGTAGTAGATTAATAGTGATGGTGTAGATGTTTTTTTTCATCTTGAGTTTTTTGACTAAGATACTAAACAGTAATTCTGTTACACACCTGTAGATATGCTCAATAACTAGGGCTGTAGCGATATATGTCGATATTCATCTTACAATTCATTTACATCATTTTCTGAAAGATTTTAAAGGGACAAAGTGATTTTGGTGACATATTGTGAGTGTTCCAATGACTTTGTTTGAATTTATTGAACTGAAAGCATCAATTACACATTATATGGCTGACAGGCATATTGCAAATGCTGGACAAAATGAATAAAAGATTTGTTGAGAAAAAATAGTTTCATTTATTTAAACAGTGCAAATTGTTGCTTGCAAGCTTTTAAAGGTGGTGCACGGGGGTTTTGAAAGAAGCTTAGAATATCGATACCCACGGCTGAAAAATCGATACTCGATAAAATATCGATATATATCGCAGAATCGATAAAATCGCTCAGCTCTATCAATAACCTATTTGAAAGAAGCAGCACAACAAAATGATCCACTTTGATTTTCTTCCCCCTTTTTTTTCATTTGCTTGTTTTCACTCCCACATACACGCAGCTGAATATGTTATCCTTCCTCCTCAACTCATCAACCCTCTCTAAAGTGATAACAAATACATTTCAGATTTATACGAACACCATTATAGTCTCCAAAAAGCAATAAAGAAGTTATTGGCTAGAGGTAATATCCTGACATGAGTGGTGACCTTGATATATCTCGCTGGCCTCTGTATCACTGCATCACAGCGCTTCTCCCTCCTCCCTCAGCCTCACCCATGCTGCAGTGAAATCTGCACACCCATTAAGAGGTGCTGCTTTTTATTGGTGCAAGGTAGCATAAGCACCATCCTGCTGCAGTTGCTTATCTGTCTACCTTTCAAATGTAAAAGCAGTTTTGAATAAGCTGTTACAGAAATAGTCTAAGAATCTCTTCCGAGCTAGACACAAAGCGGTGCAGTGTGGATCCTCCTCTGCAGTTCCAGTATATCCTTACAATGTAATACTTATTTGAATTTTTTTTTTCCTCTTTCTTCTCTTGTCAGTGTCTTTGATTCTTTACCATCTTGAATTCACACTTAATTCATCCCGGAGCCATACGGGTTAAAAATAGACCTCATCAATATTGCATGTTTTGATTGGTTTAATATTAATGCTGAAATAGTAACACATCAAATATTTACGCCCCAGTGCTGTCCAAGTCTACTGCACCCTTCCTCTTTCTCTACACAGCTTGTGTCAGTTAGTGTGGCAACCTGAAAATAGCGTGTTTACCCCCTATCCCCCCTGTGTTTCCCCCCTGTGTTTTCCCCTGTTCCCTCCAATGCTGTGATATCAGTATGCTGAGGTAAACTGATTTCTCCCTGGTATTGCCATTATTAATATGTGCCAGAGTGCTCCTCAAGCTGCAGTTATTGATCATCAAACTACACCAGATTACTCCCCCCACAGAGGAGCTGGTCAGTCTCTTTGGCCCCACAGCAATTGCAGTGTTGGTAAAGATCAGGGATTACGTTGTCGGGAGTAGAAATTAAATCAGAGTATTTTGTTTTACTCCCAGACTTGTTTTCAGGCCTGGTGGTCTGCATCGGGGGGGACTGCATAGTCTAGGCACCAGGATGGCATATTTGTATAGGTGCAGCAGGCCGTCTGCAATTTATGTGTGGTCCAATATTTGGTGTTTATGCTTGATCTTTAGTAATTAGCTCTGCAGTAATTAAATGGATTTTGATGGCATTCACGTACTGTTGAGAGTTTCCCAGGCACAGATAAAAAAGTCCTGTTATGGGGAACAGTGTCAACCAAAAATGCAACTTACTGTTGCTATCTGAACTTATGTGCGGTACTCTGCAAAGGTCTTAGGCAGGTGTGAAGAAACGCTTTAAAGGAAGATGGCATCAATCCATCCATCACTGCCATTATCGTTAGCTGGGCCTCATGGGTCTTACAGCCTTGAACGCTTTCAAAAATCTCAAATTCAGTGGTATACTTTTATTGATTTACAAGACGCAAAGTGAGTGGACAGGGGAAATATCGAATTCAAATCAATTTATTGGGTAGCCCACCCTTTCCCTTCAATACAGCATCAGTTCTTTTCGGTACACTTTCAGACAGTTTTTGCAGAAACGTGGCAGGTCGGTTGTTTCAGACATCTTAGAGAACCAACTATTGATCTTCTGTTGACGTATGCTGCCTCAAATCCTTCTGTGTCCTCACGTAATCCCAGTTAGATTGATGATGTTGAGATCAGGGCTCCGTGGGAACCGAGTTATCACCTCCAGGACTCCTTGTCCTTTTTTATGCTGAAGACAGTTCCTAATAACATCGGCTGTTTGTCTGTCTTCCCTGCAGGACAAATGTTCACTCACTGAACAGTTTAATTCACTATTTTTGAAAAACATCCTTTCTTTACAGTTCTTGCATTTCTTTGAACCTGCCATATATCTATCTGACACTAACAGTGAAAATTAATATTGCTAAAAATTGATAGTGAAGATTAAAATTAATGTTGTTCCGATTCCGATACCAGTATCGGAAATTGCTCCGATACTGCCAAAAATATTGGTATTGGAGAGTACAGGAGTACCAACCGATACCAAGTAATTTATATTCAATGATTTATTTACTGGTTACTTCCGTTGCACTACCAGCAAAAAAAAAAAAAAATAATAATAATTTTTAATTTGCAAGACTGTTTTATACTTTTTCATTTGGAAATAAATATAGACATAAATGGCTTGGATTTGCTGTATTTATTCATGTTTTACAACAATGATAATTATATTACAGTCAGGCAATTTTTCTTAATCTAATACTCGGATTGGTAGTTGGTGTCGGCCGATACCCACGACTCAAGAATCAGTGTCGGGAGGGAAAAAATGGTATCTGAAGATCTCTAATTAAAATTAAAATTAAAAACAGTGAACGCTTGAAGATAAAAGAGTGCTCGGACTGATAAGACATAATGTTCCTCATGATGTAACTGCTGCCTTTTTAAAATATTGAGGTGTCCTTCTTGTACACATTTGTCCATTATTAGTAATCAATTATCATTTTGTTTTTATACCGTTAAATACTAGAATAAATGGATAAATATTAGCGATAGCTACTGTAATTTTCATGATAGTCTTTGGGTATTTCTATTGCCATTCATGCCATTTTCAAAACACACCAACTGTACACAATGCTTTAACTGTTGACCCTCACTTTTCTGGTAGGAGTTTAGGGCGTTTGAACTCCTGAGGAGTGGACTGGATCGCTCCAAGTATCTTCTGGTCAAAGAGGCCAAAATCATTGCCATGACCTGCACACACGCTGCACTCAAACGTCATGACCTGGTGGAGCTGGGATTTAAGGTAGACTTTTCTCTGGACAGAACAGTTGGTTTAGAGATTTAAACCAGCTTGCTTATTATTATTGTTCTTATTATCAGTATGACAACATCCTGATGGAAGAAGCTGCACAGATTCTGGAGATTGAGACCTTCATCCCCTTATTGTTACAGGTAACTCTTTTCAGACAGAGTCTGAAACCACTTACTTCTAATCTTTAATGTTTGTAATTAAGAGTGAAATCTATGCCTCTTTATCTTGACTGTAAAACTGTACGAGTCAAAATTCTGCCACGAATGAGTAGTGTGTCAAGTTCCCATAAGTAGCCGAGTTTAATCAGTACCTCACTTGTCAACCACCTGCTTCCTGACCTTCCACGTGAAGACCTAACTGATAAGATCCAGACATGGTAATGGCTTTTGTCTTAGGTAATTAAACAACATTTTCTGGGTTACTGCTAATTCTTGTGTGCAGATGAATATGATTGAACCCATCAAACTACTTGCTGGAGCTCTTTTTTGTTTATTTGTTCTCTTTAACAATGAGCCAGTGAGGGAGACCTCCCTACCAGATAAATGTACGTCAGTGTGATTTTTATTATTTCCAGCGCTCCGCTTCCCTTTTACTATCCAGCTACTTTACCCTTATCAGTGATTTATGCGATTAAATCAAATCTAAAAAGATAATAATTCAAATGTGCTTTCTGTGAAATCAGGATTCGAATGAGGAACATTAAATTAGTAAGATCTGGATTATGATATGGGCTAGAACGGAATACAACACAGGCTGAATATAAACTGAATAAAGTTGAACAAAACAAGATGACTGTGCTTCAGCTGGATTACATACAATGTGATTCTACGCACTCATTGCAGAACCCAGAGGACGGCTACAGTCGGTTGAAGCGTTGGATCATGATTGGAGACCACCACCAGCTTCCCCCAGTCATCAAGAATATGGCCTTCCAGAAGTACTCTAATATGGAGCAGTCTCTCTTCACCAGATTTGTGCGCCTCGGGGGTGCCCACCATAGACTTGGACGCACAGGGCCGAGCACGTGCAAGGTCGGTCGCCCTGGAAGAGAAGGCCAGAGTCACTTTCTGCAGAATTAATTTTAAAACAAGTGGTGCTGATCCCTCACTGGAAAAGAAAGCTACAGGAACAGTCTTGTTGAAGGTTATTTTTGTCTCTGTTCCTCAGTCTTTGTAACCTCTACAACTGGCGCTACAAACACCTTGGGAACCTGCCTCATGTCCAGCAGCTTCCCGAGTTTCAGGTGCCCAACCCTGGCCTGACCTTCGACTTCCAGCTCGTTAACGTGGAGGACTTCAATGGGGTGGGAGAAACTGAGCCCACCCCTTACTTTTACCAGGTCGGTGGTACAGCGCAGCAGTACACAAATATACAAAATCAAACGTATGTTTTTATTAATGATATAATGTGTAACATAAAAAAACAGTTCCTGGATTTAGTTTGGAAAAGTCCTTTTGTGTATTTTTAAAATGTGTCTGAATCTGAAAGGGATTATATGGGTTTTTTTTTGCATTTTAGAGACAACACTTTAAATAGCCTAATACCTTGAGCAATGGCACAGTAGGACAGACTAAATTTAGATCATTTAGAAGCCAGAAAGGCTGTATACTTATAGCTGGAGGCTATATTCCTGCCAAAGCCAGTAACTGGTCTCACCAGTGCTGCCGGTGTTGCTAACGAAGTGGCCAGCAGTGACAAATGAGAAGGCAATTACTCATCAATCTGGGTGGTAACTTGTGCACCTAACAAAGCTCACCATTACATTTTCTATTGTTTTCCCTGTATGGTGTCGTGTGGTGAGGTTAGTCATGAACAAGACGAAGCTGGCAGTCAGGTGCTACTGTCACCTACTTTAGTCTTAGTTATTACTGCTCTCTGTAGCTGCCATCGAGCTAAATGCGGTGAAAGGAGTGAGAAAAATTCCAAATGATTATTCTGACATATATAGGACACAGAGAGGGGGTTCATCTTTCTTTCACCTAAGCTATTAAAGCTGCTTTGGATTACTTATAGACACATACATTATACATATCTTTCTTGAGTTTAAACTGCCCACATGCAAGTGAAATATAAATGTTCTCCATATATCGTTCTTTTCTTTTTTTTTTTTTTTTTGGTTCTGTGGTTCATTGGAGAAAAAAAATGGTTTCAGGTTTAAATATGAGTCCATCCATTCACCCATTTTCTGTACGCATTTATCTTCTTCTGGGTCACTGAGGAGCTGGAGTCTATCCCAGCTGTACTATAATAAGGGATTACTGTAATTTTAGACTTGAGGTATCTTTATTAACTTATAAATATGGATATGTTCTTGGCAGATGTATTGCATGACATGTTGAGTAACTCACAATTTCAATTTAATTATAGTCCCTGACTCCTCTACTCGACGCACAGGTTGTGTGTTAAGCTGTTGTGCTCAGGCTTTTCCTCCTACTGGAGTTTACAAAAAGCAAAACAGCAAGTGAGAGAATTTAGTGGTATCCTTTATGTTCTTTTATTTATTTTACCAGGAAGCATTATTTAAGTTATACATGTCTTTTGCAAAAAGAGGGCAAATGACTTCATGTTTATTTTAGCATCCAGACTGCAGTAGCAGTTCAGTGTTGATGGCCTGAGTGTGCTGAAAAGCACAATCAGCAGCTAATGTAGATAACCTTGGCATGTTAATAACCAAAGAAACTGATGATTCAACTAGTTGTCAGCCTTGGCGTGCGAGTCTTCAGCCTAGACATGCTAATGGATAACCTTGCTATAGTAATGCCTAGAGGAGCCCATAAGTCGTCACCTTCTCACTTACCACAACTCTTGGCCACTTGTTTACAAGTGACAACTTGTCCAGATCAGGAACAAGCTTTGACTGAGATATAGGCCTCGATCGTACACTTCCCCATACCTGTTAACACTAGCCGCTACCCACTATCCACTACCTGCAAATTGCGGGTATAGGAACCTCCGCTAACCGCTAATGCAAACTTCCACGCCCTAAAGCTGCTGCCCATTATGCCGACTCCCTTACTCATTTTGTAGGTGTGGCAGTGGGCGTGTCTTTTGCCCTTTCTGCAAACTCGTTATTTTGCGATTGCGGGTTGCGGGTTACCCATGAAGGGCACCTCTGCTTTAAAGGCCCATTTCCTCCTAAATAAAACACAATCCCAACACCAAGAGAGAAAATAAACATACAATTTAAAAGAGGAGAATGTGGATGCCTCACTACATTGGAACGAGGGACCAGCTGCTAAAAAAAAAAAAAATGAGCCCGTTATCAAGTTAAAGCCAAGACCCCCACAGATTGAAAGGGCTCTAAATTTTGTCTAACATTTGTGGTTCTTATAACTCCACGTCTGTGTCAAATCAGGACCATTTTTGCTCTCTGGATCATTCCTGTTAGCGGTGCACATTTAAAACATTTAAAAAACAAGGACTGCCAAGTACCATCATGAGTCTTTGCTTCATTATAGCTTAGCGTTTGCTTTGCCTGGGGTTGTATAAGGCTCATTCTGTTGAGCTGAACTGATCCAAACAAAGCCAACTACAGTTATATTTGAAAGTCTTTAAGTAACAAAGCAGGTTTTATAGTTTGGCATCTGAAAAACCTCAATAGTACAAGTAATTTGGAAAATCCAATGTCTCTATTACACAGGAAAATCAGTTTTGGTATAGTGGTGGTGAGATGCTTTGGTATGGATTTCTAGAGTGTTTGGGTTTTCACATCCTGACAGATATGCTCTCTAAAATTGTAATATTTTTTCAGTCAGAAGTAAAGTATTTTATTTAAGATGCACGTGTCATCCTTACTCCCTCTGACCTGGTGGTACACGTATACAATTTTTCACTTCTGTTGCAGTGTCAAATGTGTTTCCTATATTTAGATGTATTAATTCAAATACATCTTGTATTTACTGTAGGGCTGTCAGTCGATTAAAATTTTTAATTTGGATTAATCGAAAGATTTTCATAGTTAACTCACGATTAATCGCACATTAATCGCATTTTTTTAATGTTCTGTTTATCCATCCATCCATCCATCATCTATACCCATTTTGTCCTATACCGGGTCACGGGGATCTGCTTTATTTTTTTCTTTAAGCCTTTAGTTTGTAAACCAGAAGTCCACCAATGCTGCCGTACTTTTTGGGGGCTTAATTCATCATGCTTTTTAGTGTATTTTGTCAGGGCTGCTGCTTGATCCCAGTAATTTGCTGACGGTCCCTAAGCTCCACAGGCAGCAGCGAGGTACTCAGAAGGACATTCAGTGCTGTTCCTTAAAGTTTTTGCTACATTCATTGAGCTTGGAGGGTTGATGACACTTGTGAAATGTCTGGCATACTTATATCTACAAAATGATATCAACCTGGATGAAATCGGTGCCGTTTTCATGATGCTATTAAAGTTTAGATAAAAAAAAAACAAGGAAATGTCGGATGTAAAACTAACTTTACTGCGCCCTGCCGTGGTAAATCAATTCACAGCAACAGTAAATACAAATAACCTTATTCTTGTTAACAGACCCATCTGGCAGCACCTTAAAGCTAAACTTGCCCTTCATAAGACCCTTTTCAGTCGCCATGTCTGTCGCACACGTTGACTGTAAAAACACTTTTTGGCCGTTATTAACACACGTTATTAACGCGTTAACTTTACAGGATATATTCATTTTAATTTGGGCATGTCATTTTTTGAGCACGAATCTCAAAAATAGGCTTTGTTAGGAAGGGGTTAATATTCTTTTTTTTTTTTTTTTAACTCCACCATATACATCATGAGTCCTCATAGATCCATGACTTTAGTTTCAATAACTAAAAGACAAACATGACACCAGCATCCGTAACACCTGTAGCTCAGCTACAATGTTACATCAGCTGAATGGCTCGTGTTACACAACGTCCAGCACTTTTACAAACAGAATTCATACACTTCTTTGCGCAGGGAAACTCGCATGCACACTTAAATCCATATTCTTCACTTGTCTCCCTTTCCTCTAAATTGGCTGTTGTACAGCAGTTCATTCATTTTTAATTTCGGTGGTTTAGCAGCCGGTCCATACAATAGATTCATCATTTCACTCGGTGTGCACGTAGCACTGGGCACCAGCACAGATCACTGGGTTTGTCCTTGACACCGGGAGCCAGATTGTGTTTTATCATGACATTGCAGGAGACTCTAAGACGGTCAGTGGGTGGGGGGGTAGGTTTATAGAGGGGTTTATTGCACCGCACCAGCACACAAGACCAAATATTATTGTCAAATATATTATTGTCAAATGTCGCAGCATAAATATTTTAAAATTATTGTCTTATTGGAATGTTGAAAGATTTTAGCTGGAGTTATGTTCTTTTTATTTTTTTAAAGCTGATTAAGAAATAGAACATTTTAAATATGGAATGTCAAATGTGAAAAATGAGAGAAAATTTTCCTTTAAAAAAGCAGTTTTTGTAGAAAGAGTTGGTAGTGCTCGTTTTCAGATAAAACTGAAATATCAAATCGAAGTCATTAGTTAAAGATTGTAATCTCAAGTGTATCAAATACTTTGTGAACATTTCAGATGATTTCAGTAATGTGCATGTGCCTGTCCCTGAAGCTTCCTATTGTTCTTTAATGCAGACCATGTGCTCTTCTCAAGGCACCAGGTCACATGAACCTCAGCTCCGTTTGCCCGTTGCCATTTTCAGGCTCCTCGAGGGAATTGCTCGGATCTCTTTATGCCTGACAGACACGCGCACACCCACGCAAACATTAACTTTCTCGAGGAAACAGATGGGATACTTTTGAGACAGGAGAAGCAGTTGTGGCCGGTGCATGCTGAGTACATGTCCCAGCTGAACAGACACTGCCACGTCCACTGCCGAGAACCGTGAACATGTATTTTAGAAAATGCATAGGTGCAAGCAGAGACTCCATAATGCAAACGTCTTTTACTTCTCCGCCTCATTTGCTGAGCCTCCTTCTGTATTGAGTCACAGTCCATTGACAGTTCTTCCAGTGTTGTCAAATGGCTCATGAACAGTAAGATGCTTATCTCAGTCACCGTCGTCTGCTGTGGATATTGCCTCTCTCAATCACTAGGTTTTGACATTTCCGCTTCACCTGCTACCTTTTTGGATTGCACGAGAAAAATTGGCATGATGGACTTACAGGTTGAATAGATTTATGCTTCATTTTTGCTTCAGTTTGTTTGAGTCTACACTGTGTAGCCCTACAGTGTTCTGTCTTTTATTAATCATTCCATCTACACCCATCAATACCCGAGTCCAGCCAGCTTTAATACAGCAAGGCCACACAATGTCGTTAATGACGCACAAAATTCCCCACCTGGGCAGATGAATCATCCTGTCAGTGCAGAAAGGCAATGCTGATAAATGATTGTAATGTTTTAAATGGTCTTTAAATGCAGTATTTATTAGCTCAGATTCACAGTCTGAGTTCTTTTTTTTTTTTTTTTTTTTGTGGAAATGAGGTGCAGTTTATTAAATACATGTATTAACGCTGTTTGAGAGCAGGTTACAGAGGGATCAGTACGTGTCATTATTTCTGATGCGTTGATTCCATCGCTGCAGAATCAAGCTGCATATATTACGAGCAAAGATGTGAGACTGCAGTCCACGGTTTCCACGTGTAATTGTTACAGGATGAATAATGCATACTGCTGCCTCTGTTTTTTTTTTGTTTTTTTTTTTTGTTTGTTTTGTCCGTCACATTTCAGGGGCAGAAGGTCGTCTTGGAGCCAGGATTTACAAACCTGTAAAATGTGTATTTTGGAAAGTCTGCGAATGCGAAAATAGTGGCCTTTAAATATACTCGTGACGCCCGGTAGCCTTTGATGTGATCCTGCACCACTGAGATCTGCAGTTGCAAACGACAAAATACATTTCATGCTTTGTCCAATAACCTGCTCATAAGCGTGCGTTCCTGCATTTTATTTCAGCGACATATTTTGAAACAACAAAACGTCTACTACTTTGCAATATGCATTGAAATACCTCCTGATTCCTTCAGTCATTTGATGTTATACATTGTAGAGGGAGAAATGTGTACAATCTTTCTTTAAGGATTTTTTTTTCCCTTTTCTTAATTACAAGAATTTTCTGATTATATAAGAACCTCCTGTCAGGGCTCCTGTCTCCTGGAGCGCTTTTTGAAGAACAGTATTTTCAATTATTATTATTTTAGAAGGCACGGTTTATCCTCATACTCGTGAGTTTTGTCCTTGTCACAGGAATTAGTGAATACTCATTATGATTTGTTTTGACAGTCTAAGGTTTTTCTTACCACATGCCTTTCTCTCCCTGTGAAGAACCTGGCTGAGGCTGAGTACTCCGTGGCTCTCTTCATGTACATGCGTCTTTTGGGATACCCCGCTGAACGCATCAGCATCCTTACCACCTACAACGGACAAAAGCACCTGATCAGAGATGTTATCAACCAACGCTGTGCTGGAAACGTTTTCTTTGGCCAACCTAACAAGGTAAGAACTGATGGGAATAGATATCTTGACAAGTACAAACAACCCTGCACAAAAGGATGTTTCTGTAAAACCCTCATCCCCGTGTCGTGCAGTAAAGCATGGGCAGGGAGAATTTTTCAGCCCGAGTGTGAATCTGCAAGATAAGATTTGCTGAGTGGAACATTACTGTGTGTCACCGCAGGTTGTTCACAGTAATGAATGAGTGTTTTCAGGTGAAGTGCTCAAAACTCTAAATCAAGACAGTGAATGTGAAGTAGCTGTGTAGAAGCTCAGAAGCCTTTCAGCTCTTGAGTTTTGTTGTTTTTAGTCTTTGTGAATTTGATTCTGAAGATTTTTTTTTTCCAGAAAGTCCCTCAACATTCCACATATGCTACATGTGCTACATGTCATGCAGGAGTGCAGCAACTTTCAGGTTAAACACAATGGCAGCAACAACGTGCTGCACCACTGTGCACTGAAGGCCATTTATTTTAATATTTTGCAGCGAGCAAAATGCAAGTGCAATGATAAGCCAGAGAACTTGCAATGCTGGCGAGGCCACTGTGTCGAATACTTAAGCAGCCAGTGGATGCAAGGCAGTTTTTAGGCCACTTAGCTGTAATTTCTAAGAGGTGAATGGTCGATTAAGCATGAAATAAAAGTTTTCATTTCCCCTTCGGGGATCAATAAAGTATCTTTGAATTGAATTAAAATAACATGCATATCAGTAGTTTCTGTAATTTTTTTTCTCTATTTAAAACAACTTTTTTGTTCACATAAGCAGAATTTGCATATGCAGATTGGTCCTCTAAACTCCAAGTGGAAATGGACCCATCCAGGCTCGTCTATCCCCACGTGAGATCAGCGCTGGCCCCCTTCAACAAAATTCAGCAAAAAAGAAACATCCTCCAACTGTCTCTGCTGTTGTTGAGGCAGTAACACGTCTAATTGGTTGAGGAGGGTAATAACAGCAGATGGAGGAGGAGGAGGAGACTAAACATAGTGCTCACAGAGCACACTGAGAAATACAAGATTGAGGTTACATGATCAAACAGGCCAAAAGAGTTTTTGAGGAGTGATCAGAGTGCAATGACTGTTGGCGTTTTGGTGCTCAATATGAATAGAGATCCAAATTGTGTCATATATCAAACCTTAAAGTAATGATAAGAAAAAGTTTCTGCCTCTTCTGGCCTTTATTTACGGTGTACGGACTGGAAAGTGGGGCAGAGAGAGAGAACTGGGAAGGCATTCACTAAAGGGTTGCAGGCCAGGCGTCAAAGCTGCAGTTGCTGCAGGACTGTAGTCTCTGTTTATGGGCCACCTGCTCAAACCACTGAACTATCCAGTGGCTCAACGTTTCAGTGATTTTGTACCTACAGGACCACCGTCCAATACAGGTCAGCACATTCAGGGCACTCCTCCTCAGTGTGGGCACTTTTCTGGTTTAACAGAGGACAAATACATCCTTCTTGCAGTTAACATATACAGCAGATATGAATATACTTAAACATTTTGAAAAGTTCACAGATTTTGCTCTGCACGCCGCAGTTCTGGCAGACAGTCCACCGAGCACAGCAAGTCACATTCAGACTCCATATCTAATGTAATTAGATTTTTGCACATTTTTTGACCTCATGTGTTGGATTCAGAGAAGTTAAATAAAAGCACGCAGAAGATGTTCGTAGTTTCTCTGCCCCTCCAGATGGCAGCTGCTGTAAGTGGACCAATTTTTTATCCTGTTGCGCTGAGAAAGAAATTCACAGCTCTGAAATCTGTCAAGATATTAAGTGTCGTGCAGTTTTATTATAGATTTTCACTACTGTTTTTTTTTTTTTTTTTTTCTTCTAATCTTTGCATTGTTAAATAAAGCAATATTAAAATCAGGGGACTTTCAGTGATTCCCCCTGGTGAGAGAGGCTTTGGGTCAATGTGACTTGATTAATTCTACATAGTTACAGGATGAGTAAAAGTTCATTTTTAAACCATGATTTCATTGTCTGACTTTATGAGACTTTTGGAACGGATACAGGTCATAAGACAAAATGCAGCAGCATCCTTTTTTTCCCTCCTTTTTTTTCCCTTTGGCATACCTCAGTGAATCAGACTTAGTTAGGTGTGTAGGCTTGGGTGTGTGTCTGACTGAAGAAGGATTTTAAATGAGTGTGGTTGCAGGGATCTTGTAGACTCCTCTGGGCTCCATCCCTAAATCTTTTTTGTTCATATATCCCACATTGTTTCCTTGAACTCTTTTGTCTTACACCATGTTGTGTCTGCTACCTGCTCGCAGAGTTTCCCCATCTTTCTTCTGTTTGTACTACTAAAGGGCTTTACTTGCTAGCCTCAGGTGATACTTTCCTCTTTCTTCATACTCTCACCTTACCCACATTCTCTCATGTAACGTCACTCTTGTGTGTTTGTTAGGCATCTCACACACCTAATGATATAAGAGCCTTTTTAGACACTCCAGGGAAAGTTGCAAGACTGGAATGAAAAAGGTACATCAGCGGTTACTGTGGTGGTCGTTGTCTTAGTAACAGATGGTCACTATGCTGTAAATGGTACGTGGCCCAGTTCACAGATGTTTCATGTTGATGCTGTTTCTCATTTAATCAGAGTGATAAAACAAGTTCTCCACTCACTGGTATGTAAAATAAGAATCCTGCTGTTTTTCACTCTTTTATATACACTATATTGCCAAAAGTATTCGCTCGCCTGCCTTGACTCACATATGAGCTTTAGTTCATCCCATTCCTAATCAATATGACGTGGCTCCACCATTTGGAGCTGGATCAGCTTCAACTCTTCTGGGAAGGCTGTCCACAAGGTTTAGGAGTGTGTTTATGGGGATTTTTGTCCATTCTTCCAGAAGAACATTTGTGAGGTCAAACACTGATGTTGGACCAGAAGGTCTGGTTCTCAGTCTCTGCTCTAATTCATCCCAAAGGTCTTCTGTCAGGTTGAGGTCAGGACTCTGTGCAGGCCAGTCAAGTTCATCCACACCAGACTCTGCCATCCATGTCTTTATGGACCTTGCTTTGTGTGCTGGTGCACAGTCATGTTGGAAGAGGAAGGGGCCAGCTCCAAACTGTTCCCACAAAGTTGGGAGCATGGAATTGTCCAAAATATATTGGTCTGCTGAAGCATTCAGAGTTCCTTTCACTGGAACTAAGGGGCCAAGCCCAGCTCCTGAAAACAACTCCACACCATAATCCCCCCTCCACCAAACTTTACACTTGGATCAATGCAGTCAGACAAGTACCGTTCTCCTGGCAACCGCCAAACCCAGACTCTTCCATCAGATCACCAGATGGAGAAGTGATTCTTCCCTCCAGAGAACGTTCCTCCACTGCTCTAGAGTCCAGTGGTGGCTGCTTTACACCACTGCATCTGACGCTTTCCATTGTACTTGGTGATGTCTGGCTTGGATGCAGCTGCTCCACCATGGAAACCCATTCATGAAGCTCTCTGCACTGTTGTTGAGCTGATCTGAAGGTCACATGAAGTTTGGAGGTCTGTAGTGATTGACTCTGCAGAAAGTTGGCGACCTCTTCCCACTATGTTCTTCAGCATCCTCTGACCCCGCCCCCTCAGTTTACGTGTCCTACCACTTCATGGCTGAGTTGCTGTTGTTCCCAAACACTTCCATTTCCTTATAATACAGCTGACAGTTGACTGTGAAATATTTAGGAGCGAGGACACTTCACGACTGGATTTGTTGCACAGGTTCCAGCATCCTCTGACCCCGCCCTCTCAGTTTACATGTCCTACCACTTCATGGCTGAGTTGCTGTCGTTCCCAAACACTTCCATTTCCTTATAATACAGTTGACTGTGGAATATTTAGGAGGGAGGAAATTTCACGACTGGATTTGTTGCACAGGTGTGTGTGTGCAACACACACACTTGTGTCTGTGATAGACACAACTGTGTCTGTGACAGACACAGTTGTGTCTATCACAGACACAAGTGTGTGTGTTGCACACACACACTTGTGTCTGTGATAGACACAACTGTGTCTGTCACAGTTCCATGCTGGAATTCACTGAGCTCCTGAGAGTGACCCATTCTTTCGCAAATTTTTATAGAAACAGTCTGCATGCTTCGGTGCTTAATTTTATATACTTGTGGCCATGGAAGTGATTTGGACACCTGATTCTGATCATTTGGATGGGTGAGCAAATACTTTTGGTAATATAGTGTGTCCTCCTCTCTCTGTCCTCCATCATCTCTGTCCTCCCTCCCTCCTCTTTTCTTCCTAAACTCCTGCTGGACTTCGGCAGGAGGAACCTGATCCTGTAGCATCTGTACAAAACTAAAATATCAGTCTTACATCAGTACATGTAATCATTGTTAATTAATCTCATCAAGTGGTCATTTGTAGTCTACTTTTATTAAAGGAACAGATCTTTTATTCATTTAATCTGTATCGTTAAACCCAGAAATAAAAATGTATAATATTTTTAGTTTCTTGCTGCAATTTGACGTGGATGGAAGTGATTTTGTCCAGTCGGCATATGATATCATCTCGTATCAATTGCTGGGTTCTGAATCAAATAAACTCATATCGTGGTCGACTTTGTGATACTGGCAAACATCGAATTGTCATTGAGTTAATTGATAATATCGTGTCATGATGAAACTTGTCGTTTATACCCCTAAAAAAGATCAGATCTCTAACATGATATACTGAAGAGCTTTACAATGCAAAGTCCTAACGTTTAGCATCAAAGCTTGAAAGATTAATCCTCTAAATTAACTGGTAACCAATGAAAAGTCAATACTGTAACTGTAGTTATGTGAGCTCATTCCTGGTTCGGGTTATGATCCTCTCTGCACCTGCTTGTAAAACCTGATCATGAGTTGAGGGCTGCTTTTGAAAAAATACATTTTAAAAAAACATCAAAAAATACATCAAAATACATCAAAAAATACAAAAAAAAAACATCACAGTGGTGTGAATGAAAAGAAATAAAAGTATGGATAATCATCTCCAATTCAGGTTCTGATATCAGTCTTTTTAATTTTGGACTATTTCTCATGTGGAAGAGGCATCTTCGGACCAGCAGTTTAGAACAGTATATATATTTTTTTTGTCATCAAAGTTCATGAAATTGACCAAATCAATACTTTCCCCTTCAGTATAATGCAAATCTTCCCAACCTGTCGAGGTTTGTCAGCCCCGTACAGCTCATTTGTTGCTTTCTGAAGTTGAAAAAATCTGGTCACAAATATGTGAAGTTCATAATCCCCAACATGCAGAACAGGCAGCGGATCCGTCTGAGTCATTCATGATAGCAGTCTGGAGTCCAAATTAACGGTGTGTTCTACCACCTGCAGGGCACGTGTGTGCTGATTCACATTTGTTACAACTATATTTTGCACTGTTCAACCATAACCTCCCTGCTTTGTCTTGAAGTGCTTCCCCCGTTCTGACAGCGAGTCATAAATTGTGCTTAGCCACACAGAATGTCCTGCAACGTTAAGACGCCAAGTGTCATTCAGCGGGCTCATGCCCGTGGTCAGCATGCATGCCCATGGATAGAGTGACAGGAATGATAGGCTGCTAGATTTGCTGACATGAAAGATGGTCAGAGAAGGAGAGAGAAAAAAAAAAAAAAAAGAAGTGGACTCTTGCGGGAAAATGCTGAGCAGCTGAAAGGTCACGTGTTGAGCGCCGGCTCCACTGTGTGTCTGAGGATGTGTCGCAATGGCTAAAACCAAGCAAATGTCAACAGCCAGTTGATTTTATTCTCTTGACTTTAATTAGACACAAAAGGAGAGGAAAGCCAGTTAGCACCAGTCACAATCTCAGAATAACACACACGAGCTTAGGCTTTTCACTGAATGCAAAAAAAAAAAAAAAAACGGCAATTCCCATAGACGGAACATAACATGCAGTTGTGCAGTTTTAATAACGTCGGTGCTTCCTATGTATGTTTTTTTTTTTTTTACAAGGTTTATTATATGAATGCTCTTTCTTGGTTTCAGTTTAACTTTCCAAAGTCAGTTGAGATACATGTTTTCTGGATAAAAACAAAGATAGAGTTTTCCTATTTAAGGTTCTGTCTGCATTTTTTGCACTTTAAAAAAAAAAAAAAAAAAAAAAAAAAAAAAATATATATATATATATATATATATATATATATTTTTAGCTCTTCATAATGACCACAGATATTAAAACTTGATTTACTGAGAGCAGCATCATCTTTAACTCATTTTGAACTTATCTGACAAGCTTGTAACGTAAATTCAAATGTTGCCTCAGTATTTAGCATTTTTTTGGTTTAGTTTTTTATTTATTTATTTATTTTTTAAATGATCAATACCACAAAGCCAGTGTTGAAACTTTAAAACAAACGCTTAATCTCTTAAACTGTTTTCTTTCTTCTAGTTTCCTCACGGGGTGAGGACTAATAGGTTTTAGTGGACTGTTTTAAGTTTCCCAGAAGAGCCTTTGGTTTTAGAAAGAATTTTTCAGCAAAGCCCTTAATCAGGTTAATAACATCAGAGCTGTCTGGAATCAGGATGTCTTAACAGGAAGTCTTGACATTGGTGGCACATGTTTCATCATCAATCCCCCCCCCCCAGCATACCTCTCTGGTCATGAGAGTTGTAGTGACATAAGGCCACGAGGAAAAAAAGACATTGAATTATCGTTTTCTAAAAAATTGAATAACCGAACATTCTGACTTTTGCACTTTCCTGGCAGTATTTACCATGAATGCAACACAGTAGGATGTGCACGTGTGCGTTTGTGTGCATCATATTGTCCACAGATGTGTTTCACATTGACATGACCTCTGTAATTCTCTCCCTGGAAGATTTCTCATAAATAACTTAACACCATGCAAAATGGTACGCCTAGGGGAGATTGTCGATACGGGCTTCTATGTCTGTGGGCCAAGAATAGCTCCCTGTCAAAAGCCTCTCTTATCTGCAGGTTCACTATTTCATGTATGCGGAGCCATGGTTGCAGATATACAATAGTCATTTGATGTGAATGTAAAGTCCACAGTTTTGCATCCTATTGTAAAGCCATCATATTTTTGCCTGTGGTGTCCCTTTACATAACAGTAAATACTTCATAGCCCCATCGTTCCCCCTTCAACAATCAATCTCTATCCATACATTCATTTTTTTTTTTTAATGTCCAGAAGGGCGTTTGAGAGTTTCCAAGTTCACTTAGAGTTGCGTTTCCTAGTGGGAGACAACTACGACCACGGGATGATTAATTCCTGACGGCAGTAACGTTGGTTACTGTCGTCCTGGGCATGTGTGGCCTTGACGGTAGCTGGTGTCCTATTGATCCTGTTGAATCCCTGGACACACCAACCTGTCTTTGCTGTGGGTTGTGTGTATTTGCAAACAGCCTGTCATTTCTTACTGTGTTTTCTGTGCATTAGCACATCTGTTTGTTTTTTGGTATTATGTTAAGCATGTTTTTTTTTTTTTTTAATAATTTAAATGTTCCTATGTACTGTAAAAATCCTCTGGGGTTATGTTGTAATCTCATCGGGTTTCTGATTTCAGCAGGTAATTTTATCGTGAAAAGAAAACCGTCAGGCATGAATTAGAATAAATGCTTTACTTCTAGAAGCATAAAGAAGGCAGAGCACCGGAGATGGTGACATTCTTGAAAATTACACAGAATCTAAAAGCAAATGGACATGAGCAAGCAAGGTACTCTCCATCAGCAAGGTGCTTGTATTTTAGATTTCATGTACTCAGGCTTACACCTTTTAGTTTTCATTGAAGAACAAGATTTTCTGAGTCATCAGTTTCATATCATTTAGTGAAGGGGATTTTTCTCTTTGTAAGAGACGACTTGAATACTGTAGAGACCATACTGAGTTTTAAGAGGCTCCCACCTCATCAGTTTTCCTGCCTTTATATCAAATCTTCATTATATAAGGCGTGACAGCACAGGCACAGTTCTTTTTTTTAATGCACAGGACTAAGTACAGTTCACAGCATGACAAGATTATCAGACTGTAAAAGAAGCAAATTGGCTGACATAGTTTCCTTTTGATTTTAGGGGGGAAAAAATCTTACATAGAGCCACTTCTCCTCTGTTCTCCTTTCTCCTGAAAATAGCCTGTGGAGCGAGGCGGAACAGCATGGCCCCCCAGTAACTTGGAGCTGATTCTCAGGGGCCGTGGTAAGAGGCTAGTTGTGGCAAATGCCCTCTAAGCCATATTAACGCTCCTGGCTGCCAATGTGGCGCTCAGTGATAACAGCAGGAACAAAAAGATGCAGGCAACGTTGCCTTTCATTCCCCCCTCAAAAATAAATAATAATAAAAGGAAAAAAGGAATTTAAGTATTTTCACTCATGTTTCTAAATATTTCAGCTAAATCCCTCCACCTGACTGAAATGAAAAGTATTTTAGCTGCGGAAGCTTAGCATTTATTTAGTATTTATGCATATGTGAGCGTTGGTTTGTTGAATAATAAATATGTTTGTTTCCCTGCAGATTACAACAGTGGACAGGTTCCAAGGTCAGCAGAATGACTACATCATCCTCTCACTGGTCCGCACCAAGGCTGTGGGACATCTGAGGTAATAATTTCCACGTACGCCAAAGAGAAAAATGTACCTGATGCAAAGCAGGTCTGAGCTCCCTGCAGCTAGTCTACTGTAATGTTCCTTGTGTAACAGCAACTATATCAAATATAAATATCCTCAAGGGAAATAACACAGCAGAAAAGCCGGCACTTAAGTCTCCGAAGACAGCCGCTCTCAAGAGACGTTCGCTTTTTGTTATGTGTAACTACTGAATGAAGCGTGGCGCTTATGACAACATGGTGCTGAAATATGCATGAGCCTGACGTTGATCCAGGGTTGATAATGGTGCTCCAGGACAGGAGCATGTCTGCAGCACAGAGTAGGTTTTGTCTTAGTTCAGATAAACACGCAACCACACCAAACGCAGTGGCAGGTGCTGGCCCAAAATGTAGATGAACCGTGACAAAAACACAAAAGGGCTTCAGCACTGCAGGGCTCAACTCTTGGCTTCTTTTTTTCATCAAGGTGACATTATGAGTTCAACAGCTCTTCATTAGACAAAGTTACTGTGCAGCATCTTACAGATTACATGATGGGATCATCACGGTGACGTTAAGATGGTTAAGATGGTTAAGATAAGCCCGTTTGGAGTAACAAAGATTTATCTTAAGTGAATTGTACAATACTGTATTCAGTTAATAATACTGTTGGAAGCATTAGAAGTGCAGAGTCAGATGTGTGTTTGAAATCTCTGGACACTGCCACGAATGCATCGTGGTGTTGTGTTTGTAGCCTGGCAACAACTGAGCAGGTGATGACGCGTACAGGATCAGTAGGCGATGCAGATGAGCTCTCTGTAGAAAAGATGGACAGAAATTCAGAGCTAACAGTTGTGTGTTTGGATGCAGAGGTGCAGTAGCAGAGTCCAGGAATATACCATCAGTTGTTAAAAAGCACTGCAATCCTGTCTTCGTTCAGTCTTGAATGCCGGGTAAGGGGAGATGTGGAGTCCAGAAAATGTTTCTGCAGGCACATCTTTGGTGGTACACATGGTTCTTAATGTCTTAATGTCCCAAAAGTCCTGCCATGTCTTCGTCAACACCCCAAACTCCTCCACTTGTCGTTCTCTCAGCTAAATTTTTTCCTTCTTATATGGGCGAATTATTCTCAGCACGTCAGTCACTGCGCCACGGAACTGTGATGTCATCACAGCACCATAACATATTTTTTAAGACACACTTTACTCACTGCAATTCTTATACAGAGTTCACACCACTGCACATGCTGCACCGATCCACCTATCCATCTCCTTCTCATTCTTCCCTTACTCATGAACAACAGCCCAAGATACTCAACCTCCTCCACTTGAGGCGGTACTTCACTCCGAAGCCAAAGATGGCAATCCACCCTTTTCTGACTGAGAGCCATGGTCTCAGATTTGGAGATGCTGATTATCATCCTCATCTGAACTACTCCGGTGAGGGATGAAGATCTCCACCTGATACAGGATCACATCATCCACAAAAAGCAGAGACGAAGTCCTGACAACACCAAACCAGAACGTTTCTTGGCTGCACCTAGAAATTTTGTCCATGAAAGTTATAAACCGAAGTGGTGATAAAGTGCAGCCCTGACGGAGTCCCGCTCGCACTGGAAACCAATCTGACTTACGACTGGTAATGTGGGCCAAACTCTTGTTCTATTTGCACAGTAACTAGTTAGCTCATAGCAGCAGACCCAGTGGCCCACAGTCAAATGCTTTCTCCAAGTCTACAAAACACATGTAGACTGGTAGGGCAAACTCCCCACTAATGACACTAGTTCCTCCTGAATCCAAGCTTCGTTGATAGGCCAGATTCTCGTTTACAGCACCCCTGTATAGACCGTACCAGGGAGGCTGAGGAGTGTAATTATAACTGAAACCCACCATCCAACCCCCCTTCTTGAATAAGGGAACCACCACCCCAGTCTGCCAATCAAGGGGCACTGCTTTATTTTTAAGCAAACTTTGATGTCCTTATAGTCTTTGCATAAATTTTTGTGACGTAATTTTTGGTGCTTCACCAGTTATGAGGTCAAAAATGATAACCTTTAAGGGTCACTGTACACTGCTTGATTCTGCCACAGACAAAGGATCATCGTTGTGAAAGAATCTTGTAGACGTCTTTGGTTAAAACTGGCTTAAAACGTCCTACAATGTGAGTGGTTTGTCGATGGCCATCACACTGGCCTTGCAACCAAAGACTACCTGATATAATTTTCTGACAGTGTCAGAAATCCTACAACTTTATCTACTTACTAGCCAAATAAAATGCAATTTGAAATTAATTAATTATTGTGATGTAGCGCCATTCCAAAGAAGAATAAGAATCCCAAGTTGGCCTTTTCTCCCTAACCACTACTGGGACCACACTCTCTCTTCTTTAAAGCATTTTGACACACATAAACGCTACAATAGAGCGATTTGTTTTCACATGATGTTTGTTGACTGTCACCGCTTACTGATTACACAGTTCTACAGCCATCCGCATCTCCACATCAGTCATGCTCTCCGATTCAAGAGGGCTCATCAGCATTCAGACCGCACGCACCATTCTTGATATCGTACCCAAGATTAAGCAAATGCAAATGGTGCAATGTGGGATGTTATTATGTTACGCGACTGCAAAAATTGTGCAGTGTATAGGAGCCCTACGTTAGCTTCACTCGTCAGCTCTGTCTCTGTTTCTCTCTGCTTATTGTCCTCCTGACTCCAGCCTCCTTTCTCATTTCACGAAAAGTACTCCGTGGTCAAATGGCCTTTCATTCCTCAGCTGCCACAAGATTACAACGACCTCTTTGTACTAAATGCGCCGCGTATTTCATTGTCAGAAAGTCGAGACTGAACTCTCTCCTCAGCACTTCAGTATGTCATGCAGGCCGTTGGCTGTAATGAACATTAGCTGCTGTTGAAATTGCTCCGCTCGCAGCTTCATCAAAGCCTTGGACAGCCTGGAACTCCGGCACAAATCATAAGCCATTACTTCTTTAACCAAATACAGGCTCCCGCTTTTACACCAAACCCTTCAGGAGTGGTCACTTTAGGTGGTTTAGAAACTCTTATTTTTTGTTCTTTTTTCATCTTGTAGATAAATCAATGACTTGCATAGCTGAGAATAAGACGAGGCCACCAAAGGCCAGCAGTAGTTTATCTTGCTGGCAGTGTGTCCTCCCCCCTCTGCAGCATTCATATCATCTAGTCTCACTCTGGATATTGCAACCTGCCTCGTGCACATTCTCACTGTTGCAGTTATTCAGTGCACAGGTATGTAGTCGTGAAAGTGGCTGATGATGCTGAATATCAGAGTTGGGAATCTTGTTAAGCAGTCATCTTTTATATCGTGAATGATAAGCCTCCACATGAACCCAGTTTTCACTTACACTTGTGTCAGATTAGATTATCTGAATCAAAATTTGATGAAAGTTGTGTGTTGTTTGATAAGCCACCCAGACTTAATCACATCTGATCATCTGAGTGCAAGTATGAAACTAATAAATAATACATTTCTTTAAACTTAATTTAACATTTTGGCTCATTTAGAAATGAATATTTATAGCTACATTTTAGGCTGTTGGAGATGTAAATTGACTATGATATGTGGTTAACTTTAACCCAGAGCTGTTGGCCTAGATTAAAATATTATGTATTCATAGCACCAAGTGTCTGCTGGTTTCCAACCAACACATCAGGATAAATCACAACATGGCGTAGAATCATTTTAAACACTGGGAAATAAATACACAACAAACAAATGAAAGAAAACAAACAAAATGATGAAGATAAAAACCAAAAAAAAGATGAAGAAGAAAAAAACTGAAAACAACAAACATAAGATGAAGATGAAAACTTGAAGAAGAAGCAAAAATGAAAACTAAGCTTATAAACAGGGACAAAGATTATATTCAAGACAGCATGGTCATTATCAGAATTAACTTTATTCACCAGGTTTGTGCAAACAAATGAGGAATCCTGCAGACTTTGACTCAACATTTAGTTAAAAAGAATAAATATAAAAGATAAATAAATAAAATAAAAGGTAAAGCATAAAAAATATGTACATATGGAAGGTACGCTGTGATCTGTAATACCTTCCGGAAAGGAGAAGTTTGAAAAGTTTGTGTGCAGGGTGGGAGGGGTTTGCAGAGACCTTACCTGCCCGGTTCCTGACCCTGGACCGGTGCAGGTCCTGGATGGAGGGAAGATCAGCCCCGATAGTTTTTCTCTGCAGACCTTACCTGTCCGTTGCAGTCGGTGCCTTTCCTGTTAGGTGACCGATCCAAACCAGGCAGGGATTAAAGTGCAGACTGGATGATCCACTGACTGAGGATTTCAGGGATGATGGTGATGAACGGCAAGATGAAATCCACAAAAAAGAATCGTGGCGTACGTCCCCGGGGAGTCGAGTCGCTGCAGGATGTGTTGTGGGCCCACAGCGACTGCAGCATCCGCTCACCTGACCTGACACACCGTCAGGCCCTGGAGCCTTTCTGATCTTCTGCCTTTGAAAGAGCCAACACACATCCTCCTTGCTGATCTTTAGTGCAGGCAGGGAGTCTGATGGGATGGGTGTGAGGCGAGCCGGGGGTGCATGTGATCTTATTGTGTGGGTGAAGGAGTTTTTTTTTTTTCAAACCTGCCGTAGAAGCGGTTCAGGTCGGCACACTGCAGGACATTTCTGGACTGGCATGGGGTCATTAGCTGAGAGACTGTTTTCCAGTTTGTCACCGTAGCTCCTCTCAGCTGCTTTGATCTTCTTTGTCTTCTTTTTGTTTCGGTGTTTGTTTGTTTGTTTGTTTGTCCTTTGTTTGTTGTTTTTTTTAAACCACAACTAGACATCAGGAAAAGGCTTATAAAATAACCTTTTTTTTTTTTGACCCAGTCATCAAACTCTTCATACAGTCAACCCCCAAACCTGTAAACAGACATTAATGTGTAAATGTAGAACACTCGTAAGTTAATGACAGACACAAAGATATCAGACAGTTCATCTTAGTTTAGTAGATTTTCTAAAGATTAATTCGGATGTTAGCGGAGCTGATAATTCAGAGTCATCAGCTGTGAGGAATCAGCAGTGGCTCAGGGTGAATTCTTGTGCTTCTCATCCAGTCTTTTCCACAGTGGGATCATTGTGGTGTACCACTGGCTTAAATCTTTTAGTCGTGCTCCTTCACTCTTCCTTGGTAATGCAACCCTGTTGCTGTGACGACCACAAAGGACTCAGTTGACCGTACGATGAGCTGACCAATGTTTGGACAGGAGAAGCACCCCTGCTGATACACTTAGACGCACTCATAACACGCCATCTAACACTTAGACAAGAGAGAACGACTCCAGGCTCGCTCTGACACGTGCACACACAGACCTGGGAACGCACACGTGGAGATAACGTCCGTCCACTTCGCCCCGTCATCCAAGTGCAGGCTGTCTGGTTTCATGATGGGTCATGTCTTCTGCTGCTCTGCACATATTGGTTACGGTTTTTGTAGTTTGTCTCTGTGGAAATGTTGCTTTTTTAAGTCAGATTTGTACAGTTTTCTTCCTTTTACCAAAAATATGCAGTCATTTTATATAACATTCTTAGCGCTAAGCAGGAACTCATGTTAACTTGCTCATAGCTCTCATACCCAGTCCTCAAAGACTGTTGTTTTTCCCTTTTCTTTTTTGCATATTCATGAAACTCATCATGCATATTGCAGGGATCATCCTCTTAATCTCATAAGGTGCTCCGCTGAACTCCGTATTCCACATATTTGAATACATTTGAGAAGGTTCATTGTTTGCCTGCACGTGTATTTGTGAAGGCAAATACATGTGTGTAATACAATATTGTGTGTTTTGTTGTTCCTCAAACCAAAGACTGTTTTCAGTGTCTCCTAAGTTAAAAAAAAAAAAGATAAAAATACTTCTGAGCGTGTGTTTGTTGACTATTATGTGTGTGTGTGTGTGTAGTATTATTAGGATATGCAGTGGCTGTGTGTGATGAGCATCTTCTATTGTGCAATATAGTTTTTGTTTTACTGTTTGTTTACATGTGGTGCCTGCTGCTTTTTTTTTTTTCAAGCCTTTCACGGACGTATAGAGATATTTTAGACATAGATATAGACCTCTGGCGGCATTCCTCGATAGTGTGGAAGATAAATAACCACTTTTGCTGTTACAGCAAGCCAAGCAGGATTTGTCCTATTCTAAGAGAGATGACTCCCCTGTCTCTAATCTCTTAATTCTCCTACATGGCAAGAAAAAGTGACCTTAATCTACCCTTTCCTGCTCTTTCCCATTTCTCTCTCTCTTTGTCTGTTCTGTTTATCCCTGCCCTTTGCTGGCAATTTCTTTATTTGTCTCTGAGCTTCTGTATTTGTTCCATTCACCCTGTCCTGCTTATCCTTATCTGAACCTTATCCTCCTACACAACACTGTCTTTTTCCCTTCAGTTTTTTTTTCTTTATCTTTTCACCACGATCCCTGCTTTGTTTTTGCCCTAACACATGATTTCCTCTCCTTTTACAATTTCACAGTTTCCTTCCCCTCCCACTCATGTCTCTTTGAATCTTTGTCCCCCTTGTGTCAAACCAGTTCTCAACTTTTTTTTTTTTCTTTTTCCTCTTTCTATCTCTCCACAGGGATGTGAGGCGTCTGGTGGTAGCCATGTCCAGGGCCAGATTGGGTCTGTACATCTTTGCACGAGTGTCACTGTTCCAGAACTGCTTCGAGCTGACTCCTGCCTTCAACCAGCTCACTGCCAGACCGCTGCAGCTGCACATCAGACCGCACGAATACTACAGTCAGGAACAGCCTGTGCGTTGACACACACATGCACTTTTATTTATTTTTATATTACAGTTATTATAATTAACCCATGAAGATCAGAAGATAGAACCACCCTCCTGAATCCAGCCTGACCAGCATGGCTGTTGTCTGGTCACTGTATCTCACTGACTGGTGTATGTGGCAACTGTAGCGTCTAAAATACCCAGCAGCCTCTACCACTTCCTCTGACTCCAGAGTGTTGATCCCCATGAGGGACGGTTCTTTTTGACACACACATGCGTCCCCTGTTGAGCCCGTCTATCTGGAGCAAGGGACTAACACACGGATGAAGAACTAAAAGTCAGATTTTATCCGTGACAACACTTGACCACAACCGTCACGCGCTATTCAACAGCGCTAGTTCAGAAGCTACTGTGAAAAGCATGTGAGCGCATGTGAGTATGGACATATCTGCTGAACCATTAGGTGGGGTCGGAGTGACGGCCCAAAAACATTCTGTTTCATCGCCCTGGCCAGACACATTTACTGATCCTTTTAATGCAGCTAACTCATAAACAGTTGAGTTGTACAGTAGCGAAGCGTTCAGTCTCATTGACTTTGACACGACGCCCCCGGGGGTTGTGGGAGCATCCCTCCTGTATTTACAAGGCAGCGGCTCAGCAGATAGAATATTCTGCGAGCCTCACTCTTCACTTGAGGCTGCAGGACTCTGTCTGCATACTAATACTGTCAAATTACCAACTCTGGATAGTTTGATTAGTATGTGAGCGGCGATTGCTGGAGGAAGAATTTTTCCTGACAAATAACAGGCAGATAGACGTGAACGAGGGAATCGCAAATTCTCCCAACCACTTTGACTTCAATCAGTTCTTCTGGCGCTGCCTGAACGAACAATCTCTGGAGAGAATGACAGAATTCTTCATCTTCATCTCCGCACTGCACATCTCGGATTCAAAAACAATCTTTCTTTTCCTGTTATTATTTTCTTTCCTCCCTTCAGAGAGATGAATCCGGACAGCCCGACCGAGCTGTGAAGGACATGCCAGAGATGGCAAACCTTGTGTATAATATGTACATGCACATGATGCAGACCTCCCAGAAGTACAGAGAGGTAAAAAACCAAGTTGCTGTATATGTTCATCAGATGATATTGATCATTCAGAAGACAAACTGAGTCAAAACTATTTGCGTCAAAACAACCTGTTTATTGTTTATTAGTGTTTTTGCACATTTTAGTATTCACAATCCGTCTAATACATGAATACATGAATTTTCCTAAAAAATTGATATTAGGAGCTGAAAAATCGATATTATATTGGGCTACCGAAATCGCGATATATTGCCAAATCGATTTTTTTTCACACCCCTAGTCACAAGTTATGTGTAATATTAAGTGAAGCTTCATATATTGAATATCCTCATTTCTTTCTCAGCAGCAGCAGCAGCAGAAACTGGATCTGCCTCCACAGCAAAGCAACAAAGACGCCAAAGCTGAGAAAGCTACAGGAACCTCTGAAGAACCACAGAAAGAAACCCCCATGGAGCAGGAAAGCCCAGAAGGAGAGGCAAGCTCCGAGCCAAACAAGGAGAGCCAGCGAGGTGGAGGAAGAGCAGGATGCAGGAGGCCGTGCGACGATGCCAGAGCATCCAGGCAGAGACAGCGACAGTGACGGGGAGGACAGCGCCGGAGACCAGGAGCAGTGAAGCATCCGTGAAGGGAGTGTGATTCAGGGACCATGTGGATTCCCTTGAGAACAAAGTAGTGTGACGTTCTCGTGTTTTCCTCCCGACTGAACTGAGATCTTTTTTTAAAATGTTTGATTATTTTTTTTCTAAGATGTCTGGTTATTTTCTACCAACAGTACTTCATTAAAGAATAGAAATCCTTTTATTCTCACTGACTTTTTAACTCGTGTGCAGCTATGAGAGCTGATAATGCGCTTTGCCTCCAATCCTTACACCCCTCTCACACGCTCACTTTAGCAAATAGCCTACAGTCAACATGTTCAGGATCCGTTCGTCATAATACTTCTATCCATTCACCTGCTTCCTTCCTCTGTGTTAAACACAATTCAGATCTGTTCATCTCAACCTGCACGAGCAACACGATCTGCAACTAAGCTGCATTTGTAGGTCAGTCGCTTTACCTAGGAGCCAGCGTTCATGATGGGGGATTTCAACTTGCCCTCTGGAAGTAGAGTCACTCAACCAGCAACATTAAATCCCCCACCATTCATATACTTGTGCGCAGTAATAACAGCATGGTGCGCTGCAGAGCAGTTGGCATCAACTGAAGCAGGGATGAGATTTTTCAGACTACAATTTAGAATATTTTTGGAGACATAATGTCTGTTGGGGAAAAAAATTTTACAAAAGCAGGGTTTAAACTGGATTTTTTTTTTTAACATATAAATATATATGTACATCTATATATAAACTAAATATATTTAAATTGAGAGGTTAACACAGTCTAGGAACCCTGTAGGCAAGAACACAGACTGGAAATTTATTCATTATCATGCACCAGAAGTTAGTTGTTACATCATACCTCGGGCTGGCTGCTGGAGCAGGTCAGCAGCACAGCTGCTTGTTCCTGGGCCGGTTGAAAAACCTGAAGTAGAAGCATGTGTTGATAGATGTGGAGATTTACTTTCTGTATTCAGTCAAGTGTAGAGCCATGAAATGTCTTTTTTTTCCCTCCTATTTTTGAAGTACATAGTCCTCTGGGTAAAGTTTCACCGGGATGCGTCGTAGTGTCAGGCCGTGTCAAGTCGGTCTGCTGAGGAGCAGATTATAACGACAGGTTAGATAAGAGAAGTTATCTTCTTTTTTTTTGTTGGCTGAAGCAGCACCTATGAAATACTGAGGCATCTTCACATGTTGCTGCTAAAAACATTGAGAGAGAAAAACGTATCATAAAACTGGAATTTACATTTATTTAAATTTAAAATGGAAATGAAATGTAGCTTTAACATAAATGCACAAAATGTTCAACCATATCACCAGCTGGTTTCAAATCTCATGACACCGAGCACCCTTTTTTTTTTTTTTTTTTGAGTCACATGAATGTCTGCATTGTGTAAGGGCCTCCCTCTGTTAAGGATTCCTGTTGACTTTCTGCTTTCTCACAACTGGCCTCATGAGATTTTCAGCTGCCTGTAGTACCTTGTTAATTGGAGCTAACTGGTGGGAAGTGGCTACTCGTCAGACACATCATCTCTGCGAGTCTGGAGCAGGATTTTGGAGACCTGCTGCACACGAGAAGAAAACCGAGGCGCTCGCTGCTTCCAGAACCTTTCCTCTGCTGAAGGTGAACATGTCTTTTATACTCACAGGACAGGTATTCACTAGGTTAATAGATACTTTGCAAAGCTCTCACTTCTAACGTTTGCTGAAGACTGATATTTAACGGAGACTAACTGCATGCACTAAAACTGGGAGATACAATAGAGTCATTGTCATGTGCTCTAAATGGACTTATTGAAAGAGCCTCCACTACTGCTGAGAAAACTACGCAAATCTTTATTATATTGTTTAATCTAATGAAGACAGTTTGAAAGTGATAAATGTAGTCATACGCAGTCGGTTGCAACAGGTAATAAATTATAAGCAGTAACTGCAAGGGCAGTTTTTACATTTAAAGACTGACTTCCCTTAGATTGTGCACTGTCATTCTGCCCTTAAAATAATTTTGGTTAAGATGTTTTTCTTATTCTCTTTCGAGGGCGTTTACCAGGAGCACGGGATTCACCATGAGACAATTTATTGCCCAACCCTACGCGGCGGTAGTGTCAGAACGGGAAATTGCACATTACATTGAGTCAAGGCAGCCGTGCCTGGAGGGGAGGAGGGTCTGACTATTGTGTCTTAAAGCTGAGACAAGGGACTGACAGCTAACAACACTTTCACACTCATAAAACCATCATCTCTGCTATGGAAACTTCAAGGCTTGGCCTTGGGGCAGATTTTTATTTATTTTTTTTTTCCTTTCTTTCTGGTGGATCTTATCACACTAAAAGATTTACAGTCACACTCCCTCTCTGCACATTTTAATCTGTTCAAAAGTAAACTTTCAATGTAACAAAAAGAAAAATTAGGACATTGCACAACGTGTCGAGTGGAGGTTCCTCATTGCAGATAATGTTGCAAGCCCAGAATAACAGCACATCATGTTCCTGGCTGGTGTTCATCAGTGTTGACAGTTACGCTTATTACTAAAGTTCTGCATGATCTTTGCTGATCTGCTATTAGTGGGTGACTAATGTGCCAGTGCCAGTCTTTAACACAATGTCAGTGGGCAGTCAGTTGACCTCAACAGGCGGATAGACCCGGTGGTTATTGCTTGAAGTTGCCAGCATATCATGCTTTATAAAGACCACTGCCTAATCCTGACAAGCGCTTCTATCGCATCAGCAATGCACGTCTCACTACGGTAATCTCCCCCCCGTCAGTGAGAAAGAAATGCCGCTCACAGGAGACGCTGTTGTGACAGTGTCGCATGCAACCTGTGGCGGTTGATTACTGGCTCAACTAAACTGAAAGCACATGGCTTTGCAAAAAACATACCAGTCTGCATTTTGAGTCTTATCAGTCAATCTAAACTCTGTCTGTTTCCTCCAGACTAGGATGGCCAGTTGCGGGTCATGTTTCTGGTGCATCATATGGCTGGTGATACTGCTGGTCATTGGATGGCCCCTCAGCATAACCTTAGGGGGTCTCTACGGCCTTATCAGCCCCCTCACCACCTGCCTCGGCCTGGACCGACTTTCTGATTTACTCCTGGAGGGGGCCAACATTGGTCGAACCTGCGCCAACAACATGAGACATAGCAAGCCTTTGTGTTGAGGCCCATTCTGAGTGATGGGGACCAGATAACGCAGAGCTCACAGCCAACACTGTTGCCTTTCTGAGGAGAAGAAACTTCACCTTGGGGAGATGACTCAAGATGACTGGCATTTAATACACTGGAAACATTTCTTGCAACCTATGTAACAAAAAAAGGTTTCAGAAGGTCTGGGAAATGGATTCAACTCCTACTGTTAACATGCAATTAACCTTGGATTTCAAATTTGTATGGGTTTTTCAAGAAGAAAATAGGCTTTGTATTCACGGTCTGTCTTTGCTGTATGCATGCAGAAGATAAGGAGCAAAATGGCAATTTAACAATGGAAATACTTAGACTTTTAAATGACTGTATGGAAACTTATAATGCGATTAAAACTGCTTTGAACTTTGCCCTCTGTGTTTGTTGAGTGACTTATATACAATATACAATGTTTGGCTGGGAAATCTTCAGGTGAATACAAATGAAAACAAAGATGCACAGACCCGTTTGATTCACTAATTTTGTTTACCAGCTTTTGCATATTGTTTTGCATATTTTGGGGTCTCAAAATAAATGACACTGATGACGATGCAGAATTTTGAGACAGGTTGTTACTGCTTGGTTGTGTGAGTTTCAGTATTTCTGAATATATAACTGCACAGAGGGATGCAAAAGAGTATATCACAAGCACCAATTGTACTTATATACAGGTTCTTTTTTTTGGAAGGGGGGGGGGTGTCTGGTAAAATGGCTTTAAGTGCTTTAATGTTAAAAAGAATGATACTATGCATTTTGTTTCTGACACCGATGCCAACACCCTTTTTGAACCTTGGGCCACTTGCACCTTCAGTTAACATGTGGCTGACTTAGCTCCGGTTTAACACAGTACAACATAAACCATAACATTTCGTGTTAAACCTGGCTTTGAACTTTTAAAGTCATGCTTGAAGTTGAACCTGACTGCCGTGTCAGAGGTTTGGCTGATGTGCAGTTAAATTTTAGAAGATCCAGGTACAGATTGAGGAGAAAGTGGGGTATGGTCTTTGGATTGACACTGGGCATAGCCAGTGGCGCGTTTAGCTTCTTTGCTAGCTTAGTTATCTTGACAACTTGAAGATATTGTGACTTGTGCTTTAACTGAAACTAGGAGCAGTTTTGGGTTTGCCGGTAAGGGTTCGGTGGTGAAGCAAAGCAGCCTGAAGCGGTCATGTTCAGCCCCGGTTGAAGGCTGCTAGTCAGAGCTAACCAGTTGGACTGTCTCTAGCTCATCAGTTTCCACCTCCTTGCAACAGCTGGCTCCTCCAGTCAAGTGCCTTTGGCCTCGAATCACTTCAGGATGCTTCCAAGTTGACTAACTGGACAGCTAGCCAACAACATCTGAAACCGGTGATGCCAGAGCTGAAACAAAGTAGCGAAGGTCCAATGGGACTCATAATCTATGCTAGCAGATTTGCCAGACCCACAGGAAACTGAAACCGGCCTAGCCCTGTGAGCAACAGGGGGTCATAGTGGAGCTATGCTAAGTAGGCATCACAGGTTATCAGTATCAGAAGTTAGCACCGTGCAGCATTAGGGGAAAGGAGGCTTCAAAAGCTCTCCTTTAGAAAACCTCTGGGTGATGTCCCAGTGTTTTGTCCAGTTCTTCTTATTCAGCCTTTGGGTCTAATACAGGGTTAAAGCTAAGCTAATGACAGTGCAATTGGCTCTTTAGTATGAATTGCTTCATTTGAGCTCTCATCTTTTTTAAGGCAACCCCTCCTGAAAAGCCCCGTCTGCTCTGACTGAACAGCTGATTCAAAATGGTGGAGTGTACGGCAGCTGCTCGTGCTTGGTTTGGTGTGTGCCAAAAAAGTCACCAGAAAAGTGTTATGCTGATGTGCTTTCTTAGTAATGTCATTAAGGAAAGGAAGAACCTGGAATGAAGCCTGGACTACAAAGGAGGCTTTTCAGCTCTGGAGCAGAGTCACTCCCCTGCTGCCTTCAGGTTTTATAACTTTGCAGACCCTCGATGTGCACATGAAGCTATGAAACTATTGAAATAGAACTAAACTCACATAAACGAGTAGGCGGTTTAAAGAACTGTTAAAAAATGTGTTTGAATTAATCATTCATAAATTCTTTTGGTTGAGTTGAGGTTGGACATAATTTTAGTTGTAAAATATGACTGCAGATTGATTATTCATAAACTAATCTCTGGGGATTTTATGAATATAAAGGATTTATTAATACAAAATATGCAAGATAATAGATCTAAAAGTCATCATCCAGCCACAGTACGGGTAATTCTACTTTTATAAATTTTATATCAGAATCTAAGAATCTCAGTTTGGCTGTAACTTTCAAAGTGTCTTGCAGTTTAAATTTAAGGATTGTTTTTATAGGCTTAAGATCAGCACTGATTTAATCACAGTAATACTAAAACACAAAAAGTTTCCATTTGAAATTTGAAACTAAAAAGTGGTAGTAAAATAAATTGAAAGTGGAAGACAACTGCTGAAATTGGCCAGCAGATTCTCCAACAAAACCTTAAAAAAAGACACTGTAGAGTGCTGTGATCAGAATCAAATGATCTTCATTATTGTTCCTAGCAGTTACACGCCTTAAAACTAACTGGCTGTTAGTTTGTTATGAAGGTTTTGAGATTCTGACTGAAAGTTTAAGGCTTGATATTCCACCCTAGGACTTTAGAAAACAAGCACCTTTATGAGAGACTGAACAGTTCTGACAAAAATAATGTTTGGGAGTTCTTCAAAGTGCTATGTGGTTGCTCTTTGACATTGTGGGTTCTTGCTTGAGTTTTATTACATTTTGAAAGCAAACATTCAAACTCGTTCAAAGAAAAAAAGTTCTGCAGCTTTCAGCTCAGCACTTATAACTCAGTTGGAACTTGAAGTGCATCATATTGTTCACCCCATTTGATAACTGGAAGATGTGCCTTTGATTCTTATTTTTTTTTTCTTTGTAGCTCTTTTACGTCTGTACTTCAAAAGCGGTGGGTGGAGGGGTGGGGGCATGGAGTGCAGTTTGCACAATTCGACTGACTCATTGATCTTTTATCCGACTGAGGTTTCAGCCATTTAAAATCTATGATGCTAAAATATCAGCACCTAACTCTGTTGATGAATCCATGTCACTGTAGAGTTGAGATGCAGACAGATTTCACTGTCACTCCTGTTTTTCTCAGCTTGAAGTTCAATTTATATTCCTTTAATAATTCCTTCCTTAATATTATAAACGCTGTGTTGGTGAAAATCCAAACTATAAAACACCAGTTCTGTGGTGAAAGTAGAATAATTAATTCAGCAATTATTGGAGACCAGTGAAAGGCATAAATAATTAGTACAGATATAACACCAATAAGATTATTTGAAAAATGACACAAATCTGGAAACAGTCATCTGTTTATAAAGTGTATTTCAAGAAACATTGAGAAGTTTTCTGATATTAACAGAAACATAAATCTGTAGTCTGGTAGTTTGTTTGAAGCTTTATTTAACAAGCACAAATGCAAATGAGATGATTTTCAGTGTCTTCAGTGACCAACATGATTGAAACTCAGAATTTGATGCCACTCAAGAAAAGAGAGAGAAAGCATGATAGCATGTTTACCACGGCGTTACATCACCCTTCCTTTTAATTATGTTTCTTAATCATGTGGGAGCTGAGGTAATGGTTGCAGTTTTGCTGAGGAATCTGTGTCCTTTCATGTTGAATACGATATTTCACAGCCCCGGGACAGTCTGTAGGGATCATTATCTCGCTCGGGCCTTTATAGTGCTCCATAAATTTTCAATAGCTGACAGATCTGGGCTGCAGGCTGGAACCCGCTCTTTATTTTTTGTCTATGAAGACATGCTGCCGTCAGTCATTCAGAACGAGGTCTGTCATTGTCCTGCTGAGCTCGCCGGGAACCTCCCGAGAAAAG
This sequence comes from Hirundichthys speculiger, assembly GCA_018398805.1. Classification (NCBI taxonomy): domain Eukaryota; kingdom Metazoa; phylum Chordata; class Actinopteri; order Beloniformes; family Exocoetidae; genus Hirundichthys; species Hirundichthys speculiger. The sequence goes on from JAGFBZ010000483.1 coordinate 728,964, forward strand.
ATGCTTGTCTTGATGGTATTATATGCTGCTCCAAAAACCAAATACACAGCACCCCACACCATCATATGCAAGCCACCCATGGCCATGGGCACCGATGCACCCCCATACCATCCATGGATACTGGCTCTCGTACCTCATGCTGACAACAGCCTGGATGAGCTTTCTCCTCTTGGCATGTGAAACCCAACATCTGTTTTTTACAAAAAGCAAACTGAAAGATAGATTCAGTTGGGCATTGATGTCTTGTTCCTACCTTTTTACCACAAGTGACTTACAAGTGATACACAGCGTTCAAGCTTCAGTGCAGTGACAAACCCTGGCATACAGTACATATGAAGTGCTGAATCTGTTTAAATCCATTTAATGATTGTACTGGTGGAAAAGGTACAGAAAAGCAGATTAGGTGGGGCTCTGTGGTGCGGGTTATGCGTTAGGAATGTTCGGAGAAGAGTGTGCTCTTTGAAAAGTTAAGTCTTTAAGAGATTGGTGAAGGTGGGGATGGACGGCCCAGCTCTGATAGCATCTCTGATAGATGAGCTCGTGCCCTTAGAGCTCAACGCTTCTGCACCGAGTTAATATGGCTTCCTCCTCACGTAACACGCAGATTCAGATTAAATTTCTGGATGAACTGGCAGGTTGTGTTGAGTGATAATGATTTTCAAAGGTACTGGCGAGCGCATGAGGCTTTATTAATCACTGAGGTCTTTTTTTATTTTTTTAACCAACACGGATTTGCTCGCAAGTAAAAAGCTAATAACACATAGACCTTAGAGACGACTGTAAACTCAGGCCAAATGCTAATTAGTTAAAAGTCAGGATAGGTCTGAAGGAGACTGCTTACAACAAATTTCACCACAAAGAGGATGAAAAACACATGAATTTCACATGTGCATTTGTGATTTTTGCACATGTGAAACTTAATGTGTTAAAATGTATTGAAAAAAGTGAAATATGTGGAACACATGTGAAACATACTTTTTCAATGGGGAAACATGGTTTCACGTGGTAAATTTCCATGTGAAACCTGTGGACTCACAGTGAAACTCATACAAATTCCCAAATAACTGTGTGATGTTTCTTTTTTGTTTTTCTTTTGGTTTTGAGGCTCCAGTCACTTTGATATTGAAAGTACTGAGAAAGAAAAGGGGGTCAGAGAGAGAACGGGGACAAACAGCAAAGACGCAGAGGCCAGACTTCAAACCTGGACCGGCTGCACTTGAACTGCTCATAAAACATCCAAATGCACACACGATTCCTAAGTTTTCCACATTTTTCTACATCATGTGTTATCATGCAGAAAACAGAGGAAATAAACTTGCAAAAAGGCACATTTGGAACATATAACACGTCCAACACATGTTACCACATATTCCAATATGGAAATAATTTCCCACACATAACTGTGTGCTTTATAACGTGTAATAACTTGTTAATCACACATGCTCTGCAGGAAAACACTTGTTCCACATGCGCTCCATTATATTATAACATATTGTGGCATGTTTTCCACATGTCATCACATTCATCCGCCTGTAATTATGAGCATGGTCGCTTGTCTCTGTCTGGTCCTGTGATGGACTGGTGACCTGCCTGGGGTGAAACCTGTCTGGTAACAGCTTTAAACAAGCTCCAGCACACCAACTGTAACAGTAACAAAAGGATCAACAACATCACCAACACAAGCAAGAGTGACCTAAACCTCACATTGTTCCATGTGTTACTGAGATTGCCCCCTGTTGGCAGCAACGTGCTGTAACAGGTAAATATTGCTTGAAAGAAATGTCTTCTTAATAAGCAGAGTGTTGTTGTAACACTTCCGTGTGCGTTTCTGCATTAATCCTGCCATCACATCATTAATGCAGAAAAGTACACTGACCTCTGCCAGGACACTTGCCAGGAGCGCTGATACAACCACATACCATCGTAGGTCCTGGCTTTTGGACTTATGAGCAGGCCAGGTTGTCCTTTCCATCTTTGATCCAGAGCACGTATCCTCTCTGTGATGGTCTTTACAGGATCTCTCCAAGCCCGGAGACATCGACGCCACCTGGAGAAAAGGTTAACTTAAGACAGTTGTTTTCACAGTAATGGTTTAGATGGCATTTCTGAATGAATGTAGCTCTCAATAAAGGTTTTATAATGTAGTCTCTTGCCCATGTGATTATATTTGTATCAGATGTTGGTAAATGAAATCTGATGCCATGTGAGGGATCAGAAATAACACAAGTGCCTTGTTTAGTCTTCGAAATTTCCTTTGGATTTGGGAAATTGCTAAATGATATTGTGCGCTGAAATCCCTTCCAGTATTTCTTGGCTTACATTGCTTTTAAGCATTCAGTGATTTTCTAGCACATTTGTTGACAAAGTAAACATCACTGTCCATCTTGGTTCTCTCAGATTTTCACAGGTGCTGCTTTTATACTGACTCATGACTGTTGACTTCACCTGTTTGATTAAACTTTTTCTCATTTTAACCCCTCACCCTACACTAATGAAAACGTCCAGCTGAAGCATCTCTGCTACGGTGCTTTTATCTTCGAACTCGTAGACTTGTTGGAGATGGTGCTGAGGGTAACACGTGAGGCAGAATGACAACAGCCAGGGGGAATATTTTACAACTGCTTTATTTACTGGCGACAAAATGAGCAACACTTTACTGATTCCCTCACGGAGAATTGGGTGTTGAAGCTGCAGCGGAATTATACTCATAAGCATCCCTGAAATCAGAAGGACAGATAATTTTATACATTCAAGAAGCAGCGGAGTGCTCAGAGAGAACAAGCCTCTTTAGCTGTATTTTTTGGGATGAGGTGTGAAGTTTGCTTAAAAACTCAGAAGATGTCCTATTAATTTTGACATGCATAGTGCACTCTTAGCCAACACTAAAATAGCTCCGGATTCAGTCCTTAGGAACCCCCATAAATACTTAAATAATCTCACCGAGCAGCCCTCCTTCAAATCTGTGTACGTTGTAGCTTATTCAAATTTAAGTCATAAATATTCCATATTCTATCCAAACTGCTTTTAATCCTCATTCTCTATCCGTCACTGTTCGCTGACACGTAATGACAGAACTTCACTCTTTCTTTAAAGTGCAAGCCATAATCTGAGACTGTTAAAAAAAAGAAAAGAAGAAGAAAAAGAAAAATGAGGCTAATGCCCAAATGCTCATTGAAATATTCATGTGATTTCCATGTGAGACCTATTTCTATAGCTTCTCTGTCTGCCCTGTTCTGCTCCCAAATATCCCGAGGAAAGAAGCCACTAGCCTGGTTTAACTCTACGTTTCCTACCAGAAGCCTTGGCAGAGGATGCAAAAGACAGATGACCTCAATGCTGAGCTGACAGTAGTGTACTGAGAGAAAGGCAAGCTGGTGAAATGTCCAGTGGGTTCTGAGACCGGCAATGGAAAAATCCTAAACCTGTAGCCGGGAGACAAAGAGAGAGAGAGTATACCCCTCCACATCTAATTAACCACATACGGCTCTGTGGTTTCACCCCTAATACACACTGGTGCATGAATCCATGCATGAAACAAACCAGGTGATGTAGCTTTACTGTTAAAAGAACATAGATTTGCCTCTTCTCCACCAGAGGGAGAACATCTCTTGGTTTCTAATTTTCTAGTTTTACAGTAGTAGAAAACTTACATTTTTGTTATTCAGTTTTATCAAAGCTAGTTATATTCACAAAAATCAAAAATAAGAAAAAGATGAATGACAGCAATCACCACCTCATCATGGTTGAGGGGTTTGAGTGCATCAGTGATTCCAGTTGCTGCAGCTGGTAGCATCTCCTGATATAAATGATCCTGTTATGCTCGGATTCAACAGTACTCTTCATGAATTCAACATGTCACCCAGTTCAGGGATGCAGGGATAGTTTACCCTGCTGACATGGCGGGGATAGAGGCTCGCTGAAGAACACTTGATGCTCCAGCTTTTTGTCCACGGGGTGGGCAGGGTACATCCTAAACAAACTGCTGCTGGTCAAACAGCTCCTGTGGACCTGGAGGCATCGTAAAGGTCCACTGTTACGTGGCAGTGATTTGAGTTGGTGGTCCGTTCCATGGCTGCTGAAACAGGAAGTAGATATGGGTTGGATCAGGGTTTCTCAGCTCTGGTCCTGCTCCAACAGACCTGATTCAAATAAATGGACCATCTCATCAAGTCTGAACAAGTCTGCTAATGACCCGTTCAGTGAGTGTAGGGTTGTTTTTAAATTCACTTTGCACCAGATTTTCTTTTTCATTTGCACTTTGCTTTGAATTGTTGCCTGTTTTATTTTGTTATTCTTGTTTCTCTCATTTATTCTAGGTTGTTTTTCTTCCTACCATTGTGTCACACCAGTTTTAATAAGCCAAAGAGATCAATTAGCTGTTTTGTGTAAGTCACCACCTTCCTCTGTATATACAGTCATGGAAAAAAATTATTAGACCACCCTTGTTTTCTTCAGTTTCTTGTTCATTTTAATGCCTGGTACAACCAAAGGTACATTTGTTTGGACAAACATAACGATAACCACAAAGATTGCTCATAAGAGTTTTATTTAAGAGCTGATATCTTACCATTTTCCATGGTTTTCTTGATTATAACCTAAATCACTTAAGTTTTTACATCAATAGCTATGGCGTTGTACTGCCAAAAACACTGCTTTTATGCATTCAGTGTTTTCTTTTGTCTGTTTTAGTCACATGATGACGTTTAGTGGTACCAGGTATTAAAATAAACAAGAAAGTGAAGAAAAAATGGTGGTCTAATAATTTTTTCCATGACTGTATAATCTCCTCTGTATTCTTCTGTCTTTCCTGCCAGATCATCATCTCACCTCTTGTGTTGGCTCAGTCTTGTCTCCTTTCTGCATGTTTAGTCGTTTCAGATGATGCTCGTGGGCAGATGATGTCATCCTGTTGCCATCGCTGAGCCAAGATCTCCAGCTCTCACTGGAGCGGCACGCAGCTGAGTGTGAAGCAGCAGGGATGAGAATCAGCACCTCCAAATTTAAGGCCGCGGTTCTCTGTTGGAAATGGGTGGAACGCCCTCTTGTGGGTGTGGTGCCGCCTCAAGGCGAGGAGTTTAAGCATCTCTGGGCGGGAAGAATGGAGCGGGAGATTGGACAGGAAGATCAGTGTGGTATCTGCAGTAACGAAGACTCTGACCAGTCTGTTACCATCCTACTATCTGGTTAGGATGCCTCAAACACGCATTACTGGAGAGGAGTTTCAGGTTCAACCAGGAAGAGGCCCTGAGGCAAACCCAGGATGGAATGGAGAGGTTATATTTTTTGACAGGCTTGGGAAGAAGGTACTGGTATCCTCCTGGAAGAACTGGGAGATGCTGGGGAGGTTTGGGTGTTTCTGATTAGGCCTTGTTAATTTTTTTCCAGTGTCCTCCAGGAGTTGGATCCTCTTCACCACACACTAAGGAACCTATAAGATTTTCATGCTGTTTAGGACAACTTTGAGTAAAGTTTCAGAACACCGCATTGATGTAGGTGGAGACTGTGCTCTAAAGACAAAATCTTACAATCTGAAAAATCACCAGCTTCTAATTCTCATTGTATTAAAAAAAAAATAATCAATACTATCCAGTGGCAATGAATAAGCAAATGTTTGCAGTCCTGGTCCTACCAGCTACCCAGGTCCTGTGTTACTGATGTGTCCCCAAAAGGACTCTATCATAAACCAACATGATTTTCAGTATTCAGTATACCAGTCTAAGAGGAGGAAAACCAGTTTTCACTGGGCAACAGTATGATTCATCTTTTCTCTCTGCTGTGACCTTCACATGACCCCAGTACTCATCACAGATGAATGAGGCACGTCACCAGTGAACAAAGTCCTTTCGGACCACGTCGTATTGACGAACAGTTCAAAATACAGCAACATTCCAATATATCTGCACATTATTGACTGAGGCACAAAACCCTGCCAAATGACTTCCCCTCGGGTTACCGTTAAAGGAGCTTCATCCTCTTTATGAGGTAAAATTCCCATTAAAAATCTATATGGTTTTTGTTCTGGACAGTTTCTCCTCATAATCTAATTTCTTCTGCTGAGTAATGAAGCTGATCTCCAGAGGGGTCATGAGTCGTAGACTGATCGTGCCACAATGTTTTAATCTCAGTAGCAACCACTAAAGTGAAAGTAACTTCCAAGTTCGTCTAAATCTCTAAATCTACTAATCCAAACATTGGCCTGAGACTTTCAAACCAATAGATGTTCTGAGAAAAAAACAACAACCAGTATTTTACAGTTATATATTGTATTATGCCATTTCTCTGGCAAACACTGTAACTGCACACACCATGAAAAATGATAGCAGGAAACACTGGGATTTTTTAAACAGTCTAATATTTCACTCTATTTTTCAAAGGTGAAACCTTTGATATTTACTCTGCTGTTCTCCATACATGGGCTTAACTAAGAAATGGTCAAAAAATGTTAGCAATGTTTGAATACTGAGGCAAAGAGATGCTTAAAGCAGACTGCTGCCCACAATTCATTACATAAGACCGGAAAAAAAAAAAAAAGTCACACAGTGAAGGGTTATGGCTCGGGGTCGGGTGACAGCAGCATATGATTCATGGCTTGCTGTGCCCTTTTGTCTTGTCCTCCTTGTGGTGGGACCATCCACTGCTCTCAGCCAGTGTTATTTTACCGCCTTCAGAGCTTGGTCTCCATCTGCTTCAAGTAACATGGCAATGTCATTTCCTACATCTTGTTCTTTTCTCAGTGCAGAATAAAGAATAAATATGGCATCTGTCATAACAAGAGATGTTTCTTTTCTCCTTACTTTGATGTTGGATGTAACACATAGTACACGCATCACTTTTACATCATCTGCAGAGGTTTCCTATAATAAAATTAACTTGGCTTTTGTTACATAAAATTGAAATAATCTGACATGCTGGTCGTTGGATTGAAAGCATGCATTCAGATAATGTAAAAATGTTAAGTCGGACAAAGAAAATCTGCAATAATCTTTTATATATTAGGTCCTTTTTTGTTAGACTCTTCTGTTGAATACAGTAAACACAAGCACATTGAGAGGATGGCTAAAACAGGAGTTGCAAACATACAAAAATGCTCAATTTGTGAATGTTAAGCATGTTGCACGGCCATCAAATCAATATTTAGAATGCAGAACATTATAATTGGAGGAACCTATTGATTTTATGTAAATTTAAACGGTCACTGACTGCTAATATCTCTTCTCAAATGCCACGTTGAGTCCGACAGCATAATTGAAACCACACAAATCTTGAAATGAAATTGTTTTGAGTGCCCTCTCGCTGCAGTAAATGGGTCTGTCACAGGCTTTGTCTGTGAATTAGCGTCTCCTTCTTTGTTGAGACACAATTTAAACGTGGTTTTATGTCAAACAGCTGCTGAGACCAGCTGTGAGGAACAAGCGTTGGTGCTGCCAGCCTGCAAATGTCCTGAGAGTTGAAGAAAATAATAAGAGGGAACAAAAAGCTAAGAATACAGTATGACTCTATAGTGACAGGTCTTACGACAAAAGTGTAACACCAGAGGCCCCTTAAGACTTAGCAAGAAATGTATCTCAGTTAAAGGTTTAATACTTGTTCTGTTTATAGCGTGTGATCTTAATAATGTTATTTACTTTGACTAAAAATACAACTTTTCTCCAAGGATATGCTGACAGTATCGAGAAATGTGAAAGGTGAATTTAGTTTAGAGTTTCAGGGGTGTCCAGCTGATGCGTGAAAGGGCAGCGTGGCTGCAGGTTTTTGTTCCAACTGTGCAGAAACACAGCCGACTTGTTTCATTCAACCATCTGAACTGGTTCAGACCTTTTAGTGAAGAGAATCAGTTGATTGACTAAAACGAGTCAGCTGTGCTGCTGCATGCTGCTGCCCTTTCACGGATCAGTTTGACACCTTGCACAGACACAGTGGATGTTTTAGTGAACTGTGAGAAAGTAAAATGAGAATGAGAAGCCTGTCATTGTCTCTGTCCTCACTGCTTCCTTCCATACTTGGGCGGCTGGCACAGGTGTCCGCCTGGGAGTTCCCTCTTCTGGTCAAGCCATTCATGGAGTGGCTGTTGTCAATGGGAACAGCCCTACCAAATATGGAGAAGGGGCCGCACAGCTTGGCCTGGCGCGCAGACACTGTGAGGGTATAAATTGACCCGAGGGGCACATCTCGACACCCATTAGTTTCCACACTCACGATCCGGATCCTGGTGCTGATCTGGTGAGTAGAGTGCACGACTGAACCAGCCTGAATAATACACAGCTATTGTGTATTTTTATTTTAAGTGGATGGATGAAGGAGGTTAACTTTCACTTTTGACGAACCAACTTTCTTCACCAAACTGAAACTGGCCATCTAACCATCATCTTTCTTAGATTTCCTTTTGTAGATTATTTCTGATGAGAAACATGAAGCAATATAAACTTTAAAACGAAAAAGCTAATCATAGCATCACTTCTGAAACTGTAGTCTAATCTACAAGAACGATCTTATGCCCATGCATGTTTTTGTTGTTGTTTTTTAATGTGAAAAGAAGACAATCCCACTCAAAACAAATGTGAGATTTGCTAATTTTGTTTAAATTCACGCTTGAATTTCTGATGCAGAGCTGACACCATGTGTGACGACGACGAGATCACCGCCCTGGTGTGCGACAACGGCTCGGGTCTGGTCAAGGCTGGGTTCGCCGGCGATGACGCACCTCGTGCCGTGTTTCCCTCCATCGTTGGTCGCCCACGTCACCAGGTAAAGAAATGTATCCATAGCATAACATGCATAAAGTAGAGTCACTTTACAGTATTCACAACACACTGCTAAAAGCAAGACAAACAGAAACTGCTATGGAGAAACTCATCGAACCCATGCTCATTACGCACTAAAATTACGCACAATTAATCGCACTGACTTGTGTTTCATACGTTAAAAAACAAACAAACAAAAGGAAAACATATAGTAGCAGTTGTCTTTTTAGAGGATTAATAGTCTACTCACGCTTCACCCTGTGTCTCCAGGGCGTCATGGTGGGTATGGGCCAGAAGGACGCTTATGTCGGAGACGAGGCTCAGAGCAAAAGAGGCATCCTGACCCTGAAGTATCCCATCGAGCACGGCATCATCACCAACTGGGACGACATGGAGAAGATCTGGCACCACGCCTTCTACAACGAGCTGCGCGTGGCACCCGAGGAGCATCCCACCTTGTTGACAGAAGCCCCCCTCAACCCAAAGGCCAACAGGGAAAAGATGACTCAGATCATGTTCGAGACTTTCAATGTCCCAGCAATGTACGTGGCCATCCAGGCTGTGCTGTCTCTGTACGCCTCCGGGCGTACAACAGGTATGACTGAGCCCCAGGTGTGTTGCTAGACATTTTTCCCCAGTGAACAGATTGATGATCGAAATGCTCACGTGCTGATAACTGGCTACAGGTGTCGTCCTGGACTCTGGAGACGGTGTGACCCATTACGTCCCAATCTATGAAGGTTACGCTCTTCCTCACGCCATCATGCGTCTGGACTTGGCCGGTCGTGACCTCACAGATTACCTCATGAAGATCCTAACTGAACGTGGATATTCTTTTGTCACAACTGGTGAGTGTAAACGACCATTACAAATCATCTAAACTTTGGTGGGTTATAATGGTTCTTATTCATTCCAGCATTTCTTTTTTCCTTAAAAAAGACAAGAAAAGAAAAACATCTGGAAAAATAACAGAAATTTCATTGTATTGGCAACTTTCATTGTGTTCCCATCATATCCTCATGGAAAATCTGATTTAAAAACCGACCCTCAAACCACTGGAAAGGAAAAAAAAGCCCATTTGACCAACTTTCACAATGTTAATTCCCTGCAGCTGAACGTGAGATCGTGCGGGACATCAAGGAAAAGCTTTGCTACGTTGCTCTGGACTTTGAGAACGAGATGGCCACCGCCGCCTTCTTCCTCCTCCCTGGAGAAAAGCTACGAGCTGCCCGACGGTCAGGTCATCACCATCGGCAACGAGCGTTTCCGCTGCCCGGAGACCCTTTTCCAGCCCTCGTTCATTGGTGCGTAAAGAAAAACTCTAACATCTAATTTACTGTAATTGCAGCGACACTGAAATTGTTTCACCAAACAAAGAGTAGTTCATTATAAGACTTAACAAAAACAGTTGAGTAATTTAAGAAGCCAGAAGTTCTTAAGCAATAGGGCTTTAGCACAGTATTGGACTGTTTGGGCACGAGTATCCTAGTCTGCTAAACTTTCATCAAACTTCCAAGAAATTGTAGCAAAAAACATTAAAAAATTATTACTTGTCAGTGTAGCAATTGAATATTACTCTAATATTACTAGGAAGTACAGTTTAAAATTGGTATGTGTGTGATCTGTTTCTATTTAAAGTTACAGTTAAACACTTTACCTTCAGGGGGACTCTAGTACAACTTTAAAACTCAAGGGTTCACAAGAAAAAAACATACTATCTTCTATGATACAGTGCTATGGTTTATGTATCTTTACTGACATCAGCAGCTGTTTTCTGTTCTACATCAGTTATCAAGCACATAAACACGTTTTATAATGTGGTAGTTTGAGAGAAGCCATTCCGCTAAATTGATACTTTGAGGTTAATCACAAAACAAAAAAACATTTAAATTGGTTTGAGGAGTTATACATCACATCTAATTTACAGCAGAGTGACACTTCAGTCCAGATGACATATAAATGTGGTACATAAGCTGAAGAGTTTTGCGAGCTGCTGGCGGAGCTGTCCATTTCAGCACCTGTTCTGACAGCTGACTGCGGTTTCACATGTCAGATGTTTTCTTTGCTACTGTGACCAAACTTTCTGATCCGTCCACTCTGTTTTCACAGGGATGGAATCCGCTGGCGTTCACGAAACCACATACAACAGCATCATGAAGTGCGATATTGACATTCGCAAGGATCTGTATGCCAACAACGTGCTCTCAGGCGGCACAACTATGTACCCTGGTATCGCTGACCGCATGCAGAAGGAGATCACCTCTCTGGCACCCAGCACCATGAAGATCAAGGTAACTCCACTTCCTTTAGAATTTCACAGCCACATTCCTGCTGGTAGATTTGCAACTTTAACGAATGTGTTTTTAGATCATCGCCCCTCCTGAGAGGAAGTACTCCGTATGGATCGGTGGCTCCATCCTCGCCTCTCTGTCCACCTTCCAGCAGATGTGGATCACTAAAGAGGAGTATGATGAAGCTGGGCCCTCCATCGTTCACAGGAAGTGCTTTTAAGCGCGGCCCCGCCGTCTCCAGCTCAGTTGCCTCCTCGTTGTCAGACGATATGGCTCAAAGGCAGTGTTGTCAAATGTTTACAGGTGCAGTTTGTATGTATGTAGGATGTGTGTTAACTTTATAAATAGATAAATGCCAAAACTTCTTTCTTTATTGTGTCTCGAAACTAGGGAAGCTCTGTCCTTTTCTCACGTGATGGATGAGTAGAGGTTATTGAAGATTTAAATTAGAAAAGATTACAGAGAGAACAGGATCAGCCACCTCATGAGAAATTAATCACACAAAGTTTAATTTAAGGAACAACACAGCTGTCATGTGATCCCTATAAGCCCGGAGTGGACAAAGCCAATAACAATGAGAATAAAAATAACCCACCTATAAGCAGGTGCTGAAATATAAGATTAGAATAAGTTCTTAATAAACAAATACAAAATACAAAATATTTAATAAAACCTTTGTCAATTTATTAGTGTTGCCAAAATGCAGAGCGGTAAGTTAATCTCAGAGAGATATTCAGGGCGGGGTCACATATTTTGTTTCTATTTTTAAACTTCAGCGACAGAGGCAAACAAGCGTGCTTGCTTTGTAAAGCGATTAGCAACTCGGATGGTACTTTCACTCTGCCAGAGTATCCACAGCGTCATCTTAGCCCGAGGTGGAAACAACAGCTTTACCATCCGGGCCTGTGACACTGGGGGAGGGGTGAGGGAGGGAGGGAGGGAGGGAGGGAGGGATGGGTTGGGGGGGGTGGCACGACTTCTGGGCACGCGAGGCTGTCCTCTCAGAAATGAAGATTGGCTCCATTTAACCTATAGAGAGCTCCATGGATTCCGGGTATATAGAAACACAGAAGAGCAGGCTTTATTAAAATTTTAAGAACATGAAGCACAAAAAGTACACATATTTGTAGGTACCTACAATAAGTAAGGGGAAAAAAAGAGGAAGAAAAACATACAAACACAGGGAAGTCACCTTGTTTCTAGGACACAGCATGGCTCATCCAAAATACTTTGAAGTTCGGGGTTTGATTCCCAGGTGAAAACACTCATGTAAAAGAAGGAAGACTCGCTGTGTACTGTGATTTTTGTGCACGCAACAGTCCAAATCCGAATGGCACACGTAGTTCCCAAAAATTTAGAAAAACTAGAAATCAGAAGCCTCGGCACTCCTAGACGCGCTCCACCAACCTGTCTGTGCGTACGTGACGCACGGGGAGGGGGAGGAGGAGGGAGACTACTTAAAGGCGGATTAATGCTGGCAAGACATTAAATCCAACCTGCCTCCATCCAAACGCAGCGCCCAGCCCATCAACCTGATCTGAAGATCGAAAATAGGAGGGCTTACAGTAATCAGCCCTCAGACTCTCATGACAAGGAACGGTGTGGCAACGTTTTGGGAGCGCTCGGCACACACGGCAGGACTGTCATCGGCGCTGCGCTCTCGGCTCACAACCGAGCAGACGGCGCGCGCAGAGACAGGAGGGAAGCGGGGACGGTAGAAGCATCCCTCCAGCGGATGCGTTTTTGAGCAGATTTCGGACGTTCTGGAGCCTGACAACCACCAGACACAGCGAGAAAACTGACTGGATTTTTTTTTTTCTTTTCGGAGGGATTTGAAGAGAGTGCCGTTTTACCTTCGTCTTCTCCGGATGCTCAGAAATGGGGGAATGGACTATACTAGAGAGGCTCCTGGAGGCTGCTGTCCAGCAGCACTCTACTATGATAGGAAGGTAAGATGAACCAAGAACAACCGAAGAAACGCAGCAGCCTCCAGGATCGTCTTTAGCATGGCTCCCAGTCCCCCGTTTCTGTATTGTGCCTCCAGGATCTTCTGTAGCGTGGTGCCAAGTCCTTCCTGTCGTGTGGTGTTGTGGATTTTTCTGTCTTGTTACCCAGATTTCCTTTTTTTGTTCTCCTTCCAGCTGTGACAGCAAAGTAGATCAGTCCTGTCTTCTAGGAACCTGGAACGGTGCTGCAAAAATCAACTTAAATTCATGTGTCGTTTCATATTTCTATTCATTCATTTGTGCATTTGATGTTTTTTGTGGTGAGTTGAGTGGTGGTTGGTGCAGTCAGGGTGAGAGTTGTCGCCTCATTCCATTAACATGCTCACACAGGTGCAGTCAAAGCAACGCTGATTGCTGACGTGTCATAATCATTAAATCACAAAACAAAAGAGACAGAGATAGACTGTGACACGCACATGAATAAAGGGTATTGTTAGAAACACACATATCCAAGAGCGTCCTGTTTCAGAACTGGACAGCTCCTCAAATTTACAGAATTGGACCGCAATATGCAGTTTCAGCACTGGACAGCTCCCCAAATTACCAATTTGTAATACATACTGTTTCAGCACTGGACAGGTCCCGAAATTACACTCTAATATATACTTACACATATTTTCACATTGTTTGTTTGTTTGCTTGCCTTTTAGGATCCTACTAACAGTGGTGGTCATCTTCCGGATTCTAATCGTAGCAATAGTTGGAGAGACTGTGTATGATGACGAGCAGACCATGTTTGTTTGTAACACCTTACAACCGGGCTGCAACCAGGCATGTTACGACAAGGCATTTCCCATTTCACACATTCGATATTGGGTTTTTCAGATCATCATGGTGTGCACTCCGAGTCTTTGTTTTATCACGTACTCGGTGCATCAGTCGGCCAAGCAAAAGGAGCGACGGTACTCGACAGTCTATCTGACACTAGATAAGGATCAAGATTCCCTAAAGCGAGACGAGAGCAAAAAGATAAAGAACACCATTGTCAATGGAGTACTTCAGAACACAGAGAACTCCACCAAAGAAGCGGAACCGGACTGTTTAGAAGTGAAAGAGATCCCCAATTCGGCAATGAGAACTACAAAGTCCAAAATGAGACGACAAGAGGGCATCTCCAGGTTTTACATCATCCAGGTGGTTTTCAGAAACGCGCTGGAAATAGGCTTTTTGGTGGGTCAGTACTTCTTGTACGGATTCAACGTCCCGTCGGTGTACGAGTGTGATCGCTACCCCTGCATCAAAGACGTCGAGTGCTACGTCTCCAGACCCACGGAGAAGACTGTGTTCCTGGTGTTCATGTTCGCGGTCAGCGGCTTTTGCGTGGTGCTGAACCTGGCAGAACTCAATCACCTGGGCTGGAGGAAAATCAAAACGGCGGTGCGAGGCGTGCAAGCCCGGCGGAAGTCCATCTATGAGATCAGAAACAAGGACTTGCCCAGGATGAGTGTGCCCAACTTCGGCCGCACTCAGTCCAGTGACTCTGCGTATGTTTAACACATAAAGAAGGAGTGAGAGCACATAAAGACATGGACATACCTGTCGTGTCATGACTTAAAGAGTGGGCTGTTTTCTTTTTCTTCTTTTTTCTGTTTGATTTATTGGTCTTTTACGGACTTCATGGCAAGCGTGGATTACACGTTTGTTTACTTATTTATTATTGCACTGATGCAACTTTTTAGTAACGTTTATACTCTGTAAGATGCTAAATGGAGACCATGTTAAAGTGTTCACAGATTTACTCTTATTTGCGGGCTGTTTATGCTGTACTTGAAGAGGGTAAATGAAAAAGAAGAAAAAAAAAGAAAAGAAAAAAAAATTGCACTAATGGTGAACACTCGAGAGCCTGATCTTATCCAAATGTGCTTCTGACCTGACGGTGTTTTTAAGACATTTTTCTTTCCACCTCTTTTTTCTGGCAAAGACCTTATTAAATGGCACCATTTAAAGGAAGAGAAAAAATGTACCATCCAGATTTATATATGCATAGATATATAAATCCTTAGTATGGTTCAACGTAGATGAAATACATCAGCTTAATTCATGTCTTTTGTTGCCTGTGTTGCACCACCGACCTTAACATATGTAACCATTCCATTGCTTATTAGCTAACTTGCAAAACAGTATCTGGTGAATTTTGCTGCAAACGCTAACGTCTGTGACTTCCTTAATTTATGACACACCAAAGCGCCCACTGCTTTTATTTGTGAAGTGTTTTCTTGCTTTTTTGTGTAATCAAGTGCCATACTTGTATATAAGACATAATATATATATAAATGTGTATACATATGAATATATAAATATATATAATAATAATTATGAAAGCTGATTCCCTGCTTGGATTACGCTTAATACTGACCAATTTTTTTATTTGCTCTAAATGTATTGGTTGTGATTTAAATTAAGAAAAGAACCTATACAGTTTCCTCTGTTTTATTTTGCAAATGACTGGAAAAAAGATATGAAGTGCTAGTCTTTTTTTTTTTATATACAAGACTTCTCCCTAATCAAAGCTGATCAAAACTGAAAATAGCACAAATTGACATTTTTATCAAAGAATGGGCAATAGAAATCTGCTCTGGTGCTACAGTTTTTCATAGAATGGTTTTAAATGTAACCTTCACAGATCAGAAAGAAACAAACACCATCTTTTTTCTGTGGAAAATAAAAGTGAGGATTCATGTACACCAGAAACGTGTGAGGTGCGGTGCTTTGTGTGCTATACTGTAATTTCTTTTATCATGAGGATATCCTGTGGAAGTTTCGCCTTGCTGCAGTGAAGATGTTAGCCACACCCACCACTGCAGGACACACCTTGTACAGGATGTCACCAGTCTGCAATGTGTTGCAATACTGATGCTGCCTCCATGAGGCACATCAATACACATCCTCCAGAACTGAGAGGTTTAGAAGACAACTTTAGTTTACATGGCACTGGTCTAAGCCTTGAGCTCTACATTTTGATAGCTCTAGTGTTCACCTAATATGTGACTCTATTGGTACTTTGCAGGGAAGATGAAAAAGGTTGATCATAATTCTGAACACAGAAAGAGCTGCCAGTTTTGGATCTCTGCTCATCCCTTCTTCTCTAATTTAAGAAAGGAAGCAGCATAAACTCAGGGGAGTATTGTGTGCTCTGTGTGAAGGTCAATGAAAACAAAAGACAGGGAGAAAAAAAAACATCATATTACCACTCGAGAGGAAGAGAGTGAGAAATATAAATAGAAGATTTTGATGCTGATTGCTGAAAGTGAAATTGGAAGGGCCGGTCTCTTCACAGTTCCCCTGCAAGGATGACTCTGCAAAACCAGGAGAAATCGAAGAGCAACGGCACCTGAACATCCATCTCCAACTCAGCAGAGACCTGAAATTCTGTTGTGAGCTTGAAAAAAAGAAAAGCAGAAAGAAAGAGGAGTCATTTATCAACTTCACTCTGATGCAGTAACACTCACAGCAGTGCGCACAATTCCCTTCCGCTTTTTCCCCCGCATATATTTAGGCCTCTCATTAACTGTCCTGCAACACAAAATCAGACTAATATTTACATGGTAGTTTCAGTTATGAAGCAGTATTCCATACTGAAAACATGAAAAAGCAGACAAAATAAGTCAGTTTGCCCTGAACATTCACCTAAACCTTAAAAATAAGTTCTAGTAATTATTTTAACCCCCCCTGCAAAATTCAACCTACTTAAAAAAAAAAAAAAAAAAATCAAAGTAGCGATGGATTTGGTGTATGCTTGGGTGCAAATATATATACTGACACACATTTATGTCATGTTAGAGTCACAGCAGAGAATACACTGTGGTGTCTGTCCTCTCGGTTTGTGTCATTTCAGGTGAAGGTGGGGGCTGGTGGGGGGTTGTACAGTCATATTATGTGAGTCAACACCCATTACATTAAAGGAGAGGTCGTCTCCCTGACTGTGCGCTGTGGCCTCGTCATTGTAGCATTCCCACTTTGATTCAAGAAGAAATCATATAATGCACATGTGGATATCAGTTATTGTAGAAACACAGCACAGTTACTGATATTATTATCCATTCCATGCATTATCTATACCTGGATACCTATCACAGGACCACTTATATTATTATAAATATGTAATTTCAAATGCAAAAATTTGTTTTGGAAGACAATTAGATAAAGTATTTGTATCTTATATGAATGCATCTGACTTTAAATGTAAAAAAGCACAGAGCTACTCTTAATAACACAGATACCAGAGATACCAGAGGAACACAAATATAGCAGCTTAGATGTTCAGGGCATGGACAAGAAATACACATTTCATGGTAAATTTCAGCAAAGAAAGAGTTATTCATCAGTCATCGGGATTACTGCTCCGAATGCTGAAAAGTAGCAAAAAGTGAAAGTGGAAATTAGTAGCATTGAAATCTGAAGAACATCAGATGGCAAGTCTGGGTTCAAAGTGGCTGATGCAGCACAATGTGCACCATTTTACTATCAAAGTGAGATGAGGTGGGGGAGGAAAAGGATTATTTTTGCATTTGTGGCATTTGCAAAAAAAAAAAGTTTCTGTTTTGCACCTTTGAACTTAAAATAATACAGGTTTTGTAGCAGGAACTGCAACATTTTCCTTTTAGCTACACAGTAACACCAGATTTCCACCGGTGTCTGTTGGCTGTTTAGGATGAAAAAGAAGAAAAAGGATTTTGCACAGTTTGAAGTTCAAATTAGGATATATATCCCAAGCAAAAAAATTGCATAGATTTTAGCAGCAAGCGTCAGTCTGGCAGACATGAGGACTGGATCTGAGGCACGACAACTACTCTCAATTCAAAATGGAAGTAAAAATTATTTTGAATTATTTCCATTTATGTATGAAATTTGTGTGAAGAAGTGGCAGGAGTTTGACTGAAAGTATAGAACTGTGTAAAGACCTGATCTGAAAAAATAAACATGTGTCATTGTGTTTGCTAGTGCTGGAAATTCTTTATTCCCATGAAGCATCTTCTACTGTGAAACACAAAGGACCTCAAAGACCTGTAAGCGCTGTAGTTTATTAACAACATTAGTCTGTCTAAAAATCACACAATTGTGAATTATAAGTGAGGTCAGAAAAAAAAAGATCCAGACTAAAATAAAGATACTGTTGTTATGATCCTTTAGCAGGTTGAGTGTCCATGGCAACAATCCTTAAAAACACCACTGCTTACGTGAAACGCCAACACACTTTTACATGAATGTTGTGCCTTTATTAACATCTCGTGGTGAATGGGAAGTTGGTGGGGGAGGGGTGGTTCAAACTCCTTTACTGGTTCCAGGCTCAGACAAATTTTTGTCATGAATGGAGTAAAATACTCCAAAGTTTTCAAGAGAATATTAACCATGGTTTGCCACGTCACAGAAGTTGGGGGGATTCGGCAGGACAAGAATTATACATGTGAAATTAAATCTATCGCAAAATGTCATTGTGCTGGGACGCTGGCTCAGTGACTAATAAAGTTTCTTGAATCTTGAAATGGCTTGAAAGAAAGTCCAGACTCAACAGAAATGCTGTGGAGTCACTTTGTAGAGATCCCAACAGAAACTAATGATATGGGTGCGTTTCAAGCATTTCATGAACGAAGAAGAAGCCAGTTAATTAATGTAGATTCACTGTCTCTCAGAGTAACTTTTATAGAGTGAGATGTAAGAAAAAAGCAGTTAGGAAGAGTCGAAATTCCAACTAAAAGATTCATAAATTGAATCTGAACTGTTTCAGACACTTCTGCTACGTACAGCATCCACTGATCGGTCCAAAACAAGAACAGCTCTGAGGCTGTCCTGGTACCCTGGTAACCTGGTGTCCTGGTGTCCTGGTGTCCTGGTGTCCTGGTGTCCTGGTGTCCTGGTAACCTGGTCTCCTGGTCCTGGTGTCCTGGTGTCCTGGTCTCCTGGTCTCCTGATGTCCTGGTGTCCTGGTCTCCTGGTGTCCTGGTCTCCTGATGTCCTGGTGTCCTGGTGTCCTGGTGTCCTGGGTCCTGGTCCTGGTGTCCAGGTGGTCTGGTGTCCTGTCTCCTGGTCTCCTGATGTCCTGGTGTCCTGGTCTCCTGGTATCCTGGTATACTGGTCTCCTGGTCTCCTGGTGTCCTGGTGTCCTGGTGTCCTGGTGTCCTGGTACTCTGGTGACCTGGTGTTCTGGTGTCCTGGTCTCCTGATGTCCTGGTGTCCTGGTCTCCTGGTGTCCTGGTATCCTGGTATCCTGGTATCCTGGTATCCTGGTGTCCTGGTCTCATGGTCTCATGGTCTCATGGTCTCATGGTCTCCTGGTACCCTGGTGTCCTGGTGTCCTGGTCTCCTGGTCTCCTGGTCTCCTGGTGTCCTGGTGTCCTGGTCTCCTGGTGTCCTGGTGTCCTGGTGTCCTGGTAACCTGGTCTCCTGGTGTCCTGGTGTCCTGGTCTCCTGGTCTAATGATGTCCTGGTGTCCTGGTCTCCTGGTGTCCTGGTCTCCTGATGTCCTGGTGTCCTGGTCTCCTGGTGTCCTGGTGTCCTGGTACTCTGGTGTCCAGGTGTTCTGGTGTCCTGGTCTCCTGGTCTCCTGATGTCCTGGTGTCCTGGTCTCCTGGTATCCTGGTATACTGGTCTCCTGGTCTCCTGGTGTCCTGGTGTCCTGGTGTCCTGGTGTCCTGGTACTCTGGTGTCCTGGTGTTCTGGTGTCCTGGTCTCCTGATGTCCTGGTGTCCTGGTCTCCTGGTGTCCTGGTGTCCTGGTATCCTGGTGTCCTGGTCTCATGGTCTCATGGTCTCATGGTCTCCTGGTACCCTGGTGTCCTGGTGTCCTGGTCTCCTGGTCTCCTGGTCTCCTGGTGTCCTGGTCTCCTGGTGTCCTGGTGTCCTGGTCTCCTGGTGTCCTGGTGTCCTGGTCTCCTGGTCTCCTGGTCTCCTGGTGTCCTGGTGTCCTGGTGTCCTGGTGTCCTGGTCTCCTGGTGTCCTGGTGTCCTGGTACCCTGGTGTCCTGGTGTCCTGGTGTCCTGGTCTCCTGGTGTCCTGGTGTCCTGGTGTCCTGGTGTCCTGGTGTCCTGGTGTCCTGGTCTCCTGGTCTCCTGGTCTCCTGGTGTCCTGGTGTCCTGGTCTCCTGGTACCCTGGTCTCCTGGTGTCCTTGTGTCCTGGTCTCCTGGTGTCCTGGAGTCCTGGTACCCTAGTACCCTGGTGTCCTGGTGTCCTGGTGTCCTGGTCTCCTGGTCTCCTGGTGTCCTGGTCTCCTGGTGTCCTGGTCTCCTGGTGTCCTGGTGTCCTGGTACCCTGGTGTCCTGGTGTCCTGGTACCCTGGTGTCCTGGTGTCCTGGTGTCCTGGTGTCCTGGTCTCCTGGTCTCCTGGTGTCCTGGTACCCTGGTACCCTGGTCTCCTGGTGTCCTGGTACCTGGTCTCCTGGTGTCCTGGTGTCCTGGTCTCCTGGTGTCCTGGTGTCTGGGATGGCAGTAGAAAATGGTTTGAATCTCCGTCAGACTGCCCGGTGGGACCTCTGTGGATGGGGGTACCTCTAGTTCACCTTTTGGGTGCGTTTTGTATTTTGGGGTTCAGTCACTTTGTCCCGGTTTTTAAACAGCAGCTGTGGCGAGGCAGAATGAGACCTGCTTGTCCTCTTCAGGGAGACGATGATGACCAGAACCATCACCTTATAATGCTCTGATTGACTGGTGTGCGTGTTGTATTTGAAGCTGCTTTAGTTTCTAATTGATATTGAATTAAAACCATCTTCCTCAGGGTGATCTGTATGCAGAAGGACCCACATACCAGTGTTTATCTTGCAATGACCTGCTCTGTACAAAATGTGACAGATTAATTTGGGATTTTCACCTGAGAGTGTAGCCTGTGATCCCTCCGCCCCACAACAAGCGTGTCCTCCCAGTTTCGCCCCTCTTTGCTCCTCTTTAATCTGAAAAGAGAAGGCTGGCTCCAGGGGAGTGCTGCTTGAATTCTGCCTTTTGCGCAGATTAGTGCATCAAAAAGGGGAAGCCGACAGAAAGCAAACAGCAAATGTGGGTCTTTTTGATCAAGTCAGGCAGAAGAAATGGCGTTAGCCCAGTTATGGCAGCCACACATGCACAGCGTGGCATGGCACCGGCAGATATGGCAAACCCTGAAACAAAACACATTTGATGTTGTAGTTTCTGCGGGGGAGGAAGCGGGAACGGATCTTCACAATGTGACCAAGTTTCTAACTCTGTCAAACCAGTCGGTTCTGGCTGGAAAGTAGGTTTCTGTTGTTTCCTTTTCATCCTCACAGCTGTGCCTCGTGGTTCAAAGACACAGAAGAGACAACTCTTCATCTTCAGAACTCACCATTGTAATTTTAGTTCCACAATACGAGGACAAAAACACAGAAATAAATTCAACAAAGTCTGCACAGGGGGATTTAACCGGCTGGTTCGGTTGGTGGTTGGGTCATATTGACCCTTACAAAAGGATTTGGTTGAAAATAAACACAGGCACGGACAAAATATACCTGACAGACCTGACAGCAGATTAATTTCTCATCCATTTTTTAATGTGACCCCAGGATTAAGAACATTAGCGGATTATACTCAGATTTGTCAACCAGAGGTTCACAGTAGGACATCCAGCACCTGGATGAGGACACAATCCTCCAAACCCAAAAACCAATGAATTCTGTTTGTTTTGGTTTTTTTGCCAGAAAGGCAGGTCAGGAGTAGAGTTACTCTGGGTAGAAATATTCAAAATTTGAAAGGTTTCCCATAATTACATTTTACTAACTTTGTTTTTTATGTGCTGCATTTTTCTCTGAGGATCCAACATTTACAAGCTGCAGTCTATGGAATAATACAACTATATTACAGCTCCAACTGCAGTAGAGATTTTTTTTTTTTCCTTTTCCTTTTTCTATTTTTTTTCCCTTTTTAACTGCACCAACCGCTTCTGGTAAAGCTTCTTGTGAAGCAGTTTGTCTTTAATGCAAATCAGGTGGGGCCGGGGCCACACTGCAGCAAAAAAAAACAAAAAAAACAAACAAACTCGAAACCATTTCTTGTTTGTGACATTTTTAATTTCCCTCAAGAGGTGACAGCTCATTCTGGCATCTACTGTTTGGTGAAACTTTCTACACCCACTTACCTCCTCTGCATTCTCTAATAGCTTGTAGCTGCTACACGCAGCCCATCGACCCTGATAAATGTTTAAGTTCTGCACCATTACACAGCCAATAAAAATCAGTGGCTGGCAAGTCTTAATCGGACGGGAGCTGTCTGCCGGCCAGTTGGACCTGTGCTGATTTAGGAGGTACAGAAAAGTAGAGTGCAGGAGGAGGGGGGGGAGATGTATTGTATAGATATTAACTTGCAGCTACCCACACTGAAATGCTGTCACACGCTGAGAAGCTCGTGAATCACGACGGTACAATGACAGGGAAACAAGCGGCCAGAAGATAAGAACCATCTGGTGAAATTTGTGGGTGCAGAACAAAAGGACCACCTTTTAAGTTGTCTGCTTAGCAGCCAGATGAGTGGGGAGGCAGTGACTATCAAAAAAAAAAACAAACAAAGAGAAAGAGCAACAAAGAAAATATAGAAATATCTTCACTTTGATCATGGATTCAGTTCTTAATCCCAGGGGAAGCATGAGATTATGCAACGTGGATTGAAGTGACTGGTTTTACCATTTATGCTCACAGTGCGTCCTTCACCCAGAAATACCTTTGAACTCTATATGACTCTGGATCTTCTCACTCCTGTCAAAGAATCCATCTCTCTCTCCAACCTGCTTCCCCGACAGCTCTCATCATTTCACCATCTCTGTTCTCTTCCCTTTTTCTCCCTCTTTTGTCTCTCAGGTCTCTTCCTTCCCTACTTGCTCCTCCCTTTAGATGTAGTGCCATTTTGCTGTGAATCACGCCGCTGTCATTTTACGGAGCCCCGTGAAGGTACGAGAGTGCATGCTGCAGCGGAGCAGGTTTTGATGCAGCATTGTGCAGAAATGACACAGAGAGATCCGAAGCCTGCTGCACTGCTGTACAGCCGCTTTAAGCATCTAAAGATGCTTAATACTAGAATCTAGAATGACAATGACATCAATTACAGTGCTGATGATCAGGGTGGGTTTTTCTTTATAATTGTTCTCTAATACCTCCTTTACCTGGTCTGGACTTTCTGGTCGGGGTAGGAGAATGTAGGCTTGTCATGTAAACGTCTTTAAATCCCATCCATGACTGCAACAGGAAGGGAAAACTAACAAAAATATGGACATCGGTTTGGAATCATTAGCTGAGATGTTTGATATCATCTCATACTGTTTAGGTCCGTCCACCTGAATGCTTTCCTGTTTCACCTGAGCATATATCAAATGTAAAAGCAAGATTTCAGAATTCTTGGCCCGTAACAGAAGCAGAAGAACCACCACAGATCTGAATCAACGCTTCAGCGAAGGCTACGCGCTAACGTGCTTCAAAACATCTGACCTGAGCCAAAGCTGTGATGCCAAAGTCAAGAGTCATTTTTGCAAATACTACGGCATAAATTACTCCCACGTGAGGGAATCTTTCTGGCACCGCTGAACTCCAACTGTAACCGAACCAGAAACAGTCAACTGTCAGCTCCACACTGACTCACGTCTCACAGAGGTGTTTCTGACAGGATCGGTGTAGCAGATGGTGATACACTGTGCTTTTTGCAGCATTGCTTTCAATCTTCAAATGTCTGTGAATGTAAAGCTTTTGGAGCAGCTGAGAGATGGTTTAAACCTTTAAATGTGTCACATAGTTATTGAAACGGACAGAAACACAGTCTTAAGAATTTTATATGATCTTCATCCATTTTGGCAACAGGATGCAGATGGTAGCTTCACAGATACCTCGGTTTTCTCTTTGGGACTACAAATGCTCCAAACAGTGCATCAGAAACAAACGATCTACGATGCCGCGCTCATGCATATGTTTCTCTTCTTTCCAATAAGCCATCAAAGCACACTGGCTGTGCGGTTCCCTTGTTAGCGTTTCCAAATGAAAAAAGGGCTGCTGGGAAATTTGTGCAGAAACGTATGCTGCCGTTGGTGCCGAGGCGTTAATTAGACTGAGAAATCCTGTCTTCGACCCTCCCTCCAAGCTGGCCAGAGTCACACACCCACATAACACCTCCTCCAACACTGCAGAAATCCGAGCGCGGGTGCCAGAAAATGTCTCATTGTAGCTGGAAGCTTTCTGAAATGTGTGCATGAGATTCCACCTGATCAACAGAGATCAGCCTTAATCTGATTTATTCATTATTTTTTTGTTCAGCTGCGCCGCAGCGATTGTAAATTTGTCTTTGGCATGCAGCAAGTGTTGGATGTGTAAATGATTCTCTGCCTCATCTCGCCAGCTGGTCTTTATCGTCGAATGTAACATTCAGAGCATTATTAACGTGTTGCACTTAGAAGCTGAAATAGCAAAATAGCTTTGGTGAAACTGAAATAAAAAAAAAAAAAATGGGGGGAGGGGTGTGGAAAAAAAAGCAAAACCACTTTTCACAGAGGTCAGATAATGAGCCCTTCAGGCTGTGACTTCCAGAGCATGGTCAGGGGTCAAAGGTCAGCAGTGTTACTGCGGCAGGGATCAATCCACCGGGACATGGTCTAATGACTCCAAGTGATCTATACAATGGCAGCGTAAAAGAATCATCTGCCCAAGTGTTAAAACCTTTTTTAAAGCCTCCATCGTTTTCTGCCCTTTTTAATATATTTTTATTTCCAAAGGAATTTTGAATCTTAATGTCAGTTTGATCCTGTTGACCTACATGCTCACCTCCTTCCTATTAGCTTAAAATAGAAGGAAAACCTTTCACCCCTGCTGGTCGCTGGCACTTGTTTATTATTCATAGAAAGTGCTATTTATCACATTATAATGCTTTAATTAATGTTAATCACAGTTAATAATATTATAATTAACTGACCCAACTATGAGCAGCCCAGCGAATTTAGAACAAAGCCAAACACGAACGATGCATCATCCTCGTCTTACAGCTCTGCACCATGTGTGCATCTAGTTTTGTGACTTTTAAGCTTCAAAACGAAGATTTCAAACATGCAATAGATGTTGAGTGAGACTCACTCTGAAAGTAAAAATGGTTTTTCTGAGCCAAACCCAGCAGAGACTGAAAACAGCTGAAGTTGAACTCTGGTTTAAGTGTCAGACATACTGGGACTAAAAAGATTTGCTTGTTAAAAGAGATTAAAGTCAAAATGAAAAAGATGGCTACATGAGATTCTGTGACAATTATCTAATTATTCCCATGTCCAAGCACAGAACACAATAAGAATATAAATCAATACATTATTGATTTATTGTTATTAAACTGTGTTTGACAACATTTCATCAAACCTCCATCAGGCTGTGTCGTGACTTGAAGTTTTAATTTCTGAAAGATTGAAAATTTGTCAGTAAAATTAACTTTTGAGAAAGTGTAGATGAGGTAGTTTAACCTTTAGAGGGCTCTGCAACATTAATAAAGTCTTCAGTCAGTGTTTTCTGAGTTCTGTTCATCTTAGGAACATTTTATTCCCTGAAAATTGCAGCGACCTTCAAATAACAAACACAAACTCAGTTCCATGCAAATATGGAAGAGATAAAGTTCTGAAGTTAGCACAGATAGATGTACAAGCATGATGTTTGTACCAAATTAAAATTTGACTAGTTTTTAATAAAATAAAAACTCCTTAAAGCCATTTCAGGGGAGTCTGAGTAATGCAGGAAACATAAATTCTCTCAGGTCATATTCCTGGAGATGATAAATGACCATTTAGATGCTCACAGCAGTGGTTTAATTCTGCTGGATTTTAATATTTATTTAACTGTGATCCAATCATGACATGATGATCCATCATGCATTGTATTATGATATAAACTATTACTGAATTCATTTATCATGTATAAGTGTAATTCTCAATGTCTAACATTGATTTATACATGTGGAGTACATAAACTTTTAATCTTTTCAGTTTTTCTTGCTTTTTTTTTTTTTGCTTCAGACTCATCATCATTCTACAAACCAGTGGTGCGCAAACTGTGGTATGCGTACCACCAGTGGTACGCGGGGAACGTCATGACTTTTCACATTTTTTCCACATTTTCACTTTTTTTTCTTTTTTTAAAATCAGAAACATACAATGAATTATAAATACAACAACAACGTTTCAAACAAAATTCAGATAACAATAAATAACCAAAATAAGGAATAAACATCTCTCTTGTGTGTTTAAAGCTAATTGAGAAGGCATATATGGCTATATTTTAAAATTGGTCATCATGGTGGTACTCAGAGAGCTGAACAGTTTTTCAGGTGGTACGCAGTATTAAAAGTTTGAGAACTACTGCTTACAAACCATTTCATTACAATGCCAAACACAAATAATAAGAACTCTTTTGTTACTTTAATTTAACGGTAAAAGACAGAAATGTCTGAGGAGGACGAGTGCTTCAGACAGTTGGTTGTGTTCTGTCATGTGGACAGAAACAAGAAAACTTTCTGCAGAACTGTCAAGTCCAGATTCTGTTTCAAATCAAAGATGTTTGGAACCACCATCAGTGTTTCTTGATCTGACTTCGCAAGAAAACTGACTAATCAGTGATGAAGGACCTCCGTCAGACAACCGTCAGCCGAGTGGTAATGATTACTGACATCGAGAGGTCTTTTGTGGACACTGTCCTTTCGGAAGGACAACCATCATTGTGGAAACATGCCAATTAAGCCCAAAGGGTAGCGAGGCCAGACCAAAGACATCCCTCACTAAAACATACATGGCAGCTGGCTGGGAACCTGCCAAAAAACTCTGAAAACCTACTTTTGATCACTTAAACACTTGCAACAACTATAACGCAGCGAGTGAGTGACCCCCAACATGTCCAGGGTGTCGCTCTACCTCTCATACAATAACTGTTAGAAAAGTATGGACTGAAGTGTGTAACTTGTCTTCTTTAAACGAGTTTGGTGCATAGAGGGCCCCAGTTAGCGCCGCTCAGGCTTTGACCGGTCTGGGAGCTCTCCAAGAGCCTGAGGAGGCACAACTGGAGACAAGCTGGTTTCTCTCCAAAAAGAGATTTGGGTTCACATGACCTGAGCGAGCAGCTGTCCCCCACAGTCCTCCCCTGCAGCAGCAGGCACTGCAGAGTGGGAACGTCCTCTGCACAAAAGTGGGTTCATTCACTTCACTTCAACTCAGTTTTATTTATGTGACCACAAATCATCGAAGATCTAAGAGGACTTTGCATATTCATGCCTGCGTATGTGCAAATGTGCAGCCGCTGTATGTACAAAACAAGAGTGTGAGTCCAGCCAGATTCATGCTGTGACTCTACATACAGAACTGGAGAAACTTCTCATGAAAATTGAAGAAATTCTCGGTTTGTAGCAACATTCAGGATCACATGGATAGGCTGAAGCATTATTCATAGCACCCAGAAGAATTACAGAATTTGGTTGAGTAATCCACTCTCTTTGAAGGTGAAAAACACCTCAGAAAACTGTATGAATGAAGCACCTTATAACTTACACTGTTACTTATAACTGTTCTAACAAACTAACAGTTGCTGGATCTATCTGACTGAATCGTTTCCACTCCTCTAACTGCTGCTGCATGGCTGATTCATGTGGCAATCAGCCGCTGTCCCACCTCATGGCCGCTATAATGCCACGCAGCAACATCTGACACAGTCTGCGGTACAGAGACAGCAGCTATCAATTGTGCTCTCTGAGCTTTACTTTATGTCATCAGAGATGAAAGCGTCTTGCTGATATGTGTGTGCAGCTGAATAAGAAGAGGATGGCTGGAACTGGTTATCCATCAAAGTTGCCTCTCTGTCCTCTCTATTTGTTTGATGGCCTGGGCACGAGGGAAGGTTTTAATTATGTTTTCTTTTTATTCAAACGATTAATCCTGAAGCACAGTGCACCAGTGTTCCCTCTTGAGGGACCTCACACATCTGGCAGTGTTTAGCAGCACTCTCTCTGGGTTACTGGAGCTCTGCCTCTGTTCTTTTCTTTCTTTTTTTTTTTTTTTTTTTTTTTAACCCCCAATCTCGTGATCTACATAAATGTTTAAGTAGTGATGTATGAAATCACTCAGCAAAAATACAATTTCTGTTTGCTTCCTAATGATAATAAAAATATGTTTTTATATTTCTGCTCTTCTTCTTTGCCTGTTAATCTTTTTATAATTTCACCGAGTAACAGTAATTACAATTCTTAATAGTCATTTTTTACTTTAACAGCTTAAAGAAGCAAATTTATTTAAACTGTAAATTTTGGATAATTAGGTATGATCGTTGAATATAGTAGAATCACAATATTTTACTATAAATGCAAAATGCAACAGCAAAGTGAATGCATTTTTTTCCCAGAAGCACCTCACGAGGGACTTTGTTATATTCAAAGTCAAGTATATTACTCATATTTCTACACTCAGCGGCCACTTTATCAGGTCCACCTGACTAGTATTGGGTTGGACCCCCTTTTGGCTTCAGAACTGCCTTAATCCTTCGTGTCATAGACTCAACAAGGTTCTGGAAACAGAGATAGTTTTATTTCATGCAAATGTTACTGCTTGTAAATTGTGCTTTGTCTCCTTGTATGTCTTTGTCTGCAACTTTGTGTTTTGCTGCCCGTCTTGGCCAGGTCTCCCTTGAAAAAGAGATTCTTAATCTCAATGGGACTAACCTGGTTAAATAAAGGTTAAATAAAAATAAATAAATAAAAATCCACTATTGTCCAGTTTTGGTGAGCCTGTGTGAATTGTAGCCTCAGTTTCCTGTTCTTAGCTGACAGCAGTGACACCTGCTGCGATCTTCTGCTGCTGTAGTCCATCCACCTCATGGTTCAACGTGTTGTGCGTTCAGAGATGCTCTTCTGCAAACCTCGGTTGTAACGACTGGTTTGAGCTACAGTTGCCTTTCTATCAGCTCGAACCAGTCTGTCCACTCTCCTCTGAGCTCTGGCATCAGGGGCGCCGGTAGGGATTTTGGGCCCCATGAAAAGAATCTTTACAGGGCCCCCCAACATAGTGGCGAAATTTGTTGATGCTATTTTTGATCATCATTAGGGGCCTCTCTGGGCCCCCCTCAATCATGGGCTCCTATAATCCGTATCCTTTACCCCCCCTTTTCGGCGCCCCAGTCTGGCATCAACAAGGTATTTGCACACACAGAACTGCAGCTCACTGGATATTTTCTCTTTTTGGGACCATCTCTGTAAACCCTAGAGATGGTTGTGGTGAAAATCCCAGTAGATCAGCAGTTTCTGAAAAACTCAGACCAGCCCGTCTGGCACCAACAACCATGACACGTTCAAAGTCTCTTAAATCACCTTTCTTCCTCATTCTGATGCTGGTTTGAACTGCAGCAGATCATCTTGATCATGTTTACATGCCACTGAGTTGCTGCCATGTGATTGGCTCATTAGAAATTTGCGTTAACGAGCAGTTGGACAGGTGTAGCTAATAAAGTATGTGCTGTCTGGTGCTAATTAGAAAGAAAAAGGGGAGGGAAAAGATAAATAAACTGTATCTCATTCAAGTAACAGAGCAAGATAGCTTCAATTGTTGTCAGCTATGGAGGCAAAAGTAGCTTTAGCTTTCATGTTTCTTGGCTGTAGACGTTTTTTTGACTCCGCCAGCATTTTATAACACTTCTCCACATCTACAGACTGTGGGGCAGTAAAAATAGAGGGTGAAACTCCCGGTTTTTTTTATCATCCTGAAATAATTACAGGGTCTTATAGCGGTCTAATATATACTCTAATGGTACCCAAGACTCATTTATTTCATTTTTCATGACTGAAAGTAGGCGTGATTTGGCCACTTTAATGTAATTGAAGTGGCAGCGCTGTCAGACATAAAACTGGAGATTGAGATCTCTTAGTGAGATCCCTTAGTTAGGTGAAGGCACAAGAGAGGACCACATTCCCACAGACATGAGAAAACTCTCTGCATCTCCGTTTCACGCTCGCTTCTCACATGACTAAAATAGAGAGAGAAATTTCTGCTACAAGTTTGTTTTTTTTTTTCTTCAGACTTGCATTACATCATCGGTTTACCTCATTATGGGTGCCACGGATCTGAATAAGGCCATGAGAACAAAAGGAGATGTTTGTAAAGGTTAGTGGAAAGGAAAACACACACTCGGGATCGAGAACGAAAATCAACAGAGGGAGAAAATGGGAAAAGTGGCGTGTCTCTCTTAGACCGTCGTCTTTTCCAGCCAGCTAGACATGACTTTAAGACAGATTTCTTGGTTGCAGATATGATCTCACCCATGCAGACAGAGTCTGTGTCATGCACTATTAGCAAGAGGCAGCAAAAATACTTTCACGTCCTCCCTCTCCACTAGAACCTGCTGCAGTCATACAAGCTGTTTTATAGCCTCTGATAAATCATGCAGTGTTTACTACTACACAGGATACGGAGAGGGAACCAAAAGCCCCAATATACATGTGGGATGATCTTTCAGCTGTATAATTCATCACAGCAGAGATGCAACTGTGCTCTGGCAGGAAAATGTCTGTCTGACACTTAACTAGCTTCATGCTTTCAGAGCTGGACCTTGTGTTTGCTTATGCTATTTTGGTATAAAGTAACAAGTTTTTACGCAGTTTATGGACTTCCTTTCTCCTCCTCTGCATTGATATATACATATATATATTTTTACACAGACAATTCCTATCAGCTACCTGAAAGTCCCAGATAGTCGGTGCGCTCCCGGTAAACACGCTCTGGTCGTCTATGGTTTAACTGATGAGCAAGCCGTTTAAGACGATCTCTGCTATTTTCTCAGGGGTTCAACTGAGGCCAAATTACGCTTTTTATACAAGAATTAATTTGAGAGGTAGAGCCATTTGTGCACGTCCACATGTGACCAGGTGGATGCGCATTGAGACCATTTGGATGCGCTCTTACCCTAAACCCGCGATCGCAAGATACCGAGTTTGCGGAAAGAGCAAACGACACGCCCATTGCCACACCTACAAAGTGAGTAAGGGAGTCGGCATAACGGGTAGCGGCTTTAGCGAGCGGAAGATTGCATTAGCGGTTAGCGGAGGTTCCTAAACCTGCATATTGCGGGTAGCGGCTAGCGGGAAGTGTACGATCGGGGCCACAGTATTTAGTGTGCAGGTTTCATTCTAGATCTAGCTGGTGAAAAGTCAATTGGACTTATCACTTATGAAGACTAGAATAATATTGTCTTGTGCAAAGGTTGGGACAACGGCAAAGTGTAACCAAATTTTAAACTGATTGTGATAAATTCTCAAAAACATCTCAACTTAAAGGCCCTTTCACCCCTTTATAGTTCTGATGGTGACACAGTTTGTGTGACCTTGTTTTCTGCCCCCATTCTGGCCCACATCTTTAGCCATTCTGGCTATTTCCGCTCACCCACCTCTGGGTGCCCATGTCTGCCAGCAGAGCAAACACTCTCTGTCAGTCATTTTATTTTTTTCCTGTCAAAAGTCTAAGAGCGTTCCCTCAGGTCTGACATCTCCAATCAGGCAACCAAGTTTCCCCTCGCTCCTGTCCAGGGTCCCAGTGTTCGCGTCCCACTTTGGCCCCTGAAGTGACGCGACACCAAATGGAGGGATGGTTGTAATAAAAAAGTTACAAAGTTTGCTGATGCAGACAGACAACCGGTGACGCAGGAAGTCCTGAGGTCCATCTCCAGAGAGACGGATGCAGGTAGGACTGAGTGTTTTCAATCAGAGATGTGAATGAGAGTCTGCAACTCCACAGTCAAAGTGACACACTTTCCATTCACTTTTTTTCTCGTTTATATTGGAACAGCAAGAAAACCATTTAGAAATAAGTAAGGCTATAATACTAGCAGCACAGAGGGACCAGTTTCTACATGCTATTAATAGTATTCTGAGAAAATTTTTACTGCTTTTAGATAGGAAATATCACCTGCTACACTGCCTTCAAGCATTTCTTCATAAACACCATCAATGAAATTGATGTGAAAAAGAAACCTCACCCCCTTTCGATTCTAAGGTTTTATGCTTCAGAACGTCATAAAACAAAATAATCTGGTCGTTACCAGGTCTGAAAACCTCAGAGGAGCAAAAACTCGTGAAATATTAGGGTTTCTCATAACTTAACAAAAACCTAAAACAAAAATGCAGAAGCGCTATTTGAAAAACAAAGTACTTCTCATGATTCAATAGCTTGTAAATCCTCCTTAACCATTAATAAACCTGAGGTAATAATTTTGTTTATTTCTGTACAAAATCAGTCTTTTCACAACTTTGTGGAGGAATTCTGTCCCACTCCTCTTCATAATGACGCTCATCCAGTTTTAGCTTTGTGTAACTAAACAAAGCTGATTGAAACCACGTCCCTCCACAGCATTTCAGTCTGGTTTGTGTGTAGGACAGGAGTTTGTTGAAGACTCCGTGGCTGGTTTTGTGGCTGCAAAAACAAGCCCAAACCATTACCCCTTCTCCACTATGCTTGATGGTTGGTGTTGATGTGCAGAGTTTGGTCTTCACCAGTTATGGTCTGATCTGTGCATTATCAGAAAGCATCTCCATTTTTGGTCATATCTGTCCAAATGACGTTGCTTCAGAAGGCGTTTTAATTTCCTTCAGATGTAGTGTTGCAAACCCAAGCCACGCTGGATCACCGCTGATGTGTCTCCTTTGTTGCATCAGCACAGATCTGAAGGCACCAGACCATCAACCTGCTCAAATATCTGCTGCTCACATCGTTGCAGATCTGTGAATTACCACAATCAGACACCTTAAACCTCTAAAGACTTCACTTATATGTGTGTGTTGTTGCTTAATGTGTTTTAATGTATCTGACAACTGCCAAGCCAACACTGTGAATAAGAATTTGTTGTTGTTGCTTGTGCTTGTGGCTGAGCATTGCTAGGAGGCATTCCCACATCCCATTAGATAAGTCTTGACAGAGATTCTGGGATCTTCTCCGTTCTGTTTTCCCACCAATATGACATGGAAAAATGCAGGGACACAAACACTCAACACTCATCCTCTGCTGCTGTGAGGATTACAGCGGGAGTGAACCAACAAACAGTGCTGCGAAAACACAACAGACTGAATATTTCTGTTCATCCATCGTTTGTTTCTTCCCATCACAGATTTCGTGCATCTCCTCTTCTTCATGTCTCTTTGATTACTTGTTTG
This sequence comes from Hirundichthys speculiger, assembly GCA_018398805.1. NCBI lineage: Eukaryota > Metazoa > Chordata > Actinopteri > Beloniformes > Exocoetidae > Hirundichthys > Hirundichthys speculiger. The sequence continues at coordinate 762,117 of JAGFBZ010000483.1, forward strand.
CTCATCAGTGGCTGACCTCAGCTGTGGCTAGTGTGCTTTCTCCATCTCTCCCCTCCTACTGTGCGCTGCCTGAAGCTATAAAGACTGCAAATATACTACACTACACCAGCAAGCAATCATCCAGTATGCACATGCACACATAAATTGTAATGGAGACCTACAGGTAAGTAGTGAGCACAAAACCGTCGTCTAGAATAATTACAATTCAGTGAATTCCATGAATACTGGAATCTACATTGTTAACAATGTCCATTTCGAAGAACCAATGAAGCCTTCAAGGAAATATTCACATTTTAATCAGAGATACAGCTCACAGATACAGCAGAGATATATACATACATTTATATATAAATCCCATTTGGAATCCAATAGTTATTCTTGGTTTAGCACTGCCGTGGCATTTAAAAACTCCTGAGGGCAAAATCTGATTCCTTGGAAGCTAAATGCTCCAAAAACAAAAGAGAAAAGAAAGTCAGAAAAAAAGACTTTTCTAGGTCTGGTTGGATTGTTCTGATAGAGCTAAAATGCTGCTTGTGATTGGAGCTGTATGAGTGATTGCCAATTTAGCTTTATTATATAGCAGGCAGTCACTTTATACCTGCAGCAAGTTGCTATGGTTTCCTTTTTATAAAAACCTTTTTTTTTCCTCTTAACCTTTGTTTCCCTCTTTCCTCCTGTCCGGTTTTCTGTACAAGCCTGTGTTTGTGCACCTGCTAAAGATTAAAGCGCGGTTGATGGTCTGAGGCTCTTTTCAAAGTGGCATGGCCGAGAAACAGCCCCTTTCCATTAGCAAACACGGATATGCGTGCTCAGGACTCTGTGTTAGCTGTCTCTTCCAGTTTTTCCTCTCTGTTTAGCCTCCGACCTCTCTGCTGCATTACGGGCCAGCATTGAGCAATGCGTGTAAAATATCTAACCATCAAATCACTTTAAATACTGTTTGTTTCTTGAGGCAATCTTTTTTTCTCTTGCAGAAATTTCAAGAAGAAGCATCTTGCTTTCTCTGTCCTGACACATTTTTGCGGTATCCTGCCTTGTTTTTTTCTGCCCGTAAATCCTGATACAGGAGTCGGTATTCACCACAGCGTAGCCTTATATTCAGTGTGATGCAGAAACGTCATTCAGCTTCGTGGCTTTTTCTCAAACAGCTCATACAGCTGCAGAGAGGAGAGAAACAGAATCAGGACTGATGTTCTGCATGAATCAAGATCCGGATGAGAGAGCACAACCCCATGATAAAAAATAATTAGGGCTGGGCAACGATTCAAATTTTTAATCGCGATTAATCGCATCATTTCCCTGATTATTCACGATTAATCACATTGTATACGCAAATTCAAATAATGAATTCAAAAGTAGTGTAAATTGCACTTTTATTTAAATGTTCTGCTGCCATATGAACTAAAAGTGCCATATCATGTTGTTTAAACACTTTTAACATCAGCACTTGTCAGTAACACATATTTAGTGTAAATATCATCTTAAAAAATGTCAAATAAAATAAAGCTTATCGCCACTGCCAAGGCATTAATGTCATCCTGTTTTTATAAAGAACTAAAAAAAAAGTCTACAAACAAAATCCAACAAAATGATTGTGACTCAGCACAATCAGAACATTAAAACAGGTAATTTCTCAGGTAACAGCAGAAACTTTTAAAGGGGAGTTCAACTTGGCAGTTGTTACAAATAACCTTGTTTCTGTTGAAATCCTCCGTCTGGGAGAACTTTAAAATGAAAATGTCCATGTTAAAGTTCTGTAACTTTACCAATCTGTGAATCAATCAAAAATTTAAAAAAAAAAGTTAAAAGTGACACTTAATTATGTTTTTTCATTTTTTGAATCTAACACAAAAAAAAGCCTGTTTTTTTATATTTCAATTTTAGACTTGGATCAAAAATGCAAAATGAAAAAATGGGCCACAGAACTGAATTGTTTTATAATCGAGGACTGGACTTACTGACTTACTTACACATCTGTGCCACTAGATGGAGCCACACTGAAGTAACCAGTAAGAGAACAGCAGGACAATGAACACATGGAGCAGATCTGATGTAACATGGAGGAACGACGCGAAAGTTTTGTTGTTGTCCAGAATTTTTTTTTCCAGACAGAATTGTTAATATCGCTACCTGAGTTGCTACCCGAACTGTAAAGTTCACGGATTTTTACCGTTCTCCATGTCTGTTTTAGCTTTACGGCATGTTTTTCCTGCCAATTGTTTTCCAGTTCCGCAGCAGCCAGTAACAGACTTTTCAAAACAAAAGTATGTGAGCAACATGCGTTAACGCGCTATAAAATAAATGTCGGCGTTAACAAATTAATGCGTTAACGCGATAATAACGCGTTAACTTGCCTCGGCCCTAAAAATAATCCATTACTAACATGCAAGATATGGATCGGTCTTAACTGACCTAATAAATAATTCTTCTTCGCTGGTAATTACATTGAATGATGAATTAAGCTCACACACCTGCACTGCTGCACACACGTTTGTGCAGCAGCTGAAGGGACTAGCAGGAGCTCAGTGTGTAATAGTCATACAGGAAGAGCATCAAGCATGTCCACGGAGGCTTTAAAGCAGGAATCCTCTCTCTGAGAGATGACAGTGCCAACAACCACACCTCTGTGCTGCCTCCCTACAAGAAACACACAAATAATGATCCTGAATCATGCGTGGTTCTGATTTTACCTCGACACAGATGGAAATAATAGCACTGACACTCATTCAGCTGCTGTGGAATCACCTTTTGTTCCCAATACTTTTTTTTTTTTTTTGCTTTATAAATATACATAGTTTACTGTGTTCTTCTTTCCAGATACAACCCATGTGCAGATTAAACCTTAAGTACCGTACACTGCAGAACACGACCATTAAAAAAGGAGTGTGGATACTTTTTTCTATTGATGTTGGAGATTAGTCCTTCATGAGGATTATTTTTTTTTGTCCAATTTTCTCAATTCCATCATCTCCAGAAGACGACCAGCACAATAGGCAGAGAATTTGCGGCTGCTGAGACTTTAAAGAGCTGTGCATTTTTGGGATTCGCGACAAAAAAAAAACGTTTGATCCGCACTATCTCCCTCTCCTCATTTGGAGCGTGGCTTAACTGAGCCGAATGAAAAGCAACACTATATCATTGTTTCAAAAGCAGATTATCTGTGACTTCAAAACCCCCCACTTTAGGCAATGCAACACATTGCTTATCTGTATCCGAGCCGCTACTCCGTTTCACACCATGGAAGATGCTGAAAGAAGACAAGTGTTAATCTCCTTCCTGATTCTGATTCCCACTGGAGGAGGTTGGGAATCTGCTTGGGCTTCAACGTCTTCATCCTTGTGTACATTGTATAGGTGAACAAGCACAAGTATATCTTTGAAAGGATTCATGCGGTCATTGGCTGGTGAGCGAGGGGGGGAATTGCATGAAAAACATAACACAGAAGATTCCTCATAGTACCTCTAGGAAAGCTTGATCTTTGTCTTCCCTGTCAGGCCTCTTTAGTGCATCCTTATTTTTAACTTTTTCACTCCCATCTAAAATTCCTCCAGTCCTGCCTGTCTTGCTTCCATTTTCCCCATCTTGTCACATGTAACTGAGGATTGACCGTGCTCAGTGCAAAAAACATCCCTCTCCACTTGCAGTTCTTGGATGAAATGCATAATGCAGGGAAAGCTATATCTGACGTGTATGTTTTTTTTTTGTTTGCATATTAAGACATCTTTATGACGTAAATGTTGAATGCAAATCAGAAGGGCACAGAGAGAGCACATCATCTGCAAAGGCCAGTGACCTGTTTGACAGTTTTAAAGAAAGTGATTCATATCAAAATTTAATGCGCTCTTCCTTTTGCCTATTCCCCACTAAGTTTAATGAAATTCAGGCTGATGGTGCTTGCGTGATCACGGCAGGAAAAATCTTCCCTCGTGCATTTGACACAGCCAAATAAACCCTCTCCTGTACTGTATTAAAACCTTAAAACCTCTATTGTGTATTGTTCTAATAAGAAAATATTTTTTTGAAATCCCTCTCTGCATTATCCGATTAAACAATCGCAGACTTGTGCTGTGTCACTCTGTCTCACCTCCTCAGGGCCACAGCCTCCTCCCCGCCTCGGTAACAGACACATCTTTATTCAGAACCGTCCCTGTCCAGGGGCAGAACATCAATCCGCTTTGTGTTAGCAGCCTTTGCCTCGCTGTGCTGCCACGCTCTGCTTCTTGCCTCTCCGGGTGGGGCTTGGTTATTGAACTGTCTGTGGCTTTGTTTTAGCTGGCAATCTCTCTTCCCCCCCCCCTTTCTGTTCCAAAATCATGGCCCATTTATTCTAACACAATTATTATTGAAGCCTGGCTGAGCACAGTGATAGATGGTAGTTTGTTAGCGCTGTAGCTGACACACATAACGTTATTACTGGTAAGGCACGGAGGCACTTCATTTGGCACTCATGCGGCACCCATACGCACGCACGGAAAATTTATGAGAGGTGACAATTTCACTAATTAACGTGACCATGTCGCGTAGTAAAATAAGGCTCGAACATGAACGGTGTGACTAATTGAGGGGTGACGGTGAGGGAGGGGCTGCGGTTTATCGTGGGTGCGGTATTTTGACAGGACTCGTAAGTCCCAGCGCAAGATGTGTAACTGAAAAAGAAAGGAAAAAAAAGGAGGACAAGGCAGCCGACACCTGCCAGCACGATGACATATTTGCGTGAGAAAACCTCCGGTCTCTGAAAGGTACCTTTAATCAGCAGATTTCACGGCAGCGCTCGTGGTCACACTGCACATGTTTAAGAGATTGCTGGCCCGTGCTAATCCCGGTGGATGATCCGGCCTGCTTGTTAGACTCAAGCCAACTGGAATCACAACACGATGACCTTCTCCTTACCTGCTACGGCAACTGGCTCACTGTTACGCTGTCTCCCCTAATGAGAACATGAGCTACTGTCGACCTCACAACTGTCGCTTTGCAGTGTTTTTCAGACTCTGCACAGTCACTCCTTTACTGGATCAACGTGAGATGAAAAGACAGGAAATAATCATATACACTGCAGCTGGTAAAGCAAGAGAGATCATGGAAATTATTTTACTGTGCTGTGTTTTCCATGCAAAGACCAAAATCAACATTTAATTATAAACAACATGTTTAGCCAGTTCTGGTCCTGATACTGCAGCTTGGATCTATTGCATAAAAGCAGAAAAACACTTGGGTAATATAATTTTTCATCGCTACTAAATATTAGATCTTGGTCAGAAAGACACCTAAGGCTGAGAGAAAAGCAAATCCAGCATGTGTGCTTACTACCAACTCATCACATATGGCTGCTTGATCGGAGCGCCTGGCATCACATTTTCCTGTTTGCATCTTTCTGTTTGAAGCCTCTGGATGATTTTCAAACGCTCCGGACTTCCACCCACGAGATTTCAGTCCTGGTCCCTGGAATTTTAAACTTCTGTGGTGGAACCATTTTAGGTTTACATTTAAGGTTTGCAGTTGCTCTTTAGCAGAGTTTGGGGAAAAAAAAAAACAGAGTTTGGTTTAAAACAGACCCTTTGAATATATAACTACTTTATATTAGATTAGCTCACTTGTTCCTTCTGCAGTGAGCTTTTCTCCACTGGCTGTAAATATTTTGCTGCTATCTCATAATCAGATGTTTCAGATGTTGAAATAACTTCTGTTTTTATCCATCAAAATAAACCACACATGGAAAAAAGGAAGCATAAGGTGAGTTTTCTGTGGTGAGCTTGCGTATTTCCTTTCTCTCTCTTTTTTTTAAATGTAGTTTTTGATTAACATGGGTATTGTGCTGCTTGCTTTACTGCCTGATGTCACCTGCTAGATATTTACTCCACCCTGTTTTGCCTGATGTTCTTGATGATAGTAATATTGACAAATAATTGCGTAAGATGTGAAATAATATCTTCATTTTCCCCAGTGTGACATCATCAATAGAATGACCTGCATAGTCAATAAACTGGTAATATAAATGGTTGTCCAGTTGCATGGGAGATTATGGAAAAGAAGAGGTGCATCAGACATGTGTAGAGGGAAATTGGAGTATATTCGTGATATTCGTTTTTTTTTTGTCAGAGAAGGAAGTGCATATGAAGTTAATCCCTTTACTTACGGTGCAACAGACTGGGAATCCTGAGGGAGCTTCTAGGAAACACTGGGGTCATTTCTGACTGTTCTTTTACTCTTCTGATATGTCCATGTCAATATTAAAATTGTTCTCTCTTGAGTCTCATAGGCGGATAATCTCTCTCTCTTGCTGGTATCTCTTTCCTGTCATCCCAGACTCCCAACTGGTGGAGGCAGATGGCCACTGAGCCTGGTTCTGCTGGAGGTTTTACAGCCCTGTTAATTGGTCTTTTTCCTCTCCACTGTCGTCTTGTGCTTGCTCTATTAGAATGAATTGGATTAACTGAATTACAATTAACTGGTCTGAAATGAGATGAAGCTGAACTGAATAGGGTTGTCTTTGACTGGACCGTACTGGACTTGTCTTGACTTTTGATGTGACTTGGAACTATATAAATGAATTTCACTGAATATATAAAATATGTTTTAAACAGTAAAATGAAAATAGCTTTTCATTCATCGGTCACAGCCTGTTAACATCACCGTTTGCTCCCTTTCCCCATCGTTCTCCAACATCTGTATTTATCTGTTTCCAGGTGTGTTAACTGTGAGCCCGACGTTAACCTGTTCAAGGGCAGAGAGGGTTGAGAGGAAGTTAAGGTGGAGTGAACATATGGCCGTCATAGCTGGTGAGCCAGCGGCCTCCCAGCTCGCTCCACCGTGATGCTCACTCTCCTGGACGGGAAACGAAGCGCTGCCTGCATGTCAATGAGCCCCGTTCCCCGTTCAGCAACTGAGAGCACAGGGTCTCTTGTCTCACACACACTGGCTGCCATCTGCACCCTGAATGGACTTGCTCGGGGGGCGCGTGTCTACGTATTAGCGAAGGGGGGGGTGTGGGGTGGCGAGAGCGCTCGCGTTCTCGAAAGCCTGGGCTGTTTTTAACCCGACGCACACGCCTGTCTTACAGCCTCCTGCTTTGAGAAGCAGAGAGATCATTGAGAAAAAGGTCTATTTTTAGACATGAAAAAGGGAGGGGATAAGCATGAGTGATGTGCACTTGGATGCATGTGCGTATGTGTGTGTGTTGGGGTCCTTGAATCTATGGGTGAGAATGATGCACAGTGATAGTTTTTTTCTGAGAAAACATCGCAGGGGAGGCACAAGTTGTCCTGCGCTTCACACACAATCATGTAAAGCCACACTCCACATGGCCACATGAGTCCTGGTGAAAAACAAGCACACACATGCACAAACAAATCTGGATGCTGTCCGGTTGTGCTTGGAACTGGGCCTGACAGTAGTGTTGGATGTAAATCACATACACGCAGAAAAACACACGCACACACACATCCTCCCTAGCAACGGGACACGTGATGTACTGTATGCCCAGCCTTTTCACTTTCTCCCTCTCTGTCTCTAATCCATGTCTTTCATCCTGACAGGTGCCAGCGGCTGGTCAACCACACTGTGGATTGATGATTAGAATAAGCAGAATGGACATATGGATGGGTATCAGTTCGAGGCCATATGCAATTTTTTTTTTTCATTTTCTGCTGTGGAAAGATTTTAGTCAATGAATCAGGCTTAAAACTTTCTAATTTAGTACAAGGTTAGTCAGTCATTCTGGTACTCAGTCTTTTTTATATATTTAGAAAATGAGTTTTAATTAGCGATGGGTATGGGCTGGAGAAGTAAGTCAAAAGGCTTAACTTAACTGAATGGAATTAATATGAAAAAATAATATTGTGTGGTAGTGAAAATTCTTCATTACCATAACTAAATATAATTAAGTGACTGTAAAGCTAAAGAAGATACAACATCAATGACAGGTGACCACAATGAAAGTTGCTATTTGCCTGAATACAACTATTTGAACACTGTTTATAATTTCAGTACACAAGCGTATATATATATATATACAGTCATGGAAAAAAAATATTAGACCACCATTTTTTCTTCACTTTCTTGTTCATTTTAATACCTGGTACCACTAAACGTCATCATGAGACTAAAACAGACAGAAAAGAAAACACTGAATGCATAAAAGCAGTGTTTTTGGCAGTACAACGCCATAGCTATTGATGTAAAAACTTAAGTGATTTAGGTTATAATCAAGAAAACAATGGAAAATGGTAAGATATCAGCTCTTAAATAAAACTCTTATGAGCAATCTTTGTGGTTATCGTTATGTTTGTCCAAACAAATGTACCTTTAGTTGTACCAGGCATTAAAATGAACAAGAAACTGAAGAAAACAACGGTGGTCTAATAATATATATATATACTGGGGACATGGGGGAAATTTAAACATGTTCTTTTGAGTTTGGGGAGGGGGGTGGACACTTTTCCCACCGTTTCATAGACTTAATCGGTTTATTTCCTCCATCAGGGAAAAAAAAATCTATTTTTAGACATGTATGAGAGAGGAGGTAAGCACGGGTGATGTGTATTTAGATGTGCTTGCGTGTGCACGTGTGTGGGTGTGTTTGATTCTATGGGTGATGACAACGTTCTTTTTGGAAATATTTAGTTTGAGAACAGGTGAATATAATTAAGCAAATTAAAATCCATTCTTTAAAATGCAGTGGATGCTGCCTCGTGAGCAATTATAGAAATTAATTATCACATTAACATATGTTTTTTACTGCAAAAAGGTCTCTCTGAGTCTGAAATTGGACTGTGAACCTGACACACTGAAAATGTTCTCCGAGACATAAAAGAAACAGACATGGTGGTGATGTTCTAGCGGAAACAGAGACTCGTCAGCCAGCCTCATAGTCATGATCGATTTCTCAGTTCAATAACCCAAACCAGCATCTTTTTTATTTAAATAACTCAAAAGACCTGTGTGCCCTCCCTAAATCCATTTCATCTCATTCTAAGCCCTCGTCTAATAACCCCAACCCCCCACCCACCCGGTGTCCAATCTCAGCACCACACCTCTCTTTCATCCGTGTGCTGCGGCACAAGCTTGTTTTCATTCCCTCCCCCCTTCAAAATGGTGTGCACGCTTTCGACCTTTCCCACTGGTTGTGCGCTGACCCTGCAAAAAAAAAAAAAAAAAAAAAAAAAAAACCAAAGGCATTATTTTGGTTTTAATTATTCATGTATGATGAGAAGCTTCAGCTGCTCTGCACTGCAAGCCCAGAAAACAGTGCCTCTAAAAAAAAAGGTAGTGAGGAAGTAAAGACAAATTTCACAAAAACAGAAGGACATATGATACTGACGTTCACTACATTTGAGTTATACTTCATGTATCATTAATACTGTAAAACACACTGTTCACCGAATGCCATACCTCAGTTAAGACATCCTAACTTCTCCAAGTTTAAAGCGATTACTTTTCACAGCAAACAGCAAACTTGCTTCTTTTCTCACTGATAACTGTACATGACACCGCAGGGGAAGCACATAATTTAAACTCCTTACGAATTCCACCGTTAGGCTGACAAATGAAATGCAGGCTTTAAGTCAGCAAAGCGAGCCTCAAAAGCTGGTATGGAGTGGATGGAAGGAGATTACGGCCTCATCTCACCGATACAGGCCGGAAACTGCTGACAGTCAAGGCAATGCAGAGCGTCACGCTTCTGATGCATAAAGTCTGGAAGTTCATTACTCGTCGTATCATCACTGAGCACACAGAGGACCCTGGAGGTCTCTGCATTCTTCGCACTTCTGCACCCCCTTTCTGTTTTTTTTTTTTTTTTTTTTAAACAAAATCTCATTTTCACTTTCTTTCCATCGTTTACTCTGTTAGCGAAGATGAAGAAAGACCGGGGATTAGCATAGTCATCATTATGCGCCTCGAATCATGAGAAATGTCACGTCCGGGCCAGGTAGATTGACCCGGAGAGCAAAAACCACGGTGTAGCAAAAAAAAAACAAAACACAAAAAATAAAGCAATGCTCTAAATATAACTGAACACAAATGTCATATACGAATACAAGATAATCCTTCACCTTTATCACACATCTACTGTGCAACCAAACATTGTAGAAAGAAAAAAAAAATAGATGCTCACTTTCCTTCCAAAAACACCTCCATGACACCATGACTCAGACCCTTTGCTTCTTCATCTCCATGGCGACACCACTCCTCTCACTAGGCGCCAGGGTCACCCACTCTGGCGAGCTCATTAGGGCTTTTGTCACGTCGGCAAAAGTTGCCCCTGGGTGTCTTTGAAGATGACACTGTGTGCATGTGTGTGCTGTGTGGTGTGCGTATCACTGTGAGTTTCTCTGAGCCTGTGTGTCCTTGTGTGCATATACGTGTGTGTGTGTGTGTGTGTGAATTTCTGTGTGTGCGGTTCAGGAAGGTGTGTGAGAGAATAATCAGATAAAACCAGATACAGTGGGAGAACAAGGCGTTTTCAGGAGTATCTTGATGTTCGCTCTCACATCTTTCAAAAACAAGCAGAGATATCAGAAAGGGGTGGGGCGGGGGGTCCATCAACGATCCTGACACACCATCCATGTAGAAAACACAACAAAGATCTGAGCTCTGCCCCAGAGAGCACATAGAGAGAAACTTCAGAGCAAAGTTAGGCGAGAGAACAGATTTCACCGAGAGGCAAGGCGAGTTTATTTGTACAGCACATTTCACACACAAAGGCAACTCAATGTGCTTTATAAAGGCATTAAGATGAAAGAAGGATCAAACAGAATCCTTTTTTTTAAATAAAATGAATAAATACAGTAGATCAAAATGCATAATAAAAATCACAAAAAAAAATTGGACAGAAAAGGCACAAAACAGAGCCTGGAATAGATAATAAAAAGACAGAGCCCAAGTTTAAACTAAGCAAAGCTGAGATTTTCAGTTTAACTTTAGATGTGTCTAAAGTTGGGGCACAGTTAAATATTGACAGGAAGTTTATTCCATCTGTGTGAAGCATGTTTGGTTCTAACTCACGGTTTTACCAGCTGACTGCTCCCTAAAGTTAGAGCTCTATTTGGTTTATATTCTATGAGGAGATCAGAGATGTATTCTGGCCCAATATTATTTATTTATTTGTAAACTATCAACAGCATTTTAAAGTCTGTTCTGTAAGTAACAGGCAGCCAGTGTAAGGATCAGAACAGCTGTAATGTGTTCAGTTTTCCTGGTTCTTGTTAGAACTCCATGGTTCTGGATGAGCTGCAGCTGTCTCATCATCTTTCTGGGATGACCAGACAGAAGAGCGTTACTGTGGTCAAGACTGCTGGAGATGAAGGCATGGCTGAGTTTCTCTTAAACCTGCTCTGGACATCAGATCTCTGACTCTTGATATCTGTTTGAGATGATAAAAAGCTGTTTTAGTTCCAGCCTTGATGTGGCTGATGAAGCTCAGCTCTGAGTCAAGATTTTAAAACCTGGGTTTTGTCACGAGCCCTCTGGATTCAAGATGAGCATCAACTTTTATTCTTTCCATTTTGTTACCAAACATAATTATTTCTGTCTTGTCTTGACTCGGTTGAAGAAAGCTTGATTGCATCCAACTATTTACGTGCTCCAAGCACCTACAGAGTGAGTTTATTGCAGGGGTCCCCAACCCCTGGTCCCTGGCCCGGTACTGGTCCGTGGGTCATTTGGTAACCAGGCCGCAGAGAAAAAATAAATAACTTCCATTATTACCGTTTGATTTATTAGTCTAAATGATGTTTTATTTTGAAAAAATGACCAGATTCTCCCCATTACATCCATCTATGACTCACTCCTGACTCATGGCAAGACTTCAAGACCCGTGTCTCGGTCACGTGATCCGTTTAAACTCCCAAGCTGGCAAAATGAGGAAAAAACAAAAGTCTTTGGAAAGTGTTCTTTTGTTGGTGTGATGTTAAGAGGACGGTTCTAATAAAGGGTGCACGTGAAAATACACCAGATTTACTTTTGTTATAATATATATAAAATACCACAGTTTTTATACTGGTCGTATCATTTTATTTTGTTGTATTTATCTGTGACACATTTTACCGACTGGGCTGTGAAAATATTGCCTGAAACCGGTCCGTGGCGCAAAAAAGGTTGGGGACCACTGGTCTAATGGACCAGAGTCATCTGGTGAAAGAGCCAAGTAAATGAGTGTCATCTGCATAGCTGAAGTTAAGCAACAATACTGTCATGAATGATCTGACCTAGGGGATGCTTGTAGAGGTTGAATAATAGTGGTCCAAGAGTTGACCCCTGAGGGACTCCACAGGTCATGGGAATGAGCTATTATTATGAACACCCAACAACAAAGCTCCTGGCTTCAAGACAGGATCTGAACCAAATGAGAAGTGGACCTGATAACCCCACCCTGGTTTCCAGTCTGTCAAGAAGGATTTTATGGTCCACAGTATCAAAGGCTGAACTAAGATCCAGCAGCAGAGACAGAGAAATAAATGCCATTTAAGATCTTGACCAGCGCTGTCTCAGTGCATGCTTGCATTCAATAAAATATTCAGCTGAAGATTAGAGGCTGGCCTGTAATTGTTTGATACTGAAGGATCCAAACTTCTTTTCCCTTCAAAGGGGCTTGACATGGGAAAAGTGCCTGAAAAGAGTGATGTACCGGCTATTTTCTGTCTGTTTCTGGAGAAGCAAGTTGCTTGGTAAAATGTCTAAGCAGCATGTTGATGAATTTAGGTTCTTAACTATTTCCTCCAGGGTTTTAGTACTGATGGGACTAAATGTTGACAGTCTGATCAAACTATTTCTGTGCAGTTGCAGTTCTGTGAGAGGTCCAGTGTTTGGTGTAGATGTTTTAATGTCAAGTCTGATGTTTTTGATTTTGACATTAAAAAAAAAAAGATGCAAAGTCATCACCGCTCATGTCACATCATGTCAGAAAAATAGGCTTGTCTAGCCTTTTTGATAACAATGTTGCAAGTGTGAAGGTTTCTTTAAATATTTCATAGTGAATTTGTAGAGGACATCAGTGACAGCACAATTGAGATGGCAACAAAAGAAAAAAAAACTACAGGAAGATCAGTTAAAGTCAGAACTCTAATGTGAACAAGTTAGTTTGACTCAACCTCTAAATAACTTCACCCAGATGACTGAGAATCCTTACAGACTAGTAAATTATTTTGTGGGATTGATATCTGTAACGGATGTATTTCTTTCTTATTTGGCCAGTGCACATCTCAACCTCTGGGGTCTTGTCTTTACTTATTAATCATCTTAGTCAGTGTGCGGTTGGTGTGTGGCAGAACTCATGTGGTTCGCACATAAAGACACACACGCCCATAGAAATCTAAAGCACTTGCACATGTCATCACGCTAGTTGTTCAAATTATTAAAGAGACTGGAAATAATCACTGTTTCCACTGTGTTTCCTGTCATAGGATGAAATTATATAAAGGCTCCTGGGAGCTAGACTTAGTGTCTGGTTAACTCTGTCAAGGCTATTTAGAAGTTAGGAATGAGCCAAAGTAACTCACTTATAATTCATCCTCTTTTTTTTTTTTTTTTTTTTTTGGTTCAGATTTTGTCATGTCATGTTTGCACATTACTTAATCCTGTAATAATATGCCTTTCTTTTTGTGGACATATTAAAAAAAGAATAAAAATAAAACCTCTTGAAAGTGACATCAATAAACATGCCTATCTTGGAATAAATAATCCATTGGTATAAATATGTTCCATTAAGTAGAGATCCATAGCAACAGAGAAGCAAACTTTAAGCATTTATTTTGACAGCATCATTTAATTATGCTTGTATATTTTATCTGCTGTTGCTAGATAGCAAGCTGAGCTATTATTATCCCTTTGGAGCCAAAGAAAACAGTACTTAACTAACATTAAAGAGCTTCTTCAGATTTTCTTAAATATTGCATTGTATTGCCCATGTTTGCCCACTATTTTGCAACAAAGGTGTTCTGCTGTAAAGAAAAAGAGGGGACAAAGTCAATAACTATCCTATGCATGAGTGAAGGACATATTGAATACAGTTGACATGCTTTGAAATTGATTAGGTTTGAGTGTCTCCCAACAAGTGGACTAGGATTTAATTCTAAAATTAAACACAATTTATGTCAGAACAGTTCAGCTGCATCTTGGACAAGACCTCCATTCATACTACATAGTCATAAACTCATATCACGTGGCCATCCACATTCACTGGGCATGAAAACACTATTGATAGCAACCGTTCTTACAGATTGCTCTTATAACGTCTTCGTGTGTAAGTGTTTTCTCATCGTCACTGTCCGTTCGCGTTTGAACTGGGGTCACGTCAGGCAGTGTTGAAACTGAGCTGTGGGTTCTCTGTGTAGCAGTCAAAAGCTGGGGAACTACCAACATTTAATACGGTGCGTTAGCGCAAGCGTCAATCCAATCAAATTGCATCTACACAGCTTCCATTGTCTGAAGCGAGCAGAATAAATCGCACATGGGGTGGGGCTGTTTGAAAGCAGGCAGCTTCCATTTGTAGTGACTCGAGTTGGAGGAAAGTTGACTGGCTGTTTATGCTATGGTGACGGTACAACAGGAACAGCCTGCAGTCGAGCGTTGTTGCAGCGCTGCTGTGTGAGTCCCCGGCAATGGATTTCCTCCCGCACATGTAGGAAGCTTCAGTTTTATCAATACAGACTTGGCTGGACAACTATTGTCCACGTTCTCAGTTGAGTCAGCAGTGCTTGCTCTTCCGTCTCCACAATGTCGTTTATATTGTTGTTAAGGCGCGTTTGTGTGTTATCATCTGGTAACCGTCACATCACATAGGTTTGGCAAATCAAGAAACGATACATAGAACCCAAGAAGACCTTATCATGAAGTGTACATGTGCAGTTATTTCTTTGTTTCTAAAAGCTTTTGTTTTTCATACACAAGACCACAACCCGCAACGTTTACGAACACTGAATCAGAAAAACATTCTGCTCTCAAGGGCTACACTTTGTAGTGGCGTGGACCGAACAAAAGATTCAAGTTCTAATATGAAAGTGCATGAATGCAGGTGGGTGTAATCTTAGATGGTGAAAAATCACATGTCTATGTCCCTCAATGTGAGAGGCTCCCATCAGAAATATTTCCTGATTCTCCTGACTGAGAGCTTATGAACTCTGAAGGTGAGACAGTACAGGAAGTAGTCATGAATACTTCACACAACATCAATTAAAAAAAAAAAAAAAAAAAGCAAGAGCACATATTAAGGTGTTTTGATAACCCGCAAAGAAAAGGTAATCAAACAGTAATGATGTATTGGTAAAAAAAAAAAAAAAAAGCATGCTTGTATAACTTAAATTTACTCTACGCTCATTTTTATCTCTCTGCTGTTCAAGTTCATGCAGCACATGCTTTTACGCGCATTGCAGATGCACAGAGTGGAATTCCTTTGGTTTTTATTCCGGGTGTTCTCTGACTGAGCTGCCTGGGCTCTGGAGTGGATTTACTGTGACACTGTCTCTTTGAGGGCCTCATGAAGAGATGCTTGGCTCCCCTCAGAATGGCCTCGGAGCTTGTCAGCGGGCTGTCTGTCAGCGCACAGCCAGGCCGGGGACGTTTGATGAACCACATGAGGTCTGGAGGACAGATGGGTGGAGGAGAGGGAAGGATGGAGGGGGGGATGGAAAAAGAGGTATGAAAACAGGTGAAAACAACATGTGTGCCAAGGGAGAGAAACCATGGTTACAACTCTGACATGGTTCATTTTACATTTACGAATAAACTTTTTAAATTTGACAGATTATGGTTTGGAACAGCAGGCGGTGTTCAAAACTCAAAGGATTCGAGAAATACACTAACAAGTAGTCGGTGTCTTGTCTTTACAGTATAATTTTTATCATAGCTTTGGGGATAGACAACTGGAAAAAGGAAAGATTCTTGTCAGTCAGAGTCCCTCAGTGCCACATATGAAACATAAAGGGGGCTCACTTTGATAACGTCCTCCAAGCTCGGCTTTGGGATCAGTGAGAAGGTAGAAGTAGTTCCAAATAGGTTCCAGCTTGTCATATTCACTCGTCCCGTGCAGTCAAATTACAGCATGCGCAAGCATTTAAAAACTCATTGCGACCTACATTTTAAAAGAATTTTGAAACACGAAGGGAAGTTGTCCTTGTTCTCGTCCTTCACCGTCTCAGAAAGGGTACTGCTGCCTCTGTTCAAAATGGTCTAACGGACATTAAAACTGGCTGTATTCATGGTGTCCTCATTAAATAAGTAGTCAGAGTCAAGCAGCTGTATTCCCATAATGGCTAGCTGCACACAGAACATCACATCCAAACCCTGCTGGGGGCCTCTTTGTAATGGGGCTTTCTTCTATTCTGCCATTTCCTCAGGGTGCCCTCCGCTGTTAAACAATTAAATCATTAACATGAACAAGTTTGTTTTTTTTTAAATCTTGAAATCTGCCAAAGCTCTGTAGGTTATCACATTAACCAATGCTTATGTGTTTGCTGTATACAACGCGCCCATGCGCATCGCATGCACCGAACAGATCCAGACAGTGGAAGCATTACCAGTGCCGCAGTTCTGCACATAATAAACTGAAACTAATGAGAGTAGTTGACAGGCCTGGTGCTCTGGGAGCGCTCCAGCCACGCTGGAAGCACTGCACCATTTGTTACCCAGATTAAGAATTCATTGGCCGCTAACGATGAGTTCTCTCCTCCATTTCCTCCACCTTTGGCTCCCCGAACAACGTTGTAAATTGTAAAGAGTGATTTGGAGTGATATGCTGCACACACAATCAGGATGATTGGTGCACCAGAAAGAGGAGGACTAAGATCAAGGTTCCTACACATTCAGCATTTTCAAAATTCCTGCAATAACGGGAAAAGAAGTGATGTAGATCATTCATTTTACGTAATTTTCTGCCTTCGAACAGCTGTGGTGTTCTGCTGCAATGCTGCGGCGTGTGAATCACAGAGCTCCAAAGCAAAGAAGGTGCACATCCATCCCTTCATGACTGAAACGACGCGGGTAAAGAGGCCGAAAGAGCTCTCTGAGCAGAGAAGACGGCAGGCACTGATTCGACATGAGGGGAAGGAGTAAACTGGGAAGAATGTTGACGGGCTGAACCTCACAAGATACTTCAGGCTATGTTCCCATCATTTCGACAAGGAACAGATCAGCACTGACGGCTATGTGAGCGGTGATCTTATCTATTTTCTCTAGAATAAATGGAGGAAGTTACTAGAGCGGGGATGACTGGGAAGGCACGGATGAGTGAGTGCTGCCACCTCATACGTCATACGTCATGTTCCCTGGTACTTGAGTAGCCTCCATTCACCCTATTTGTAACGATAGTATTCAGATGACATCACAAGCCTTCCACCAGTTCGTTCATTAACACTGTATGCACGCAGTGTAGTGAGACATTCTGCACTAAATCAAGCTTTTTGAGGCTGAAATTGCAATTAAAGTTGCTGAAATGCCACATACATGCGTTGCTCAAGGCTGCAAGGACGGATCAGATCCATCAGTGCAATGGGATTTCTACAAAATCCCTAAAATTCAAGTTCATGAAAGAGAGCTCAGCAGCGAGAAACATGGATTGTGCAAGTAAACCAGAAAGACTTCGTTCCTACTGACTTATTCTAAAGTCTGTTCTGAAGGTAGGACTAATAATTTGCGTGCCTATAAAGTTGATTCTCCAGTTTTTTTTTAATCAAATTGGGGGAGATAACCATAAACAGACACCATTACCTAGCCTAGCCTAGCCTAGCCTACTTAATACAGCATTTGCTTAATTCAGTAAATATTCAGAACTGATCAATTGATCTTAAATTAAAAGAGGTGACCAAGATTTGAAAATAAACGGACCCCATTCGGAAACCTGAAGATAGTAATTGGTAGGGTTACCATGACTACCATAGACGAGCATCACTCATTTCTCCTGATAGTGACTCTAGACTCAGTGAAGCATGTAGGCCAGGGCTACATGTGCTGATGAAACATGTTGGGGGGAATTTAGAAACAACTGGCATGCTCAGACCGTGAAAGGAAACTTTCCCTGCAGCTATGACGCGTCCTCCTGATCAAACGTAGCCCAGATCCTCCATCCAGCTGCACGCACACTGGCTGTTAGCCTTCAGAGACTTGTAGCTCTTCGGTTCCTTCAAAGTTTAGGCATTTCTGTCATGAAAAATATAATTGTATCTCAGGGTACAACATGTCGTGTAATTTCAGTCCTTTTCAGCCGTCTGTACTGGTGGATTTCACAGATTGATGCTTTATTTCTCCCCGTTAAAAGATTTGGATTGTTCATCCAGCATTTCCATGTACTTCTGCTATTTTTCTTTTTGCTTTCTGATGCGGTTTGTGTGTTGTTCTCTGGTGATTTTTGTCAATTTCTGACCACTAACGTTTGTAACTTGTGAACACACGACTTTACTTAAATGAGCTAATACTGTAAAGCTTGACTCACAACATAGCGACATTGGGTCAAAGTAGAAAGAAGAAGAAAGTAAGGATAAAAGAAAAATGACAGAAGGATGGAGGCAGGGGTGCAAATAGCGGAAATATTATATAGGGGAAGAAATAAGAGCTCAAATGAGATATAAACTGGCCAATCTCTAAGACCTGCACTGTAAAGATGCAGAGTAGGAACTCCATGAAAATGAGCCCTTGGGGAAACGCCTGCAGTGCTGATAAACGCATCATACTGTCTGTCTGAGCTGTATTATCATTTGCACACTGCGCTTCTGTTATCTCAGACAGAAGGAGCACTAATATGCCCCTGAGGTAACAGTTACACCTCTGGTTTCCCCAGATCCTGGAACGCTGATCTCTGCAATAATGCGTTTTTTTTTTTCAATGATAGAGTCACTGGAGACACTGAAGACATGTGCAGATTCTCATCTAATTAATTTAATCCTATTTCTGAAACAGCTATGACTATCAGTGGCTCAAATATGTGTTATTGTTGGCTATGGCAGTGAGAAAGTTAATTAATACATTCTTAAAGGAGCATGACATATTAGGAAATTAGCTTATTTGTGAATATGCATGAAATAGTTAAGCACAGGAACAATATTTAATTTTTAGTCTTTACTCAAGGTATGAATAAGGGCAACAACAGGATCTATAATGTGAAATTTGGTTTTAATAACTTTTGGATATTGCTGAGTTTTTCTTTTATCAATAAAGCAAACGAATTGGAAAGTTGTTGCTTTTTTGTTTGTTTTTAATCATTTGAAGGTTCGTATGATAGCAATTTATAAAAATCGACAGTATGATAGAATGCAGAATAGTGAGAAGCCTCATTTAGCACTTTAGTATTTTGAAGTCTTTTTATTATTATACACTTTCCTGGGATTTTTTTTTTCTTGTTTTGTTTTCTTATACTTTCTTGAGTTTTTGCTTGAAACCTACAGTAAATTGTATCCTGTCATCGGTGTTCGTGCATTTATTTCTGCAGACGGCAGAAAATAAACCGATATTTTCAGCAGCAGCAATTTCCAGTGCCAGAACAATGTCAACTGAGTTAAACTGCCACAGCTTTCTTGTCACCACAGGCGGAGCCGGGGCCAGGGCTGGATATGCTTGGCTGAATATGAGCAGGACAGATTGCTCATTCACGCAACTCAACGGCAGCGACAAATCCTTCAAAGTCTCTCACTTGCACATGCACATCCAAATGCAGCGTCTAGCAGGCAAACAAGCGCCCTTCACCAACCAACACACACACATATTCCGCTAGGCATGATAGATGGGAAAAGACACAAAGGTCAGCAGTCAGCAGGGCTTCACTTAGACAGGACTCGGATTGTTTTACATCACCTTGGCTTAGGAGATGGAGCTGACCCAAACAGATCTTATTCCACAGTCACTGCACTGTAATATACAGTATAGGTCAGCAAGTGTTTTAAAGAGGTAGCGCTCTAATCGGCCTCCAGTACTCCCAGAACTATTCAGCCGTGCGCCGTGAGAGCCACTGTCACAACTGAAAATGTGCTCATTTTCTCTCCCCCGCATGTGAACGAATCCCATGTGGTCGTGAATGACAAATCCATATATCTCAAACCCGCTGGCAGATCAGCTCTCCCATCAATGTGATGGCATATCCTTCCCTGCAGGGGAAGTTCAACACCTTAACATATTATTCACACACAGAGTTTTTAGAAAGAGATGGCCCGGTGACCGGTTGTGACAACGGCTCATTCTTTACTGGACTATACCATGAAAACAATGCGAAACAAAAGCACTGGTGCATAAACAAGGCAACATTACATCCTGACATGTTTGAGTAAATGGAAAAAAAAAAAAGCTTTCTTCTGGGAAACCAAGAATCTGTTTGAACGTCTGAGTCATGGTTTTTGGACTGACACTGTAAAGGGCTTTAAGAGGGAACTGTCCCTACAGTAGACGTCTTTGGAACAACCCAACAACCCAAAAATCCGAGGTTCCGACCCGAAATGGGTCTCGACGTGACTCCGGGTTCAGGTCAGAATTGTTACAATTAGTCTCGGGTCTGGTTGGTGCTCTCTGACAGGCTGGGCCCACGTTTACATTGAGAGAGGTAATGATACTGGCGGTGGCAGCTGTCACTCTGGTGTAGGTGATTAGCGTTAGCAGTCGCTACATGTCGCTACATGTTTCCAAATAGCATATGTATCCACAAAGAAAATAACAATGTGGATTTATTATTGTTTACATCACGTAGCCTATGCAGCAACTGAACTGGGTAGAAGAAGAAAACGTTTAGGTAAGAAAATCCAAGTTTTATTCAACGCTAGACAACTTTTAACATGAGCAACTATAGACTGTATTTTCTCTGTTTGGTTCGTGGTCGGAAACTAAAGACTTGGGTCGGGTCGGTTCCGGGTCCAAATATTGCGGAACCTGGACTTGTGATAATAGCTCGGTTTGGGTCGGTTTTGGGTCAGATTTTCACAGGTCCATTCGAGTTCGGGTCCATGAAAGTGGACCCATGAAGACCTCTATTCTACAGCCTTGATTGAGTTGCTGAAGGTTTTTGCATTATATTGCAATTTAACAAAGGGATGAATAATTAGTAGATTAGCATCATCCAAAGAGCAGTCATAGTGTGCGTGTGTGCTTGTGTCTGTGCATGTTTCCAACAACGTGTAATGATCCTGGTGAATAAATGAACTGCCATAAATATACACGTTTCTCTTTTTAGCTCTTGGGGATCCCATATAGGTGTGGTGGTTCAGTCACTTTTACAACACTGTCTAAGATCTGGTCTCTTGCTCTGTCTCTCTCTCATTTTCCCTCCTTTTTTCTTCAGGAAAACGATGGCTACAGTTAGACGACATATATAAAGATCAAGCAAATGCTCCTTCAAACAAATTGTTTATGAACAAAAGTCTGTTTGTGCTGCTTTAATACTGTGTTAAACTCTAAACCTCAGCTAAGGTGGGCTGTTCAGGTCTCCACACCTGCAACACACAGGATGCTGGGTTCACATCCTGAAGGGTTAAATCTGTTAATGTAGCTCTAAATGGAAACAGACAAGGTGGAGCTCAAGGTTGAATGTTTTTGTTTATTTGTGTCTATGAAAGCTTTCAGTCACGTCATCTTATCCAGCCATAACAAATAACCTGAAACCAGCTCGCCATCGTGCACTCTCGAGAATTTCAGAAGCTAAAAAGCCTGATGCTGATATGGTGGAATGAAAAAAGAACTCAAAACAGTGACTACTGAAAGCTGCACTGCGGCCAGAACCACCACTCTCTGCATCATGTCCACAAAGGCCATCTGATCAAGTCTGCAGATGTCCATGCCTATAGTTTGTGCCCACGCAGTGTCACTGCAGGCATCCCGAGTGCACAGGAGCCAGTCAAACAAAATCAGCAGCTGCAGACGAAACCCCTGGTTACATGGACTACATGTGTCATGCAACTATGTTTATGTGCTAAAGCGATCACTGAAAAACTGGTCCCTTCCCGGTTAATGTCCCACACAGCTTCATTCAGACACATCTGTCGAAGTGACAGAGACAACAATGAGTCACATGTGATGTTTACCATTCCATGAAATTTGAAATAAAACTGACGTATAATGAAAATGTACCTTTCAGAATCTGTTTTTCCCACAAAGTCGCAACTGTATTGTCTAAAAATTAACACCAGCATCCCAAGAGTGCAGTACTTCTGTAAAACGGCTGCAATAGATGGAAAATTAATATTTCTTTTTTTTCCCTTTTACACATTTAAGCTTAATGAGCAGCAAGTGTTCAACAATCTTAAAACAAACTCTGAGTTGTGTTTTATTTGTCCAGATTCACCCAACGTGAACTTCAAATTCACCCGAGGACACCGTCTCCACCAACACAACTGTTAGACAAGCTCTCACACTAAAGTGACTTACTGTTGCTGCTAATAAACATAGGACTTAGTCAGAGTGCTGTAGTAAAACCAGATTAAGGGAAAGCATGTCATCTATAAAAGGGACTAATGACTAAAACATTCATTAAACTTCAAACAAACTTTTTAATATGACTCTTAGTGAGACAAATGTAAAAAATGTAAAACACTTTACTATGGGTGCACTTGAGGTATTTCTTCAAGAAGCAAGACCAAGAAAACAAGCAGACACAACCACAGGAGAGAGTCTCATGTGAAATAGTTCAGTTTAGGACACACGGTGGGACGGCGAGGGTAACTGGAGTAAGCTTGGCAACCTGCGGCTCCAAGCTGGAAAAGACGGCTTAAAGTAACAGGATTGTAGGTGTTTACCATCTGAGCATAGGACAGTAAAGTGGATTACAATCTAAATGATTCAAAATCTTTGTACCAGTGTTGCTACCCCATGCTACTCATGTTTTTGAGTCGCGCAACATGGAAAACCAAGTTTGCACACGAGCTCGCGACGAGTTTTCTTGCTGCATTTCAAGTGTTGCGTTATTCTCATTTTACAAACAGCACAGCGCATAGCAGTTCATCAAACCAAATCATCTGCAATATTAAGTGTTTATTTACACACGGTTGACAGTCTTGTGTGTTACGATTCCACGGAACGCGCGCCGCTCCGTGGAACTGGGGCAACAGTTGCGTCGCTTGCTTTGTTGTGTCATAAGAATTCTCATCAGCGGCCGTCTGAAGCTAAAGTGTCAACTTAAAGTCGTCGCTTGACAGAAAGTATTCGCTTAAGTGTTCGCTTCTGCTGCTGTGGATTAGCAAAATAGCGAGCAGAGATCTTCCTGACCACCGCTGTCACTGTGGTGAGATAGACGGCGTAATTAGCACTTAGTGCCGGCATCCACTGACTGGTAGAAACCCGGTGGGACCGAGGAGGATGCCTGCCTGCGAAAGGGCCAGAGGCTGACTGACAAAGACAAGGATGGGAGAGGCAGGGAAAACGGAGGGATGGGGAAAGAGATGGGAACAATAATGAGCAGCAGCTCTGGGCCTCTGAATTTCCACTCATTTTCTTTCTCCTCCTGCTTCCCCGGCCCTCCAGTGCAGGGATGTCGCTTTTCGAGTCTCCAAGTGTCCATTTTGAGTCTGCGGCGAAACGGAGGGGATAGCCACTAACAAAGGCGCATTCCAGCAGCACCCCGCTTCTCATGTATTATTCATGCTCAGTCAGCATATTCATTCCAGATAATGGGAGTGCAGCAAAAGTCTTCTCCCAGAGACGACCATCTGCAGTCGGTGCAGTTTAAGAGATTACGATCAGAAAGCAAGTCAGACAGCCATGGAGAAAGGATTTAATTTAGCTCAAATAAAAGCTGCTTTTCATTTTGCTTTGACAGTGATTGCACGTGTCAATGACCAGCTAGACCAGGGGTGAACGACTCATTTTCACTGAGGACCACATCAGCATCATGTGGCCCTCCAAGGTTTCAGATTGATAGCATGAATGTAACAAAATGCAATGTAAATCAAAATAAATTAAACTACACCTTATTATAATGTTAAATAACGGTTTCTGTATTTATTATGTATTCAAGTTTCAAACATTTAAGTCATTATTATATTAAACTCAGGGTTTGTGGTTGTAAGAGTATGCATTACCTTGGTTTCAGAGGTGGAAGCGGTTCTTTGGTTTTCTTGTAGGCTAAATTTAGCATACTTAGCTCCGTGTTTGCTGTCAAAAAGCCGACGTAGATTAAACTCACGACTGACACCCGCCTCATAACACAAAAGACATACTGTTATTTCACCTTGAGATACAAACTTGTAATTGTTTTCCCATCATTCATGAAACTGCCTTCCTTGTGCATCAATTTTTCTTTTCTTGGACATGTTGGGGTTAGTTTGTAGAGGTTTTTCTTAAGTCCATCAGTTCTGAAAAATCATCTTGCTCATAGCTACCGTTGTCATTGTGGGTAACGACGTAGTGCATGATGGCAGATGTAGTTTATTGTCAATATGCGCTTCAAAGTGGTTTAAGCTTATTTTAAGTCTTAAAATATTGGTTTAAAATTTAAGCCAATAATGCCCAAGCTCTCGAAGGCCACATAAAATGACGTGACGGGCCACATTTGGCCCGCGGGCCTTGTGTTTGACAAATGTGAGCTAGACTCACGCTGCGTTCAACAGAAGCATGTTTTTTGGGACAAGATTTTAAAGAAGTAAAGGCTAACATGGCCTATTTTTAACAATAAGATCTACATAAAAAAAAAAAACTAGTTTAAAAATAGTTTAAAAAAATACTTGTTGATTGCACATTTAACTTCATCAGAAACATTCTTTGTTAGATTATGAAGAACAGCTTCACATCTCACAACAAGAAGGACCGAACTCTCGAGTCTCTCATTCTTTATTATCATAGCTAACAAACACCCTTTTAACATTTTTTTAATTTAACATTTAATATCTGATGGATAATTATGTTTTTGCTAAATGTTAAATAGGCCTTTCTTGTTGCTTTATTACGGTTATTATCAACTTTATTATGTGCTTATTAAGCAGCTCCATTATGCACCTGTAAACACTTGTTTATATACATTTATATACAGCTACCTGCAGTTTTCTCACATTCATACATGTTCATTGTACAGTAGTTAACAGTTAATATGCACGTGCCGCAACCAGTCTGGAATGAGCTCTTCATTCAATTAGAAGTAGAGCGATTAACCGGTGGCTGATTAATCAATCTAATTAATCTGCATCGGTCCTAGAAAAACCCTGACTGGTTGACCTCCAGATTATATGTTCATGAAATTAAACCACACAGTGAGCTGAACAAAATGACTCTACAAGTACAAGCCAGTTTTTAGTGTCACCCCCCTCAGGACCAATTATGATATTAGTTAAGATTACACTTCACTCAGGTTTAAGAGAAGCAGGTTTTATGTTCGTATCTCAAATATGAACGTCATTGAAATTTTGACAAAAGAACAAGACTAAGAGTGTCTCAGATTACTGCAAGTCCTATTCGTCAAAGATCAAAAACTTTTGAAAACTTTTGCAGTTATCACATCTTCAGATCTGGCTGCTTGCAGCCATTGAAAAAATAATTAAAAGGACGACAGTGGAGGCTAATTATTCAGGGGAGCCAAACAAAGATTAGACCACACTCATTGCTCGATCCAGCTCTGCAGAGAGCTAATTCTTCCACTGATGATGCTTTCAAGCAGTCGTAACCTTCATTAACTCTATTTCTCATCAAACAACAGTAGAGCAAAAACTGAACTAAATAATGAACTCACATCAACCACAATATGACAAAAACTAACTTCCATTTCGGCTGCTCCGTGTTAGCGATCAGCATCATTGATTTGGACCAAGTTTTACACCAGATGCCCTCCCTGACACAGCCGGGATTTGAACTCCGACCTCCCACGTGGTAGGTATTACTTTAACTGATGTGATCTATAAAGTCAGATCAATGTCTATTATTGTCAGCATCACATTATTCGTGAGGCAAGTTTATTCTTTACCATTATTATGTGATGAAACTATTCATCGTTTCCTCAGCAGGGCAACATTTTTCTAAGACTTAATATGATATAATTACATTTTTGAAATGAAACAGACTAAACTTAATTAAATTGAATTGTATTGTGAATCTGAGCTACATAAATGAGCTGAATGCATATGCAACTATGAGATAAATAAGACGCTGCTCGTAGCAGCCTTGTAGACAACATCACAGGTGATCCTCTCAGAAGTACAAAGTCCCCACAGGGAGTGGATACTGCCAGTTCAGCGTAGTGGAAGGTCAGAGCAACAGAAACCTCCCCCTTCACCTGGGAAAACCATGACGGATGTGGACCGTAATTTGCACCTCGTATCACTAATGTGATAAAAAACAACAGAAGAGCTGTATTTGTATTTGTGCACCTGATGTCAATGAGACTGCAACATACGTGCAGGCCGAGGGGTGTGCGTGGACGTTTTTAGGTGTATTGCTGTTGTTGCTAGACTGCTTAAGCAGCACATCGTGATTAACCTGCAGGTCACTCTGGTGGTATTAAGGCCATCACTTCAATCTCCACATATCCATCACAGGATTTACAACACTAGTCCCAGTCTGACAGGTAAAGGCGGGGCTTCCACTGGCCAGGAAGCCCCTGTTTTTGGCTGTAACTTATAGCATGTGGTGCTATTTGGCATAAGATTCACGGCTGTCCCCTCAGCAATAAGTCAACACTTAAGACTGATGAAAATCTGCGATCGATAAGCAAATAGGAAATAAAAGGGCAGTCACGATCCTAATTCACTGGTTTGTGGGGCTTGGACGAGGTGTGGTGTGATGGGACGTTGGTGTTTCATCAATCCTGTTGCTGGACGCAGGCCAACCTGCTCCCATTTAACTGAAAAGCAGGGTGTAAAATGACTTTAATACCCAATCACTGTTCATCTCTTCTCACTTTTAGAGCCTATTTGACCAGGGAGCTAATAAATAACCGTTAAAAGTAGAATCCAGGAGAACCAACTAAATATGAAGATAATTATGTTAAAAAAAAAAAAAAAGAAAAGAAAAGTAAATGCATTAAAAGATTGATTTTGTCACCATTTTTGCACCACAATTTAGGCCTTTACGTCTTTAATAGCAAGGCGTACATTATTGTTACAATGGAAATCTGCTGGAAGCCCCTCAATTTCTATGTGGCTTAAGGATATGATGTCTTTTCTGAAACTCGAAAAAATCAGATACTCTATTCGTGGAAGTACTGAAAGGTTCTACCAAAGATGGCAATATTTCATATCCCATGTTGCAAACTTGTGTTGCCCATTTAGAGGTGCCTGTTAGTGCCTGGCATTCATTCAGGTGTTTTTATATACTTTTTCTTTCTTTTTCTTTGCAATTTTATTTATGTGTGGGTGTGTATTTGCATTATGGTGTTTAGAGTAATAGTTTAGTGAGCTGTTTTCTTTTTCTTTTTATTTATTTTCTATTCTTTTTTGTGTAATTAATTCTTATCCTGCTATAATTTCATATCCATTTATTTTTATTTTCTTTTTATGTTCCTGTGTTGGAGGGGTTAAAAAAAAAAAAAAGGGAAAATCTCTGTGTAATTGTAATTTTCTTTTAGTGTTACTTGGTATACTACGGTTACTGAATGTAGTGATCTTTCTATTTTATTTTTAAATGGTTATAAAGATGTATGTACCATTGTAACTTTGGCTATTGGTCTCAATAAAAAAAAAAAAAAAAAAAAAAAAACCACAATTTAAAAGAAGGAAAACGATCACTGAAAAGCAGTTTCAACCCTTTTGTATTGAAGAGAAAAAGTGTCAGACAGTCAAAACCGAGAATAATGCAGACATTCAAAGTGAAAGTTAAAATGGGACGACTGAACCATTTGGAGACGGGTCACTTCCTGCACAGGGAAGCTGGATGTCAGACAGTTGGGACGGTTCGTCTGCAGGGAGAAGATTGATGAAATGAACAAATCAGAGGTGCAGCGGCAGCAGCGCAGGAGTCATGGACACTAAATCAGCCCTGCTGAAGATTCATAACCAGATCCAGTTCTAATCTCTGACACTGGAAATCAAACGCTCCTTTACCGGAGGACTGTGTCAGAGGATTGTGGGGAAAACAAACAAACAAATAAAAAATAGTACAGTCATGTTGGAGGTTTTAATTATTTCTTCAAAAAGAAATAAATGCAATAACAGTTTTATCTTCACCAGTTTATTTGTCAGGGCGTCTGCTTTTAGAAAAATAACAACAATGACGTCTGTAACCCCCCCCCCCCCCCCCGCTCCGCCTTTAAAATGAATAATCGTGAGGAATAATGACGAGCTGAAAGCATCATCTATTATTTGTGTAACGCACACAGATATCAGACGTCACACAGGCATTAACCTTCAACATGCTCAAGTCTGGGTCGATGTTTTTGTTGAACGTTATTTTTTTTCCTGTAACATTTTATGTAACAGAGAATGTTACGGCTCAAGATCCACCTATTTAGTCTGGCTTTTAATTGATTAATCTCTTAGTATTTTAGCTTTATTCTATTTATTGAGTCACCTTTTTAATTTGGCTTTTGCCTGATTTCTTTTACTTAATCATAGTTTATACAACTCAAATTTTTCACATTATTATACATTTTATCATTATTGTATCTATTGCCTGTTTTTATCCTGTTTTACTGTCTTTCAATCTTTTAGTTTTTAGCTCCAGTGTTTCCTCATGGGGCCTTCCACACTGGGAGTTGTGTCGGGTGTGGGACGGCGCCCCCTGTGGATGCAGACTGTGGTGCCTCTCGGTGTGGATGGCCTCCCATATGTGGTCTTTCCTCACCTGGATCCTCAGTGCCCTGCCATGTTATATAACTTTTTATTTTTTAGGGTGCGTGTGTGTGCTTTATGTGTGAGCGTGAGAGGGACGGGTCCTTCTTTGTTGTGTTCCTGTTTTATGTTTTATCTTATTCTGTAAAGCACTTTGTGTTGCATTTTATATGTATGAAAAGTGCTATATAAATAAAGTTTGGATGTAACATTTCTAGTATGCCAGCTCTTGGCTCTTGGCTGTGGCGCGGTGATTAGTCACCATCCCTTCACAGACCAAAGGTTCCTGGTTCAAGAACCCGGGTTGGGGTCGCTCTGTGTGGACTTCACGTGTTTGCTCGTCCGGTTTTCTTCCACAGTCTGAAAACATGCACGCTAAGGTGAACAGGCGATTCTAAAATGCCCGCAGGAATGAATTTGTATGCGGTTGTTCATCTATTACGCGGCCCTGCGATGGACTGGTGACCTGTCCGGGCTGCCTGAAGGGAGCCTAAACAGAAAAGGCTCCATCAGTGACCCTAAACAGGAAGAAGCAGGGATGAATACTGGATGGATGGATGTTTCAGAGAAAGAGAAGCTATTTACTGAGATCCATGGGTTGATGCAGTGATAAAAAAAAGTGTGCAACATTATTCAAATCTGTCAATATATGATAATAATAGTGTTTTTTTATTGTGTTTCATGGATTATTTGAGGCATGTTGCGTGTTTATTTTCAGTTCTCAGGCACCCACGGGGCAACACAGTATCTCTAGATATGCTGTCGTTTTCTCTCATTTAGAAATAAAGACAAGTAAATATCTTCTCTGACTGTGCATCATGGAGGAACACCATCATCACAGTCTAAGTACATTAACGTATTCAAGAAAGCCACCTCGGGCAAGAAAAAAACACTAAAACCTGAGTAGAGATGACAAAAATCCATTTTATGAAACAAATATTCCATCATGGTTGGATGTGTTTTTGTTTTTTCCTTCACAGTCGATAAGTGAAGCGTTCAGTGAGATATCAGCCGTAACAGCCCTGGTACGGTGTGTTTCATCCTCGCTGTTTGTTTGATGTCCGTAATCTGTGTCCTGGTGGAAAGCCCACGTTACTCATCATAAAGACTTTCTTGACTCTGTCACGGAATCAACATTTCTTAATCTACAACTGTGAAATTATAAATCAAGGACAAGAAAGAGGGAATTAGATTTTGGATTAGTTCAGCTCGCTGTAGGTGCACAAAACCGTTTCAGCCTCTGAAGATGAACAATCATTCTGGCTTGATGTTGGCCGAGCTAACAGATCTAGACAACAGAACACGTTGTTAAACAGGCTCAAATATAAAGCACCAACAACAAGAAGCTGCGCTTAGTTTTACTAAAACGCAGTGTGAAATTAATTACAGCTTTAAAAAGCAGTGACAAGATCAAATCCCCCAACATGTGACCGATGGCTACAGGGGGAATTCGTGCTCTTTCACTTAGTCCTCATTATTGCTCTAAATAATTAACTATTTCCGGAGATTGTCACAAATATAATTCGTTAAATTAATCTTCCTTCCTCTGTCTTTTTCCTCAAGGATAAAGTGTGTCTATCTTAAGTGATTCCGCTCACTTGACCTTTATTTTTCACCACCACAGATAAAATTAAGAGCAGCACACATTACTTCAGGACAATAACTGCATCAGATCTCAGTGACAATTCTGCTGCTCTTTGAAAGCTTAAACAAAAGCCTGAGAATTATGTTAAGCTCTTTGCATCAAAGCAAAAGGGATTTTTTTTTTTTTCTGAGCACTGATGACTTCTGAGAACAGAGGAGGAAAGGCTGATAAAACAGAAGTGCATCTTAGACACTGATATTGAGATATGGACCTAATACAGTATTAAAAAAGAAAAAAATAAGACAAACTAATGTGCAATACAGCGTCTTCCACTCTCAATAATGTTTCTCTTCCTTTCTATATAACTCCTTCTGTCTGAAAAGTGGTAGATATTCTAAAAGCAGTCTCGTTTATCCCAATAAATGACATCCAAATTCAGCTAATCCCTTCAGAAGTGACTGATGTCTACGGGAGTAAATGGTAGAAAAAGATACCGTAGATGGAAAAGGAAAGAAGGAAAAGAAAAGAGAAGAAGGCCAAGCAGGTTATAAATGTAGCAGAGTGTCACTGCAGTACCCTGGAAAGCTTTTATACACGCATCCCCTCATTTCTGCATAGCTAGACACTTCATGGAAACAATAGATGGACCCTTTAGAGCCACACCAAACCTCAAACGCTACACTTTATCTGTCGCCCAACATTCTGCAGAGTCATAAATTTAGTGAGGGGAAAGCGTTTTGCTTGCACATTAACTACAGGTTCATAGATAATGGAACATTTTTCAAGATATTCCTGCAGGTCTAAATTACAGTACGTTAAGGAATGGTGGTTAATCCATGGAGGCTGATTCAGAAGTTACCATATGGAGGCAGCATTAACTGATGCTGGAGTTACTGAGTGGGCTGCTGGCATCTAACTGTGGATTTGTTTCGCTTTTTCAAGTATGATAAAGTTAGACAAGTTAGCGAGTAAAGGCATTGAGTACCACTTCCTTTGTACTTCCTTTATTCAAAGGAAATCAGCAAATTACAGATTTTAGTTGTAAGTGTGTAAGTTTTGGTTCGAATCGTACGCAATAACTGCCTGATGTTTGGAACAGGAAGAACAGGTTTCCCTGTTTGAAAAATGCTATTTCCAGTCCCTTACTGGGACTCTTTTTTTTCATTTGCTTGTTTGCAAGTGTGTCTACCTTTAGTTTTGTCTTCATCAAGACGGACGCAGCTTGACTCGACTATTTCGGCAGTATGTCTTCTGTCATTGTCCATCTGTGAAGCAACGACCAATCAGCATTGCTGCGTTTGACTAAATCCGAACAGACAGTACATCCCTGTACATTTCAGCATTCATCTGCCATCAGACTTGCTTAATTATGAGCCCACCTTCTGCCGAGTGTTTTTCACTTGGGTTGAATGCTGTGAAGGGATTTAATTTTCCTAAAGAAAGGATCCTGCAATCATTCTGTCTCGAATGTCTTGAGGGGATGTTCACGAAGAATGTGGATTCGTTACCAGAAATGATCCTCAGATGGATTTATTTAGTTTCTATAGCCCAAGGATTGACTGCTTGCTCAAAATGAATTCTCTTTTGACCACGTTACCGACAAAGCAGCAGTTTTTCAATTGAAACAGCACATCTAGAACCCACTAAACCTTTTACCTACTGAAGCACAAAATAAAATGTCATTTTTGAGCCAAATGCTATTACTAAAAATAGAGCCGTACATAATGAAGGGTTGTAATTCCAGAATCTTCCCTCTTGTGTAAATGTAATTACTCTCAGATTTTGAATGGCTCCACTCTAACCGTGTGTTCATTAAGTAGCTGTATCTTAATTGTGTTAACAGCGAAAATAGAAATTGCGTGAGCATCTACATATTTCTGGGCCTAGCTGTGAATTAGAGCATTTCTTCCAACCCAAAGCTTCAGTGTTGCTACTCTTATTTGGATGTAACGTGTTTCTTGGTGGAGCGCATCCACGCTGGGTCTCCCGAGGTCAACAAAGGCTCTGCTTAGCTGTCTAGCATTTTATCGCATTTGATTGTTTTGAACATCAAATCAAGGTGATTTGAAGCAACAGGGTTATGTAAAACCTGCTCTAAATGTGTCTCTGAGGTAAATGAAATAGACACGCATGTCTCCTGTGTGGCGTTTTCGCTGGGTTTGGTGCGGTTCGTTTGCGATCACCGTGGCCTGCCTCTGAAAGGACAAGCCGGGACACTGTCAGGTTACCCTGCTGACATTGGC
This sequence comes from Hirundichthys speculiger, assembly GCA_018398805.1. Classification (NCBI taxonomy): domain Eukaryota; kingdom Metazoa; phylum Chordata; class Actinopteri; order Beloniformes; family Exocoetidae; genus Hirundichthys; species Hirundichthys speculiger. The sequence goes on from JAGFBZ010000483.1 coordinate 794,591, forward strand.
CTTTTTCGAGGTTAGAGCTTGACAGGGCTGGGAGGATTCTCTTCATCCCACACTGACATGAAATATCTGCTGTGACACCATTGAGAGGAGGGACGTTCCACAAGAAATTCTGCTGATACCTGCAGACGTCAACTTCAGTTACACAGCAGACATCAGCAAAGTCATTTTTGCTGGATATTCATCCAGTGTTTCCTGTTTTATTTGCAGCACTTAGTTCTTCATTTTATGGACAATCACTGAACACCAAGGTTTGAAGATTCATCGAGAAAAAAAGATATATACCAAACTTAAGCTTCTTCGTTACGTTGCTTCCCTTTTCTGCTTCACTGCTCCACATCCTTGACAGATTTTCTCTCTTTCTTCAACGTAGAACCTGACATTGGGTGGACAAGGGTCACCAGCTACTATCAGACAGCAACTCCACAGGGTTATGAAAAACAGACATGAGAGCCACGTGAGCTTTGTAAGCATTTTTCCTGCATGGTCTGCTCCTAAAATCCCATCTCTCCTGCTATAGCTAAGAAACTTCTCGACCCGACACCACAGAAATTAAATCAAACTGCACAAAACTAATGGAAGTAGTGGGGATGGTGCTGTATATTTTTTTTCCATTTGAATACAATCATTACATGATTAGATTTTTACACAAGTTCTAAAAGTAAATAAAAAGGCAGACTACGCAAAATAAAGAAAATATCCTTCATGATTGATCTCTTTGAGGAACACAATCCCAATGCTGCAAATCTGTGAGCTGTGACTGTTGTTAGTGGTTGTTAATCTGTTATCTAAGTCAGTTTGGATGAATTCTAACCTGGATGTCTCTGATAAATTTCTTCAGACTTCAGATCTCCCATGTCACCAACAACTTCCATGTCTTTTACCTTTAAGTACTGGCATCTTGCTGTGCATTTTTTTTCAATTTTGCTCCCAGCTCCTAATACTTTCATGTTATATAAAAGATGAGATAATAGTGAGTTTATTTTTCCCCACATGAAGCAAGCTGAGCAGCTATTATTTATTTTAGATGTTTCAAAATAAGGACTTTGAAGAAAACATACGTGCTTATGTATATTGGGCTTTAAGAGCGCGCACACACACACACACACACACAACACCAGAAGTAGGTGCTCTAGAGAAGTAGGTGGTTTTAAATACAAAGGAAGACCCACTCTGGGATATGAAAGGGTAGATCCCAGAAGTGGCAACTCCAAGCTTTAGGCTTTGACCTGCTCAGCTCTCAGCCAACATCATTAATTACCTCACAAAATAGGGGGGAGGAACAACAGTTGCATTGCGCCTGATTAATGGCGGCCTTTTTACCTACGAGCAGATCCAGAGTTACGCAACGCTGACCCGATCAGCGGCGAGTAAAGCGCGCTCCCTGATGTACAAGGTCAAGGTTTGTATTTGGAGAAAGCACCTGGATCTAGACTAAAGCAGAGACAAATACATAGAGTAGAGGAAATGGGTTGTCCAGGATGACATATGGGAACATCCACTGCTTCTCTGTTTGGCCTCTTGTCCATCCAATGACTTACTGTGTCACTTTTGGTGCTATTTCGAGAGCAGCATGCCTATGGCTAAATCAATACACACCCTGAGCAAACAGTCCAGACGAAGCATATAACCTTCCTCACTGCAGTGCAGGAGGTGGGGGGGCTGGTGGGGGGGCATGTGGTTCAACATTGAGCTCAGAGTATTCCAGGTTCTGGGTGAAGAGCCTTTAAGATAAACAGAATGAGAGATTTCCCTCCTTCACTCCAAACTTTATGGAGTCTCTGAAAGTAAAAGTGGTAAGTTACAAGTTTCCAGCGAGACAAATACATAAATACATAAATAAAGATGAGCGATACGTTTCTTTTTTCAGCCTCCAAACGCGTAAGGAGGCCAAGGATAGAGAGCGGCTGTCATGCTCTCGCTGAGACCGATCCCGTCCTGTCAGAGATGTTCCCCGCAGCACTTTTTTAAGGTTTAGAGTCAGGAAAAAAGAAGAAAGCAAGTGAGACGGACAGAGAGGGGGAGATACAGAGATAGCGACAGAGATACAGAGGCAGAGACGGGGACTGAAGGGTATGAGCGGGGGGGAATATAATGACAGAAGGAACATTTCTGAGTCAGTGGCTAGATAAAGTCAGTAAATGTACAAGCCTCAGCACAAGAAAAAGTTAGAGATTTTGGTCGCGGCAGCAGTTAAGAAGTACTATCTTCTCTGGAGCTTGATAGGAGAAGATTTGTCCTAATCATGACACTCACTGGGTGAATGTGAAAGCTTGTGAGAGGATCAGATTCAGTTTTATATCATCAGAGCTCAATATGAATTCAAATTTCACTAAAACTTTGTGCATAAAGAAAGTGTTTCTCCAACAGTTTTGTTTTATTTTTTTATTTTTTGGCAGGTTTAGGCTTTGAGACCAGGAAGGTTGAACACACTTTTAATGATTCTCACTCCTTCAGGGAAAACACCTGTGATTCAAATTGCTGTTATTAGTTAAGATAATGAGATATGTATGTAGTTTTTAATGAGTGAAACAATTAACATGCGTCTCATTAGACTATGGAAGCGAAACCACTAATCAGGGAAAAAGCTGGAACAGTATGCAAAATGCAAAGTGAAAGACCTCCAGTTTTTCTAAAAATGCATGTGAAAATCATTGAGGTGTTAATTATGTTCCCAAAAGAAATACTGGACAGGATTTGGAGGAAGTGCAGTGTGCAAAATAAGACCTGAACGTGAGAAAGGAAGCCTTACAGTGTATTACATCTCTGGGCTCAGATGGGATGGAGCATCACACGGTGGACTCATATACTGTGGTCGGAAAATCAGTGTTTCTGATCTTTTTACAGGATGAACTGGTGCTCTGTGCTAAGATAAAGACAGAAAGGTCCATCCAGACTGTTTTCATCAGCAAGTCTAAAAGCCACGGTCTGTCATGGTACGGGTTCATGTCAGTGCCCTTGTATCACATCACTTGAGATTGAAACTTCTGTAGTGGCAGCATCATCATAGAGAAGTACATTTGAGATTTTGCAGCTTTAAATGCAAATTGTTGTACACGTTAAGATGTGTTTCAGGACCGATGAGACAAAATAACAGTTGAGTATCCTCAGTGCCTGACAGTTTTTTATGAGAAAGAAAGAGACAACATTACAAAGTGGTTAGAACTTTGCCGTCCCTTCATTTATTTAGAATATGTTGCTTCAAATGCAAAAAAAATAAATAAATAAAACAGCATGTAAAGCAAAAATGAGAATCCATTTTAGTTTATCATTTATTTTTACCTTTATTTGTTTTAGTTTTTGTATTTTCCATACCATTCCAAACCTTTTCTCATGAGGGTTGAGAGAACATTTTCTGTATAAGGGAGCCACATTATGAAACTACCTGAGAACATGTGTTTGTCTGAAGTGACCACCCAGACCAGCTCTTACCATCTCTGTCAGGTAATCCTAGTTGTTTGTTCAAAATGTGCATCAAAGTTATTTCGTCTACCTTTGGTTTGAATTCCTATTTGCATGACAGCACAAAGCTGTACAACCAATCTTCAAATAAGACTGGTGGGGGTGGAGTGCTTTTATCAAGTCCACATGCAGGATTTAATAAAAGCATCGATCTTAGAACTTTAGAAGAATAAACCTGATGTATGTAGAGTTATTAATTTAGTTGACCTCCAACCAAGAAATTAATTTTGGTTTGTTTAACAATCAGGTGAAAACTGACCACAACAAAAAAGTCAAGAATAAATAATCAGGTTAATATTGAAACAGGGCAACCCCTAAAGGACAATAAACTAACTAACTAGATCTTTGTGTTCATTGTCTGTGTATCTCTTGGCATAATATAAAATCTTTTATTGACTCATGGTAATACATGGCAGTAAATTATCAGTATGGCAGTATATTTTATGATGCATCAAATTAGTCATGATTTTGGATTGCGTCCATCAGTCATTGAAAACTTGCAGCGTGGAGGAGGCTCGTGTTTGGATTTCAGACCTTTACTTTTGGGTGATAAATTGATTTCTGTACCTGGACAGTTTCTAGCCTATTGCTATGAAAAGGTCTTATTTTAAGAATAATACACACCGCATTGTGTTTAAACGTAGAGTGAGGATTTACTCTATAATGTATTCAGTCCTCCTCACAGAGGGAAGCCTCTGGGGACGTGAGGTTGAGCAACAGTGACCTTTTACCAGGTCACCTGAAAGGCCAGGCCGCTAAATGCTTCCTTATTCAAGGAATGCCTTTCTACCAGAACACACGATTCTCATATTACCCCGATGTAAACAGAATGATAGATACTTTGTCAGCACTTTCCTTGCATCATACTTTATTACAAGGTTAGCTGAAATGTCAGCTGTTCCTGCTGCCGTGGCATTTGGTTTTATAGCTACATTGTAGTGCATGCAGAGATTGTCTTTTACCAAAGTATTGCCTTAACTGGGAAGAACAAGGAGGTATAAGGAGGACAAAAAGATGAGAACTTGACTTTATTTCCACTGCAGGTTATAAGTCTAAGTGCGCAGAGATAATCAGCTGATAGCGGCAAAAGCTCATACAGGATGAAAAATGTTGTGGTTTGTGTTTGTTATTTTTCTTTTGGAAAACTAGATTTCTCAACAACAGCACTTTGCCATCACAAAAACCCACACTAACCACATACTGTAATTGGTGGGAGATTTATTAGGGTGTACAGTGTGGCAGGTTTTAAGCACCATTAACTCTCTACTATATAGGTCCACAAATTACTTTATGGGTCCTTTTGGCAGAATGCTTTCTGTGAGGGTGATTTTTCAAGGGACCTATCAATATCCAGAGGCAGGATAAGCTCTGAAGGCAGAGTGGAGAGCGATGAGCACAGCACTGTCATCATGCAGGAAAAGGCTGGAGCAGAAATGGTCCAGCAGCTGCTCCTGCAGTGCATGTATGAGTGCGGAGGCTCTGTTGTTGACAAGAATAAGAACACTCAGAAGCTAAGGCATCGCCTCAGTGCCATATATACTGTAACTGGTTGCTTGATATATTTTTGTGGAGCTGTAAAGAGGTTGGATTCAGTTGCAGTGACCTACCTTCTTAACATAGGCTGCAGTGGATGGGTGCATGGGGTTTTTGGCTGTGCATGCAGGGTCGCAGGAGTCAAGGTTCAGCCGAGGGATAACTAGATGCTAACGCAGAAACAGATGCTATTAATCTCCAGCTGAGTGCAGTTGAGTGTCTTCGTGGCTCTCTGTACTGGGGTGTTTCATGATGGCCCCCATCTTCTCCTCACTCTGGGTCCCTGGGGCCATCCTTCAATCTTATTTATGAGCGTCCACGTGACCGCTCAGCTATGCTGTATCACCTCTGCATGAATCCCTCAAGGACGACAGGAGGCTCAGCTTCTGCTGATGAGCTTTTTTAGCATCATCTACTGTATAAAGAGGATTCCTCAGTGGAATCAGTAATGCAGAGAACCACCGCTTTGAAAACGTGACGCGTCAGGTTATCAAAGAGGGTCATGATAAAAGTTTCTGTTTTTGGTAGATGATCTTCTGTGAAAGGTAATTATGGTAATGCTAGACTGTCGAGTACAAATTTCAATGCGGCAACGTAATGTGACTCATGCACGGATGGCAGACGTGGCTACAAAAGCATGAAGGGACCCGTACAGTTGCTGTCACGAATTAAGCTCTACCCCCAGATGGCGGCACATGTTGATTTGTTCACCAGCTGTAACTGCAAAAAGAAAGCAAAGGCTACAGAACAGAGAGAGACAACCAAAGGAGATTTTAAATTGGAAACAGCAACCGGTGATGAAATCCCAGTTTCGAACCCCTACATGCTGCATCACTACAAATATACATTCCTCTGCTGCTCCAGTCAAAGTGTGCAAAACACTGCACACAAACTTATCATAGCAACCTTCAACAAAGAACACTGAACTAAAAACAGGCCATCACATGGCCGGCAAATGTAAATGATAGGGAGACTTTAGCATCTGTTAAGCATTAGCATCTCGTTAGCTCGGATGCTAATGGACAAAAGGAGAGCTTGTCAATGAAACTTACTTTACAACACTTAGAACCACATGGCGAAAAATTTAACTTGTTAAGCAAGTTACAGCCTTCAGTTTATTAGAAACCCATACAGAAAACATTCATTTCACTACAGCACATCACACTTGGACATCAGTGCAGACTGGAGTCTGTGTGTCACGAAGCACGTTTGCAAGATACAAAAGAAACAGAAAAAGACAAAACTGGAGATCACATCAAAACAAGAAATACAGCAGTACACTGCAGGCCAGCGACCTTTAATAAGACTTATTTAATAAGATTAAAGTCTTAGGCACACCAAGTCTTGTCTTAAAGTCTCTTTAAGACATAAACAAAAAATACAAGAAATATTTTTTTCTTAAACCTAAACACCTAATTGATACCATTGCAGACATACAGGACAGATTTATCTCTGTGTTTTTTCCTTTTTGTACATATTATCTAGAGGTCAACAGATAAGAGTTTTTCTACAGCCATATATCCATATACAGTCATGGAAAAAATTATTAGACCACCCTTGTTTTCTTCAGTTTCTTGTTCATTTTAATGCCTGGTACAACTAAAGGTACATTTGTTTGGACAAACATAACGATAAACACAAAGATTGCTCATAAGAGTTTTATTTAAGAGCTGATATCTTACCATTTTCCATGGTTTTTTTGATTATGACCTAAATCACTTAAGTGTTTACATCAATAGCTATGGCGTTGTACTGCCAAAAACACTGCTTTTATGCCATTCAGTGTTTTCTTTTCTGTCTTAGTCACATGATGACATTTAGTGGTACCAGGTATTAAAATGAACAAGAAAGTGAAGAAAAAATGGTGGTCTAATAATTTTTTCCATGACTGTATGTATGTTAAATAGTTGATTAATCAGCCTTTCCTGAATATTATCACTGCATTTTCAATTTGTATCTTAATAAAAGACTGAAAAATAAATATGGACGCTCACTATGACTTTGACAAAACTAAAGACTTTGCACTAATACTGTATTGGATCTGAAGATGGTGGAATTATTGCGGCCAAAGTGGCCACAAGCTTAATGAACTCTGTCCCTTCCAACTCAGGCCTCTCCACATCTTTCAACTCCCAGATGTCAGGACTGCAGCCTTGAGCCTGCTCCATCCTTCTGTAACCCGTATGACCTTTGTACCAAAGCTTGGTACATCTCAGCGTGTACCGCACATGCATGCCTGCTGCAAAGTGCTTTTAGCTGAGCTCTGGGCAAAAGTCTGCAGCGTCATCCCTCCTCTGGTAGGACTTTGTGACTTTTGGGGATATCTGAGGTCAGAGGTTAGGGGCAAGAGCAACGGGACTCAAGTTGGGGTATATTGTCATCACTCCATCAAGGCATGAAGATTCAAATGTGGGTTAGGGATAGCCTGCTCTCCCCTGGGGGGGTACAGACAGCCACTGTGAGGGGGAATGATGCAGCGCTCATAAATCCCCTGCAACCCAAGGCGCTTCATTTTACGATCTTGCTCATGTCGCTCTGGAGCATTTCCTGTGACTGTCAATCTGTGAGTCATACCTGCCGTTTCCATGTTTGTCTCAAGCTTTGTCTTGAATTTCAAACAGAGAGATGACCATCTGTTTTTTCTGATAAAGCCTTTAATGAAACGGCTAAAACTGTCAACCTCCACATCTTACAGTAAAGTAGTTTAGGAGGATTTTGTGGTCAGTTGTCACAACAAAGTGCTCAATCTGTAAAGACACAAAAAGTCAACGATCAAAAGCGAAGCTAAAAGCATCTCTGACTTTATCATATTTTTACAACCCTATGGACTTGTGGTTCCTTCATGATGTATTAATATTTCTACAGAAACAATATCATTATGTTGGGCACCCTTTTGTTTAACGTTTGGTTATTATTCTTCCTGCTTACATGAACATGGCTGCTAAGAGATTAATCACATTGACCGCTGTACAGAAACTGCATGGCTTCTGTTATTTTGTTTTGCCTTCTAGTGCATTTGTCCGCTCATTTGAGTCTGTAAAACTCCTCTGGGAGGAGCAAGCAGCATTTTTCCAAAAGCATCACCACATTTTGAGTTTTACCAATGGTGTTGGAGAGCGTTACATTTCACCTCCTCCCGGACCATCCCACGGGTTTTCAGCTGGACTAGTATCTTAGAGGCTTTAAAAGCCCACAGTTATCAAACCACACAGACGCCACACCCATCAGCACAGAAATGATTTGTCACGAGGCGAAGGTGATCACAAGTGAACCCTGCAACAAGACGGTGACCCTTACATGCCCTCCGTGATGCAGAAGGAGCCTTCTGACTATCGAGGCATCTTTTTTTTTCACTTTGTCACCCATCTGTATCTACCCTTGAAAAGTCCCTCCGTGCGTGCTGTTCAGTTAGAAGTTGACCCTTTTAAAAAACTCTTGTATCTCTAAAAAGTCATTTATGAGAAGAAACAGCCACTGTCATTAAAACTCAAGATCACGATGACAGAGAGATAATGGATTATAATTCCTTCACACGATGACCTCTCACTTTCTTTGCTTTTATTTTGTACCACTCACAATATACTGTATATTTTCACATCATACATTCAGCATCTGCCCCCTTGGTGTGAAAATATTCTCCGACATGTCATAAAACCTTTAATGTTTATGTCGCACTGTATGGTTGTCACAGTTACCAGGCTTCAGAGCACCTAATTTGAATAATTTCACATAATTGCGTTGTTTTTTCCCGGTTCACGACGCATGGTGCATATGAGAAGAAAATGACAAAACATATGAGGGAAATCATCAGCCCTGAAAGGCCTCCATCCTTTTTCTGAATGCAGCAGTGGCAACGTTGCCATTGCTTTAATTCCATCTGCAGTTGAAAAACTATCTAGCATGAACCATTAGGGGTGTCCAGGCATGAAACAGAACCATTAAAAAAATAGCAAAAAAAATTATTTAATTTAAGTTCAGAAGAATATCAATGGCATGACTTGATATTTCAAATAAAAATATTGTCTGTGTTTTAACAGTTCACTGAATAATTTACATTCACATCTATGCTTTTCTATAACAAATGTCCATGTTCTTTCATAATTTCTTTTTCATTTACTTTTTATTCAAATGGAACTCAAAGGACACGATTATCATTTCTCTGTGTGTCCGCGGGTCGTTGCTCTCTGAGGCAGACGAATGAAGACTTCATAAGACACGGTGCAAAATACGTGACTCCATTCTGTCCGTTCATTCATAATACTGTCCATGCATGCATGTATCCAGTTACACCGATATCTCCTCTCAGCAGTATTCGACCGGGTCACAAAATATCAGCACCCAAACTGGCTTACGGATCCACTACGGCCGGGGCGTTGCTCACTGAAACGGCCGGTCATGGTGCTTGAAAAGAGCTTTGTGAGGGAAATTGAAGAATGCTGAGAATAAATGTTTGCTCTATAGGATGTGCTGGCCAAAGTGCGCTGTGTCGGTGAATAAATGATGAAGAGGAAGAAGGCCCTGTCCTGCTGAGCTCGTCAGCTTTGGACAGCTTTGTGTGCATGTTTGTGTATGTATGCAAAGTACTCAGGAGAGTGAGAGCTGGCTCACATAGATTTGAGCACATTTCAGAGTTTACAGTACGACAGCGTGGCACGGAAATACAAAAGATTGCTTCATAAATGAATTTCATTTCATCCTGCACCTATCGAGCATTTTGTTGTTTTGTGTTCTTGTGCCACTCATAAAATAGGGCTGTAAAACACACCAAGCACACGTGTTCAAGCGTGTGACTTTCATTATCAGCTGCCACGGGATTTTTGGTTTTCTGGGACATGACGCAGTCTTGTCTTTTATGATGCACTTGATAACGGAGTTGTGCTTTCTTTAGGTGGAAATGGTCTTTATAGGCTTATATACCATATATTGGTCTACAGTGAGTAGCAGCTATATTTAACAAACATGCTCCAGCTGCAGGTAGATTACCAGTATTCTCAAATGCAACATTAAAACACAGAGGAAGTCCACTTAAGGCAATCAATTTATGTCCCAAGTCTATGGAAGCTCTTCTTTTTTACTGAACAATCCATACACGTGACCCTACAGACGTATTCTGTGAAGCAGTGATGCGTTACACACAAGGCGGTCGCTACCTAGCGATGCTGCCTCCCACCACAGACGAATCTTCAAGGACATTTAAGTCGAGCTTTGTGCTGCATACAAAATGCAAAATGGCAGCTTATTTTTGACTACGTCTCAGCCATGATGCACTTGTACCTGCAAGGACATCTGCATACACTCACATGCAGTGACGGTGTCACCTGTCACTGCATGTGGCTGCTTTCCTCTGGTGTTGACAGGGAGAGGGGGGTTATGGGATATGAGTGGCGACAGGGGCCTTTCAGGCTGCAGCAGGTGCTGTCAGCCCATTGTGTTCTCTCTGTTTACGCTTTCATCTTTCCATCTTTCTTGCTCCATTCTCCCTTTTTCTTTGTACCTCCTCCATAGGTAGGTCAAGATGGAAGGCTGTACAAAGAGGAAGCAATAGATGGATAGAGAGACAGACAAACCAGGAAAATTTGCAAAAACAATATTAAATTTGAAAGGATACAACCAAAATGCTCAACATTTTCCTTTAACCTCCATCATCAACCACAACTCCAGAACTAACACAGAAATGAGCCGGAGTCAGACCAGAGGGCATACGTACTTGCAGAGGCAGGAATAAAGTGTCCATGATTACGAGGGTGGTGATGTTGATATTGTTAACCCGTAGCTAACGAGTGGCCTGTAGCTAAGTATGATACAATGTACATAAGCAGCACACCAAAACAGAAGAGGAACAGACTCGGCTTTAAGCCTATAAGGACCATTTCCTCCTAAACAAAAGCACAACTCCATTATCAAGTGCATAAAAGGACAGGGATGTGTCATGAACTCGTGAACATCTGCAACATGCTAACAAATTCCAGCTAGCTGCTGAAGAAAACCAATATAAACAACTTCACTCTCTAAAGTCCAACTCTGAATTCACTCTCACCTTTGGTATTTCAGCCATCATAAATCATATTTCAGTTCAAAAGTCTACCCAGCATGGCATCACTCTTCAGTCCCTTTTGTCCCCTCAGTTGTCAACGTTGTCAGAAATACCACATGAATATTAACTTTTGCTTTACTTCTTGCAGCATCCAGTGTTTTTCAGTGATGACTATCTCAAAAATATACCGACTTTCTTTTTCCCACCCACACTGGTTTTGTGCTTTGAGCCTGTTTCAGTGACAATGTAAAAAAAAAAAAGTACAAAAAGGGCAGATAACTTGCAGAAAGGAAAAAAAAAAAATTTCCTTCAGTCCAGGTAAATTAATTGGGTGTGTTTTATGGAAGAGACAAAGGTGATCGTGGTGATGGAGGGTTAGGGTTAGGGTGGTAGATGGAGAGGTGGGGCAGTGAGTCAGGGAGCAGCACCAGAAGAGACTGAACCAGCTGCATCCACTGGTCTAATCCGCCATCTTTCTGTTTAAGCAGTAGAGTTCTGGTACCAGGAGGAACATTAGATACCATACTGATGTTGCTTTTGCAACATCAGCTGATCCTTTTAAAATCAAAGACAAACTTTGTTACACCTCACAACTTCTGAGCAGTTAATCACTTTATAAACAGACAAATGCTTTTTCCAGGACTTTTTTTCTTTCAGTATACATCCCATTTAAACCAGTGAGGACCTGAAGTGACAACTTACAGGATCCAGCCAACACAACATATAAGTCCTACACAGTGGTCCTTGTATGAAAATGTACACCATCTATACAAGCGTCGGATTTGTGGTGAAGCAGGTGCATTTGTAGAGATAGTAAAACTGAAGAATTTAAGCTGACAGCTGTCAGTCAGTGTTTTAATGCTCCAGAAAAGATTAGTCTTTGCTTTACCAAACATCTAATTACCCCAAACTGCTTCTCATACAGATTCTATGAATATTTAATGGAACACTAATGATATTGTGGGGTTTTTAATTTAACAGCTGGGTAAAAAAAAAAAAAAAAAACCCAACTGTGTTAAGTAAACCTGAAATTATGAAATCACACAGGCCATTTCAGCATGAATCACTTTTAATGCAAAGGTAATTAGAGCTGAGGAAAACAACTGCAAAAACCAACACAATAATAGCCATAGACAGAGGAGGGATTAAAAGCATGAGGAATGCACAGCTGCTATCATAAATCTGCACACTAATTACACCCATACCAGCAGGATACACATAAACACAAAGAAAAATAAAAAAAAAAGAACAAAACCAAGAAAGTATATGGTGCAAAACTGAGTGAAACAGCCATTAAGAGCAATGGTACATGAAATCAATGATGCCAACGTGAAACAGTGCTTTCGGTCTGAGAAACCTATTCATGTCTTCTTTTTAAGAAAAAAAAAAGACATAAAAAGGACTGGTTCCCTGATTTTTCAGCTGTGTGTTCAGATGCCTGGTCCCGGACACATATTGATCCAGTGAGAAATGAAGAGGGAGAAGATCAATAGCTTTTACATGAATGCACAACCAGCAGTTTTAGAACCTGTGTGTGTGTATGTAGTAAAAGACCACCGGCATTCACATGCACTCATACAGGTACTGCATGTGAATGCACATGCATGCTCATCTAAAGTACACCAACAACATAGAAAATGTTTACGTGGTGAAGACAACATCAATAGTGCATATTAGAGATCAGACTTCTCGGCTTCTCCACCATCCACACTCCTCTGGCTGGTCTTAAGAAGCGTCTGGATTAGAGCTAGGATTTTTGTGGAGAATCGGGATTTACCCCTGGCTTATGTCTCTTTTGATACACACGCTGCAACTATTAAACTATCTTTCAGTCTGTCAGTCTCCAGTATTCTCTCTGGCCATCATCTCATATATCCCTTTCTCCCATCTCAGTGAGCTGAGAGACATGGGGAAGAGTCATAGCACATCACTGATTATGTCTAAATGACTTGTCATTACATCTGAGCAATGGCCAATCAGAGACGCTGACAGACAGGCAGACGACTGAGCAGATCTAAATCTCCAAGCCGGTGTTCTCTCATGGCAAAATGAGCAGATTAGCCAAAGCACCCACAGCTTCACCGTCAGCTGCACGTCTGGACAATAATTATCCTTTATCACATTTCCTAAATCTTCATGTTCATGTTCTCGCTCATGTTCTTAAGGGTCAGCAGCCACAGTCGAGAAACAAAACCTCTAATGCTTCCATGCTAATACAGCACTCTGCATATTCATAAAAGCAAACACAAGAGACAAATGTCTGCATTTGTGAAAACATCTGGTTGATCTGTAGACTTATTTTGTTGTGGCTTTACTATTACTTTAACATCCAAACTGCATTTAGACCAGGGGTTGTCCAAACTGGGTCCTCAAGAGCTGCTGTCCTGCATGTCTTAGATGTGTCCCTGACACACCTGATTCTAATGAAAGGATCACCATCAGCTTGTCTTCCAGGTCTGCACAGGTCTGTTAATCATCCATTCATTTAAATCAGGTGTGCTGAAGCAGGGAAACATCTGCAGCCATTGAGGACTGGAGTTGGACACCCCTGAACTAAGTGGGACAACATTATGTACAGAGATTTATGGTCCCCAGAATATAAATCCTGAAAACTTTGTTAATCTGCTACTAAGACCTGCAACCTTTCCATGTGGCTCAACGAAGTGAAGTTAAAAATGTATGAAACCAGAATTTTTTTTTAAATTATAGCTAAAAACCTGTAACAGTCATCGGGTTTTACAGGTGCCATGATTTTGTGGTAATCATGCAAACATAGCCATATTAGTGAACCTAGAGCGGGGCAGGAGATCCTTGTGGTGAAGGCATGTACGGAGCCAACAAAATGACACATCAAAAGCCCCTCTGAGTTAAAGTCGTCGAGAGAGAAAGAGCCTCGAATCAGCCAGAGTGTGATTCAGTGAGTAATTAAGCCTTGCTGGCATAACAAATGGGTGGATAAATGTTCGGTTTGACTAATTCCTTCAATTTTCACCAGTGTAAACTTGTCATCGTGCGTGCTGTGTGTGCAAATCTTTTCATTCCCGTAGTTCGGGTATTAAGACCACTTTACTGTACATTTTGTAGCTCGCATGTGTTGCAAGTGTGTGTGTGTGTGTGTGTGTTTGTGAGAGCTGTTTATCGTTTCGGTTTTATTTAGCAAAGGCAAAAACACACACAGCTGTCAGTGTTGTATGTTACTGTTTAGACGCCGTCATGTGGAGCCGACTTCAAAGCAAAACTGAGGTGACAGTTAAACCAGGAAGCGGAACCAAAGTAAGACGTTAAACTAACTTTTTTTTTTTCCCCGTGACAAAATATATTTCATCCAAACTCGTATTTCAAGATGGTAAATTCCAAATTAAATGACACTGAGCTTTTTTTTTCTCAAAAGGGGAACATTTGGGAGTTAAAACAAAGGTTGATTATTAGACGGTGAGGAGTTTAACTTGTATTAGGAGGCAAAATGACAGGAATTAAAGCAGTTTTGTCTGAGAATTAAATGTGTGTTTGCAGCAAAATTGGGAGTTAAGGGCAAAAAAGCCTTTGTCAGAATAAATTGCTATTTTAAGCCCCTGAACTCAACACTGTTAGTCCATTTATGTGACAATGTGCATAAGATCCTCACACATAATCTGAGGTTCATTTTAATCTTTAATGTGTAGAGAAAGTGCATAAAAAGTCCTCTCTGCCCAGTTGCTTATGTGACCATACATGTTGACTGCTGTAAAAACCAGGACAGGTCCTGGCCTCTGCTTCCTCAGACCTGGATATTTGTGTCGAGTCATTGAATTCTCTCCCTTCATCTGTTGAAAGCAGTTTGCACGACACCAGTAGTCAACTTGTACCGACTTAAAATAAGTTGGCAGTAACTGGATGGGCCTGTATATACAAACAGTTCTTTAAAAAAAAAAAAAAAAAAGAAACCCTTTTTGAACACATACAAGGCTAAAATTACCTCAGTTAGTCTGTAGGGACCACATCCACATGATCACTTTTTTGAATCTTGTCAGAGGTTTAAAATAGCACAATATTCTGCTGTAGCTCCATTGCTTCAAGTGCTAACATTAAATGCCATTTTGCTGCAAACACATGTTCCATTCTCACTCAAAACCGCTTTGATTTATGTCTTTTCGGTCCCTAATGAAAGTTTACACTCCTCACTATCTAATAATAGGGTTGTTTTAACTCCAAGAATGTTCCTTTAAGTGCTTTCAGACACATTAGATCCTAAACATGCATTGTCAGTTTGGATCACACCGCCTCTGAATCGGATTATTCTTTTCTGACGTTGTTTATCTCAATCAAATGGACATGAACGTGTTATATTAAGGATGGAAAAATGCAGGCTTTTACAAAACAGATAAACCGTAAATAAACATGCAAACATCAAATTACACCCTTAATGAAAGACGGGCTGGTATAAAGTTCTTCTGCTCTATGGCAACTGTAAATCTATCTTTATGCTTGTTTTAATGTTGACATTCATTTATTCATTCATTATCAAAGCAAAAACAGCCGACTGAAGACAGTTGAGCTGCTCAGCTGAGGTGTGACATCACTCCAAGATGACCCTCACAAACAGGGTAGGTGGTCAGAGGGGGGTCTGAAGCCAACCATATATATTTCCTCCCTGGCAGTGAGAATATGGACAGGATCCAGGAGTAATGCTGATTTTCTGGGGCATCTGTGATGATCAAGTTCAGCCAGTGACATCAGGAAGGTCCCACACATCATCTGCTGACCTTGCACAAAAACTGCATTGATGATCCTAATTAAGAATAAAATGAAACATAGTCTCATGTTTTCAGGCTACGTTTTTAACTGATGTTAATTGGATGAATTGTTTATAACTAAACGTTGCCTCCTTTTACTCCTGGCTTCTTTGCATTGCCGTCTTTCCTTTCTTCCTGGATTGTCAGTTTGTAGTGGTGGCTTTCATTATTCTGGGCTCGTCAGCAGTGTGAAGTTTCTCACCTTACAACACCAGCTGCAGGCTAATGGAGGAACAGGGCACCCTGATTTGGTAGTTTGTGTTTCATACTCAGAGTGTATAATCGACGAGGGTGATGGATTTGCCACAAAAATGAATCAAATGTAAAGAAATCTCCCTGTGGAGTTTAAAACATTTATAGCACGCAATTGAATTTGACCTATTGTTATTTATTCTTTGGCTATTTTTTTTATTTTTTATTTTTTGCATGGTTGACGTAGGAGTCCCATATTATAACACTTGAGGGAAATCAGAACGACTGGCCAGTGGTCTCCAGAATTAGAGTTTTTATCTTTCACTAGACTAACAACAATTAATAATACTTTCTTAATTAGACCTAACAAAAAGAATAATAAAAAAATAGAAGTGTCCTAGTGTGATGTTCCCTACGATATCTGACCTCGTTTTCTTTATTTTTGTATCCTAACCCTTAAAAAAAAAAAAAAAAAAAAAAAAAATTGATCCCCCATCTATCTATTTTTTTTTTAGTCTTTTATTTCCTCTGATCTTCTCCCGTTTTTTGTGCTTCTTTTTCCTTCGATGAATCTCTATTCCTTGTTCACCTTGAGGTTTCCTCTCCTCTCATCACCTCCTTCTCTTCTTCCTGTTGGTGAAAGTCATCCCTCGTTCAAAGTCAGGACTACAGAGAGATGTAGCTCTTGTGAACTGAACTGAACTGAACTGAACTGACACGTCACCAATACCATCCTCCTCTCCCCCAGTCTCCCTCCTCCTCCTCAGTAATCTGCGCATGTCCTTATAGATTCGATTGAAGGTCATCTTGTCGCTGTTTAAGAACCAAATAAGCTCCTGCTCAGAAATTCAAAGACCACCTGTGTTTTCTCTCTTTTAGTTAACTGCACAGCTGTGAGACTCATAAACTGGATAAAAAGGGACACTATGTTGCTAACTAGCATTAGCTTATCTGTCCATCCATCCCCAATGCTGATGTCACTAGCAAAAACAACATTTGAAATAAGTACAGCCAGAGCTGAAACAAGGACTACCAGACGTCCACCCGTAGCTCTGCTGGGAGCCTCAGCTAGCTGATGCTCAGCTAACTGACTGTGGCTGTGGAGGTCCAGGGAGATCAGTCAGAGTGGAGGTCCGAGCAAAGGTCAACCACCAGCTAGCGGTCCAGTTAGTCAAGCTGCCAGAGGTTTGGGCCAACCTGGAACATGGCTTGGCTGGAAGAGCCAGTTGCTCCAGTTCCTGCCAGGGCTAGCAGCTAGAGACCGTCTGACTGGATGTCCTCTGGTTCTGTCGTTAACAGCTCAACAAGCCATAATACACAGAAAATAATAAAAATAATAATAGTCGGGTCAACTAAAAATCTGTGATAAGTGATGACTAGCCCTTCGATGGCACTGAAATGCAGCTGTCTCTTATTATGAATAAATATATGGCTTTATATAATTTTACCTGATGAAATACAAAAAATTCCTTCTTGTACTACTGTTAATTATTGATCCTGCAGTAAAGAATTTGTTAGTAATGACGGGACTCTTTTTTGCAAGTAAAACCCATTCAGGCGTGAACGTTGCGTGAGTGAAAACCATGTAGTGTATTTATATAAGTGTGAAAGTGTCTCCCTAAGTGCTAGAACAGTCAATACTTCTTTAATTCCTTTGCATTACTAAGCTTTCTTTATGCTCAACACTCTATTGATGCTGCTGGACATCTTTGCCTCGTCTAATAGAAAAGAAAATTAATGGGGCAAATCAATCTTAATGACTCTAAATCCAGTAATAAAGAAGATGAGCCCTCAGTCAGTCAACCAGGCAGTTTTTATTTCACCTTCTCCTTCCCAAACGCTCTGAAATACTGTCGGATAGCACCTTGGGGACTCAGCGCACACAGTCCTTTTAGTATATGCTCATCCACTTTCATAATCCCTCTCATATTTCCACAAAACATCCAACAGCACGTGTGCTTACTCTCACTACAGGATGTGAAGTAACTGATACAGATTTATTCATTTATTTATTCACGTTTCCTGTCTACTCCCAGAGGTCTGCACAAGCGCGGGTTTACAGCGTGACCATCAGTGAAAATTGGATACCACAGATTTGTCCTTTTTCTTTTTTTCTTTCCTGGTTATTGGCTCATTAAATGAACATCTGCTGACACATCATCTTACACAGAAAAACTACAACCGAGTATCGCACAAGAAAGGTGGATTAAAATAAAGACAGAAATGTGATACTATTAATACTCAACTAAACTCCACTTATCATTTGCACTTTAGCCCTCCGTAGTCATCGACTAGGAGCCAGGCTTGCATTTAATGAATGATTAAATAATTTAATGACGATAACCAGATTGTGTATTGATGGGTATTTTAGCAGCAGGGTCATGTATTGATCAGCCTTTGATTATCATGTGGGTCAGTCATTCAACCAAGATCAATCTGGGTCCTTTAAAAAGCTTCCAGCCCAGGCCTCCTTTATTTCTCCATTTTAGTTTTTGAACCAAAGAACAAAGCGGGAAACATGTTAGTATTGGTCTAAGTCTTTAGGGAAAAAAGAGACATTTTGAAATATTGAGCTTGTATTGGGGGTTTTTAAATGGGAATTTCACCTCTTTGAACAGGTATATTTAGTTTGGTAGTTAAAAACCACAGCACAAGTAATTAAAAAAAAATATTAAATATATATGAAATAGAACAGAGGTGAGTACCATTCTGTCCAGTATGACTCAAGTATCATATATTTCAAAACTGCATCGCCTGTCAATACCTGCATTGTTTTTTTTTCTTAAGTTGCCATTAAAATCTCCACAAAACTGAGCATATCTGTTAATTAAACACTCTAACTGCATTAACATGGATTCAAATGACCTGTGAACAAAAAGAGGTCAAATTGCTAATGTTCATCATTGCAAACGTACATCTGAGTGTCAGTACAGTGGGACTGTCATGGCGTTGCTCAGTTCCTGACATCCAGAAACTCCCCTGTCTGTATTTATCTAATCTATTCACTGACTTAATGACATTTTCCATCCAGGGCGAGGAGAAGTGTTTTGGAAAAGAAATGGGAGGTATTTTTCTTCTATAGTCAACCATACTCAGCTCTTTCTTGGGGTTGGACGTTTGTTTGTGCTGTGTCTATTTGCATGTCTGCATCATGGCCACAGTGGCAAATAACTACCAGAAAAACCTAAAAGAAAATGTGTTGCAAGACTTCACAAACACAAGGAATATTGGAGGATATATAACCAACTAAGAAAAAAAAAAACAGTGGGCATGCAATTGCTCCACTAAACGTGGTCTGTTGAGATCAAAGTAAAAGGTTTTTGGCTTTGAAGAGCTTGAAGGGCTTTTATTTTTAGATGAACGTGCTCAAACTACTACAGCTGAATATGGGGCTACATGCATTTTAAACTCTTTGGAGTGCATGGCATCATTAATGACTCATCTGTTAATAAAACAGCATAGTTGCTAACGAAGACAATCCTAATTGGAAACGTGTGGCGGAGGAGTAATATTCCAGCATGATGAATCCAACGCAACACAACTCCTCCTGAAAAGATAAAAGCAAGTCTACATTTTTACAACACTGGCAATCCCCCAGACTGAGGACAATTGACTTTCATCAAAAACATGCAGAGTGTGTTTTTTTTTTATTTTTTATTATGAAATATTTCAGACATTGAAACAGTTTTGAATGGTTTCGGGTGATTCCACAGATTCAGGGTGTTTTCAGTTCTGTTGTATGCTGCAACTACAGCCGACCGTATACTCCAGTGAACTTATCAATAATGTTTAAGGGTGTGTGTGTGTGTTTCTGTGTGCTTTCAATGCAGCCCCTGTCAGGAGAAGTGCCTCTAATAGGATCACTGTGGAATTGTTTTCAGTGCAATGCACACTGGGAACAATCTGGACCAGACAGAGCCAAAGCATTAAACCGAAGGATGCGACCATTACTTCCATGTCCTCTTCATAGTTATATATGGAATTATTCAGGAAACAAAAACACCCAAGGATCATCTATAAAAGTGCATCCATCAGATTCAACTCAAAAGGTTTGGATTATTAAAATGAGTCGGGTGGTTTTAATGGATGCATTTTGCTACCCTGGTTGCATCTTTGTCCACACCTTAGGTGCACCCTCCCATCTTTACCCACAAATCTCTGCTTCAGCTTTATTTATTTGTCTGCTTCTTTGAGTTGAATGTTTCTAATTGGGTTTCGTTAACCAGATAATGTGTCAGATTCATCAAAGACACAGCCTCATATCCATATGAAGGAACGTATTCATACATTTTAAGAGATATACCAATCATATTTTGGCTCATTAACTTTTGCTCATTAAGCAGCTGAATATCAAGCAACTGAAACTAAAATAGGGACTTAGAAAGATGCATTAGCTGAGAGAATCATCCTTCCCAGGGTAATATATGTGACAGCCTGAGGAAGTGGCTGGTGAACATTATAAAAAGTAATTAACTAGCTCTTATTTTTAGCTAATTGGTGATTGGAAGTTTGATAGTCGCCACATGGCTACGGTTTTCGTGCCGTTGCTGCATAGTACACTAGTAAGAGGATTCTTTTGTAAAAGCATATGATATTCAACTTTAAACTTAGAGGATGCAATATGGATGCCTGTTTTTTTGTTGTTATTTGTTTTTTTTTTTTTTTTTTAATTGAGCACTCTGGCATTGTTGGCTTTCTAGAGTCAGTCAATACAGCCAAGATAAGAGACTGAACAGAATAGAATCACATTAACACATCCGGCATGACCGTAGTATAGCTAAAAGACAGAGCATATACTCTATCATTATGTAAAATTCCTGGTGCCAACATATTTCATACAGTCACTTTGTGTTTTTTGTTTCTCATTAGCCTCTCTCACACAGCGGTGCCACAGCAAGGCTCAGTGGTAGACGAACCTTCGTCATACAATAAATGACCAATCAAATGTCTTCCTGCATGCTACTGAAGTAAGCAGCGTGCTTTGAAACAGCCCAGCCCCCCATGTTTACGATCTCCTTGCGATGAGCATCATCAGTGTAGCCACAATTTGCTTGGCTGATGTGTGAAAAGTTGAAAATTCCCCAACTTTTGAGAGAAGCAACGCTGACAGTACGAAGCCTGGAAGCCACAGTTCAGTTCAGCAATGCTTACAGCAGCCCAGAGGAAATGAATGGACAGCGATGCTGAAGATGCTTCCAAAGAATACCTGTGAGAGACCAGTTACCGAGACATGCAGAGTTAGCCTGTACGCTAAAAATTAAGATTCACAGCAACAGCTCCAAAAGACATAGCATATCATGGAGACATATTCCTTTAAAAAGTGCCTGGGATGATTTTAATAATGTGCAAATGTTCTACTTACAAGAGCTGCTAATTTGTTTGACTGGAAACTTTTAACTATCAAAGAATTGTAATATAGTATTAATTTAGACAGTATAGACTTGCATTAAAATAGTATTGTATTAGAATAAGAATAAATATTGAATAAAATTTTATGTACAAACACAAGCCTGGGAATGGTCTTTAAGCTGATTTTTGGAATAGTTGGATGAAAACAGTAGGTTTAAGGTTCAGCTATGAGTTAAAGGCACTGCATGTATCAGTACCGTGTCACACTAAACAGGGGGCAGCATATCACAAGAACATTCATGAGTCTGCTCCTGCTGTAAGACACAACAAAGTGCAAAGTTGGGGATGAATTAAAAGCCATTTGTAAAGGAAAAGTCATTAAATGGTGTGTTGTGTTTATAGTGTCCCCTCCTTGCTCTGTGCTGTTCTTTTCTTAAAGGTGACATCAGCCAATTTCTTGCTCTCTCACTGGCTGTAGTTGCATGACGATTTCCCTGATAGCTTCAGACATTTGGCATGCAAAAATATCCACCAGCAGTTGGAAACGGCTCCCTGATAAGCATTGGTTATTCAGTCAAATAGTAAATCTCGATAATTAACTGAAGAAAGGGTTTTTAGATACTATAACTATGTAAATTGAAACACCATACTGATTATTTACCCTGTACTTTAATAATTTCCCTGTACTTTAATATTCTCATGTATTATCTCAAAGCAGGTACATTTTTCCCTCTTATTAAAATTTGCTATGATTTCTTGAAGTATTGAAAACAGATTTTTTAAAAAAAAGATACGACACATTTTGATCAAGAAGCCACATCACAAAAGTTCAAAATAGTGTTACTGCTTTTCACTATCCTTCTCTGATGTACATTATGTGATACTGGGTGGAAATAAAAAATGTGACAGCATTGTGTTCTGTTTATTCATGTTAGTTTTTGAGATGTTTTAATACAACCAATTGAATGTTTTTAAGCAAAGGGGGGAAAAAAGTTTTTTTTCTTTGCATCATACGTAACTGTGAAAGGCAAACCAGAATCCACATGATTAACATCTAGCACTTTAATCATAATTATGAAATTACATCAATGCTCATGTTGATGTTCTATATAGAACATATTGTACTGTGCATTTAGATCCCACATGAGCATGAAATGTGCAATATATTGTACATTATTTGTTAGCTGTGGACCATTTCCCATTTCCATAAATTAATTTTAATCTTAATTAAAAATGCAAGAAAAGCAGGCAAACCTTCACAATCAAAATACACATACAATACAGAAAACAGTGCCTTTGAGAAATCATGCATAAATGAATAAATAAATATATTCTGCATTATACAAAGAATTCATTAGCTTTCACCTTTGTACTCTAGCTGCTGTTACAGTAAACTGATTTATATTCTGAGTTGAGCAGAGAATTTAAGATCGGTGAAGAACGCCAGCTAAATACAAAAAAAATAGTCAAGTTAAAGTCAGTCTGAGTGATGGTTTGCATCAGATGACTCCTTAACGTCAAGGTAACTCTTCACATCCTCATTCTTTACCTAGCGACGTCTGAGGTCCTTCACTTTTCCAAACATAGGTTTTCTGCAAGTGTGTTTACAGCACAAGGACATCCATACGTGTGTCAGTGTGCATGAGTATGCGTGTCTGCACTTTATGTGGGTGCAAATGCAGTGTGTTCTTGTGCGTGGATTTCCGACACCCTGCTACTACTCCCAGCATCTAACATATCTTCAACGTGTCCTCAAGGTCACAAATCAGGCCAGGTGGCCATTTAGAAAGATTAAAGAGACATTCCCAAAGAAGAGACACATTTGATTTATTATGTTTTATCTATGCTATGGAAGGGCAGCGGTAGGAAGTTATAAGGCTGGGATTTCAGCACACCCCCAAGAGATTTTAAGCAGCACTCAAAATCTCTCTGAAACCCTTCTAAATGTTACACACCAAAATGACAGTGAAACTGGAGAAGGGGGGTGATAGGGATGGAAGCAGGAGCGAGAGAGAGAGAGAGAGAAGAAGGTAAAAGGCAGAGTGTAAGCAAGACAGAGATATTAAATCCTCACTAGACTCCTTTGACAGATGCTCGCTGGGGCAGCATGCCAGGGCGGGACAGTCTTAAGGTGACAGGCTCTGCCATAGTGAACAAAATTGATAATGCCATATGGCGAGAAGAGAGCCTTGTTTGTGGATTCTAGTCACGGATCCTCAAATGAGGAATAATCCCCCTGCTGCTGCTGTAGGTTTTACTGTCCTAAGTGTACAGGGAGGGGAGAGGAAAAGAGAATGGGATGAAGGTGGAGACGGAGATGGGAGGAGGGCCATGCTGCCACAATGAAGATGACCTCCCCCCCACCCCCCACCCCGCTTCTTGTCGAGCGCATCCTCCTTCCATCTCCTATCTGTGCAGCTTCCTAGATAGTTACACAAGAGCTGACATAACTATTCTTTGTGCTACTAAAATCCGATAAAACATGTTGGGATTTTACAAGAAAGCAAGGCAAGCGCCGCCGAGGATCCCTCGTGCATACAGACTGCAGCGCAGGGATTGTGTATTGTTACAGCTGACACAGAAGCTTTACAGAGATGGCGACTATGAAAAAATGCCGACTCACAGTTACCTTTTCCCCAGGTACAAAGGGGGTCCAGAGACGAGACGAGGTGGTGGGTTTATTCTGTGGCGAACAGCAATTAATTGGGAATGTGCAGCTCCAGGAGCAGGGAGGTTAGACGCAAATGGAGCCCTGCCTGGAAAAGCCGCTTGCTTTAATTGTTTGATTGATTGGCCACAACTGCAAGGCATATTTCTGAAGCCCCACTGCACCGATCAATGACTCAATAAGAGGCTCGCCAAATCTCACAGCTTCCCGGCCTCACAATTCAATTATGTGGAGGCTTTGGTGGCCTCTGCCTGCAATCATGTTACAGACACTGGAGACAAGTTTCTCTTGCCCCCCACTCTTATTTTCCATTGAACTGGGAGCAGATACATGCTAGGTGAAGAGCTGGGTGTCTGGAGGAGGGAAGGGGTTGAGAGGAAGTTGCAAAGGGGGCATGGGGGTTGGCTTTATTAGATTGGTAACAGACACTACATACTGTATTGGACACAAATCAAGTTACCCTCCTAATCTGTCATTTAAACAAATTATCTTGGGTGGTGATGCATCAGCAGTATCACTCATCCCCAGGGGGTTGAGGTGAGGGGGAGGGATGGAGGAATGGAGAAAGGGAGGGGTAGAGATGGAGGGCTGGGTTTAATAGAGACACAGGAGAGACTGATACTTCAGCTGAGGGAAGGAAACGCAGTGTATGATGATGCTTTTAGAATTCATCAGCATACGATGGGTATCACGCTTTATTTATTTTATTTAAAAGGGACCGTGTACAACTGTTATCATGAATGTTGGAATTTAATGCATCATAACAGAGTTAGCGTTAGACTAATTTACATCCGCAGTTCCCTGTGGATGTAAATTAGCTAGAATCATAAAAAAAATCTCCAATCAGTGGCTGTAATGTTAAAATTTAGATTTGAAACTACTAATAGAACCACATCTCTTTATGTTATCTGGTGACCTGTCCAATTGTGTGGTAGCTTTAAGTGGTCCAAATGTTGAGTGTAATTATGTGCAGATGCAGTTCTAGTAGATCTTAATGGAAGTAGATTTAATAGAAGACAAAGTCTAATAAACAGCCTTGAGCCAAGCAATTTTAAATTTTATAAACTAAAGAGCTGAAAGAAGTTTGAAGTTCCCAGAACTCAGGACTATATTTCAATATTTTTAGTGTTTTCTTGTACATTTAATCTAGAAAATTAATAATAGTTTCCCCCAGCCTGAGCCCAACAGGTAATGCAGTATGAGATATGTGACAAATAATCAAACCATGCATAAATATTTTTCCACTGGATCTAAAGAAACAAAAGATCTAATCCATCTAAAATTTGCCAAATTGTACTAAATACTTTTTTTTGTCATTTTTTTAGATATGTTTCTTGAAATTCAGATTTGTGTGTAGATATCTGAATGCAGACACTTTATCAATTCATTCGCTTTAATTAAAATGCTTTCCGCATTTGGAGTTTTCACACTACATTTAGAAATTACTTTTGTCTCCCTAATAAGCTGAAAAAGAACTGTTCAAGCAATTAAATCACATCTTTCCATGGGTTTTTGTATGTTTTTCAGGTTCCAACTGAATGGTTTTTGCATTAGTATATAAAACAGCATAATTTGCATATAGTTGTAATTGTACACCATGACAGTGCTGAGAAAGAACACTAATAACCTGAACAATAAAAGGTCAAACACAGGTCCTTGAGGTACTCCCTTTGTGCACCCCAGACTTCCTGGACCTTACTCCTTAGCTTTAACGCATTGCATCCTTTTGGACTGATATAAGGATGATATAACACCCATGTCAGTGTTTTCCCTGAGAAAATTAAAACTTACATGTTGAGAAACAAGAAAGTCATCCATTAACTGCAAATGCCTAGAAAAACAGAGCCAGAAAGATTTTATTTAGTCTGTTACATGCAAAATGGCTGTTGCCATTTTTAGCATGTGACACAGGCAAGACTAAGAATTAAAAAAAAGTTAGTATAAATAATCCTAAAATGACAAGATTAGACCTGAAGAAATATGTGCTTGGCTTTTAATATGTCTGACAAGTCTGACATGTTTAGTCCAGGTCAGGGTCAAGGGTGAAGCCATCACCACTGAGAACTCACAGCTTCACTGCACACATAAAGACAAACAGACCAAGAAACGCAAATGTAGTTACGAGGTTAAAGGGCAGCAGAAATACAAATAAAAATAGCTGCAATCACAAATGAACTGCAATACAACACTATCATTTATCTTAAGCTGAAGCTACAACTCCAATATGTTGAGGAACATACCAGTCTGGTACCAGTGTGTATAAAATGCATTAAAGGGGATGTCAATTTTATTTTAAAGATGACGCATTTTCTGAATGTATTAAATATCTGACTGTGACTGTGACTGTGACATGCTTTGATCATACTTTGATCGGCAACTCAATTCAACTTCACCCCCACTCTTCTGCAGAGTTGTTTTATTTAAAATCAGAGTTGCAGCTTTGCGCTTCAACCCTGATTTTGACAACAAATGTGACATGATGTGAAGTTGGGTGAAGACAAAGATTGGGAGGCTCTGAATGAGAATTTTTTTGACCTCAGCACCCCAAACAAGCGATAGGATCTGTTATGCTGTTGAATATTTGAGATGGTAATCACTCAAACATATGCCCTCACATGCATGTGTTTGGGTGTCCCCTTAGAAAAACAGTAAATATGTATCATATCTTTGTTATCACCTGCAAATAAGTAACCCAACCAATCATATTGCATAATAAGTGCTATTACTTAAATATATTCTCTATTTATTCTCAGCCTGTTTCTGCCGTGATCATCCCAGACCCATTTGTCTGTCTGTCTGCATATTCTGTGGGAATTGTGAATTTTAATCACATGAAATGTGGTTTTAACCTCACAAAATGAGGGTTTATTCTTTAACTAGTTCAAACTGTGAAAATGCTAAAACAACCTGCCGATCAGAGTAAGCAGCCACATAGTAGTGTGTGAAGTGACTTTTAGATCAAGACAGGTTTCAGAAGCTCCTCTTTTGACCCACCTGATCCCTGGAGCTCTGCTCGGAGTCCTGGCTCCTCCCATCTTCCCTCCCTTTAACTGTCCCTGTGTCTGACCATGGGATGCTGAGCGCACGCTATCAAATATGCTGACTCAGAGATGCAAAGCATCAAGGGGCAAAGGTCAGTTTTAAATCTATGACCCCTCTATTTACGCGACTCCAGCTTCCTCAGCAGAGCTCCTTTCCTTGTAGGTGCATTGATCTTTCATGAAGTACGGCATCCATTACATAGCTCCACCCATTCGTTATCGTAAGTAACAATAATTGGTTTGACAAGGATTGTTTAAGCTCTGACTTTGAATCACTCATTGCAAGGCCATTAGAGATCACTGGCGACTGATAATGCCTGACCAAAGGTGTGGTGCTGTTGCACTCCACTAGAACATCGCTGTTACCTTTTTTCTTCAGGTAAGAATATTAACTCGAATAATTCAACTATAATTCATACATATATCTACATGTCACGGTTTGTGTTGAAGGTACGACCCAAATGCAGGAGTTGCCAAAAAAAAAAAAAAGATTCTTTATTAACAAAAAAAAATGAAAATTCCAAACATGGAACCAGGAAAGGAGATGGGCAGCGACAACAGGACAAACAGACAAACCGGCAAACAGAAAAAGAAAGACAGAACACGGGGGAAGTAAAGGTACACAGCAACAAAGACGAGTCAGACCTTCAAAGGAAAACAGGAAACACAGTAGACTAAGACAGGGGAGACGAGAACACTAACTAAACACAGAAGAAAATAAAGAAGAAAAACCAGGAATGTCCTGCCAATATCGACCCAGACCATAATACTACACATTAATGATCCAGTCAAGGTTTTAAATCAAGATAGCCAATAAAAACAAACACAACAATTAAAGTTGACATCGTTGCATTTAAAATGGTTGATTCTTAAAGTTAACTATGTGGCATGCAAGACATATTTCACCAAAACTGCCAACCACTTTCTTTTTTCCCTTATAGTCTATTAGTTTGCAACAAAGATAATGAGGTAACAAAAATACTTTTCAAGTGTTGGAGCATTTTTTTTTTTTAATTACAATGATGAAGTAGAATCAGACAGTAATAATAATTTAGCTCTAGCCAGTCCACTTATCTCTTATCTAAACGAACTAATGACAGCAAGTGTTATTACCACTGTCTTTAGGTAACAGGGCATAATATAGACGAATATACAATGAGAAAATATCATAAAATAGCTGTGCAATATTGCAATCAACCAATAGATCAACTCAAATAAAAGCAGAAAGTCTATAAAACTTAGTGTAAAAAGAGCTTTAAAAAGGTCACTGATTCTGCTGAGCTGGTATCTGGTTCTGCAGGTTCTGTGTCCAAGTATCTCAGTCGAGGTCCAGGCTAATATGGTTTTACAAAGTTAGACAATGAGAAGGAGAGATGCCAGGAAAATCATGCTTTAAAGTGTCTTTTGGAATTAATTTTGTTCTTTTTTGGTGTAGTAAATTGGGTGGTTGCTGCAGAGAATTTGTGAAACCTTGGACTGCACCATTTCCTTTCAGAAGAGGGGGAGGGTGGAAGTTTTAGAAGAATGGAAGCGGTTTAAATTGTATAGTTTAAGGTTTTCATTAGTTTTGTAGTTTTTTTTTTATTGAAAAAGACGCTTGATTTGTTAAAACAGTGAATTGATTTGTCTTGTAATTGTTTTAGTTTATTTTTTCAGGTCTCTGCCTGTCTATCAATGTTTGCTTTGTGTCATGTTGTCAGTTAGGTCACTTCATGCTGTTAGTTTTTTACCTGTCTGGCGTTTAGTTCAGTTGTGTTACTTTGAACCTCTTTATGAGGCCCAGCCTTCGATTTGGAGAATTAATCTGGAAGTTTGTTGATTATTTTTGACAAAATATTTTAATATAATTATGGTTGAAGTTGGGAGAGGAGCTAGTTCTCCTTGTTTTGATCATGTTATTTTAAATATCAGCAGAAAATGTTGTGACTTTAATATGCATTTTATTTACATTCTCATGCAGTTTTTTTAATCTACTTTTTTCTATCCTTTTCATCGTAATGCCTTCGTAAAGCACTTTGAGTTGCCTTTGTGTATAAAATGTGCTATAAAAACAAACTTGCCTTCCCACCTAAAGAATTCATGAGAACCCACTTCCATGGGGTGATGTCTGTAAATTTCTTTGTACAAGAATTAAAGCGTTCCAAATGTTGTTCTTTAAGTATATGAAAACAGAACTATGGTTTCTAAATTTTATGTCAAATATAACTAATAGAAAAACAGCCACTGCAAGAAAAACATCTGCATAAATGAGTGCTGTAGTATAGATCTTTATTCCAGATATTCCTATTGTATTATTACAAATATGGATATCTTCTATCCCAGGAATCATGGATGTGCCTTGTAAATATTTCTGACGCTTGTTTTTAGCACCGCTGAGGTAATGACACATCAGGACAAAGAGGAACAATTATGTTAAGAAGACGATGATGTCATATCAAAGCAATTTGATTACAGCTGGAGGTTGTGACTCATCCATCACTGATCTTTCCTAAAACACCCAGCAACACATCAGCATCTCTGTTCCCTGAAACTGGAGTGAGAGAAACGGAGGAGTTTCCCCACGAGATCTGCTGCTTGGGACTTCTGTCGCTCTGGAAGTTCTACATGCATTAGATTAATTAAGCAGCTCCACAGGCAGAGCGATGAACAACAACTCTGTTGACAAATGAGACCCCCACCCCCACAATTAATTGAACAAGTTAGTCATTTTTTGGCATTATTTCTATCCTGATGATCACGTTCTTAATCTTTCCTCATGAGTAGCTATCAGAGTTGAAAGCAGCTCAGCACCCAGCCCAATCACAGACCCCAGAGTGAAATTGCATGTTTGATGCAGCGGGACCTGTTTTGTAAGTGCAGTGGTTAGTATTTATGTATGTGTGCATGAGCGCGTGTGTTCCTCTCCAAACCAATCTCAGTCCAAGTGGCTGGTGAAATATGAATGTCTGATTCAAACACTCTGCAGGGCCTCAGCAGTCACTGTCTTATCGTGATGAGCTCTGACAAGGGAATTCAGGGACAATAGGTTTGCTTGAAAAGTCATTTCTGCTGCCATTAATCGTCTGTCATCCCATGCTGACTGGCAGCAGGACAGACGGCAACGCTAAAGACTGAGGTGGATACAGTTTGATCCAGTAAAAAAAGGAGTTCATCGAATTTAAGCACTTTTCAATCAAAGACTGCACCTGCAACATTTTTCTAAATATCAGGAACAAGTTCAGTCTCTTAAAAAAAAAGTCTTAAAAAGAGTTTTTAACAGCCCATTTTTTTTACCAAGTTGTGCTGCACAGTTTAGTACAGAACACAATTATTTCTGTTTCCATCATCCTAACTGAGTCATACAGACCAAAACTGAGCGGTACTGCACCGTGAAAATGTGGCTTAAACTTCAGGTTTGCAGGGTTGTGGAGTGATTTAACAGAACAGGGTTTTAAATTAAGGCTGAGAAAGTGAGAATAAGTCAAAAATTCCAAGAAAGGTGAGGTAAAGGGGAAGTCAACGCAGGGAACCGGAACAGAAACAATCACAATAGATAGTCACAGAATGATGGTGAATGTCTATAATGAGACACAGGAGTTGACAATTCAGACAGGAGATCAGAGAAAAAGATATAAAGGTAACTTTTTGAGGAGAAAATCCTTTCACAGCATTAAATTTCTGGTGAGAATGATTTTTCATTTCTGTCACCTTAGGGTGACATTTAACCCTTTAGGCGCCGGAGTTTTTTCAAGAAAATATACAATTTTGATATCAAGATTTCAAAAGGCTCTAACTTGAAAGCAGTTAGGGATAAAGGTATACTGTCAATGAGAAAATTATTCAGTATGACTCAAAGTCTGTGATGGGAGTGAATTATTCATCTAACTAGCATATTATGATGTCATAAGGTGGCGGCCATATTGGAAAATGTTCTCTTTTGATATCAAGGTTTCAAAAGGCTATAACTTTAAAGTGGTTTGAGATAAAGGCAGACTGTAAATGAGAAATATCTTCAGTATGAACCAAAAATTGGAATGGAAGTAGATTTGTCATCTAATTTGATTATTGTGACATCACCATCTACCTGCTCGGTAGTCCTCATTTCCAGATTTTTCCTCAAGCCACATTCACAGTGAAAGGATTTCATTTCAGGGACAATCACATCATAAAATCATGAAATCTGGAGTTTGGTTTCAATATTTCCCTCTCAAAGAACTGGTGGCCTTTTCTATTTGTTTAATTGGTGATGAGGCTCCAGAATTCATCGTTTGGAAAGGGGATGAAATCAATGGGGTCAGAATTTGTCAGATCGTCTCCACCATAAGCAACAGGCTCATCAAAACTTAGGCTCCACTTTTGATACTCTTCCTCTTCTCTCAAGAACTCTCAGCCGCCATCATCATCATCATCATCATCATCATCATCATCATCATCATCACCGTGATTTCCAGTGCGCCATTAGCGGTGTGTTTTTTTCCCGCGGCTTCTCCCACGTTGCCCGGATAACCGCGGTTGTTTTCATCCTCGCTACATTTTTCCATATTTGTGGTGTTATGAGTCCCCCTGACACCTCGACCTGCTTGGCGATCGCAGAATGCTTCCACCCCGGCCACGCTGAGGTGAAGTATCCGATATACAATGTGCTGATTGTGGACTATGGCGCGCAGACTCGCCGTCACTACTAATGTCAGTTTCTGCTTCACTGGACGACTGCATGTCTTCCTCCTCTGAAATGGAGTTAGCCAGAATCTGACAAAGTACTTCGTGGACGGTAAACCGACGTCTTGACATCGTGAGTAAATAAAAAATCACTCTTTCGCTGTTCTGCTCTCACTACGCTCAGCATTTCTACCACTGCTGGCTGGTAGGGTGCCGGAGGGTGTTTTTCAACTCATTTTACGCTAAAACTTTGAATAGCGCCACCACCAAAAATAGTTCTCAGATTACAGGCACACATGTCCGTCATCTCCTGGTGAAGATTCAGCTTCACATTTATAGACACAGCCCGTTTTATATAGCAATGTTGCTTGTCGCAATATTGCTACTTTGGCGCTTAAAGGGTTAATTCTATGCAAAACGTTTTATTAAATTATTATTATTATTAAACCTGCTTATAAAAGTGAGGAGTTTTTCCATGATTTAATTGTTATATTAAGGATACCAAAGTCAACTCAAATAAAAGCAGAAAGTCTAAATAGTCAAAGGCACCGTAATTCAGTTTGACTGATCCCAGCAACACTCTTGAACTGTAGCTTCCATACTGGACTATATTATTCTTATACATTCAATTTGAGTCAGTTTGAGTCTCCATTTGTTTGACCTCCTTAAACATTTCCGTTATGAACTTTTGCACACTCTGGAAACATAAGTGTTGTCTGCATCAGTAAATCTGTGAATACGCACCTATCAGGATTAGTTACACCTGGATTGATTTAGCCATGTCTTCTCATCCAGGCTTTGCATTCGTGCAACAGATTAAGATAAAATGAAGTTCTCCTGCAAAGTAATCTGCCCATTAAACGTAGTTCAGTCAAAGAAAAATAAAAGTTACCAGAAAAATGTACTTCCAGTTCCACCAGTAGTTCTTAGTATCTCTTCCAGTAATTCAAATAGCATATAAATGGATAACAGAGAGTCTTTAGTTGTAATCAATAGACTGTATATTTACTGGACAAACCTTCCTGTAACATCACACATTTTTCTACAGAGTGGTTTTCTTTTACCTCCTACTGTGTGGTGCCACGGTGCAGGAGGGCAACATCCTCATTTCAAGTGTTGCTACCCAAACGGGCGTTGCCAGAGCTGAAATCAGGACTAGCAGAGCTCTGCTGGGGACCCGCCAGCTGTCTACCCCCCCACCCCCACCCCCCCACAAGTCCCAGCAGACTTCCGCTTGAAAGCGTCATGCAATGATCTTCTGTGGCTCCTACAGCCAAAGCATGTTTGAGAGACTGCAGAGCTGCTGACGGGCAGCCAAGCCAGGACTTCCTGTTTTAAATGTCATTTTGGTGGCAACATCAGAAATTACCACTGTGTGTCGCTGACACTAAGATAGCGTGGCTGCTTAGCTAAGCTTGGTCCTCAGACCCTTCCAGAACAACACACAGCCAGTCAGGATGGTTTTGCTAGGTTTTTATTCACGGGTCAATAGTCAATAAAATGCTAAGAGAACAGGAAGTAAAATTATAACAGCCAGCTATTGGCTAGCTGTCAATCAAATGCCCGGACTGCTATATTTTATTGCTTTCTATAATTTGACCTCATTTCGTACAAATAAATTCATAGCCTGTACAGTTGTCATGGATGTAAAATCTAACTACAGAGACCAAAACTGTGTGTAAGTATGTTTATTTCTGTTGCAAAATTGTGGGGATTGTTTCTGTTTTGGAGCCAGCGCTTAGTGGTCAGCTGATGAAATGTCATTTTTGTTACTTCCTAGCTGTGAAGTGGGCATGTTGGCTTGTTGTAATTATTTGTGGTCCCGGATAATATTGTCTCTCAGTGTCCTTTTGATGGGGAAAAAAAGGTCATTTCCTGCTCTATGCAGCAGTTCATCGACGTGCACTCACATCATCCCTGCCCTCTCCTTTCCAGCTCTGCTACCGTTCAGGAACTCAGAAATTCAACGACGGGATACAGGATGCTCTGTGTGGCATTTAAATCAAATTTAAACCCCCGAAAATAAGCATTACATTTATTGCGGTTGGCATGCAGTGGGCGCTTGATGACACATCTCCACCTGCTGTGTTGGCATGAGGCCTGGCTGAGGTGTGAGAGCAATACTGAACCAAAGGACACTGCAGAATGGAAAACACCTGTCTGGCTTGCTTACACAGACCACAGGACCGCATCGAGAGCCACTCAGGTCAGGTACTTAAAATATCCCCGACATGCCTAATGTAGTATTATGTGTCTCAAAAATTGTGTTTTGTATGTGGCATAAGCATTATGAATGAAGTTTAGAGTGGGCTTTTTACATCCTTATTGCATTTCTCCCCTTTCTTTCAGCTCTGTTGTCTTATTTCTCAGTCTTCGTCTGAAATTCTTTTCTTCTCTGTCTTTGAGACAGAGGTTGCACAGGCGGCTGACCGGGCCAGTCCAGAACCAGAAAGCACAGGGACTCTTTAAACCTCCATGCCGGCCCTGGATGAAAAGCTGCCCTCCCTTTTTGTCTGATCTGAGAATGAGACCGTTGCCGATGTTTTAGCTGCATTGCAGTCATCCTGAACGCATCCATATATCACTGGGGAAAAGAAGAAAGACCAAAGAACAAAAGGCAGCTCAGGACAGGACTGGAACTGACAAAAAAAAAAAAAGAAAGAAAAAAAAAGACAAAGGATTTCATACAAAGTCAGTTTCAGTGTTTTGACATTTCTCATCGTCATCCAGTAAACTACAGAACGATTCGTCTAAGCTGCCAGTATAACCGGGGCTACAGACAGGATTCATCCACATGCAGCTCCTCCAAATCAAATCATCCCTCATAAACTATTTATGTATAAAATTTTCCCTAACACGCTCATTCACTCCTCTATTGATCTGACTCATTTCACTATTCATGGCGATCAATATGCAGGGCGACACATATAACATTCCTGCAGTCTGGAGCTAAAGAGACGGCAGCCACTAGCTTCATTTTGAGGAGAAGAACTCCAGCAGGTGTATCCTGACGCCCTGTGGGGGAGAATTAAATAAGAAAGACCTTAAACCACCAGACAGCTGACCTATAATCCTGCAAGTGGGCCATGGGTGGCGAGGGGAAAGGACGGAGAGAAAAAGCTGAAGGAGGTGTAAGACAGAAAAGAATAATCATAAGAGAGGTCAACTCAGATGGGAGGGAAAAAACAGACAGACAGTGGAGTAAAAAAAGAGACAGAACAAACACACCCACATGCTGAGATGTGTTGTTTGGCCCACTTTTAGATCATATAAATGTCTGGTTTGAATGGCCCTAATCCTCTCACCGAGACTGACACCGTTCCTGCCCTCCTGATGTAAATTAGATTTTTTTTTCCCCTCCTCTCTTTTCCACTTTCACATGACAACAGGTTAATGGAGGACGCGTAAACAATGGTGTTTTTCTCTTGGATAAAAATGCTTTTATCCTTTGGACAATTATCGGAGGCAGCCGCTGCAGTCAGGAGTGAAAAATAACCAAGCTGCAGAGAAGCAAAATGGAACAAATGACGTTTGGTGCTGTGAGAAAGTATTAAATTGGACCAAAAGATGCAAATAACAGTGAACTTGAGCTGTGAATGTGATTAAAGAGTGAGTGCTGAAATGCGTAATGTTTAACCTACATACCATATCTCCAGTGATTTCCTCTTAGAAAGTCCCTCTTATCTGCTAATTGACCTTGGTAATCCCTCAATCACACATGTACTGCGCGCTGGCCGTTTTTAATGAACGCCAAATGAGAAACAGTGCTACAAAACAAATGACCGTCCATACTGTGTGCCAAAAGGCAAGTGTCAGGTTTGTCTACATCTCTCTGAACCCACCTAGCAAGGTTTTGGAGTTTACCAAATGAAGGGAAAATTAATTTCTCCTTTTTATGCCTAGAAAATCCCAGCTAGTGATCTGAAGTTGCGGCTTAAACTACATTAAAATAATTTAAATAAACCACCGTCTCAGTGCCTTTATCTGTGAGTGAGAAAATTCAGCTGCCTTGAAAAGCTGTGATTAAAGTAGAGGTCCAGTATTATACTATTTTGAAGGCAACTTATCCTGATGTACTAGTTTGACATAGACCAGGGGTGTCAGACTCATTTTCACTGAGGGCCAGATTGACAGCATGAATGTAACAAAATACAATATAAATCAAAATAAAATTAAACTACACCTTATTATAAATGTTAAATAATCGTTTCTGTATTCAAGTTTCAAATATTTAAGTCATTATTATATTAAACTCAGGGTTTGTGGTTGTAAGAGTATCCATTACCTTGGTTTTAGAAGTGGAAGTGATTCTTTGTTTTTCTTGCAGGCTAAATTTAGCATACTTAGCTCCGTGTTTGCTGTCAAAATGCAGATGTAGATTAAACCTTTTCACGACTGACACACATTACACAAAAGTTTTACTTTTGTGCATAAATTTTCTTTTCTTGGACATGTTGGGGTTAGTTAGTAAAAGGTTTTTCTTAAGTCCATCAGTTCTGAAAAATCGTCTTGCTCATAGCTGCCGTTGTCATTGTGAGTAACGACGAAATGCATGATGGGAGATGTAGTTTATTGTCAATATGTGCTTTAAAGCACTGTAAGCTTATTTTAAGTTTTAAAATATTGGTTTAAATTTTAAGCCAATAATCCCCAAGCTCTTGAGGGCCACATAAAATGACGTGACGAAGCCACATTTGGCCCGCGGGCCTTGTGTTGGACACATGTGATGTAGACCGTAACTCATAAAAAAAAAAAACAACAAAAAAAAAAAAAGTAAACATGGTTTTCTAGATTGCACAGCCTCTTTCTTGACTATTACTGAACATCTTCCATAACCCTCAATCCTATTCCCAACATTCCCACTCTGTAGATATTGATTACCTTTGACCAGTAACTGCTGTATTACAGGTGTGGACCAATCAAATGTTGACTACGGAAGGAGTGCCAGGCACATGAGTTGATCAACACACCTCTTTTCTGTGCATCAGAATCAGAATCAAATCAAGATTATTTCTGGACTGCCTGATGGTCATTCGGAAAGGTCTGTTAAAGAACGGCGCGTTTTAGACCCCGAATCTAATCTGGAAACGAACAGCAGTCAGCTACCTGGACCTCTGTGACTGTTGTAGAACCTTTCTGAATGTTAAGTAGAAAGTTATGGATAATTTACCTACTCATAATGTGGACGGCTGAGTAATTTCATCTGTGATTCATGAAACACTTTTGTCCACTTTACAATATATTCACATGTTAAACCCAATCTATGTATCAATTCCACATCTGACCACATGAAAGTTCACGTTTCCGCCTCCATCCCCAGTCACTAGCAGAGTACTGAGTACTAACACAGCAGATCTATATGACCCATGTGGCCTTACGTGGTATTACTGCATAGGGTGTCTTAATAGGTGCACATGCAATAAATGTGCAAATGAGGTGAAGAACATTTACTGTAAAGAGATACAGCAGGTAATAGCAAAGGACAACCTGACACTTCCCACCAGAGTGATTCATGAATGCATGAATGCATTTTTTTTAAAAGAAAACCTTTTGCTAACCTATTTACGATTAGGTTTTGGTAAATCTAAATACAAGTGCCTATTTTCAAAAGCAAGAACAAAATTGAATTCCCCTTTGTGACACATTGGCATCGGTGGTTCCTGGTTCCTGGTTCAAATCCCAGCAGGTGCCTCTTTCTGTAGAGTTTGCATGTTCTCCCGGTGCTCGCCTTGCCACAGTTTAAAATCATGTACGGTAGGTGATACTATAGGAGTGTATGTGGCCGTTCATCTATATGTGGCCTTGTGATAGATCGGTGACGTGTCCAAGGTGCCCCTGGCTTTTGCCCGTAGAGAGCTGGGATAGGCTCCAGCAGATCCCTGTGACCCTAGAACAAGATCAAGCGGTCATAGACCAAAGATGGATGGATGTAGTGGCATATGTAGTCACTCACTCTCCTCAGCAGGTGGAATATCTGTGGCCGTGTTGTGATTAGACAGGAGGCTGAAAATCCTCATGTTTGGTGGCTTTTGAATCACATTTCGCTGTGTACCACTTAAAATGCAGCTAGATGAAATTAAGGATTGAATCAGTGATGCTACAAATCAGTTTAGAAAATAAACAGAAGACAGCACATTTCATATAAAAGTTTCACTCTTAAAACCAGCCACTGGTGTTTTGTCGGAAACTCTCTGTAGATCAAATTAGAGTCAGTCAGTCAGTACCTATAAGTAATGTGGAGAAGAAGTGAAGAAGAGCAAGCTCCAGGGGATTTGGACACAAAATCAGAGTGCAGAGAGAGAGAGAGCGGGAGATTGCAGAGAAACCAGCAGTGGAGATCAGCAGTGCGACCATATCCAGAAAATTAGATTAACTGAATTAGGGGGATTAGATCCACTACAGCTGGATTGGAGCTGTTGCTACTAAGAAAAAAGGATGATGGAGTAAAAGCACATGAGAGGGAGCAGGAAGAAGAAAAAGAGGATAACAAGAGGGGTGAGATAGCACAAACTTTCTTGGGGAGTTGGGTGGAAAAGTCATATTGCGGTAGAGAGAGGAGCAGAGGGAGGAGACAGCTCAGCATATTTTGGTATCCTGGGTAACTTTTAGGGGCTGGCACTGAAGAGAGCAGCTGACGCTTTCTCTCGGCTGGAGGTTCACGTAGGTCCTTCGGCTTCCATGGGGCTCAGCTTAAGCTGCAGCGCCCCCCGGTGGTGAATGAGAGGCCGTGGCACGCCTCTGAGCAGGGATGTATGGAGAGAGGATGCAAGGGCATGAAAAGGACAAGGAAACACTACACAAATACAGAGAATGCTTTCCCACACAACTTAGAAACAATAATATGATGAGGGTCCTCTGAAAATAAAGCTGATTTAGATTATAATAAATGTAATTTTTAAAGTCCATTTGCATTTACTGCTGCTCCATCACCTAGAAGGATGTATATGTTACATAATATGACACGCCTCAAGAGGCTATCCTATAAAAAATGGATTATTCGACCCGTTTTCGCCACTTTTTCTCCACTAATTTACCCAGGGAACCTTGTGATTAAAGGCCCTTATCAGCTCATAATTTCTGAGCAGATCTAATCTCATTTGTGGATAACAGGTTAGATGTGCATCCCCGCGAGTGTTGGCAATGTGAGAAGCCACAAAAGAGCTCTAAGCAAGAGGAGATGGGGCCTAAATCAATGTGATTAATTCATGTTAATTGCCGCCCTCTGGTGTTAGTGCCACGCTTGTCATTACTTTGCTGATACATACAGTTTTCAGCGCCGCCCCTTTGTCTGGAAGATAAATCTCTCAAGTCGATAGAGAGGAAGATACAAACTCCTGCTGCCTCACTGTTTCACACTGCAGTTACTTCTGGGTAAGAAAAACCTGGGAAAAAGAAGAAGAAGCACAAAGAGAATTTAAGCAAAAAAAAAAGAGGAAAAAAAATCAGACTTGCTCTAACCTCGCCTTGCTGGTCCCCTCCTGTTTTGGAGGATGGAGGATATTAACAAGGCTGCGGTGATGAATCACAGACAAATAGAAAGTGGCAGGTTTTGTTATGAATTCTCTGTCCTGCATATTCCAATGTAATTTAGAGGCGTCATGCTGCCTGCTTTGCAAAACTGTGGGGTGTTGTCTGAATACTGATGTCCCACTGCAACGGAGGAAACAGAGATATTAAAGGCACTTCAGAGGGCATCACTTCAAAAGGAAGCTAAACTCAGTCACAGAAGGAGTGATATGAGGTGCCCCCCCCACCAGCTCTGGTCATAGATCATCGTCAAACAGAAGCTGACTGAAGCTGATATTTACAGATGATTAATGGCCTGTAATGATTCTGAAGATGGTGCATGTGTGTTGTGGATCCTATTACACCGAGTTCTTCAGATGTCTTTTTTTC
This sequence comes from Hirundichthys speculiger, assembly GCA_018398805.1. Classification (NCBI taxonomy): domain Eukaryota; kingdom Metazoa; phylum Chordata; class Actinopteri; order Beloniformes; family Exocoetidae; genus Hirundichthys; species Hirundichthys speculiger. The sequence goes on from JAGFBZ010000483.1 coordinate 834,173, forward strand.
TTTAAAGAAAAAAAGGGAAAAAAAAGAACATTGTTCATTTAATGTTCCCACACACACCTTCATTTATGTACTTATGACACTTCTGGCTCACACAATCATCCCGACACTGCAGCTGCACTGAGAAATAGATTGCGTGTCACCGCTTGTTTGAAACCAATCTACTTTTTTCAATCAGGTGGATATATTACAACAGCCGGCTGTGGGTTCGGTAATGATAAACATTGTGCAGGTTTTTCCTCACGCGTGTGCATGAAAACACACGCATGACCGCCAGCAAACCAATTTCTGCGTCTTGTGTTTCTCTCACAAGAGGAAGATTTTTCTTTTCAGTTATTTTTCCCACTGTATAGCAATAACAAACCTACATATGCTTAATTGTAGAAAAAAAAAATGGAAATGGCATAAAAGGACCACAAAGGAAGTGGGTCACTGCAGATGGTTTTCTGTCCAGCCCCATTTCCAGAAGGTTCTTATAGGGATTTATACTTACAACCTCATAGTATTTAAAAAGAAAATATATGTGCAGTTTTTTTTTGCTATATATTCCTTTTTGTAAAGCTATTGTGTGAAACAATTCAGCAAACAAAGGAAGTAATATCAGCATAACAGATTATGAGTCCAGCGCTTCTGACATCACTCTCCACAGGAACTCAAAGGCAGAGAGGAGAATCGGAAGAATAGGCTGCTCGATTTAGACCGAGCAGCTGTTTTGCACTTTGCCTCGCTACACATCCGCCAAGTCACTCTGTGCAACCGCTGAGGTCACCCAGGATGCACCAGTCTCTGCCTTTTTCCTACATACGTTTCAAATTGTCTCCTTTTAGCGTGCATTTCTTTCCCCTCAGAGTCAGGATAATTGGGATGTACGGTACACGACTGCACTGTTGACAGGGAGCGTGCATAATGAGGGAGTCTGGACTGCAGCACTGACAGTACAGCAGGTGTGAGTTCCTCCCACCGTTTTTAGCTGCATCAGATGTGCTGACTGCGTGTCTGTGAGATGCAGCTCATTTTGTTGAAGCCATGTGACCGTGCAGCTCGTCTTATCACTACTCTGTTTATTCTATGTGAAGGCAGAGCCCTTTCTGTCTATTCTGCTGCTTTTTATATTTCAGCCCTTAATATTAAGCCTATTGACGGGAACCAACAGGGATTGCCTACGTCTGCACAGTTTAAAGAATCGCCCACTTCATGACTAAATTGTCATTCAATCAATTTGGTTACTGCCAAAATTTGGAAATACAAAGGAGGATCTATGGGGCAAGTGCTTGTTGTTTTCTGCTGCAAGAATACAGTGCTGCAGTGCTCAGACATGGAGGACCAGATATGTAAATGGTTTGCTTTAGGGGGGAAAAAAAACAACACAACTGTTATTTTCACATGGCTCTATACTAATATAATATAATGCAAATCTTATATTGTATTTCAGCCCAGTAGACGTCGCTAAAACATCCATGCTGGAACTTAATTAAAGCCTTTGACTCATTAAACCAGGGGGTGTCCAGACTCCTCCTGGTTTGCACAAGTCTGTTAATGACCCGTTCATTTGAATCAGGTGTGCTGAAGCAGGGAAACATCTAAGACTTACAGGACAGAGACCTTCAAGGACTGGAGTTGGACACCCCTGCATTAAACTGGATGTGTATTTCCACTCACTATATAATACCAGAATAAAGCACAGAAACAAATGTATATATTTTAGATCTGTGGCTGAAAATTTCCATTGAGTATTGGAACAGTGCCATTGGCTGTTTGCACTTATAACATTTTCTTCAGACCTTCTGAAGGATGGTGATGAATTGTAAAGCACCATATGCCTTGGAAACCGTTCAAGAAAAATTTCTTTATCAGGCACTGCCAGCCCCCAACTGTTCCACTGGACCAAACAGCTGGAAGATGAGGGTTCAAACTACAAAAGATCTCAACATCATACTTCACCCCTCCTCCGCGGGGTCTTGAATTTATTTAAACCCATGAATAACTATATATATATATATCCTATAACACTGGGTCATTAGTAATTCATCAAAAACTGAGCCAAAATGCAAAAGCAGTGTGAAAAACTAAGTACACCTCATGATTCAGTAGCTCTGAGAACAACCTTTAACAGCAGTAAGTTAAAGCTCTTTAATGTTCCATCACAGCATTTTAATAAGGTTGTGACACAAATTAAACATTATTCCTTATTGTTTAACCATTTCATGTGGTGAACTCTTTGTTCTTGCAACCAGACAGTTTGTGTATTAATATAGTAATATAGTGGATTATGTGATCTGTTAATACGATTATACTACTGAATGCTCTTTGTCAATCTTCATTGATCTGCTGAGATGCGTGTGTATGACCCCTTTGCATGCAATAAATATTAATATTCACTGAAATCTAGTCATAAGCCAAGTCTTTATTATTTCAGATCATTCTCAGTCCTACTTAGATGCTGTTGTCACCAGGTGGTTAAAAATGGATAACAGCTCATATATTTTTTTTCCATTACACAGGTTTAGGTCTGAACTCTAGCAGGGCCATTATAAAGTCTTGTCACTTTTCTCTTTTCAGCCATTCTGTTGAAGATTTTCTGGTGTGCTTGGAGCTTCGTGACCCAACTGGGGCTAAGGCCTTATTTTCTGGACAGGTAGCTTCCTTTTTCGCTTCAGAAACAAGGCCAGATCATAACCCTTCCACCTCCGTGCTTGACAGCTAATGTGAGCTATTCATGGGGACATTGTTTTGCTTTCGTTTTCACCAATGCTGTGCTTTACCTCAAAAGATATTCCATTTTTGCAAAGCTAAATCTTATTGCCTGTTTCTGTCTGAAAAAAAGACACCAAACAAGACACACGTGTGCAGTCTTTCTGTTAATTATCCTGTCATGAACTTTAACATGTAGCATGCTAACTGAGGCCTGTAGAGTTTGAGAGTATTGCATAATCTGACCACTTGAGAATTTTTCTCTTAGTAAAATCATGGATTTCCAGATTATTAAAGAAGGGCCTTATAACTTTTCTCACATTGACCGGCTGCTGTATTTAATTTAAGTTCATTCCTGATGCCTTTTTCCTCTTAGCAGTGTGTTTAGAGGCTCCAGACCAGCTAACTGCTAAAACCTCTGCTTTTACAGACGTGTTCACAGTTGCTGAAAATCAGAGTTGCTCATGATCAGATAATCAAGAGCATTTGAGTAGTAAAATCTCATATTTTACCTTCCTGTTCCAAGATGGTGTATTTCCTTTTTTACAAGTATTTTATTATTTATGGCCACTTTCAAATCAACAGATTTGAAATGTTGAGAAAAGAAAAAAAGTGCATTTAGATTGTAAAACTCATGTCAAGCTGTATTTTTATGGATGCCACTCTCCAGAACACCTCTGGGATAAAGGCAATATCCTGTCGTAGTTATTAAACTTCAGCTTTGAGGTTAAAAAAAAAAATCAAATCCTGACTAATACAACTACTGAAAAATCATTGCAGAGATTTGTAGGAAAAAATGAGAAGTAGACGTGAAGTCCCAATTCATTGGTACTTCTAACCTCCGGGTGTAGACTGTAATTACTCCTGTGGAGCTTTGGGGATGTTGGCAGATTAAAAAGGGGGTTGCCCCGAGGCTGGTTGGCCAGCCACTTAGTCAGGGAGCCGCCGAGGCTCTGCTGGCTGACAGGAATGCCAATGCACCTCTCAGGGTGACACCGAGCAAGCTCTCCAGTCTTTTCCCAAGATCACTAAAAAAAAAAAAAAAGGTTTGTGTTGCGTCTGTAGCAGGGTTCACACTGCATGTGAAATTATGTAGAGAGAGGCTGTCACTAAGGCGGTGGCGCCCCGTAGATGCATCCACAGCTCCTCCAGTCCACTTGTAAAGACAATGAAGCCAACACTGCACAACATACAGTTGAAGTTTCCCTGCAATTTACAAAGAAACTCAAACTTTTTATCTCTAGAACTGAGTAAAGATGAGAAAATCTTTCCTGCATTTGTTTTAAATCTAAACAGTTAGAGAGAATCTTTTTAATTACTTTCTTCAGTCAAAAAATTACTTCCCCTTTGTTAATGTTTGCAAGAACTGCTCTCAGCTGTTTAACTCACAGGCTGGTTATGATAAGCTTTATGTTGTTGACTGATTTTGCTTCATCACATCCACAGAATCTCCTTCCTTCATGACACCGTCTACATGGTGAAGTGCACTGGTCCATCCTTCAACTAAGCAGTCCCATTATCCACAGCTGGGATGGTGTCCTGAAGCCTGCAAGCTTCCCAGGTTTTTTTTTTTTTCTCCACACAATGATCATTATGACCAAACTAAAAACAGTTCAGTTTTAGCCTCATCAGACCACCAAAGACATCCATGATGGTTTTGGAGCCATTCTGTTCTGCTGCGTGGCCTTTCAGCTCATACTGGTACAGGAGTTACTTCAGTGTGAATATTAGGCATTTGCCGATTGTGCTAGTAAAAGTGGCATTTTATGCTAGTGGCAGTGCTTGTTTTTTGCCCAAATTATGCTCAAATTATGCTGCTTTTCAAAATTATGCTACTTTTTAAAAAAAATGATGCTGTGCACAAACTTCACAACTCACAAGACAAGTTTGAAAATGTATTTTATTAACCCTGGCCTGACGTTCTGGGCCCGGTTGTTCAAAATCTGGGTAACTTTATCCAGTGGTTAGGCCTATACGGCGGATAAATCTGCTATCCAGCGGATAGTTATCCAGCGAACAAAAAGAGGTTACACAAAGCCTGGATAGTGTGGTGGATAACTATCCGCGGATAGCTTGCTAACCATCGCGTGTAGTAGAGCGTGACACAGTTTGCGCAAGGTTTTGCACTCAAATGGCCTCCAGTTACCATGGTAAAGTATGCAAATTTCGAGCAAACAACGAACTGTGGTTCGTGTTTGTTTGTGGTTTGAAACTGGGTTTCAAAACAAATAAAAACAAATACAGTGAAAACTAAACCATGCAGTTTCTGACAAAGCCCTGGATAACAAATTTAACACTTGAATAATCTTGGCCGCCATTTTGAAACGAGCACTGGGAGAAAGAACAAGGAGTCTGGGACCGAGACACAGACTTCCGGTTCTGTTTCATCGAATTCCCGCGGTATCTCAACACAACTAAAAAGCAATTGCAAAATAGGAGTGGAACAAACTGTTTAATAGTAATCTATCGTTTTTAGTAGCTGAGATCTTCGTTTTCTTGAATTATTCTAAAATTGTGCTATTAAGAGAAGAAAATATACGGATTATGCTAGCAGTGCTACTTTTGGAAAAAAGGCAAAAATTATGCTCAATTCCTCAGATTATGCCAAAAATTATGCTAGCACAATCGGCAAGAGCCTAGTGAATATTGATCCTCTCTCATCATGGTCCCAGCCAGTATCTTTAGTTTGTTCTTAGGGTCATTTGCACATTTCACAACAAGGCACATTCATCTCTATGACACAGAAGTCTTCTCCTTCCAGAGTGGTGTGATGGCCGTGTTCTCCCACGCTGTTTATGCAAATGTAGTATTGTTTGAACACATCACTCTGGGACCTTCATACATCTAGAACTTGTACTTAAGGAATTGTGAAGGTCCACAATTCTGTTTCTTGATATGGTTGATTTCTTTTTATTTTCCCAGGATACGATGAGGCTTTAATTATCAAAACATGATCATGTGCAGTTCTCCAGGTTTTCTCAGGCCACAGTCATCTATCTGTATGTAAATTATTATTTACAAAGTACGAGTTGCTTTGAGCTGAAACCGCGACATCTAACAAATAGGAAGCATTTCAGTTTCCTAGTTAAATATCAAAATTTAAATAAAATTCATATTTCAGTCTCCCCCACAAAATGAATAGTAATTAGTCAGATGTTTACTACACTGATACATTGGTTGTGATGCATCTGCAGGTTGGTTTTACTGCCCACTTTGCTCATGTCATTAACTGTTGCAATTACTGATATTGAACGGTTGTCAGCCCGTAATTTCCACGTTCGATCCAACATGTGATCAATACAAGCTGGAATTACACAGTAAAATTCAGCAGTCAATATACTGCTTGTCAGTAGCTCTAACTGGACAGTTAATTGGGCTTTCTTATAGACTAGCGCACCCCCTATTGGTGAAAAAGAGATCAGTTTATTCTGCTGCATGTACTGAAAATCTGAAATTTGTTCCAGAAATGAGGTGGTTGTAACTGTCAGCTCACAGCAAGGAGGGTTATGGTTCACATCTCAGCTGGTCTCTTTCTAGGTGGAGTTTATACATTCACTCCATACCTGGCTTACCTTCAATTTACTTTGTGCAATTCCATTCATTTTAACATACAAACACACATTTTATGAATTTTGTCAAATTTAAGATGCTACAGCTGATGAACCAGGTTAAAATGTTTGAGAAAAATCATCAAATTCCAGTTGTGATGCATTAAAGAGGTCAGTGCCTTGGACCTGTGCTGCTGTGGGGCCAAGGCATTGACTTCAGAGGAAATAGAGTGGAGAGCTGAACAATTGTAGTTGGGTTTTAAGAGGGAGGTAAAAATGATTCAGTGGTCGGCAGGGTGAGTTATGGAGGTGGAGTCCTGTGCAGGGGCTTTAATGAGGTGCTCGCTTCCCTCTCTCTGGCAGTAGAAGCTGTAGATCATGTGTTTCAGCTCTGTTAGTGCCTGTTACTGTAACGGCCTTTCTGCTGCTCAGATTGATCCGCAACATTAATAGGAAGATTAGGATACGATTAAATGGAGGAAGCTAACATCGATGTTTAGAAAAGATTAATTCCTGCTCATTTAACCGGTGCCATGTTCCAGTGTTGGCCAGGTTTTTAGTTTTTTTTTTTCCTCCTCCTCATTCAAGGAAATATTGGATTAGTCTGTAACTCCAGTTATTTTCAGAGGTTGAGGGTTAACAGGTGGAAAATCACTGTGAGACATATTTTAAAGGAAAGTTCTGGATATCAAAGGGGACGTGCCAGTTGAAAGATGAGCATTTATCATCGATAAAGCATCTCTTCACGAGACTGGTGACAGGGAAGTAACCCACTCAAAAGCTATGTTAAGGAGTGAAAATTCTTCGACAGTGTAAATATTAAAATAAATCTCATAAATTTTCCTTATCATTATTATTATGGGGCCTGGTTTTCCATTTACACCACATGAGGGCAGTCTTCACTGCAGCCGAGGGAGCTTGTGGCACACTGTAATATGTGGTAATTAAGATTCCTTCTTCAGATGAAATGATTTCCCAGCCAGATCACTGGTTCACATCAAACGCACTTCAACTTGTCTGTAGTGCAACTGAAATCTGTCAACAAAACAAGAACTTTAGGTTTCTTCTGTAACGGAGTCACATCTCCACTTAGTACTGGAACAGCTGGCAGAAAACAAAGTAAGATCTTTGTTGCTTTTTAAGGGATAAACTCAAACATTACATTTCCAATGTCTCCATTTACTCTTGATGTTTTCTTTGATACAATAAACTGTTTAATTACTAATGGCAAAAGTCTGATCATTAAAAACCAGTGAAATGTGAAAGCAATGGTAAGCATGAAAAAAAAAAAAGTTACTTTAAGTCGCTGTCATCGTAAAAAAACAAACAAAAAATAAACTAAGCAGGTTTTTCTTTTACTTGTAACCGAAACATTGTCTTCATTGATCTCTGGAGCAGTTTCACTCTGAGCAGACACAGGATGAGACACAATGAAGAAACATTTCACTGTGACTGTGGACTGGACTTTATTTTACATCTTACAGTATTACAGAGTTAAAACCAGAGTGGTAAGAGCACTGTTTAAGCATGAAATGAAACTGAGCTTATCGGACAGAGTGTGATTTTTTAATGACCCTTGAGACACTTAAAGCGATTGGCACCTCATTGTTAATGAGTAGGGAACATCAACGCTAGTTCAATACAGCTTTGAAATGACAAGGGATGGTAACAAAATTAATGTACAACTTTGAAACACATTGTTTGATGGAACTATTAAAGCTGGCATTAAAAATGAGAAAAAAAAATCATCTTTATAACTTTTTTTTTTTTTAATTGAAATAATAAACATCCAAAGTCTTAAAGAGAGAAACAAAAGCACACTTCGAGTTAGGCAACTGGAACGTCTCATTACGAACTCAACAGTGCTCTGCGAGATAAAGTTATCAGTGCATTGTAACATTGTGACTTATAAAATTCAAAATATAAAAAGAATCAAATACATCTCAAGAGTGAGGGTGGTGTTTAGCCAGTGAGGAAGCCAAAGCTACAGTCAGTGTGGGGACAAAAATATATATATTTATCACAAGCTGCTGCTGCTTGCCTGGTCAGCACACATCATTACAACAACCTACTCAAATCATACGAGAAGCACAAGGTGTGACGAGTGGATGTTTTAAGTTGAAATACAGCCAGGATTAGTTTCAAACATCCCATAATGAGGGACGAATTAGCCGTGTAGACACTTAGATAATAGTACAAGTTACTTTTTCACAACGCAGAAGCTGGTTTACTGGACTGCCCCTCTGTAACATAAAAATAATACACTGTGTAGTTAATTTACTCACACACATTATTCCTTAAGTCATGGTCTTCAAGTAAAATTCCAAAAATGTTGAAGAAGCATGAATTTAAGTTGCTGCCAATGATGAACCAATTCAAAAGGGGACAAAAATATTTAAAAAAGAAAAAATCAACATATTCTCCAGATCTGCCCCAAACTGTTCCACTCAAGCTCCTCTGCTGCTCTTGAGATGAAATGAAATGTGGAAATCATTCTACAAAAACTGTTCCGATCAATTTTTGAGATTAAGGACCAAACAACAGACTTTATCAGCCCAATATCCCAGAGCCAAGGAAACTTTAGACTGAAGATGTATATTTTGGAATTGACAGTAAGAGGCAGAGTTACTCAACAGATGTTATCATCCCAAAATTATTTCCTAAATATTTTTGTAGGTACAGCCTAGCTCAGGGGTGGGCTAATCCAGTCCTCCAGGGCCAGTGTCCTACATGTCTTAGATGTTTCCCTGCTTCAGCAACACCTGAATGAATGGATCATTAATGGTCTCGTGCAGACCTTGATGACAAACTGATGGTGATCCATTCATTTGAATCAGGTGTGCTTGTGGCAGAAAAACATCTAAGACATGCAGGACAGCAGGCCCTCCAGGTCTGGGACTGCTCCATCCCTGACTTAGCTTTGCGCCTATTTATATATTTCTGTGTCACCCAATCTGAAGTGAAACTCCTAAGAGGATTGTTTGCTCATAAAACAGCGTGCATAATCTACTACGGGGCTAATAAATAACTCTTTACCATCTGAAACAAGCCGTTTCTTTGTCTGGGAGTCATTGGGGATGATTTGTTGGCTCATACATGGCAACATTAGTCTGGGTGAAACGGAAAGAACAAGTGTACTGTGGGGCTCTCGTTGTTGAGTAAACTGTTATATCTGTGACTTGTACCTTTTTTTTTTTTTTTAGCAAACAGAAGCATGAAGCGTTCTGCTGACAATCTGACCATCGTCTCCTCCTCCCCTGTGCGTGATGCGTAACCATCATCAGGAATGAGATGTGGAACAAAAACCCAAAACATTAAAATGTGAACATTGTTAACAAATATTAAATCGTATTAAAAAATAAAGTCAGGACTCCTCCTGTGCAGCGGCTGGCGATCGACTCCCCCTCAGCTCAGTTGGTTTTGGCAGTGATCTAACACTTGTGCTTCATGGCAAGCTGCAGAAACATTGGGGTAGGGGCAGCAGGATAATACAGTTAAAAGAGCAAGATTGCAAAAATGTTTACCAGAATGATGTAAGTATTCAGCTTAACCATGTCAGAGTTCTTTCACAAAAATGAAAGAGCTGCTTCTTTTCAAATCATGTCTTCTGGAGCTTCATCTGTCTCATCAACTGTGCTCCTAATGGGCTTTATAGAGACTCATTAAGGAAGTGACGAACCATCGGTCTAATACGAAGTCACAGGGTGTGGAGATGTGAGAAAACAACAGTCTACCACGGCCAAGTAAAGAATATTCTGCCTTGGAACGTTGAGAAGTGAATTCTACAGAGCGATCAAGTGGGGGCAGTGGAGCAGCACGGAGAAATTAGTGGTTTTGATTAAAACTGAGCAGTGCTGTCACGGTGAGGTGTTGAAATGAGATCGCAGAGATGGACTAGGAGGAAAAGGATTCATGTGAGCCACTGAGAGTACTGCAGATGCTCAGAGCTACACTTGGTGTAGGAAGTAAAGATCCACCGTGTCACTTCTAAAGCAACCTTACAGCTGAAGAAAACTGACTGAATTACAGTTCCAAATAAAAATGTCATATGTGCCTAAACATTCAAGAGTCACTTAATGTTTCAGACCCTGCATTCAACTGGGTCTGTAACTTCAATGCAAATGAGTTGAAAAGGAGCAAAACTTTCACCATAAATCCTGTTACAACAACCTCAATATACAGTCAGGAACAACGTCCTGCTCCTCTGTTGGAGTGCCAACTGCTTTCAACACAAGGCTTCTTACAGACAAAGTGTTGATAATCATGTGCAAGACAATGATGAGTTATTAAAAAAAAGATAACGTATCACGTGAAATGAGAAAAGTTGAAAAAATGAATGATCGTTCATGGGGGCGGTGAAGTCATTTTCCTCTTGAAACTACAGAGGCTGTGGCTTTTATCTCTGCTTATCACAGTTAGTAATTCATCACGGTGGGGAAGCTCATCTGTGAGCAGCGAGAGGGTCATGTCAAGGCTTTTCAAACGTCTTTCACTTCCCATTATTTCTATGTCATTATGCAACAACAGTCACTTCAGTTCAGGTAGTGAGGAGCTTCATTATCACAGTCATCCCACATGTAATGATACGTGTCAGAGGAGGGTCGGTGGATTTTACACAAGAAGTCAAACTATAAGCAGGAAATGTATCACAATACGGTAAGGCGTGTTCACTCAAAACTCAGAAATAACAAAAAAAAAAAAAAAAAAGATTTTATACATTTTACAGGCGATATAAGGCTTATGTAGGATTGAAGTGTTATGTGATCTCTTTTTCTGCAAAACCAATTGGCCCTCTGGGGACACAAATAAATGAAGTTGAAGCTGAGGATCAAATAAAGCACAAGAGAGAAAATGAATGGGAGGGAAGAAGAAAAACATTATCTTCCCACTGCAGAGAGCATCACCGCTAACAGGGTGGAGCTGCAATGAAGCAACTAAATGTTCTTCACGTTTAAGGAGATTTTTTCTTTTTTTTTCAAAAACCGAAAGACAAGGTGAATATTTGAAGTTGGAATTTCAGTGTACTCTTTTTAAAACAGATGGACTAGTCCCACTCTCTAAAGGTTATGCATTCCTGTGGTACTTGTTTACATAATGGCTCACCTTGTGCGCGGTGACGGCAAACTGTTCAGCGCTGTTCATCATGTCTGCGGTCCTCTCCTCAGCCCGACCTAATCTCTCACCACGCTCATTGAGGGCTTGGCTGGCCTTCTGAACAGCACTCGTCACGCTGTCTGCAGCTGAGTGTAGTATACTGTTACCTGCAGATAAAGACGAAAGCGAAGCAGCGAGCCAGGCACAGCAAAGAGAGGCACGGAGGGAGGTGAGACAAAGAAGAGAGAAAGAAAAAAAAGAGAAAAGAAACTGTGATCCCTTCAGAAAACGGCACAATACCTGCTGTCTTAAAAGAACATATGTGCCTGTAGTTCAATCAGTACCTCTGACCATTATTGTTTACTGGGAGGAAAAACAGGGAGGTTTCCAGCACATTCAATTTGAAAGGGTGGCTAATGACATTTCTTTAAAGGTGATTTACTTCCGTGAAAGATCAAATGAAATTAACCTTTCCAAACTCGAAAGTATGCAACAACAACAAAATTAGATCAAGGTTTAATGCATCCTTTAAGAAAGTTTTCATTGATTGAGATAGTCAGCAGTGTCTTTCTTCAATGTTCGGCTTCTGGAGCCAGATCTCTGATTACTCTCCTTCTAAACTACAGAGTGATAAAGGATGGTTAGCCCTGAACACCCACTGGTGGACGTAAGACAGAGAACACATCTTTCAGATAGCAGTAGCAGCCCTGCGGATGTTTCTTCTGACAGGCCATTAATCTACCACACGTTGGGAGAGCAGCTAGTGTGCTGCCTAACAACTAGACGAGAAAGAGTGATCTTCCTGCTGCTTTCACTTTGTCTGCAGTTGAACTGTTCAAGTTGGGTGTCTTCTGTCATTTTAGGGACCTGCGCCTCAGGGTGGCATGTCACTGCAATGCAAAACATCTGCATTGCTTTAATGCAGTAATAGGACTTTCAGTAATAAGACTTTCAGTCATATGCATTTAGTGACTCTGACGAGATGGAACAAACAGAAAAGAAGGAATATATTTAGTGCATTATGACCTGGCAAGCCTAATTCTGTCATTTCCCACAGGAAACTGCAGCGCAGTAAGTGCATGTCCCCTGGCATTACGGCAGGTAAAATGAGTGGCAGGTAATTGGGATTGTTCCGCCGCACTGGATCACACGACAGCAGAAAAGCAGGCGAGGCCAGCTTGTAGTTCTACAAAATAACTTGATAAGGCTCAAAGTAATTTATGCAGATTACAGACGGTGTAGGTATAAATGTTCATGTCCATGCCTATGAACACACTAAATCAATGGAAACACTTGCACAAATACAAGTTCACTCCTCAGTCAACTATGGAGAGATCACACTAAATGAATGCACACATATGTAATAAAAACATCTGGACACAAGATGAAAACTTTTGAGCCGTAGGAAAAAATGTGTCATTATCATGTATGTATAGCCATTGTGATTCAGTTTACATTCCTAAAACACATTTGTGAAAGCTCTTGCTCTCCGAGGCTTTGAGTCTTCAAGAGAAAGTTTCAGACCCTTTCAACTTCAGACAGATTTCTCCTAATCCCCCACTCCTCAGGGAAAGCCCAGGGAGTAATACTCCCATCATCCCATCAGTGCAACCCACACTCTCCACTACACACCTTACACATAAAAAAAAAAAAAAAAAAACTCAGCTCCATTTATTTGTTTGCCCACAACTTCCCCTTCTTTTGTGCTTTTCCTCTCTAGTCTCAGAAATAAGTGGCAGGCTGTAATGCGACTCCCTCAAGTGAAGATTCTGCGGAAATTAATTAGAGCATTGCTGGGTGGAGATACTGTGAAAGGGGGATGAAGCATCGCAGGCTGAATGAAACGTGTAGGAGTAAAGTATGTTAGGTGGTGCCATTACTGTGATTCAAACTGAGTTGCAGTAACTGAACTGAAAGTGGAAGATGACCAGCCTTCACTGTTATCAGAGAACAGCAACACATGTTGTCATTTAGAGCAGTGGTTCTCAACTGGTCAGGCTTCAGGACCCACCATCACCCTTAATGACAAGCCACGACCCAAATCAAGAAAAATTTCCAACTTCTCAAATTTACTGAATGAAAAGATCATGCAGTTTGAATAGGAGATTGTAGAATAGAATATCACAGAATCCCAACACAAAAAATAAGTTTATTGGTGAACCAAAAATGGCAAAAACCAAAATGACTTCAAGTGGGAAATATTCCCTTTGATGCTCAATTAGCTGCATTTTAATTAAATCCAAAACACTTCACTTTAGTAACTTCAGCCTTTTTTAACAGACTCAACATGCACAAACATTAAATAAAAAAGTGCAACCACTGAGCAGTAGTTTAAAAAAGAACTCAAATATGTAGCATTTGCTGAGTACTCTTCCTGAATATATAACAATTTCCTATTAAAACTATCTAGTCACTTATTTAAGTATTAATCATAAGGCTGACATAATCAGAACATTTCCGTAACAGCCATTTTTTAAGACTCAACAGTGCTTTTATGCACACATATGAAATAAAACAGCGGAACCACTGAGCAGTAGTTTAAAAAAAAAAACTCTAAATATATAGTTTTAGCTGAATAACCACTCACTGACCTTTGTCTTCAAGATAAGAAAATCCATATCTCATATATTCTTCGTTGTATCTGTGTTTCACCATGCTCAACATATGTAAACAAACTTTGCAGGTCTTTTTCTATGGTGTGAACTGGTGGGTGTCAACTCGCATTACAGGGCATTATCGCCATCTACTGTTAAGGAGTATGAATGACATGCATTTTTTTTTTTTTTTTTTTTTAGCATTTCCTTCCCCAGGCAAAGGCCCACGACCCACTGAAAATCGGGTCTGTGACCCACTTTTTGGCCGCGACCCACCAGTTGAGAACCACTGCTTTAGAGGTTCACTTGCTTGAATTCAGAATGTATTTCAATGATGCAGGAGTTTTAAATATGTTGGGAGAATGATGTTACATAAAAATAAACAAAAACATCTTAAAATTGAGCTTTTTTATAAGGTTTTATAAGTCAACTCCAACTGACTCTGCTAAATCAATGGCATGCCCTTATCAACAATGCACAAGGAATTTTGTTATTATACTCCAAGATTGCTCAAACAATGGAAACTGAGTAAAAAGGCAAGTTGTTTTCTGCCGGCAAGATATTTGAGAAAAATAGCAGCCATGAGCAAAGACAAACACAACCAGGAAGTGGGACCCCCTCCCTCTTTGCAATTCTGCTGTAGACTTCACGCAGTAGACTGCAGGCTGAATAATAATCTGGCAGTTTTCAACGGGAACATCACGCTGACAGCTAAGCCACATTAACCATCACACTATATGGGATTTATGAGACTGCATGGTTAACTTCAAAAACAAACACGCCTACACACACAGAAAACATGAAAACATCTATGTGACATGCAACAATCCCTACTGTGGAGCCTCTCAAGCTTTCCATCCAGGCCGTATCTTCATCATCCCATCGATGTGCCAGGATAATGCTTTAGGCTGTGTGTGGGGGAGTCTTAAAGGAGAGCGTGCCTTATAATGTTTCTTTTATTACATAAAGTGCTTTTGCTTATCAGCACTCCAACAGGTTCCAGCAATTTTCTGTGTGACATGGCTAATATGAATTAAACTGCTGCATTTTATTAAAAAAAACTAAAAAAAATCTGTCAAGGACTACACAGTGATTTTCCTCTTCATTTTCTTCTTACATACACAGAACCACCAAATTCTTAAGTGTGCTGTAATTGCTGTTATTTAAACTTCTTATAACACATTTTTGATACAATGTGCAAAGGCATATCAAACCATTTTATCAATTAATTTACAGCTTCATGTGTTCCCAGTTCACAAACATGATGATATTCACTCTACATATGATATATAGATGCATTTAACTGCGCACACAAAGAGCATTTACATGGGATAAACACAAAATTGGGGATATTAACCGAGATGTCAGCTGTAGAACATATTTAAAAAATAAACACTTATTCCAAAGAGTGGGAATCAAGGTGTTTAACATGACAAATATCTCAACCTTAACCAACAAAATCCCATTTCATGCTGTTAGAGATGACAACTGAACAGATGGCAAGAAAGTAAACAAGGACATGTGACGAATACTAACAGTATCGGCTACACTTCAATATTTCAGTGCAGTTTTATCTGTTTTACATGATTCAAAATATTTTACAGCATTTTCAGTTCCAATGTTAATGTGATTTTTTTTTTTTTTTTTTTTGGACTAAAGTGAATTTCTTAAACTTGTTAAAGCAGTCTTTTTCTCTGAAATGGAAGCTGAAAGGTCCACAGTTATTCTGTGGTGCAACTTTAAAGAGACGTGAGCCGCTCGAGCCTGGCGACCTGTCCAGGGTTTACCCCTGCCTTTCACCGAAAAAGAGCTGGGTCAGACTCCAGCAGATCCCCGTGACCCTACATGGGGTTAAACGGGTATGGATAATGGATGGATGGATAATGGATGAACCACTCAACTCCAACGCTCTCTTCTGAAGGTGCTGCTTTATTTGAGACCTGTACTAAAGCTACATGCCATCGTGCAAATGGACGTCTGGACATTTATTACATACAAGAACTCTTGAATTACCTTATGAGAAAGTATAGTCAGTATCTATTCAGAGACTTTAGGTGTGTGATGCCAAAACGATAGAAAAATACCTGAATGCTCATTTGATTCTCATTCTTAGACAAAGTACTTTTTATTTCAATTAAATTGTTTACCAAGTCCTGTCTTATAGCAATCCATAGGAACTTTTGCAAGTTTTGGCTCTGTATGGAGGTTAAGTCGCTTTTACAACACTGGGACTTTTTAGTTCGGTCTCTTGCTCTGTCACTTTCTTCTCTTTCAGTCTTTCTCACTTCTTCTGTCATTTCTTTCTCTTAGTCACCTCTGGCCATCATTAAACATTGTTGTTGTGTGACAGTGTTCTGCAGTGATACGCAGTTCTCACAAGGAAAGGGAGTCCAAAGTTACTCTGGTTGTTTTTTTGCCCGTAGTATGGACAGGAGACTGCATGAGGTGGACAACCTTTACCAAGAGTAATCAAATATTCCTTCACAGAAAAACTGAAACTGATATTTAAAGACGGAAACTCCTTTGTGTTGCTTTAAGTGAACTATGGCAGGTGGTGAGAATTTGCTCTTAATATCAAAGCAAAAACCCGGCAAAAAGCCTCAACTTCCCACTTCTAAAGTGCAGTAAATGCAGCATGACTTTAAGGGGTTGAAATGAGGTCGAGAGGCTGGCGAATTCTCTCGTTATTTTTTCTTTAATCTTGTGGCACTATTGGCCTTTACTGGCAGTAAGCAGACAAGAAAGTGGCTCTAAGAGAGATGAGGGGGAGGGGGGCACACACCGCCAAGGACCACAGGCTTGGACTTGAACCCAGGCCAGCTGCATGAGGACTGTAAGCCTCTGTACATGAAGTGTTCCTCAACCAGGAGCTACGTGGCTCCCGGAGCTGGAAAATTCTCCTCAGAGATGTGTGTGGAACAAACCAAAACTCGCTTGGCTGAGTTACATATTTTCCAACCGACCCAAGTCCAAGTGCCAGTGTTGCATTTTTTTAAGCTGGTCATAACTTTAGACAACTAGATATATGCTCTCAGGCATAAGAAAGGACTTTTTTTTCCCCTCCGTCATCAGGCCCCTTTAAATATGAGATGTAACAAGGCCAAGGTATAAGAAAAAAATGTTAATTAAAAAAAAAAAAAAGTACTGCTTCCTTACAAGAACTGCTTTCTCTTCATGTTCTAGGAATTTGACAGATTTTCTGGTTGATATGAATTGAACAACTTTAAGAGAGAAATCAAAGACAAATATTACATAATTTAAATTCCTCTACACTGAAATGTAAAGTGCTGATGCTTTAAATAATAATGTTGCTACTTCACATTTACAACTGGCTTATGCATAAAAAAACATCGTAGAAAATTGGGGGCCTCACAACATAGCTGCTAGACATGACAGGAGTATATAGGCATAGCTATGCTGCTACAGCTGAGAGATAAACCCTGCTGTAGTGTAATTAATGCAAATCTTGGCATTACTAGCAGCAGAATAATGAAACTATAGCAGAGGTTCACACAGAAAGGGCCCCTCCCCCTGGCTCCTGACAGACGCACACACAAGCACATACACGTTTTTCTTCCACAGCCTGTTCGCTTTAATTTTCCCAACCATTTTTCTCCACATTCATCCTGCAGTTTTTCCCCCATTACATTCCTCATTATAGTCAGTTCTCACTCCTTTAGAAATCACACTTGATTCTCCATTTGATCAAGCACAGTCTGTCATTTTTGTTCATTCCCATTTTTTCCCCAACACGACTCGTTTAGGCAAGTTTATCTGTAGAGCACAATTCGAACACAAGGAAATTCAAAGGCCTTTACAGATGTATAAAATCACAAGAATAGAAAATAGAATCATTCCATACAAGTAGGGATGTCCGATAATATCGGCCCACTGATATTATCGGCCCGATATTGGCATAAAAATGTAATATCGGTAAATATCGGTATCGTTTTTTTTTTTTTTTTTTTTTTTTTTTTTGCACAGACAATGTGTTAATTCCTCGACAGGAGATATGTGATGTTACCTAAAATTAGTTTTGAGGAAAAATAGCCCGCATTTATCAGTATCGTTAGATATCGGTATCGGAAATTGAGAGTTGGACAATATCGGCATATCGGATATCGGCAAAAAAAGCCAATATCGGACATCCCTATATACAAGCATAAAAATAATCATCAATAAATTAAATTAAAAAAACATTATTTAAAAGAAAAATAAATTAAAGAGGTGCAAACAAAATCCTTTCAGTTGTCATATGCACATCTAAACAGAACAGTTTTCAGCCTGGATTTGAACATTGTCAGACTTGCGGCACCAGCAGGAGACCACTCCCTGAGGTTCTCAGAGTCCGGGTTGGTTCATATGGCTCTAATATGTCAGAGATGTACTTTGGGGCTAGACCATGAAGAGACTTGAACACAAGCAGAGCTGTTTTAAAGTCTATTCTCTGAGTGACAGGAAGCCAGTGCAGAGACCTCAGGACCGGACTAATATGGTCGTATTTCCTGGTTCTAGTCAGGACTCATGCAGCAGCGTTCTGGATGTACTGCAGCTGTCTTACAGCTTGTTTAAAGAGCACTATTTCTGACCTGATTTATAGGTTCTAGAGAGAGTCTCAGGGTGACCGATAACACTTTCTCTTTGTTTCTGTGGGCCACAGACAATGATTTCAGTTTTTTCTGAGTTTAGCTGGAGAAAGTTGTTTTGCATCCACACACTGATCTGTTTGATGCAGTGACACAATGAATCTACAGGCCCATGTTCTCCTGCTGTCAGTGACACACAGATCTGAGTATCATCTGCATAGCTGTGGTAGGACACACTATAGCTGCGTATTAGCTGGCCTTATGGAAGCATGTACAGATTGAACAATAGGGGTCCCAGGATTGACCCCTGGGGAACCCCACAGGTCATGGCCGTTTGGTCTGAGACACAGTTACCAATTTCAAATACACCATCAAATACACTATGTGTCTGTCATACTGACTTGAATGCTCATCCACCTCCTCTTCCCCACCACCAACAACATTCAACTCAACTTGCATGAGTCACAGGCTGCTTTCACTTCAGTCTACATGTAGTAGACTCAGTTCCATGTTTGATCCACCATTACACATTAATCTGTAATCCCTGCCATATTATCCTAATTTCTCCCTCCAATCTGCCATTTAATTTACTTTTATTACACATACTGATGCATCCTATACATACACACAGTTGGAATCACTCCTTCAATTCCTGATTAACCACTTAGTTGGCCTGCACTAAGCTTCAAGTTGCTGAAAAACCGCTGTGGATAAACATGGGACACTGTGTCCTAAATGTACCATCGAGCTGTGCCAGCACTGACAGAAAAGCAGCTACTAAGTATTCATGAACAGCCTCCTCTACAAAGCTTTAATCAGAAGATTACTGTCATCATCACACAATGCATTAAAAACTATAATTTCCATCATTACAGTCTGGACGAAGCTTACATATTAACTTGCAACATGCTATGCAGCGGTGCAGAATACCAAGGACATGATTAGTGAGGAACCATGTCATCACTGAACTGACCTCAGACACAAACATGTGATTTACCTCTAAACAGTCTGTCAGTGACTCTGCACACAGTCAAACTGAGGGGCCAGAACAGTGAGCATAATTCAGAAACCCTTGTATGTAATTGTAAAATCACAACCAGCAAGGGCTCAGCCGGCACACCCAGACAAACCAAGTGGAAAACTGTGGTTGAATATAGAAATACAACAGCTATATCTGTTAAACGGCTGATTATCAGATAAAATGAGGAGGTTCACTCAAATATCCTTTATTTCCTTTTTAAAGGATGCAAGAAATATCTTATCCCGACTGATCACTTCTGGAAGTCATCACTTTTTGCAAGAAACTCTTCACGACACCTGGAAGTCAATTTTATTCTTAAATTTGTTTTGGTGCTTACCTTGACTTCGTAGATGAGCATGATGTGAAACAAATTCTTTCTTCATTCTGTTCAAAAAGACCTTGCAACGGAAAATGACTGAATCTACAGCTTGGCCTTCTGTGGTGAGAGAATATCAGAAATCATGTTCAGCTCTGATGTTTAATACATGTTGCAGTTTTAAAATTAGTTGAGAGGTTTCTGTGTTTTTTTTATTATTATTATTAAACTATGGTAAAGCACTCAGATGTTCATTTGTTATGTAAATCATGCTAGTTTATAGGGGAATCATCTCTGTTAAGGAAAACACGTCAAACAATGAATACTGGTTACTTTTGGTTAACTTACACGGAAAAGTATTAATGAAAACATTTTCAGACTGAACCTGCCTTTAAAAAAAAAAAAAAAAAAAAAAAAAAAACGGTTCCTCTTTAGACCCTGTGTTAGAAGACTTAGATTCACATCACGTGCAGAGGCCAGGAGGAAAGAGAAGATCAGGTGGGACGATGACAGAACGTAACACTGTGGGCAGCAGCCCAAGCCAGTGACAAAAACAAGGCTATTAGCAACTAAACTTTATTTCTAAACCAGACATGTGACTTATCAAGGCAAAAACAAAAAGCCTGTCCACCTTCCACATACAGCATCAATGACAGTGTAATTTCAGCAGAATATAACCACTTAAGATACCTTCAGACTGAGTTTTGAGCAACCTTACACTGTTGGACATGAGTATAATAAACTCAGTTCTGAAATAATGTTTAGAGATATTGTGATGCTAACCGTTTCTGAACAGTAGGATAAGACAAATGCATGAAATTCCTTGTTTTTTTTCTCAGGCGATTAAAAACAGATGGAGGATCCATCATATAAACAAGGCTTCTGCCAAGCGCTGGTACAGTTAAATTGGTCTTTTTGTCTTTATTGTGACCCTAAAAATTTCATTATACTCCCATCTGTATATCCTCAGTGACACGATTTTTCAGCACAAAATTTGGCAGGGTCCTCCTGGTTAGTTAGCTGATGCAGGAAGGAGCAACAGGAGTCTTATATGACAGTCAGCCTTCATTCCTCATCTTTTGTCACAAAAATGCTACAGAGGCATTCTTTGAACCCATCTGAGAGAATAAAATACGACTGTTCTGCAGTCTTGTGTAGTCCTTTGTAAACTACACAGGAATCAGTGCTACTTTGTTGGTTGTTTGTGCTCCAAGGAGAACTGCTAAGTCAGTATATGGTTGCAACAAATATGTGGAGGCTTTGCCTACAAAGGGTTGTTCATTACATGTGAGCATTGTTTATTCACAGAGATACTGCTTGGCTAAACTAGCCAAGATCGGCACTAGAAATTGAAATTGAGACATCCCTAGAAATTGTAGATGTCTGTAGACAAAGCTCAAACCAGGAGCAAATCTGCTGACATCCTTCAGATGACTGGTCGTGACACAAACATGGCATCCCTGCTAAGTGCAATGCGTCTGAGACTCCTGCTCTAAAAGGCATCATTTACTATGTTAAAAAAAATGCGTTAATGTGCAGCGATGAGGACTCTGTTCCAGGTTTCAAGGGTCTGGGATCTCAGATGATTCTGCAGACAGAGTCTCCCACAGTTATGGTCCCACACCTGAGCAGCGTCATGATTTTTGTTTTGCACTGGTGTGAGACTTAAACTGGAGTGGACGGAAGAGTGGCATCAGGTTGGCATCCTCCTGGTTCCTCTTGTCACTGTGTCATGATATCAAAAGCCACTTCTAAGAAACCAGTGATTTAGGATCCAAATTCAAATAGGACAAATGACTGTTGAACGATAAACTCCTTCATATCTCAAGCATTTATCGGGGATTACAGCATCCTACAAGTCCCTTTGATTTTGTGCAGTTAAAGGATTGCTTAGGGGCTAATACGAGCGATTTTCAAATCTGCTGGAGGCGTGCGGTTGATATGCAACATTTGCACTCCAAAATCCATCCTACAATAAAAAGCCTTGGGTTCAGTGCTCTTTGGGACACAGCTACCTTCCCACGTACGCACACGGAGACTATAAACTGCACCAGGGTCAGCTGAGGAATGTTAAAAATGGACGTGGTTGTCAGTGTAGGAGGAAGGTCGAGACAATGTAGCAGAAGGCTGAAAAGATATGGCAGCTTTGTCATCAGTGAACAGATAGTTGATTCCCACACAGGTTGAGAGTCAAAATAGATCCAAGAAATTTGAAAGTAACCACACAAAAGCCATCACACCTCTTTGCAATGCACCACGTTCAACAATATCCTCGCTTGCAGATTAACTCAGAAAAACCCTGAAGAGTATTTTTGTCCATCATGAGTAAAAATAACAATAATTAAATACAGTCCTGCTTGTAAAAGTCTATAGGCTGTTTGGTTCTTTATTTACTTCATTTATATTTTCCATGGCAGCTCAACAGCTTAAAGTTTAAAATCAGTGCAGCAAAAGTTTAGGAATAATTCATTCCTGTAGATGTGGGACGGATGGAGAGCATGCAGGATTCCAGTTTTGTTTATGTTTCCATAAATTATTCCATATATAATACAAGAGGCTCAGCGATGGTCAGAAATGAGGGACAGGAGTAAACAGATCAATATCTGTTGAAGCCACACAGGATGCTGATCATCATCCTGCTCACCACCATCATCTTCCTTCTACTGCAGAAGGACCAATACATTTTGCACGTCTAAAACTTTTTGCGCAAGAATATGCCATTAACTGTTGAATCGCATCGTCTTTACTTATTAGTCGGGCATGAGGTTAATATCAATTTCAGAGGAGGAATTAGATTTATACTGATTTAGTGTCACTAAATGAGATTAAGCTTCTGTTACAGAGATGACAGGTTTTATGTTAATATGAAGGATGGAAGTCTCGAAAATAATGAGTCTCAAATACCAGGTGCCCCATTCATGTCTGTAATCAGTCTAAAAAAAATATGGTTTAGTATTAAAAATATGGTTTAGTATTATACTGTGTAATTTTATGTGTTGTAAAACCAGTTTGTTTATCTCAGAGGCTTTAAGTCAAAGCCTGTTAATTTTGTTGGATGTCCTCTTTGACATCATTTCAGCAGAGCGCACGGCAGATGCTGTGTACAACAAGCAAGCATGCATTTTCATGCACACCAGGTGCTGACTGTCATTATACAAAATTAGATTCAGACTGGCTTACAGCACACTGTGACAACAGAGAGTCTCCACAGTGGACCAACTGGGAATTAATACAAAAAAGTATTTATTAAGTTTTTTTTTTTCTTTTTTTTTTACTACTTTCTAAATAACTTACCGCCAAGCAGCTTAGACTGACAGTTGACAAACTCTGGCTTTCGTGCTGAGCTGTAGCGCTGGCAGGTGTGGTGAAGAATCTGGATGAAGGTGCACTTCTCTCCTGCTGAACTAGCAATCCACTGGTCCAAAGCATTATCAAACATCAAGTCAAACTCTGGACAGTCCTTCGAGAGAGCAGTGAAAGAGGCATGAGTTGGAGGTGAGAGTGTGCAGTAAAGGCAAGAAGTGAAAACAAACAGCAAAAATATCAGGAAGGGGCAGAAACACTTCATGTTGACACTTAAAATCATTTCTTATATACTACATCAACCTTTCTGAAATTGAGAGGGAAATAAGAAATAGATACACATACTTTGTTGGGATCAATCCCGTTGACCTGTCGTAGCTGCTCGATTGTCCACTGTGACCTTTTGACAAAGGCAGAAGATCCTTGGAACTGCTTCACCTTTGTGATGGATACATGTGACGGCTTCTTATTTGTCACTGCGGGAACAAAGAGAAAGACTAGATGAACATGGTGCAATATAAAATGTGGTGTACCGTATTGACAAGAATACAAGATGACTTTGCTTAGATGAAGATCCCTATGAGGCGTCAGTCATCCTACATCCAATTATACAAATGTCATGTGTGCATCACATCATTAGTTTTATGGTTTTTATGATGGTATGTTATGATGCATGTTTTTTTTTTTTGTTTTGTTTGTGGAACATTTTTCTGCACTGGTTTGGATGCTGTGGTGCTTCAACGATTTGAACTTGTAATTTCTGGCACTTGATACCAGGATGGGTAACTGTACTGATGTGAGAACTCTTTACATGACTGATCAACCCAAAGCCCCCCACTACCCCCAAGATTTGAGGAAGCGATGTCACACAAACAGAAAAGGAACAAAATAAAGAGCAGAGAACAGGAAATGTAAACCAATTCTAATAATATCAGGAATGCAATAGTTTATTTTACCAAGATGTTCTTGTGGCAACATATTCAGAAGTCCAGCATCCATCGTTTGTCAAAAGATTCTTATTTTTTTTTCAATAATTTATGCTCCAATGCCAAGTTGTTAATTTAATGATTAATAAGGTATTTGTAAAATCAAACAGCGCCATCATCATCGAGGCTTCCCGTTGCAATGTGCCTGGGACCTCTGGACGCTTCTGATCCTGAGACCTTTTGTCCTTCCCTGAGACAATATCCTCTAGTGTTGCTTTTTCAACACCAGGAACAAAATACTGCTTCCAGTCTCCAACATTTGCCGTTGTGTCATCTTAGAGTAGGAAGTGATCAGGTCATTTTCCCTGCTGTTCCTCTTTGAAAATCATCACTATCCTGCCAGCTGTTACGTTCACTTTGCCCTATTGTTCAGGGTTACTTTACTTTCATCACACCCTTTTCTGAAAATGACTTTCAAAATAAAGGTAGGGCTGAATGTTACATCAGGTGATACATTCACTAAGCGAACTCCCGTGAGTCCAGGGATGTTTGGTTATGCTTTGTGCATCCATTTTGACAGCTGCAGTTAATAGTCGAGGTGCTGGCCTGTGGCTGCAGGCTGGAACAGACAGGAAAAGACAGAAACAATCCAAGCAAGTAGACATGTCTTCTTCATCTGTTCTTGGAGAACATGTTTTCAGACAGGCACAGCCATGACAAATAGATGAAGGGAGTGATCAGAGCTGTCGAGAGCCACAGTGACAACAAACAGGACCTCTAGAAAGCAGAAAATTCCATCAAGGAGGATGACGGCTGAGTGCAATGAACCAGCGTGCTGCAGGATAGAAATGTAGAAACTAAGGTGAACCAATTTCCTACATGAAAGATTTGAGTCCAAGTTAATTTGGTGGCTGTAGCACAGCACTAATCCTTTCTCCAGACCTAACTTTTTTGTTTTTACCCCACTGGTTATATGCAACAGACTGATGGCAGGAAGTCATAAACTGACTGACGCTCATGAATTAAACTAGAAACCAATAAAATGTGTTTATTTATTTAGATACAAACAGAAAATGGAGCGATGATGTCAGAGGTAGAATAACTAATCGGGCACTTTTTTTATGTTTAAAATATTTATGTTTTTAATGTTTCAGTTCCTAAGAGAGGATGTGATTTCATGTAATATAAATGCAGTAATTGTGAGTCGTTTTCCCATCCAGAGAGGGTAGGACCTCATTGAATTAACTGTCGTTTAATCACAAAGTTTACCATTAAAGCAAAACAAGAGAAAGATGAATATAACAGAAAGAAAGTACAGTGAATATATCTACTGTACTACATCTATTGAGTCACAGTTCTGCACAAGTATGAAGCAACTTAAGCATGAGCAGCTTTGACCGATGCATTCCTGCATTACGCACGGTCAGATCACAGGCTTTCTAGGACTGCTTTCAAAACAATCACACATGGACTCTGGTAACAGAGGAAAAGTTATATAACACTGGAGGTGAAAATGGTTTGACACGTACACATACACACCAGGTCCATTCTGAGACGTGTTCACATCGCTCACATCAAGATCACAGCAAAATGAAAATGGAATTTCTGTGTGGCTTTTTTTTGAGTCGCTGAAATAAGTCAGTGAACAGCTGAGAAAATAAACCAACAAAGAGGTCTTAATTAAACTGCTAGACACCTTTGAGGGTCTCAAATTAATTTCGTATCCAGCCGTCAGGCCCCACTTTGTGTTTAGCTCCCTTGGATATTACCACAATTAGTTCTGGTTAGAAGACCATGGCTTTACTGAAGTAGCAATAAAAGAAGAAAAAAATATTCAGTCAGGCTAATTTCCTTAAATGAAACTTAAACTTGCTCTTATAACATGTTTTATACAAATGATCCAGTGATACAAATTAGGGCTGCATGATAGAAGAAGGAAACCAGTGACACCTAATATAGTTGAAAACTGTGATGACCACATGAACCAATAGTGGATCATTGTGCTCATGTCCTTCTGCTATGCAGCTCATACCGGTTCCCCAACAGAAAAAGCCTATGCAGACACTAAAAAAAATGAATGTGTTTATCTTATTTGAGCAACATGGTTTCATTAAAGAAATGAATGAATGAAAAAGAGCAACAAGAGCACACTTGAAGTAAATTAGCATCTAAAGTGGCGTCTCTCACAGTCTGATTGGTCAAATGTGTTATTGACATTCAGAGTGTAAATAGCACTTGAAAAATAATGGACAACCATTTATTGCAATATTTATTTCAGCTTGAAAATTAGAAAGCAGAAAAAAAGTCCAATAAGATGTTTACCCATCACCATGGAGACAAATAATCAAAATGCTTGAGGAAACAAACTTGATCCAACACTGCCAGCGATCCAACATTAACCCTATTGAGCATGCCTACGAAGCTAACAAAGTATAATGAGCTAAAAAATAAAGCCAGTGGAGCACACAGCCTCTGCTTTCTTTCATTGTTGATTAATTTTATGCATATATATAGATGAAGATGGTTCATGACACAAATGATCAGTCGAATTCTCCAGATGGTCTGTTCACCAAGTTTGAATTGTTGTGATGATGCGACAATATAAAACAATTTCAATTTTGGACTTTATTAGGATATATATATCTACCTTTGACAGAAATAAACTGAACAAGATATTAAAGCGTAATAAAAACACACACGTGCCTCCTGGCTATCCACTAAAGCTAGAAACCCAGAAGGCCCACAACCACATAAAGGTTGTTAAACACATCGTTTCCATGAGGACTGGACGTCAGGGGAAGGTCTCACTGGGGCTACTTTCTCATGCTCTGATGGTGACACGCTCTCACTTCCTCCAGTGGATAAATCCTTTGTTGTACTTGGCTATATGTGAGTGCTGCAGCCTGAAGGGAAACTTGTACTGTACCCTTCACAGACTGCGGACATCACAAAGAAAACATACACAGGATTAGCTTACCCTCAAGGAAATATTATCACAGTTGTGGTTGCTGAGATGGAAATGTGAGTACCGGCACACAAGTGACACCAGAAAAGCCAACACCATATGAAGGACCACCTACACGGGCATAAATTAAAAACTTCCTTTCCTTGCATAGTACAACATGATCCTTAATTCAGCCTTGATGCTTAAAAAACAAGAAAAATAAAAAAAAGAAAAAAGAAAGAAAAACTCCACCCAAAAGCCAAAAATATGATGTTATCAACATTTTTGGCCTTCCAAGAAAAGCTATAGAAATCCAAAAGCACAGAATAACAAAAGATAACATCAGATATGAACAGTAATGAGAAAATGTGCAGCCTCAGAGACACAGTGCAGCTGGTCCTGCCAAGATTCATCCACCAAGAAAACTTTCAAAGAAGAAGTTCAAAGCTTGCAAGCAGGTGAGCTTGAGATCATGTGAGATACCGATCCTCTTCCTTCAGCAGTCTCATCTTTGCTCCAGCGTTCTTTTCAAATGGTTGTAATGGGAATCTCATGTGAATCGCACAAAAACATTCTTACTAAGCCGGGGCTGGCACCAGATATATGGTTCATAATGGGACAGCAAGTGATGAACACAGACTCGTCAATTTGAATCTACGACAGGAGGAAAACTAATGGATGCTAAGTGCTCAATTATCATGATTTCTGTGTGTGTGTGTGTGTTTGGCAAGAATCATTTCTCAATTTGTTGTGAGAATGTTATCAAGGGATGGATCGTATTTGTTTGAGAAAAAAAATGAAGCTACATGACGACAATTTAACGGGTCAGAGCAACAAATTATTCAAGAAAAGAAAAAGAACATCCATGCAAGAGCCCAGATTCCTTTTTTTTTTTTTTAAACCGTTTTAATTAAATACAGAATTATTTATGTCAGGAAAGCTCAACACTTGGTAAACATCTCCTGATGGGTTCCTGGCTTCCTTTACAAATGAGTGACTCAAAGACTCAAAAACATATTTTATATCTCCTCTTTCTACAACATTTACAGATGAGTTGCAAATCACACACCAGGTACCTTGTTACGAAGGACACAACCTCAGAAGCTACACACCCACGTGTTTCTAACACTGTTCTCCATCTGACTCTGTGAACGCAGCTCTATTTTATAGCTGTCTACACTCTGCTTGAGCTACAGCACACTTATGTCCAGAAAGAAGCTCTCACTGCAGTGAAACACAGCACATGCTAGCACCCTGAAACAAAGGCTGTTACAGTCTATTCATGGGTTTGAAAACACAGGGGCCTCTGTGTCCGGGGCCCTCACAGGCAGCATGGTGCCCATGCAGTGCCAAGGCACCAACAGTGAAACAGAGTGCATTTACCGAGGTGAACAAAAGCTACAGGACAGAGATTAGCTTCTAGAAACTGCTGGGAGTCACAAGTTACTCATTGAACAGATGCAGATACCATTAGCTTATCAAAACACTGT
The DNA here is from genome assembly GCA_018398805.1 of Hirundichthys speculiger. Classification (NCBI taxonomy): domain Eukaryota; kingdom Metazoa; phylum Chordata; class Actinopteri; order Beloniformes; family Exocoetidae; genus Hirundichthys; species Hirundichthys speculiger. The sequence continues at coordinate 862,683 of JAGFBZ010000483.1, forward strand.
GACAATGAAGTCATTCAGCAATTGTTTCACAATAAAATCTTTATCTGAGATGGTGATTGCAACGTTTCAAATATGAGTCAGGATAAAACTTGTTTGACCTCAGAAACTATCTTTTGATTGAAGCAGCTGAAAGTGAACGTGAATTCAAACTTGTTTTTTTTAATCATGCTCAATCATGATTAAAAGCACATCACTGTGGAAAAAAACAGAGCAAATGTCCCAGTTTGTTCTTTTGATAGACAAGTCCATTTCCTTTTGACACATGAATCTGAGCCAAATGAGCGTTCAAAGCAGTCGTAGCTCTGTTTTGATTCCAGTCACCATCTGTTCTTCATCCAATGATAACACTCAAAAGACAACAGATCCAGAACATACTAGCGACTTGATAACTAGCATCTGTAAGGCATTCATATCTCCACATTATACAGTACGCATAGCTGAAATGAAAACTCAAAAGGTCATGTTGAATTTTCATTGCTCTATTTTAATAAATATGTATGAAAAGTACATTATGCCAACGTTGCTTAATAATGGACACAATGTGACATTTTTAACTCCGTTCACTGTCATTTACGTCTGACTATTCACAGTAAGTGTACACAAATGCAAAATATTGAATGATGAATGGCTACAGAAATACAAAATGTCAGTGAAAGATTACATTAAATCTCAAAGAAGGAAAGCACAATGTAGATATACTTCAGTGCACAGAAAAAAGGGGAAGCAGGTCTTTTTTTTTTTTTTTTTTAAATCTTTCCCTCTGCTCCTGAGTGCATCCAGGGAGAACACAAAAGGTCTCCTGTGAAGTCACCCCAGCCCCTCTCCAAAAGATCCCCCTTCCAATCAGTACTCCATGGACCACTTAATAACCCAGAGATTCAGACTGGCCCCCAGCCCACATAGTAGACATTCCTCTAAACCCAAAGAGCATGATACAAGAACATATTAAACTAAACTGGAGCACATACCTGAAGCTTCTCTTCTGTGATACTATGTAACAGGATTTACCACTAACCTGCTCGTCTTGGTCCCCATCAGTCATGAAAGAACCGCACCAACTTCGTTTCTGCCCGATTACACATGACTTTTGGAGAAAATCTGCATTTTAATCTCATTTGTAACTTGTTAACAAATTTATATTTCTCAAATATTATAATCATTTTCACAGATAAAAAGTAAGACAGGAGTCAAGAGAATGAGGAAAAAAAAAAAAAAAGCAAACCTCACAATTAAATACTGATGTTACAAAACGCGTGTTTGAGAACTCTGCAGCTCATTAATACACCCCTGATAGCAGTTTTATCTGGACACGGTCACACGATTGCATGCAGCCGATATTCCAAGCAGTCAAAACATGATGCATTCCTCAGCACTTACTTTTTTAGCATGACCTAAACTCATGTGCCTGAAAAGGAAATCCTCGAAGCAAAAACAACGTGTCAAACCTGGGTCAAACAGAATATGAACAAACCTTTCAGACAGTGATGACCTCTTGCCAATGCCAGTATAATATGCTGCTCATTGCAAACGCATCTCTTTTTTTGTCTTTCTATAAACCTGAAAAGTTCTCAAATACGATACTAGTTATCGTTATGAGATAAACTGAAGTACATCCATTCTTGATGTTATCCTGTGAAAACTATTGTATATTATCACCTCAGGTGTGGGAGTTTTGTTTCATCTGGGCAGCCCATCATAACTGTATATTAGTAGTCTATACATTTAAATTGCCTACTTCACTATAACACTAATTGATCTATCATTTTGTCATTATGTTATGTTTTCTTTGCTATAAAAAGCTGTGGTGGAGCTAGAATGAATACTGGTGTGTCTTTACAGTGAATTTGGCTTTAGGCCCTAAAAATCTAAATCAAAGCATTACATTTCAGGTGCACTGCCAAACTTCATTTCCTGTCCCATCTGTTTCCTTTTAGAAAAGCTTTAATGAAGCAACAGCATGTCTGTTTGCAACACTGAAGAGGAATAGACATTAGTATTACAAAGTCTTCCCAATTATCTTGAAACTCATATTACTCAGAGTTTATGGAAGAGTTCTCTTCCCAAATATCTTGAAAAACATATCGGCCACAGAGGTTTAAGGAACCCTTACAGCAGCACAAAGGTGTGTCTTTTTTTTTTCATGTTAAAATATCAGTATGAATTTCATTTCATAAGTGAATATTAGATCACTTTATAGTAAATCTTCAGTCTATTGGCAAAAACTCCTCATAGTAACCTTGGACGTCCATCCCACTTGTCTCCTCCGACAACCGCCTACTGCTTTACATCGTCATATAACACATCCACAATTATGAAACTGAAGTCACAGAGCTAGAGTGGACACCATGTCAGAGGCGTCAGAAACACCCACGCCTATGGAAGGACCCCCTGAGCTAAAAACTGCAAATGTTCATTTGACTACATGAGACATTCTGTGAAGAGCAAGGAAACCCTGCACATGTAGAGCTATGCCATGGACCAAGGAGAAAATAAGGTGACAGAAATTAAAAAAGGCTTTGGTATTTGTTTGTTGTTCTCATTTCAAAAACATCTGTTGTGCCTTTTGTCCTATTAGATGACTCAGTAAAATCTTATCACCTGATGTAAATCTGAACGTGTCTGCAAGCTTGTATTTATTAGGGTTTTTTATGTCAGAGACTAGCTGACTAGTTCCACTTGCATACTTTATACAGAAAGGATTCAATCCAAAGCTCATATGTTTCCTCGGGTTTTAGAGGGAGGTCGATAACTAAATGGAAGTTCACACAATAGGTGGAACTCTTGCGATACACATTTTGCAACTGGCCGGTCAACATGTCAAACAAGAAAGAAGGTAGAAATTGGAACGGTTGAAAAATAATGACAAAGACATAAGTTTCAAGCAGCTGGGTGAACCTCATTCATACACCTGCCATAAACCTTTTCTTCTCGCAGTAAATATCTCACAGCAACAGCAACTAAACTTCATTACAGCATTTAAAAAGAAAAAAGTGATGTTGCAGTTTGTGTAAACAGAAAAAAATTGTTGTTTTGCAATTTTTTTAAAGCTTTAAAAAAATTATTTAAAAATAATAAATAAAAGCATAAAGATTAGGACATTTTTTTAGGTGAAGTGCAACTGCACTGGAAAAAAAAAGTGAAAAGCTGCTTTTTATGCAGACATTTAGAAAAGAATCCATTATGTGCCTGACTGTGGGACCATCATTATTGGCCCATTACTCAGGAGAAAGGCCACTTCCTCTTCCAACACTGTGCTGACAACAGCACTGGGAAGAAACCTAGAGTTTTAGCCCACTGTCCTGTGTAACTGGGGACCGAGAATGTTGCAGAGACACTTACATCCCTGACAGAAGCCTGAGGCAAGCTGAGTCCAGCCGCACAATCCTAATCTGGAGGGAAAAAAAAAAATATGGAAAAAAAAAAATCTTTGATCTAATAAAAAAGGCTCTAGTCATGCCCATATTAAATGGGGGAATTAACTATAAATTGATCTGCATTCATTAAATCAAAATCTTCGCTCAAATTTGCTCCTGTTGCCAGTTTTGTTTGCATGCAACTCACCTACAAATATGTTTTGTGTCTAAAGTATGACTAACTTGGCACCCCGTACCCACAGATTTTGCGCAGTAGCAAAAAGTTAATGCTGAAGCAAAATAAGAAACAGCGCTTGCAGAAATGTCTTTACAGTTTGACATTTGAGGAGAGGTGTTTAGTGCACAATATAATGACTTGCAAAGACTCTGGGAAGTACCCTTATCAAGGAACTTGTCCAGATTGTCAAGCTCGAGTATGATAAAGGTCAAGCAGCACAACTGTCATGCCTTTGCATGAAACAGAAGGCCCCATTATGCATGCTTCCAAAAGGACACAAACATGTTATTAAAATAGCATAATAAATTCAGGAAACCTGGATTCGTTTCCATACACCTGTTAAGAGTTATATAAAATAAATAAAAACTGTAGCCTAAGTCTCAAGGTTTTAGTTTTCCCTGTCTGAATTACACAGTAATCATAAAAGAGGGGCCATGGAAAAGAAAGAAAAAAGAAATAAAGACTCAAGTTACATAAACATGAAATTAGAATTGGCAACACATCTGATATTTACAGAGGTTAGAATGACACACGCTGCATCTGCAACAGCCAAACTGTGTTTAAGACACATCAAAAGAATAAACAGAGTCTGTGGCTTCTATCCATTACACAGGAGGAATCTAAAAGGAAGACACCTGGACAGATGGGTGAGGTATGGCTTCTAGTTATTTATACGGGTGAAAATTAACAGCCAGCAGCATCATCTTGCTGCGAGTGCAATAACGAGATAAAATATATGAGCAGTGAAACACTGGGAAACCTCAACAATAGCAAACCTGAAACCAGATCAATACGCTTTCAAGTATGTGATTAGGCCTGCTGGCTCACCCACTGGATATTTATATTGGTTTTCATTCACTCAACCCATTAGCACACCTTTGTGGTTGATCTTGTTTATGGAGGTTCAAATTATGCCTGGAGTCCAAATGAAACAAAAACGCATGCATTTCAGAAATTAAATGCACCTCAGCAGCCACGACCACAAACTAAAACTCCATCAGGGCTTAACACAAAGATCTGGAGCAGCCAGCCAACAAGGGGGAGCCGGGGGCATGGCCCCCTCGATAAACGCTTAAACAGTCTCCAGCACATTTGACAGCTACTGTTCCATCATATAAATACAGTGATCCATTGCCAACTCGCGCTTTAAGTTCCACGGTTTTAGTTATTCGCAGATTTTTCAGAAATATATGATATAATAAAAAAAATCAAGAAAAAAATCATGGAAACATCACAGGATGTTGTGTGCGTTCTCTCGCAGCGAAGAAATGTTGTGAGCCAGTACGGCCCCTTTAAGAAGGTGGCCTTATGGGTAATGGTGTGGCCTTATGGGTAATGTAGTGTGTGTGTCGTGGGACGGCAGAACGAAAACGGGGTTAGATGAAAAGTGGAGAGAGCATCAATAGCAGCCCAGCATGTATAGATTTACATTCTCTGTTAACCGACAGGAGCCGAACAATACAACCTGTGTGATGCCAGAATAAAGTTCCTGTTCCATGCAGAGAAAACCAGACTGTTTCTTTTGTTGTTGTTAGCATGTTAGCCACTAATTACGAGCCAAAAACAACACAATACCAGCGGGTTCTTAACTACAGTAACAGAAAGACCACAGTTGAGCCTTTGTCTTGTTTCGCTGCAGTGCCTCGCTACTTTTTAGCGGTTTTTAAACATATTTTGAACAGATTATTTAGGCTCGGGGGGCTCCGGCACCCGGTCACGGATTTTGATTTTAGCGGGGGGGCGCTGGTCCCTATTAACCGTGAAAAATAAGGTATCACTGTAGATCATATTCATAGAGTCTGCCTGTCTCATGAGATTGTGTTCCCTTTCAATTCAATCACAAAACCTATTTATTTAACCTGCTAGAAAGAAAGCCAGAGGGAGGAAATAAATTCAATTAGCACCAGTCAACATTCAGAGTCAAGTCTCATTTGTGCTAAAAGGGATATTTAAGGTCATCTAACCTCCTCATTAATCTGAGTGTGACTGGTTCCTGCTGTATCCGAAACTACTCTCAGAACTACAGGACTGTGAGGAGTTTGGCTCAGAGTCCTGATTGATCTGAATCAAGCCCTAATTGATATGAAACTGCATATATCAGAAAAGATCTTCTGTCCACTACTATCAGAGACAGATTTCCATTTCACTGATCATAATGAGCGGAGCGACCTGCAGCACAGCAGGTCCTCCCAGACTGGAACGTCCTGATGTCCATACGAAACTGTCCCCTCTGGTGAGACTCGTCCTGAAACGCTGCCTGTTATCCTGCAACATTCATCTAAACCAGCTGAGGCTGGCTTTAAACTTGGTGGCAGGTTAGTTAAACTCCTCTGAAGTTTTCAAACGAGTAGGCTAGTGGCTCAGTTAATGGACAGTTCATTTATTTTTTCATTCACACCCTTGGTGCAGTTTCACAGGAACAGCCAGTTTTTTTTAATCATCTGGGTTATAAGCACACTGTCTTCCTACACCTCTCAAACCTCCTGGAGCCTTACAAAACTATGTTTAAATGTCCAGTTGTAACATCCACATACAGGCTGCTGCTCTGCACCAGCAGTTGTAGTGGATGTAACATCTAGGTATTAAAGTCTAGACCCGAATATAAGACCATCCGCCTTCTTCAGATTTATTAAAAGGAAAGAAACCTTGTTCTATTTTCAGCTCAATACATAAAATCTGAGGAATCTGAGGATGTCCAAATCAGAAGGCAGTTAATGCAAAAGTCCAAGTCCGAGTCAACATTGCTCTAGTCCAAGTCAAGTCACAAGTCCTTAAAATTAGTACTCAAGTCCAAGCCCCAGATTCAAGTACAACAAGCCTGGTATCTCTACAGCAGAGTAAGAACAAAATATGTTATGTTGTGAGGGTATGTTACACTGGTTTGTACTTTTGTTTTGTAAAAAAAGTGTAAACTGATAAACTTCAAGGTGAAGAGTCTGTACTTTTCTTTCAGTAGTTCTTCACGAGGCAGTTTACAGTTTAATAGCAAATGTGTGATAACTATATACAATTATTCCAACAGAGTCAGAATCGATGGAAAGGCTACTCTGCCTGCTCTCTGCTTTGCACCCATCAACAAACCGATAGGCTCCAGCGACCCTCGTGAGCCTCGCGAGGATAAAGCGGGTTCAGAAAACGAACGATAAATACAATAAATAATAAGTAAGATAATTCATGCAGTTCATGCATTGTACTGGTTTTGTTTTTTGAACACAGTGATGTTAATGCACGGTTCATTTTGTGCACGAGTAACACATAAACTTATGTCTTGAATTTGGAAAAAGAAAAAAAATCATATTTTATTTTTCAAATGTTCGGTGAATGTGCATATGAAACTGGTGGAGTTTAGTACCGCCAACAAGGTTAAGAACCACTGCTGTAGAGTAAAGAGTGCAAGTGTTATTTTTACGTAAACTAGAGTAAAATCGTATTATTCAACAGGAGATGATCATAGAAATGTTTTCAGCCACACTTGAAAATAAGTCTAAAATTCTTTGCTGATAGAAGGGCTATAACTCAACTCAATGTCATTTATATAACAATGGGAACCAGCTGTGTTTGGGATGCAGACGTACCGTTAAGATTGTCTCAGATGCCCTAAACCATCCCTTTAGTTATCCTGCTACAGCCCTCGACTACTAGGAAACCTCCCATGATGCACTTGGCTCGTTCCTCCTTGTTGTTTTTAGTCCTCATGCATGCATACTACATTATTATTAGCACCATCTTATCTGGGTCTTAAAGGCAGATTCCCTGCACTAATATCTGCATTTATTGGTCTCTCTTTACTGTCATCTCAGACACCCAAACCGTTCCTGAGTTTTGTTTACCTGAATTACAATGAATTTGACTGAACTACGACATAATTGGTTTGTACTTTACTGGACAGTATTGGACTTGTTTCTGTGTGGAAGTGCCTTGACATGACTTTTATTGCGAATTGGACCAATACAAATAAGGTGAATTGAAGTGCACTATAAAAAGCAGCTTTCAAACAAAAAAGTAATGGCATGTATGAGTTGCATTCCTCTCACTTTAAGGCCCAGGTGAAAACCTAACCGTTTTCATTATGCCCTGTTATGTAACGTTTATTACAATTCAAAGAGGGTCCACTCCCCCCCCCCCTGCATTTTAAATGACTGTATGAATCAAACCTCTGACTGAGGCTGAGTGCAAACAAGCATATTTCCTAAAATCGTCCTGTAATGCACCTTTTGCTTAAAGCCATCTCCTTTTGAACAAAAGGCCTTACAATATAATGACTCCATCATTCTGCTGTTCAGAGCATAGGCTGAATATGTCCCCTGGGGGCCTGTCAGACACCCACACACATACACACACATACACACACACACGTACACAAACGCATATAAAACCGTGTTATTGAAGGGCACAGATTGCTGCTCTGCTAGATTGAATCACGAACATGCAGTTTCATTTGTTCCCTCAGTCAATGGGTTTCCATCTGGTCTTTCCATGACTTATGTTCCATTCAGCAAGAAAACAGCTGCTGTTGCCGAGATTGATATTATACTCTGATATCATTACCCTCTCCTTATATCTTCCTTTCCTTCTGTCTTTAGCACCATGTCAGGCACAAGTGAAGGCAAAAAAATGACATTTGCTGTTTTGCAGTGAGCTCATTTTTTAAATATTTCAGCAGCCAAAAAAACAAAAAAACCAATTTGGTCCTCTTACAACCTAGATAGGAAATATGAGAAAAATATCCATCATACATATATCAATTTTCCTGCGTATCTGTGTGTGTGTGCTAGGCAACACACTAGAAAACACTGTGTATTGATGAAGCACCATCAGGGAACCAGCGTGGGTGCTAAGCCATGCCCTTAATGTGAAATATCAGAGCAAACCCACCCAGGGCCTGACAGAGGAAGTCTCAAGCTGGAATCATGAGGATCCCTGGAGTCTGCTGTCACCAGACTTGTTCAGCCACGGAGCTGCCTGGAGAGAGTGAGATGTCAATGTGCCAGCGCATATCCTGTCTAACCTTTAAATCATGACAGATGCTAAACTTTAAGCTACCTGACTGCACGGTGTTGGTTCGAACACCTGCTATGAACAGCGATGCCCTGAGAAGGTCTTTGTTCATATATTAACAGTAAGGTTTTCCAGTTTTATCAAGCATATTAATGTGATGTTTTAAGGCTTAAAGACTTCGAGACTTTCCAAGTAACATAATTATTCGGTGTTACTGACTGCTAGAGTTTCCGTATAAACTGTTGAAGAGCAAAATGGTCCACAAAAATCAACGCACTCACCAACCCCCCCCCCCCCCTTTTTTTTCTTTACTGTTGAAATGTCACAAATTAATCATAAAAGAATGTAATTCTATGCTCACACAAGCTTTATCCTCTTTACTAAAAGTTGGAATTTCAATATAAATAACATTAACATTCAATGGACATTCACCTTTCCAAGGTTGACAGGCATCCAACAGTTATAATTGTTACTACAGTTACAACTGTTGGACGCCTTCAGGGTTAAGCATTAAGATCACATCCATGAAAATCCTTCCCACGTCCTCATAAATCGTTTCTCGAGCTGTGAAAGCATGTCTAATTTGAGTTAGGCGTATGAAAGCAAATCATTGCTAAAGCTATTGCAATCCTATCTGCTTGAAAATGGCTCGAGTATCTAGAGGGTGTTTTTGCTTCAGGTTTTCCTCTCATTTCTAACTTTAAACCACAGCATTGTATTGTATAATTGCAATTTCAAAAAGAGCGAATACTTGGTTAATGTTGACTGTGATAGTTCTGAGTCATTTAGACACATTTAGACCTGGGTTGGACAGAAGACCACACTTACATGGCTCTGGGGTCTGATTGAATTCCCTAGTGGCACGCCTGAGAGAGGTGTGAGGGTGGAGGTGGGGAGCATATGGTGTTTTCTGATGTCCTGGTGAGAAATACACCAGGCAGCAACTTCCCCACAGGGAGTGTTGAAGATACAAAGGAGGAATCCTGCAGCTCCTCTGGGTGACCTTCATTATCACAATTAACATACATGCCACTCAGGCATATGAGGCTGCAGAGGAAGCTGCAGCGTAAGATTGGCCACACAAGAAAAGCTGTGTCAGATGATATGATGCAGAGCGGTGGGCGAGAGACAACATGTTGAAAATATGTGTACATCACATATTCAAGTAGGATGTAAGATGCAGAAATTATAGTACACTGCTCAGTGATTTATATTCTGTACTGTAGGCCATTTAATTCAGACAAATGAGACCACAGTTGAGTAGTAAATATACAAGACACTGAATATTAAATTGCTGCCCCCCAGATGTATCCGTCAGGTTACAGTACAACGAGGAGCTGCAAAGCAAATGGAAACTGCAGATATTAGTCTGTAAGACAGGCGGCCTTATTTACTACTTACATTCTTGAGCTTTTTTGGGGAAGGTGAGTTGCTCAGGTTTTTCAACTTGGCAGATCTTTTTCAAATGGGCATAAAACCTATAACTCACAGTACCAAAAAGGAGGACTGTATTGCCTTTTCAGTGCTTATTGCAAAATGAATTTAGACAATAAACACACTGCAAAGGGCAGTCATAAATTTACAGATTCATAAAGTGAAAAGTTTCTGGTCTCCCCCTGGCTGCTGTGAAAAAAAATCTAATACACAGAAAAATAAATAAATAAATAAAAATAAAAACAGGATCCCCCCCCCCTTGAGTTTCATTTTGTGAAGGACAGACCTTAAAAAGATGAGAGTCAGTTGCTGCTGCAGTTAGGAAGGACTGTTTAAAGGTTGTTTCTGAAGCTACGGGCTTAAACTTAAGGTTTCTTCTAGGGATGTCCCGATCACGTTTTTTGGGTCCCAATCCGATTTCCGATCTTTAATTTTGATGATCCGCCGATTCCCGATTTCTCCCAATCCGATTTCACTTTTTTTGAGTGGGCAAACAGAGTTTAATTTCCCATGCATTTTATTTCCTGTGTACATGAATAAATAGGCCTGCATCCAAGCTGAGATTAATAGCTTTTATCATCTCATAAAATAAACAATAACTTATATAAACACTCTTCTTTCTTTCTTTTTTGTTTGGGAGAATTATTATAAAACACATTTAGTTACAGAACAGTGACTGTTCAACAGTCTCAGTACTAAAGAACATAGCACTTCCAATTAAATAGCAGCAGGTGAACTTGGCTAGCGGTTTAAGGCAATGAAAACACTAGCAGAAGACTTTGCAATCAATTATTAAATGTATCTAGTACAGAGCATCAGCCAGAGCTACTGAGTTCAAATTTCATTCTGACAGAAATGTCCTGACACAAAGCACACTTAAGTATTTACTGATCATTGTCCACGTATGGTATGGCTTAGCAATTGTCTTTTCTTTGTTTTTTTTTTTAAAGCTGAACTTTTTTTTTAGAACTTTTCTGAACTTTAGATCCACTATTAGGCAGTGGAGGTGAAGTTTCTTGATGATACTGGTGCATCCATTGATTTATTGTACAGTCAGTGTCATATATATATATATATATATATATATATATATATATATATATATATATAAAACACACATATGTATATGTGTATGTATTAGGGATGCAACGGTAGTCGGTAAAATACGGTACGGTTTGGTACGACCTGCACGGGACAATACGCTTTTATGTCCTGCTGTATTTATGTTCCAATAACTTTGCATTGGACTTGCACGTGAGCGCATGTGCCTTTTAGGCAATAGGCCGCCACTGCATGTCAATGTCCACTCGCCTCTGCTCACTCACAGTGACCAGCCGATCACACTTTGGCCGGTTGGCTGCAGCTCATAGACGCAGAGAAAAAAAAAAAACAAAAAAAACAGGCATGGCCAGCGGCAGCGGAGAAATTGGGAAAAACCTTATTTTTAATCACCAGTGTGGGAGCATTTTGGTTTAGCTGTTGAATACACCGGCAAGGGAATGAAAACAGTTAACAGTTAACAGAATGCAATCTTCCACCTCCCTAAACCCGCGATCTTACCTGCGTAAGATCCAGTTCTTACCAGCTGTGCGTCTTGGCGCAGAACGAATCATTGGATGCGCATTTAAAGATCACGAACAATTAATGTTCCTGTCCCTCCTCGACCACCAACAGTTTCAGACATATCGGAAATGAATTCCCGCATCCAACCTTTTCCAGCTTGACATAACACCAGACACAGAAATTTCCTAGTTTCCTCCACAGCAGATATCTAAATGAGAGCTGCCACAGCTGCACATTTATGCCATTTGGACACGCTCTTTTACATGCCGACATGCGGGTTGCGATTTTCGCAAACTCGGTATCTTACGATCGCTTGTTTAGGGTAGAGGGTGGTCTGAAACTGCACCGAATCTGTACCGAAACCGTGACACAAAACCCACGGTACATATGTGTATATATATATATATATATATATATATATATATATATATATATATATATATATATATATATATATATATATATATATATATATAGGGCTGTGTTGAAAAAATTGCTTTTTCGATTCTGGATCGATTCACATATTAATTCCTTAAGATTGATTCGCACGTTCAAAGATCGATTTAATTAATTAAAATTATTTTTTAGTACATTTCCCTTGGTGAACTTTAAGTGGAAACGTTAGCGAAGTCACAGATTTGAAAACGCTGGAATCACTCAAGGCTCCCATATTTCGGCTTCAGAAAGCAAAAAGAGACAGATGCTCTTGACAAAAACAAAGCGATATGCATGTCATGCCAAATGGAGGTGAAGTATTGCGGAAATACGACCAACCTCAGGAACCACTTGTTGCGACATCACTCAGATTTCATGTCCAAGCCGTCCACCGGGCCGCAGCAGATGGAGCTCAAGGAAACTCTACAATTACCAGCCAGTTCTGCACGAACTCTCAAAATAACCGAGGCGATTGCGGGCTTTATTTGTAAAGATATGCGGCCGTACTCCGTTGTTGAAAACGACGGCTTCAGACAGCTAATGAAAGTCGCGGAAGATGTGGTCAGAGCTCTAAGGCCAATGAAGACAGCAACTCAAGTCATGTCAGAGGAAAAGTTCTCAACTCTCTCAGTGATCGCACCCTGCATTCCCTGTTGCTGAAGGAGATGACCAGCCTCCCAGAAGACTCCAAAGTTGTAAAGCACATGAAGGATGAGATCAAGAAAAACCTGAGCATGAGGTAGGCCTGTGCTATGTGTGTGGGAGAGGGAAATAGCTGCATTGCTTGTGTGTGTTTAACTGTCTATTAAAAGAAACATAAATAAAACATTATTATCCTATTGTGATGGCATAGGTTGATTTTTTAATGTGTGAAATTTAAATTTCAGGTATGTGAACCAGAAGGACTTGCTGCATGTCGCCTCAGCTATTGATCCACGTTTCAAAGCCCTCCCAGAAGCTGCCTTACTCCTGGGCATGTAAATGTAAATCTTTCTATTCCCAAGTGATGGCAGTTAACAGGACAGTTTACCCAGTCTGTATCAAGTCAAGTTTAAGGTCCAGTCTGAGTTTATTTTTGTGTGCACTTTAACAGGCAACAGTTTTCAATTTTCTATTTACAGTTTAAGTTTAAAATGTCCTATTTACATGTTCACACTTTAAAGACAAGTGAATGTTTTATACTTTGTGTATTTAAAATTTTACACAAAACTGTGAGACACTTATGTTTCATAAGGTGCTGTACCTTTGGTTCTTATTTACAAGTATAATGGAGTATAAGTATAATGTTCATTGGGTTACTTTGAAGCCAGTAACCAGCACTCTTATTTAGGTTTACTTTTTTTATATTGATAATAATAAATAAACATGTATTTGGTTCCAACAGCAACAGCTTTTGGGTGAATTCTTGATCATTTTTAATCTTTATAATGCACCAGGTTAGTTAATTTGCTGTTGAATGTAAATATAATACTAGTTTTAATATGTTAATGTTTAACTACGCAGTCATGTAATACAGGAAACAGCTCAAAAATGTTTTTAATAACACTAACCCGAATCGAGATTGGATCGGATCGAATCGGGATAATCGACTCTTTATCTTGAGAATCGATACCCAGCCATATATATATATATATATATATATATATATATATATATATATATATATATAGATATATATATATATAGATATATATATAGATATATATGTGTGTGTGTGTGTGTGTGTGTGTGTGCGTGTGGATAGATAGATATAGATGCATACACGCACACAACAATATGCATAACACATATCTGGTTTAATATGTCTGAAAAGGGGTAGGGAGAAGTAAAAGTGATTTAATCCTACCCTTCTCCAATTTTCAATGATTACCCTTAAAACTGATCCGGTTTTTAAGGCCTAATCCTGAATTTTAGAGTTGTAATTTCATATCCAGATAGACAATGACATCAAGATACATACATGCATACATACTGATGCATTTTGTTTTCATTAAAGTTTTAAGATGCCATTCTACATTTTGTAAAATCAAAATTGGAATTTTTTCCCATCACAAGCTGGGCCCTATTGAGATGAGCTTTAATTTTAAATTTAACACTCTCTCTATAATGATAAAAATTGCTCTTTTTATATGACACTCTACATGCATGACCTCTCCTCTTCAACTTGTCAGCATTTTAAGTCCATATTCTTGACTTTGAATAGTTTACTCAGTCATGTGACCTTGTCATGTGACCCTGACATATGATTTGCAGACATTTGTGAACAGCATTCCGTCGTCATGGTGACTCATGGCTGAAAAATGCCAGAATGGCTGTTGGAGGAGAAAAAATTGTAGAATGTTAATTTCGTATATGACATCATGGTTCTAAATGACATCAGAGGTCATGTGACGTGGACTATTTAAGTGCATCCGCGGACAGAATTCACTGTTGTACTTTTGATTTCCCGGAGCCCACACAGTTCTGACGAATACCGAAGCATTGAAGGCAAATATTACTTTCACGTTGCTGAAAAAAGTACAATCCAAAGAAACAATGAGTGAAATTGAGACATCAGAAAAACTCTTGAGTGAAATGATGGACTCCTTGGATAGATTTGAGATTACTTCTGGTAATCGTCCCTGGAGTGAAATGGTGGATGAAGAACTCGGAGAACCAGATGATTCTGATGATTGGGAGGATGGTTCTGACTGGAGTGATGATGATGAAGAGAGTTTTCTTCATCCCATCGCTCGTATTCATCAAGATCTGTATGAGGAACCGAAAAAAATACCAGCACCAGTTGCTAAATTTGAAACAACTTCTGGTCAACTTCCTCGGAGTGATGTAGAGAAAAAATACTGGGATTATGAAGACTGGAACGAGATACTTATCGTCAACATACCAGAGCCAGTTGCTAAATCTGAATCAACTTCTGGTCAACTTCCTCGGAGTGATGTGGGGAATAAAGACTGGAAGGATGGTTCTGACTGGAGTGATGATGCTGAAGGGAGTGATTACGAAGAAGCACCAGAAGAAGATGGTAACACTGGAAAAGCACCTGCTATTAATTCATTTAGTGTTCTTTTGAAGCTGAGGCAGAGGCAGAATAACTTCAAGTCTAAACTCAAGGAAATCATGAGGGATTCGCTACCTAAAAAGAATTTACTTCTCGACCATAAAAATCAAGGAGATAATTGCTGCAGAGGAGGACTGCGAGTGGTTCTGGAAAAAGCTGATAGAGGCTGAACTCAGCTTGGAGGAAGAACAAGAACTCCGGCTGGGCTGCCAAAACGAGGTCAACTCCTGCAAAGAAGTGATCCAGAGCTTGCGTCAGGCCTCCAAAGAAGCTGCAGCAAAAGAAGAAGAACAGTCCAAATATGAAGACGCACAGATGCTGATTCTGCAAAATGAGCGGGAACATTTAAAAAAGAAATTACAGGAACAGATCAGCTCCCGACTGCAATTGGAATCTAAACTTAAAACGCAGAAAGATCTGGCAGAAAATCTGGAGTGGAAGGTGGCGGAGCTCAGTGTGCAACTGAAGTCTACCTTGGTGACTCCCGAACACGTGGCCGAGTTACCTGCAGATGCACCTGAGTCCTCTGCTACACAGACACCTGTTTCAGTCAGCACACAGACTGAAGTCTGTGGTTCTTCTCCACCACCAGAGGTCCCTCCACCGCCAGAGGTCTCTCCACCGCCGCCTGAGGTCTCTCCACCGCCAGAGGTCTCTCCACCGCCGCCTGAGGTCTCTCCACCGCCAGAGGTCTCTCCACCGCCGGAGATCTCTCCACCGCCAGAGGTCCCTCCACCGCCAGAGGTCCCTCCACCGCTGCCAGAGGTCTCTCCACTGCCTGAGGTCTCTACACCGCCAGAGGTCTCTACACCGCCAGAGGTCTCTACACCGCCTGAGGTCTCTACACCGCCTGAGGTCTCTACACCGCCTCAGAGGTCTCTACACCGCCTGAGGTCTCTACACCGCCAGGTCTCTCCTCACCGCCGAGGTCTCTGCCTGAGGTCTCTCACCGCCTGAGGTCTCTCCAGCCAGAGGTCTCTCCGCCGCCAGAGGTCTCTCCGCCGCCAGAGGTCTCTCCACCGCCGCCAGAGGTCTCTCCACCGCCGCCAGAGGTCTCTCCACCGCCTGAGGTCTCTACACCGCCTGAGGTCTCTCCACCGCCGCCAGAGGTCTCTCCACCGCCAGAGGTCTCTCCACCGCCAGAGGTCTCTCCACCGCCTGAGGTCTCTCCACCGCCTGAGGTCTCTCCACCGCCTGAGGTC
Source organism: Hirundichthys speculiger (assembly GCA_018398805.1). Lineage (NCBI taxonomy): Eukaryota > Metazoa > Chordata > Actinopteri > Beloniformes > Exocoetidae > Hirundichthys > Hirundichthys speculiger. The sequence goes on from JAGFBZ010000483.1 coordinate 878,964, forward strand.
TCTCCACCGCCTGAGAGGTCTCTACACCGCCTGAGGTCTCTACAACCGCCTGAGGTCTCTCACCGCCTGCCTGAGGTCTCTCCCGCCTGAGGTCCTCCACCGCCGCCAGGTCTCTCCGCCGCCAGAGGTCTCTCCACCGCCGCCAGAGGTCTCTCCACCGCCGCCAGAGGTCTCTCCACCGCCTGAGGTCTCTCCACCGCCTGAGGTCTCTCCACCGCCGAGGTCTCTCCACCGCCAGAGGTCTCTCCACCGCCTGAGGTCTCTCCACCGCCTGAGGTCTCTCCACCGCCTGAGGTCTCTCCACCGCCTGAGGTCTCTCCACCGCCTGAGGTCTCTCCACCGCCTGAGGTCTCTACACCGCCTGAGGTCTCTACACCGCCTGAGGTCTCTCCACCGCCTGAGGTCTCTCCACCGCCGCCAGAGGTCTCTCCACCGCCTGAGGTCTCTCCACCGCCTGAGGTCTCTCCACCGCCTGAGGTCTCTCCACCGCCTGAGGTCTCTCCACCGCCTGAGGTCTCTACACCGCCTGAGGTCTCTCCACCGCCTGAGGTCTCTACACCGCCTGAGGTCTCTACACCGCCTGAGGTCTCTACACCGCCTGAGCTCTCTACACCGCCTGAGGTCTCTACACCGCCTGAGGTCTCTCCACCGCCTGAGGTCTCTCCACCGCCTGAGGTCTCTCCACCGCCGCCTGAGGTCTCTCCACCGCCGCCTGAGGTCTCTCCACCGCCTGAAGTCTCTCCACCGCCGCCACAGGTCTCTCACCGCCTCTCTCCACCGCCGCCTGAGGTCTCTCCACCGCCTGAGGTCTCTCCACCGCCTGAGGTCTCTCCACCGCCTGAGGTCTCTACACCGCCTGAGGTCTCTACACCGCCTGAGGTCTCTACCACCGCCTGAGGTCTCTACACCGCCTGAGGTCTCTACACCGCCTGAGGTCTCTACACCGCCTGATGTCTCTCCACCGAAGACAAAAGAACTCACGGACAACATAAAGCTGTGTGAGATTGTTGCAGACATGCATAAACCACTTGACGTCGCTTCCCAAGAGGGTTTGGTTGTGAAGAAATACAAACCTTCTTGGTTGAGACGAATGAAGAAATTCTTCACTCCGGCATGTCTGCGGCAATACAAGCATAAGAAGCAAAATCAGGACTAAGAAAAAGAACTATTTATTTCAGGTTTTCTTCAGGTGCTCCTGTTTCTCTCACTTTTTTTTTCCATGAACAAACGATTTGATAAATAAAAATTGCAATCAAATTTCATATCATGTCTTCAGCTGTATTTGATATCCTACATGTTCATTTGTATTTCTGAAAAAAAAAAATCATATAGAAATGTAGAATAGTTTTCATATTGGAGAACTGAAGTGGCTTAATGTTGTATTGTAGAGCTGCTATGTTTGTGGTTTAAAATGTGCTTGTGGAAATGTCTTGATATTGTGGTTCTGGTACCTTCCCCCTTATCTCACAAAGGCATACAGCAGTATTAAAAAGTTAAACCTTACAGTTGTCATTGGGTCTTAACACAGATTTTTCAGTTTATATGTGTTTGTTCATATGCCTTGTTAATGTTTACTGCCTTTTTAAATGCTCATGATTACATCATATAGATATGATGCATTTATTGAGTCACATGAAAGCACTTCGGTTCTGCAGAGTCCAGTGACTGATAACAGCCGATCAGGAAAAGGGGGGAGATCCCAAAGTTAACACAACAAATTATGTGTTTCTACAAGTCTCAGTTTCAGGATTCCTAAAATATTAGGGATGCACTATAACAGGAAAGTATGACGTCATCCCGATAGGTCCGATATCATGACGAATAGCCCCGGTAGCATATATATATATTTTTGTCAACATGGCAGTGCCTCGCTCCCTCTGAGCTTTGAATGACCAGCAGTGAATGTTATGTTCAAATGATGTCGGCATAATCAGAAAAACAATTTCTCAGTAAGTAAAATCAAGAATACCCCCTCATGCCAGAAAACAACTTGTTCACTCGGTCATAATTTTGGTAGTTGCTGACTTGAATTGATATTCGCAGTATTTTCCCACATGTTACACATAAAAAATAGAAAAGGCCGAAAGAACGACTAGCAAACGAGGGAACGGAGGAATTTATGTTACACCTTGAATGCAGCATTATGGAACAGTGCGCTGATAAAAACAAACAAACATGGCGGCGATGGTGTAGAACTTCGAAGTTTCAGAGTTCGCTGGTTATTTGTGACAAATGCTCCAAGCGAAGGAGGGAAAAATAGCAAAAGCTTTAATACGTCAAACCCGATCAGCCACCTGAAACATAACCATCGCTTCCATGTAGTTTTGAAATCACGCTAAAGTGAGCTAACGTGAGCTAACGTGAGCAAGCCAGCAGCAAGTCAACCCCTCCGCTCCCAGCCACCCCCCCATCATCTTTCTCATCTAAAGCTTCCATGAGATTTAAAAAAAAAAAAAAAAAAAAAAAACAAACTACTAAACCTCATTTACTTTAATTAAAGGCATTCATTTGAATGGAATCACAAGCCAAAATCCTTTAAACGTAATTTCTTTGTTACTATGGAGTGCACTTTTTCAGTTTATTTACACAGACAAGTCTAACTTGTGTCAGTATGTTATGACCTGTGCATTATTTTTTATTGTCATTGAGGAATGCATTTTTTTTCAGTTAGTAATTCTGATGCATGTATTTCCATCAGTTCAAGGAGCCTTTATTTTTTATATCAGTCAGTAATGCAGCTTATTTAAGTTGATGTGAGATATCAAATAGGTTTGTTTGATAGCTTTATGAAAATGTTTGAGAGGCTTGACAATAGTTTTTCATTGTAAAAAATAAATATCTGTTCATTTAAAGAGTCAAAACTGTTTTTGGTTTTGTTCATAGTAATGATCTTAGGTATATGTGTGTGTTATCGGTTATCGGCCTTTAGGAGCTAAAAGTTATCGGTTATCGCTATCGGTTTGAAAAAAAAAATCGTGCATCCCTAATTAGGATACTACTTTTGGCACATCGCTTCAGGAAACGGCTCCCAGGCCAGACGGTGGCCCCCCCCTCCACCCTCAGACACTGTGCAGATCTTCACAGACATTTTTAACACCTCCCTGGAGTCATGTCATGTGCCAACCTGTTTCAAATCCTCCACCATCGTCCCCATCCCCGAGACGCCACGGATCACTGAACTTAATGACTACAGGCGTGTGGCGCTGACGTCTCTAGTCATCAAGTCATTTGAGCGCCTGGTCCTGGCCCTTCACTCCATCCTGCAGCATCTGGACTCCGTAGGAACCTACACCAGGATCCTGTTTGTGGACTTCAGCTCTGCGTTCAACACAATCTTCTACACTCTGCTTCAAGACAAGCTCTCTCAACTCAACATGCCCAACCTCATCTGCACGTGGGTCCCCAACTTCCTGACGGACCAGAGGCCGCACGTGCGGCTGGGAAAGAACGTCTTCGACACTTGGATCATCAGCACCGGCTCCCCTCAGGTGTACTGTCACCTCTGCTCTTCTCTCCCGTACACCAACTGCTGCACCTCCAGTCATCAGTCTGTGAAACTGATAAAGTTCACGTGCAGCGCCACTGTCTCTCTGCCGAAAATGACCACTCACAGTAAATAGTCTATGCTGACACAAAAGCATTATTTCTATTCCAGCAACATAGTTTTATCGTTTTAAATAAATTAATAGACAATTAGGCCCTGCAACAACTGGAACAGTGACATCATTTTGCAACAACATGTGGTTACAGAAATATGTTATTAACATTCAGAATGAGAATGAAAGGCACTTGGGAAACACTGGACTGTGTCACAGCTTGCTACAGTAGCTCATGGGCTTCTACAGCACCTCTTCAACATCACCCTGGGCCCGGAGAATGTTCAAGAGCTGTGGAAGATACCAAATACCAAAAAGATCTCATCCATCTTCTCCCAATCACATCAAAATCACATCAGAATAAAAATAACACAAAATATTAAGTTCTTTCAAGACCCGCTGCACATGTTCGCGCACCTTTGTGTCCTTTGTCGTGCATGTAATGACTGGAGGGCATCTCGTAACGAGGCTCGAGGTAATTAATGAGCCGGTTAAATGCCTTGTATTCCACAAACTGAATGGGCCGGTCGTCCTCAGTAATACATTCCGCGATTAGCTCGGTGATTTTTCTGTATTTCTCAGAGTCTTTCGGGAGTTTTGTCCTTTCTTTTAAAAGTTTCACAGAGCGTTTGCTGCTGTAGTGCATCCAGCTTCAAAGCTGCTGCCGACGCCTGACAGAAGGCATCCTGCTCGGTAGGATGGTGATTTTTTTAAGTGTCTGATTAGATTGGTGGTGTTGTAAACTCTCTTCTTATTTACCCCTCGTGATATCTCAGCCTTACTCACGTTTCAAGTCGCAGTCGAAGCGTCGGTTTTTGTAATTTTATAGCACTGCATCACTGCTGACATTTTTGCTAAAGTTTAGCCTGACGCCGCCAGTCTTAAAACTTTTAAGGTGGATACAAGAAAGGGCTGCTGAGAAACTTCATTTCAGTGCAAATTATTAAATGTATATAGTTTAAAAAAAAATTTTTGTTTGTGTAATATGATTACTTTATTAATTTCTGTTAATTAGGATCACTTTTTGAGAAAAAAATAATGGAAAAAAAAGATCGGTGTGTTAAAATAAGGTTGATCGGCCAATCCGATCCACCTTAAATTTTTAAGATCAAAGGCTGATCCGATCAGGGGATCGGGATTGGGACACCCCTAGTTTTTTCCTCTTAAAGTGGAGTTTTTCCTTGCCACTGTTTGGCTGAAAGGTTTTTCCTCCCTCTGTTGGAGTTTTTTTACCTGCCATTATCCTTGTTCAGGATTCAATATTATATTTTTAGTTAATGATATCTGCTCGGGGGCCATGCTCTGGGTCTCTGTAAAGCGCCTAGAGACAATTGACATTGTAACAGACCCTATACAAATAAAATTGAATTGAAGTGAATTCTGCTGTTCCATATTGATCACCAACTCTGGAAAAAGTCTAAGTGGCAGGAAAAAAAAAAAAAGAGAATCATTGTGTTAAGGAAATACCACAAATGTCTGGGATCACAGCATCTGCCATTACCCAGAGTTTAAATACCAATCTGCTACATAGAGACAAGTTGATTTTGGAAGGTTTTTTTTATACTTGTTATTCAACTATGTTACCAAAAAGAAAAAAAAATCCAAACTGTAGATGTTCAGGTAACCATCCATCTATCAATCCATCACTAATCAGGGCCTGGGGTGTGGGGGCAACAGTCTGAGAGGACTTCCTCTCTTCAGCCACCTCATCTAGCTCAAAGAAATGTATATTTTATGCATATTTTTTTAAGGACGTATCCAGAGTTTGAGCAGTTGTTATCGAATCTGAACAAGAACGTGAGAAGGCATCAGGCCGTGACACAATTGTGTTTTCCAGGACGCAGGTTTCAGCTCCAGCTTTCTATTTGCTTTAGGTGCCATTAGCATTTATCACAGCTGTGCACCTGTGCTTTGACCCACGAGTGTTTATTTAGTTTCCCACTGCCTTGCAAGTCATTGCACTTTGGCAGCTTGTGGTAATGCATGATATCTTTAACTCATACTGCAGATTTTTCTTCATTCTTCTTTAGCCTCTTAGCCTTGGTGGAGACAACAGTAAAGAATCAGACATTCAATGGTTACAGCCCACAACTTTACTCCCTCCACCCCCCCACCTTCTCTCTGCCATGAATTTCTTCAATTATTTTAAATTTGTTTGTTGTCCGTCTTATTAAAGACTATTGAGTTCTTTATCCATGTGCCTCCTATCCTCCGTGTTTGAGTTATCATCTAACTTTAAACAGTTAAAATCTTTACATGGCAACACTCGGGATGATATTAAAAAAAAAATAAGAAGCATGTGATTCTCAGAATTGTAAATCTCTAGTATTTCCATTAACCTTAAATATTTGTAAAAGCAAGAACATCTGGTTCCAACTGTTACGGTCAACTAAAATTGCCAGTTTGACCTGTGATGACTTATTGTAAAAAATATGTACGTACTGCTGTATAATAACTGCCCATTAACCTCTCGTAAACAGATTTTACATCTCAAGAGTTTAATTTTCCTTTTTAAATTAGGGTTAAAACTGTCTCTGTGTCAGCCAGTGAAATAAATGAACAAACGCTCCTGTGAATGAATCAAGAGAGCTAATTTAGAAATAAGCAAATCCATTAGACATATTTGCAGATCTAATTGGCCCAAGGCTAATGTTTGCATACTAAGAGCTGGATGAAATCTGAGAGAGCAACAGCAGAAATTACAGACCTTCTTTGAATGGGGAGGAGGGTCAATATGAAAACAACAGCTAATGGGGACTTCAATCAGAAGCTATTGTTTGTTGTTCAAAAGGTAATCAATCAATAAACTGAGATCATTACCTCCTGTTTACCACAGATTCTTCCCTTCATATGTGCGGTAAACAAGAGCACTGCTTAATTGGGTGGTGAGGGTCAGACTTGTCATGGCAGAGGAACACAGCAGTAATACAATGCTTTGTTGTTCAGACTGAAGACTTCCCACCTGTATTGATCAGCCTTGCTGATTGTTAAAACAGCACAGAAGGAGCTAATGAGGACACACTCATCTGTCAAACTGTAGTCATTACATCTGAAATAAAATGGTACACAACTATGTGCAGAAAATGTAAGAGAATCAAGGATGCTATTCCAAGCTCTATCAAAAGTCTATTTTCATTAAGAACAGTTACTATACAATGCCAGGATCAATCAACCTACAACAGACTAATAACACCAAAAACAACACAAACAAAAACATGTTCTTGATCTATAAAGCACCTAAAAGTGGACCGTTTTAAACTGGGATTACCTTTTCAGCTGTAAAACATCTCCATACCGTTTGTTTTTTTTTTTTTTTTTTTTTTGGGGGGGGGGGGTACTGTTCCTAATGCAGATAATCAGTTTTGTTTTAATTGTTTTGGAAACACGTCTAATTAGAATCCTGTTGGTTCTGAATGTAGAAGGCTATAAAAAGAAGCTGATAAAAGAGCTCGCCTGCAGTTCCTGCCCTGCATCAACCATAAGACAGCCAGGTAAGGATTAGTATGACCCTCTAACATCCTGGACTTCTACCTGACAGCAGCAACATACTGCAGTGTTCATTAGCCTGTCCGCCACGGTTAGTAGAGCCAGGGAGGAATGTAACTTGGCCTTTACACAGTGCTGACAGAAGGAATTAACGACATTTTTTTTTTAGTTGTCCATCATGTTTCCACAAAGTTACTATGTTAATAAAATGGCTCTGTTCTGGGCTCTGAAAGCTTCCAAAAAGGACAGAACTTAGTTACAAGCTTAGTGGCCTCCTGGGCATCAAACAGACACATATCAAACAGAGCGATGCGTTATAAAGCAGAGGGACACATGGTTTTATGTCTTTATAATCTGTACAGCCCACACACACAGAAGGCAAACTTCTCCATCTTTCATAGCAGTTTAAGGCTGATGCAAAAAGGTATTAACAACAGATGTGGATGTTTTCTTACATTTAGGACCCGATCTTCCGCCAGATCTCCCAAAGCCGCTATTTAGGAATAGCGGGTAGCGGGAGAGCCATTCCCCGCAAAGAACGCACCTTGCTTCCACCTTGCTAAACCCGCTATCCCACCTGCGCTACCCGCTACATTATGCATAGGAGTGGTTAGGGCGTTCCACCTGTTAAACCAATCAGTGCGTCAGCAGCCATTGCCTTTAAGAGCAGGTTGTGCTACCCGCAAACCGCTATGGAGCGTCTTTTCATCCAGATCGGAGCAGCTCTCATGGGCTGACCACCGCTACCCGTTACTCCGCGATCGCAAGATACCGAGTTTGCGGAAAGGGCAAAAGACACGCCCATTGCCACACCTACAATGTGAGTAAGGGAGTCAGCATAACGGGTAGCGGCTTTATGGAGCAGAAGATTGCATTAGCGGTTAGCGGAGGTTCCTATAACTGCAATTTGCGGGTAGCGGTTCGTTGGTAGCAGCTAGCGGGGAGTGTATGATCGGGGCCTTGTGATGCACATGCCTCTTCTCCTGCATTGTAGGTTAATAACAACATTGATTATTAACAGGAAATGATAACGGGTTAGTTAGTACAGTAATGGCACTTTCCATGGTGGCCTCAAAAGAAGGCCTACATTTCTCTTCTTCACCCCTGAAATCCAACCAGGAGAAGAAGCACCGCAACGTTTTGTTTTCTCTGTTTTTTGCCATCTGAAGCATTTCAGAAGTGAAAAGCTGCCTCTTCGGCTGGACTCGAGAGGTTACAAGTTCATCCAAATGTTTCAAGGTCACGTGAGAATCCTATGATACTTGCTGTTTATTTAATGATGCATTTTTAATCATTTTCGTCATTTACCCTCATAAAAAAAAAGTTGGTTGTGCCAAATAAAATATGGTTTTTAACTTCTTAAATTAATCTTTCCTTTTACATAATTCAAATGTCTTCTGATCCTTCCCATTGTCTCACAGGGACAAAGTCTAAGACCACTTGTGGCCTTTTATTCTAAAAAAATATCTCTGTTATTCTTGCGTGCGACATCCTACTCAGTCAATACACTGTGAGCAAATCGATGCAGCTGTCCTGTGTTTGAGCACCAAAACAGACTTGTCCTGCGGTGCAGAGCAGATTTGGCTTCGTGTTGCCAAAACCGTGCAACAGCGGCTCTGGTGGGTCCACTGTCATTGAGCAGCATGATCACGATTCACAGCGGCTGGCGCACCACAGCTGTACCGCGACACTTCCACGTCCAGTGGGACCTAGGGATTACTTTTATTTTGTCTTATTTTATTATTATCACATTTTGCTTCGGCATTTAATAAAGCATTATTGAATTGAAATGAATTGAACTGAAGTACATTTAATCAAAAGACTCCAGCGTGACCACATGAGGGAGATTTAAACAATGACATATTACATTCAGATACTGAACTTTACACAGAGAAGGTCAAACCTAGAAAAATGGAGAAAGTGAGAGGGTATGCATTAGGGATGAGGGAAGAGTCAGAGAAAAGGGTAAAAGAGGACAGAGTAATGCTGAGTAAACTTCATCAATTTCTTAAAATGTCACAGAGCTGGAAAAATGGTTTTTAAAGTACAGCAGGGGTTCAAGGTGAGGCTGGAGCAAAGTCACTCTCTCTTTCCATAAACTGTGAATAAAAACAAATGAAAATGCAAAACCAGCATGATGTCATGAACATATTAGTTAAAAGGCATTTCCAGCAGAGCAGCTTTTTTAATCAGTTTTCCTTTTCTGTGATTATAATCACATAGCCTTGTTTTGATTATCTTTTCTATTTAAATTCATGATTCTGAAAGATCAAGTTTATTTCTTCATCCTTCTTTTTTGGCAGTATTTACTACCTGCTGGTTGATCTCATGACCACTATAGAAAACCTTGATTAAAGAGCAGGCACAGAGAAACTGATCATAATAAAATAGACACAGTAACACCGGCCAGCTATGAGGAGCTCAGTTGATTTCTTAGTTTTTCTTTACTTTTCAAGTTTTTGTCTGAAATTTCTCATATGATCAAAACAGATTTTTTTTTCCACTCTTTTCATTTTCCCCATAGCTGACATCTTTAGGTTTTCCAATTTGATGAAAATCCTCCACTGAAATAAACGGAATACTAGATACTTTCCACCCTGTTGAAACTTGACCTAATTTACAGAAAAGATCAAATAAGGTGGCAACACTGGAAATCAGACTCAGCTGTTTCTAATCTGTAACTGTAGATGAACAAACAAGCTTGAGAAACAACACGTTTGTACAATGTGTGGCACAGAGCAGCATCCAAGACTGACAGGGAGATCTGACTGTTGTTTACATTTTACTAATGATGTATATTAGTTTACCAGTAATTAGTGAGTTCTAGTGAGGCAGTTGTACAACACTTAAAGCACTTGACAATCGGACAGAGGGTGAAAGTGGATTTTAATCTCCATTTGTATACAAGCAGAGATGACCAGGCACTCACAACAGCACGGACAGCTGTTGTCAGCACAAGACAGTGAATCAAAGGAAATGCAGTCATTTTAACCACTTGTTATCAATACGTTGAGCCTTGAGCTAAATTCCTCTCAGCTAGTGCCTCAAAAAAAATCATGCCATAGCGCCTGAGCCATATCCCACATGGATTAGATATTCTACATTAGATACTGAGAAACAGGTCACAGTGACCTGATGCCATTTTTAAACAACAACTGTACTATTATAAATGTTAAATACAACAGGAAACAACGTTTTGCTCTTTGGAGATGTTGCAGTGTGTTTTTTATAGTCATATTGAGGACCACAGTCACTCTGTGTGCGTCGTAATCCCAGATCTCGTATTCTGTTATGCTTCAGATCAACTAAGTGATCAACAGATGTTGATGTTAGTTCCTGCTGTGTAATACAGCTATTTTAGGTTTTCATGCACTTTCCTTTCCCAGTTAAATTCATGCCCTCTGTGCCTTGATTACTTCCAGTGAAACTATGCGAACGAATGCTGATGATTATAGGATTGTATTTTACTCACATCTGTAATGTATTTGGTTCTTATATCAATATAATTTTTTTTTTTAAACTAGTCCAGAAATGACCATTTGAGTACAGTTGATTATTTCAATAAGAATAAATAAATAAATAAACAAACTTTGGGCTCTACAACAGCTAAAGATAGTTTGAAGGAAAAGTTACCATGGAGAAAGTTTTACCATCAAACATATTCCTGTAAATTGTGTCTGTCAGAAAGACAATTAATTTTAGATTACCTACCCCACCAGTAGTACGGTGGCTTGGTGGTCAGCACTGCTGCCTCACAGCAAGATGGTTCCTGGTTTGAACCTCAGTAGGGGTCTTTCTGTGTGGAGTTTGCATGTTCTCCCCGTGCTTGCATGGGTTTCCTCCGGGTTCAGTCCTGTCTTTTTGCATCAAAACTGATTCACATCTAATGGCCCTGACATAAATGGAGGTATGGGGCTGCTTTCATCAAGCAGCAAACAAATGGTCCCAGCACATGAACAAAAGGCTGCTGCGGTGGAGGGGAAGGGCAGTTCACATATGCAACTTGTAAAGGAAATCAGGCCCACCTGCCAGACATGAAACCAGCTACACTCAAGACACGTATCATGCACATATGTGCACATACTGTTGATGCTGGGCAGCATCTCATGCAGCTCCGCACTGTCACCCACTCCCTCCAGCACTTAATATTAGTTCTCACTCATGCTCTTCCCACCCGTCTGCCAGTTTCCTTGAGACATTTAAGAGGGAAAGGATTAGAAAAAAAAGCCAAGTGAGAGATCTGGGAGACTGTTCTGGACACTGTCCAAAGTGCTAGCAAAAGCACCGTGTTCAGCTATGAACTAAAGTTGGCTCAAGTGGCATTAAGCCTGAGCACATGTAGCCGTAGGAGCACAAATCATTCACTGTGCTAACCTCCCTACTGAAGCAGTTTGTTAGATCTGCTGATAGGAATAGTTTCCCCTTTACCCCCTCGTATCCACCAGCTTGCATGGTTCTTTATTACAGACGGGGAAAAAAAAAGAAAAAGAAAAAAAACATTGAGAAAAGATGAAAATGATGACACTTTGCAGTATCAAATGCTCTTGCAGACTGTAGCTGGACTCAGATTTGCTTTGAAGGCGAAATTTTTTCTCCATTTTGGGGCCATAGATAATCCACTCTTCCCTCAAAGACACTTAACAGCTGACTGCAAATGCACTAGCTCAGCAACCCATGTGCCTCTCTTTAAAATCAATACTTAGCGGCTTTAAATTGATATATAAGAATCATCAGATTCAGCAAGCAAATGCCTGTGGAATCAGATACGTCCTCTGAATTCATTACATCTGATACCAGCATCAGTGCAGCTGTACTTTATTCAAGCCCCGAAGAAAGAGCCAGATTTTCTTACTCTGACTTTTAAACCTTTGTTCTTTTTCAGAGAGATAAAGCGTCATAGAGAATAGAAATTACACTTTTTTTTTTTTTTACTTCATGTAATAAACAATTTGGTGCATAAAATGATCTTGGCCTATTAAACAAAAAAAAAATAAAAAGTCAAATTCAAGAGAAAACCTCAAGACAGTGATCGTCAGTGACAGACGTTCAACAGATGCAGCAGCACTTTGGATCTTTTTATTTATGCCAAAAAAAGTCAGCGTTCAGTTCTTCCAAGTTTAAATCAGCGTGTTGCCGTCTGCAGCAGGGCTGGTGGGAGAGAGCTCAACAGATCCCTCCTTCTCTGCAAAAACACTCATTAATTTTTCTGTCTCTGCCTCAATTACTTAAAGGCAGTTAACAAGCCGGCTCTTCTCCCAAAGCAATGAAAGCGCATTTTTATGCTTGGAAATTGAGATTCGAAAATTGTGTTAGTGCCAGACTATTTATCTATGTAATACATTCACATGGAAAGATAAAGGAAAACTGGGGACAGTATTGAAACTTGTTAATTCTTTTGGCAGCATAACTCAAAGGGGTTCCAACAGGAAATTATAATTAGGAAACATCTGTCTTTGGTTAACTATGTATTCAATATGACATTTTTTCTCCACTCTAAATTATCATCTTTACTTCAAACAAATTGTCTTGATTTTCATGTGTGTAGAGTTGGTGTTGAGAGTCAGGTGTCCTGCCAGGATGTAATGTTAAATTATGGTAGATTCAATGTGCCATGGACAACCCATGTTCATTCAGCATCACAACCACACTCATGCGATAAAATCCATACACACCCTGTTGCTTCAACTACAGTAGTAAAAGACAGTTGGACAGCACTGGAGAAGGATCACTGAATCTTAAAAAAAAAAAAAAAAACACAGCATGCTTCTTGTAGAGGATTTTCAACCAGGACGATGAGTCCGAAGTAATTTCAGTCTTCCAGCTTTCTGTGTGTTTCAGTCTATGGTGCTGACTCAAATGCAGCAGGCTTTCTGCTTTACTAAGTCATCCAACAAAGAGCAGGTTGAAGAAAGAAGCAAAGAAAATGGAATTAAATAAATGACAAGACTTTGCTGCAAAGATGCCCCTCATGGATGAGTGATCTTTGCACTCCACTAGACATTATGTACACTTCCCCTTACCTGTTAACACTAAGCCACTACCCCCAAATTGTGGGTTTAGGAACCTCCGCTAACCGCTAATGCAATCTTCCATAAAGCCGCTACCCGTTATGCCGAATCCCTTACTCACTTTGTAGGTGTGGCAATGGGCGTGGCGTTTGCCCTTTCTGCAAACTCTGTATATTGCGATCGCGGGTAGCGGGTAGCTCTACCTCTTAAATTAACTCTTGTATAAAAAGCGTGATCTGGCCTCAGTTGAACCCCTGAGAAAATGGCAGAGATCGTCTTAAACGGTTTGCTCACCAGTTAAACACTACATGACCAGAGCATGTTTACTGGGAGCGCCCCGACTATCTGGGACTTTCAGGTAGCCGATAGGAATTGTCTGTGTAAAAATATTTTTATGTATATATCAGTGCAGAGGAGGAGGAGGAGGATGAGCTGCTCCGACCTGGATGAAAAAATGCTACATAGCAGTTTGCAGGTAGTGCAACCTGGTCTTAAAGGCAATGGCTACTGACGCACTGATTGGTTTAACACACGCCCTAACCACTCCTATGGCTAATATAGCGGGTAGCGCAGGTAGGATAGCGGGTTTAGCAAGGTGGAAGATTGTGTTCTTTGTGGGGGAACGCCCCTCCCGCTACCCGCTATACCTAAGTAGCAGCTTTAGAAGATCTGGCGGAAGATTGGGCCCTACGTGTACAGTACTTCAGTAATCCATAAATGACTTATTAAAGTAGTTCTAACAATAAAGCAATTTTGTGTAACGACCCAACAATCATTAACTCAAAGTAAATTTAAAGAACATTTATTGATGATTCAAAGTCAATAGGTGACAACAGACCAGCTGTCATTCATAACACTCCCATCAATCAGGTCTGTTCTTAGATGAACTACGGTGTACATATTTATGCCTCCCTGCAGATGGTGTCTACATGTGAGGCTGCTTTGCTTCAGGTTCCAGCATGGACAGCACTATCTAAGGTAGCTTAAGTTTAATAGAAATGGCAAAAACTCAGTGTTTCTTCGACTGAATCTGACTGTGACTGTTTTGACTGTTCACCTTCTCTATAAAGTCCCCTGAGACAACATTTGTTGTGTATAATTTGTTTTTAAAGTAAAAGGTTAAATACAAGCTGGAGAAGAATCCTGACAAAATATTTGATGTACTATCTTCTTTATTTTATTGATACTCAATTTCATTTGTACTTTGACTTTCTTAATCCACAGAGGACATGTGAGAAAAGAGGACGATACAGACAAGTAAGAACATCTTGGTAATGGAAGCATGTCAATAATCATTTACAATTAAAAAAAAAAGAAAGAAAACGACAAAACAATCCCTAGTATTTGGCCCAGACAAACAGTTTTAAGACATTTAAAAAGGACAGACAGTTATTAAACATTCAGTTGTGAAGGCTCCCAGTTTGACGAGAACAGTGTATCAGCTAATTATACGGATGGCTGACGTTTATTGGGTCGTGCTCTTTTACTCGCGTATTATCGCTCTTTTCTTTTGTCTGCTCGTCGCTCTTTCTCCTTCCATCTCACTTTGCACAGAAGGAGGACGTGATGTTCGAGCTTTGTTTGCACAAAGAAAAGGCTGAGAGCATCATGGAGATTACTTTGCTCCGTCAGTGATAGAAGAAAACTGGATCAAAAACATGTGGTGTGAGCCTCTTCTCAAATAATTACTTCCTCAACGGCAAGAATACCTCATCTACTCGGGTCATTTCCTGCTGTCTTTGTATCTGACCACAACTTTGAAAGGGAGGGGGAAAAAAATAAATTAAAAGGCTGTTCACTACACACCCCTGCAAAGAAACCAGAAGGAAACCATCTTTCTCCTCTGAACATTTCTGTCTATTGGCAGGAGCCAGTAAGTCTTTGGATTCGGGGTAACCAAATGTACTTCTGGAATAATTAGTTGGGACTGTCAGTGTGACTTCTTTTCAAAGTCAGAGAAACTACTTTCCACAGCGAGACATCTCTCTCTATTTGAACAATTTATCACCCGAATGAAAGAGATCCATACATATCTGAAACCCGAGAATAATTTTGTGGGATTACTTACTTTTGTTAAATTACTTAATTTCATGAATATGTAGAAAAAGGAAGTTCTCTGCTACGCCAACACTAACTTCATACCGCTGAATGCCAAACATCCTGACCTCTACTTAAAACCACAGATAACTTCTTTAAGTCAAATATAATTTTTAAGCGTCCTAGATGGAATGAAAGAATAACGCAGTTTCCTCCATTTCTGTTATTCATATCTTTAAATTCCTCTTCTTCCACTGTTAACAGTAACATTCCCGTCCTACACAAGAAATCCCTGGGAGAGAGTGAAGTTAACACAAACAGCAGCTGAAGGGAGTTTTCCAGACCAATAACAGTGAACTGCCTCCCCGACAACAATCATCAGATTCCCGTTTGAGAGAACGCACCCTACTGTTTCTGCGGGAAAACGGGACACACCTACATGAGACAAAAGCAGCGGCAGCAGCATCAGAAACTGAAACACTCACATGGAGCTGAACCGCTGAGGAGATGCTGATGTTAGATTTTAGGGGCGATGCATAAAGTGATGTGTTATTATTTGGACAGAAGGAGAACAGAGTGATATCAGTAACGATGGTAAGGAGGCGGAGCCAACAAAGAATGCAGAGACAGTTTGGTGTTTGTACAGACAAGCGCTGTGAAGAGAGTCCCGGCAAACCACAGAGGAATGCAGTGATTTTTCTAAACAGACGCATTCACACACACACATATATACTTTCTCTCTGTAGACTGGATGAAACAGGCCGGTTATCTCTACAGAAAGCGTTGTATTCAAAACCCCAAACAAAAACAGTATACTTGCAGAGCACCTGAGCCTTTTCTCTTATCGGCTCCACCTGCTGCGTGTATGTGAGCCGCTTGACAGCACGTTGCAGAGGTTTCTTGAGAGACGTTTTCATTTCTGCATATTTTGAAGTTAGAACGCTCAGTGAATAGAGAAATGACAAAAACAACTTAAAAAAAAAACAGAGTTATCCCAAATTACAGCCCTACGAAAAATATGTTCTCAGCAATATCAGACCTTGTGAAAGGAAGACAGGAGAGGACGCACAGTTCCCAAACAAATTAAATGTTGTACTGCACCACATCTACATCTGGGGGCTGAAAGTGCCACTGGGAGAGTGATGAGACTAGATAACAACCCAGCATCTGCTGGTATAAACATCTGACGGTGAGCTTTGAGGAAGCAGCCATCACTTTTTCTTCTCAAGTTTCCTCTCAATTACCAACAAACTGTCTGAAAAATTATAAATAATCAATTTATTTTTGTGACTGCACAACATAAATGGTTAAATGTTCCCCGGCGTCTGTCATTTGACAGAAAACAATGTTGCAGATTCAGAACTGCTCCTGTGTCAGTCTTTAATTACTCCACTTGTGATATCAGGCCTTCTAACTCATCTCTGCTTTAGTCACATTACCTCCACATCCTTTTTTAAACCTTTTTAGACTTTGTCAAAGGGGAAGACTTGAAGCAACTGAATGAGAGAGCTGACATTATGAGATGAGTAAGAATAAGGAGGGAGGGTAGTTCATGCTTAAGAGGGTAGTCATCCTCCCACAGTAATGAACTCAGTCAGAAAAAGAACTCAATTATTCTAGATGGGGACTGCCGTGGCACACTATAACACAAAGAGGTTCTGGTATGGATGGCATGCACATGAAAGTTCATGCACATAAACGCGCTCTCACATCTCGACAGAGACTGCAGTATTGGTGTCATGTTTATGTATCTGGTTCTGTGTGAGTGGGCTCTGCCGTCAGTAAATAAAGAGAAGCCTGCATCACAGACCAGTGAAAGGCAACAACCTCCACAACACAACACCCACACTCCCGTGTCTGCTAAATCCTGTTGACAAGCGTGTTCCCAAAGTCCCCGAGATGTTTAAAAAGTGTTATCAATTAGATTCAGGACAAGCGAGAACAATCTGAAAAGTACAGTGTATAACTGAGCACTGAGCTGAACTTTATTTTCCACCGGCACAGCTGTCTCCCCCACATAATGAACAACAAATCTCTGAACCTCTATTTAAACCCGATTTAGCAACTGTTTAGATTATACGTTGTTCACGTACACCGACAGTACAAGTAGCAACTGCATGTTTTAAACCGCAGCTGTGTTATCAAGTCTCTTTCTAACCTGCAAAAACCAGAAACTGTTTTCAACACATAAAAAAAAGTCATGGTTTACAAAAACAAGAAGAACTATGAATCAATGTTTTTTTATAATAAAAATATCTTAAATAGTCAAGGATTCAAAGCTTATTTACTGAAGTGCATGCATCTCAATATAAGGCGCCAGGCTAATGAGTTTTACCTGGAATAAACAAGGTGCGACTCTGTGAAGGGCCTGTGCTGTTTAATAAAGCAGTGAGCTACACATTCATCTCACCAGCTAATCAATGACCTCAAGGACAGTCGTGATGAATGGAGTGAAGCTGTGAGTACACAAATGCATTGCTCAGACTGCTGTGGCCACTGTGCCCTTTTCATAAGAGCTTGTAAAAATATAAAATTACTTCGCTTTCTAACTGGCAAGAAGTAAGAGCTCTTCTTCCCTACAAGTGGATCATCTCTGCATTAGGCTGTTCCCCAAACAGTGTAAAGCACTCCAGGAAAGACACCAGGATGAGGTTCTCGGTACATTACACGCATAAAATCTAATGTGCAAACCAGCCCACAAAGTAACATGCCTGCATAAGCAAGTCATGCATAAACACACCCGCACCATGGATACCCACACACTGCCAGCATGAAGTTCACATATTAAAAAGCATCATGTTTGCCTGTTGTAAAAATATGACCAGCAAAAATTATCTGATCTGATATGGGAATGACGGTACTGATGAGAACTAATAGATGGTTTCTTGTTTTCTTCACCGAGGACCGCGATGGTGCTGACCTGCGGGAGTTACTTACAAAAAGCACAAGAGCAAAAATGGGAACTGAAAATGATGACATGTTTTCTTCTGAGGAGAAATGGAAATGGAAAAGGAAAGGAACAAAAACATGTTTTCTTCTCAGATCAAAAAAAAAGAGAAAGAAACCAGAGCCGGGTGGACTAATAAGCTACCTCCACTGAACCTTCAGTGTCTTATCTTGCTGAACTGGCCTCACATCTCTGCTGCCAAACAGTCTGTGGGCAGTCCAGTGCTTCAGCCCCAAGGTCCAGCCGTAAAGGCACCATATGATGATCAAAGAAGAACCTCACTGACCAACACGGTCTACGCTGAGTTTCTGGGATTGCTCCAGTACACTCCTATGTCAGCAAGACCCCTGATGTTGTTGTCAGAGCAATAACACACGTTTCTGTGTGGTTATGTGTGTGTAAAAGATCAAAGAGGTCTCAGAAATCTCAAAAAACAGCCACTGTGGAGCGTTTTGAGCCACATTAGGTGTTAGGTACCTGTTAGTGAAATATGTAGACGCTGAATTGTTGCTAAATCATTTGGAACTTCCAATAGTCTGTACAAAAAAAGATCAGATTGTTGGTTGCCACATTTTAACTCTTTCAATCAATCAATCAATCAATCAATCAATCAATCTTTATTTGTAGAGCACTTTTGCAACACAAAGTGCTTTATAGAATTAAAAACAATTATCACAATTAAAAAAAAAAAAAAAAACAGTCTGCTTTAGTCTGCTTATACACATTAGCTTGTGACAAACCAGCCATGACATACTTCCAGTAACTGTGCTCGCAGGCTCCTTCTTCCCTGGTGGTTGTGAAGAGCCGGGAATGAAATGATGCGACAGCAAAGCAATGATGCAGCATCACTGCTAACTACAGCATGATTCTGAATAATATTTAGCATTACCAGCAAAATTTAAAAAAAAAACAAGAAAAATCAGATAAATTTGGTCAGAGTTGTGCTCTCGCTGGGATCAAAGCTCAAAGCATCACTTAAAGCAAATTAAATCCAGACTTTGGCTGAAAGCGTTTGTCTCAGCATACTGCAACAAAGAACAAATGCATCAGTTTTTTCTGAATCACAATGAACAGATTACAACACACTGTAAACATAAGCATGCACACACAAAGACATTTTCTAGAGCAAATCACTTCATGTTGCATTGAATTTAATAAAAATCATTGGTCTGCTTTGCTAATGTAAGACTGATTTCCAGTCTTTCACCAGAAGTCAAACGACAGTTAGCCAAGTCAGTGGAGCCAACCTTGTTTTCCTCGGGCCACATGTTATTCTGACACAAGCGGCGCTGCTCTCCAAGTGGCAGCTGTCCAGGCTTTTTTTGTCCCTTGATAAATGCAACTCTCTACCGAAGACAAACAGCCATGCATTCAACAAAGAGACAAGCCTAAGACTCACACTCGCCCACACTGAAACAACAGCTCAAACTGAATGCTCGCTCACGAGTTAGCTGCACAGCATCTTTTCATTCATATTTGCTGAAAATAAACTGGTGTGTCTCTTGCTCTTATGATTGCACGGCAGATGTGATCCTGGAATTAGAGCAGCTGTGATGTTCTGGTGTTTCATCCTGAAGGGCCTGCGGCTGTCTCTGCAGTTCAGCTCCTTCCTTGAGCAACGGCGTGCCACAGATTACGTAACCGCCACTCGTATGGTCCTCGGGCCTCAACTATCAGCTACTGTAACTGTAAGACTGCGAGCAAACCTCATCCCCCACCCTTATATTCATGCACATTCTTCACGCTCAAAGCCACACGTGCTGGCTGCTCTCACACTCGTGGTTTTACTATACATTACACACACAGATAGAAATGCGCACACAAAAAAAATAACAATAAATAATGAGGCCACAAGATTGAGTGAGCTACATAACAGTGCCTGTCTCCACTAGTGTCATCCAACATGTGTTACAAAACATCTGCTGAGTCAGGAGAATGCTAAACGAAAAGAAACGCTGTGTGGAAGGAGATCGGTAAATCTGGGCACCGCTGGTGGTGATGCTGGTTGGGGAGGTCAAAGAGTGCAGCTTCTTGATTTTTTTTTTTTTTTTTAAGCCTTGTGTAACATCCATTCCTACACATAAGATATTTAGCAGGAAACAAAATGTTTCTTCTCTATAAAAGATTCAGTCAAGACGCCTGCCATTCACTCAGTGAAAGAGCAGTGAATCCTCTTTTATAAAAAAAAGAAAGAGCCTTGGAGCCTGAAAATGTCTCCAGTGGTTCAAAGCAGAAAAAAAACTCACCTATTCAGCCGAGTGGTATATACAATAAATTAAGTGAGGACGTAAAAGACAACAGTCTTTTTACTCAAACAATAAAGCTTTACATTCTTACAGCAAGGCTGAAGCCCACGGCTGTGGCAGATCTCTATAAAAGCAAATCACTATAAATCCTCCTCTAATAGCTACATCTGAGGCCATTTCAATGAGGTTCTCTCGACGCGTCTTTAAGAGACGCAGTAGCAGATTGGTGCATGTTCACACATGAACCGGTTTTATACGACTGTCAAAACAAATTTGAAACAAACTTTTGAAATGCTGCTTTATTTAAAAAACAAACAAACAAACAGTTTACCTGAACTGGTTTGGATTTGATTTGAGTAATGAGACGGTGCGATGCAGCCTTCATCACACGAGTCTGTAATGAAGAGCAGTGGTTGCTAACACAACAGTTCATGAGCTCGACACAAACAAAGCCAGACCCACTGACCACAAACTGGAGGAAAATTAAGGTTTCCGTCTTGTACTGTTTTTTTTTAATCAATAGTTCTTTTATATTTGCTTGTTCTGGCCGTGTTTCTCAGCTTAAACTGGAAACAGCTGGTCGTTTACGTGATTCATTAGTTGTAACAAGGATTTATTTAAAAAAATAATAATAAAAAAAAAAAGCTTCCACCTCTTCCTCTCTGTGTCATCTTTTGGAAAGTGATAAAAGCCATTTAAGGCAAGTGTAAAAGACTTAAGCATGAAAATCTTTCTGAATAATATCTCTAATTCAGACATTAAAATGAACCTTTTCCAATGTGAGACATCAAAATGAGCATAAAAGCACTTGTGAACACACATCCCTGATGCTCACCACTTGGGGAACAATAAAGCAGAAATGATCCACTTGCTTCTTCTCTTATACAATCAGAACCTTTATCTTTTCCAGATGTGCTTGGCCAATGTTGATAAAAAAAAAAAATTATGGTACAATATGTTTATTACTTTTTTTATGCTAATGCTATTATATAAATACTAAGAAGACAAATAAATAAAGGTCAATACATTTTCCACAAACGCTGGGATTCAGACCAGAAGAATCCCACTTAAACTTCATCATATGCAATAAATTCTGTGACTCGTTTCAAATTGAAGAAGCTACAACATTACACAGTTAATGTATTCAATGACACCTAAGTGCTTAGGACATCCTGTCATTTAAATGGACTTTTTTCTAGCCATCAGTGCTGAAATGGGACACAGGAGACAGCAGCTGCTGTGGATGTAATTACACTGGCATTACAAGAAGTGAATACCAAGCAGCATTCATCTCCACATGAAAGAAGAAATGACTCGTTATGGACCCGCTGGAAAAACCGAGTCCGTTTTCAGAAACCTGTGTTTAACTTGTGACTTGCACTTAATAGAATTGGCTTTTATGTGCATCTAAACACAGAAGCGCAGTCTGCATTAGCTCAGCTACATTAAAGCAACCTTGAATTTATATCAGGCAGTGAAAAAAAAAAAACTTTTCCTTTCTTGAGGCTACATCTAAATTCCTCCTGATCAGCATTAACCAGATCTGAACCCTCTGCTATGCAGTCTGGCAGCAGCGAAGTTTAATACACATTAAAATGGCAAGATTAAGATTTTGGATCTTTACAAGCACTTCTAGGGGCACTGAAATTAATAGGCTTTTGTAATTTTCCTCATGAACAATGTGGTTAATTCAATTAACAAGCAATAAATCAACAACATTCCAGGAGCAAGAAAATAAATGGAAGACAAATAACTGAGGAGGGAAAAAAACAACAAAAACAATCAATTTGATCTCAAATCTAATCCATTTAAAAAGGACTGACCGGAGGCTCAGCAGTGAATTTCTCTGTTGTGTCATTTTATTGACAGACGTGACATAAACAGGCTCATCAGAGCAAAAATTAGAGGGACAATTAAAGGAGGCTGAAATGTGACTGTATTTTAAAGTCAAAACTGATTCAAACTCACAGTCTCACACCGATGAGTGCACTCTGTCACACAAGGCTGTGTGAAAATGAGACTACACCCTCTTTCAGTTCAAAATGTTCAAAATGTATTGCAACATAGTCCAAAAAAAATAAATGAAGGATACCATGAAGGACAGGACATTTCACCGTTATATCATTTAACAAAAACTAACCCGACAGCCTACAACTAAAACTACAGATGGAGAGTGTGGGAGGGAAAGCAGCTGTATTTACCATTTAAACTTATTTTTACTTTCAATGTCGCATCCTTTTATGTTAAAATTTAGAGCTGAAAGAGTGTGCACTTTCTTCATACCAATGTAAAAATCATTTAAACACAAAGAACAGAGAGAAAGAGAGAGAGATAGAGAGCATCATTGGTTCAAACCTGAGACGCAGATGAAAGTCATGTAATCTCCCTGACCGCCGGTAGCCAGGAAAGGGATCTTTTTCTTCGTCCTGCGCTTCACCTGTACGGCGACGAGCATCTTCTCATCGTGGGGCGTGAAAATCTCCTTGTTGATGACTGACTTGGCGCTCATCTCTGATACAGGCAGGAGTGAACAGCCAGCAAATAAATACTGTAGAGGGGGTCCAGTCTTCACTACAGGGGAGAAAGCAGGGCACAAAAACAGAAAACGAAAGTAAGTAGAAACCAGAATTATCTGCTAACAGACACGTGTCTCAACCAGCCAGTCAACCATTAACATCCCCGTCTGTACGACGAGGATAAAAAGTACTGTGAAAATGTCTTAGGCAGGTGTAAGGACATGCTATTTAGTTTTATATTTTTAACCTTTCTGTCATGTTTGAGTCAAATCTGACCGATTTCCTACTTTCATCATTTATAAATATAAGGTTTTACATTTGATTGTCTCAGGGCCTTATGATATCCTCCACACTAGGCATTTGAACGTATATGATTGCTGATCACCACCTTCTCTGAATTTTGAGTAGTTTATTCAACTTTGTAACACCTGTGGTGTTCCCAGTCAAAAGTAACCACCATAGGAAATTAATGGGTGACCCTAGATTGTGTTCATCCATCATTGTACACAACCACAAATACACCACCACACACACACACACATACAAATGATAGGCTCATGTTGATGTTGTGTGAATTTGGTCGCTGTTTTGATTTTTTTTTTTTTTTTTTTACAATAAATGATAATTTTGGAATACAATTTACTATTTCTTTGTCTATTTTATGTATATACACTGCAGTTATTCATGTAAACCAGTGGTCTGAGACATTGTTTACAGATTAAAAAGGAGTTAAATAAAATTTGGTGATGATCAGTGGTTTTCCTGTTAATGTAGGAGCAGTTAAAACAGGTTGGTCAAATTTGACCGGAGCACTAAAGTAAGGAGGGAGAAACAAACACGACACAAAGGTTAAATTCATTCTTATTTATTTTTGCAAATTTACAAAATACAAAGTGAGTGAAAAATAAATGTATAAATCTCATCGATATTTGGAGTGGCCATCCTTTGCCTTCAAAACAGCATCAATTCCAGGAAAAACGATTTCATATGCAGGTTCATTATATGACATCATGGTCATTAATGACAGTGAAACAGGCTGTTAAGGCGGCTTAAAATTGGATGAGGAACAACCAAACTCTGCCATCAAGGTGAAGTCGTGGAGGAGTTCACAGGTTAATTTACAACATAAGACATTTGCTCAGTACTGCACACCATCACCTCATATAATCTAGTTCCTCTTAAATGTCATTTTAATTGGTCTATAAAGTCTTGCGTTACAGACAAGTATGTGTTGTGAGTGCTCATGTCAGGAAATTCCCTCCAAGCGACCCAGCTCATCCTGCATTCACAGGAACAGATAGACCTGAGGTCAGAGTGTGTTTGGCCTTTGACCAGCAGAGTCGGAGCAGGTCACGACTGAGTCTCAGTGAGTGTTTGTGCCCAAGTGAGGAAATACCTTAAGAGATAAATGATAAAGCCTAAGATATGAACAACATTGACGTATCATGAGACTGTGACCATAAAGCAGAGAGCACATTTATGACTGGCACAACATAGCTGGAGGTCAGTGACTGCAGTCTCTCATCAATTTCTCATCTCTAAAACAGCAAAGCAGCAGTTTGTTCAAGTCAAGTTCATTCTAAATTGATGAGTAGTGCAATTAAACACTAACAAGTATAAAACTGGATGTTAAATAAATTTAAACATGTGGGAAAGTGGCATTTTCAGCTGGTTCCTTCTAACACCTGTTAACCATGTTTTAAAACAGTGGTTCTCAAGCTTTTTTCAGTGATGTAGCCCCCAACCAGCACAAAGTGTTTTTGACCCAAAAAAATATTTTTTTTTTTGTAAGTGTGCAACACATTGCTCATTTGTGAGTTCTTTAATAAACTATTTGGAAATAAAAAGATATAAAAATAACTAAAGACTTACTTAAGAGATTGGATTATGATAAAGATGTTAATAAAGTGAAGCATGAACTAACTCACTGAAAAGCAAGTGGCATTTAAAAACAAGTTCTTTAAAGACCCTGTGTGCAATCTTTCAAGACTCAAGTGGTCTTAACACCTCTTTTACAGTGGGAAAACAAACACTGTTAACCAAAAACAGTGGTTCTCAAGCTTTTTTCGTGATGTAGCTCCCAACCAGACAAAGTGTTTTTGACCCAAAAAAAATATTTTTTTTTTTGTAATTGTGCAAAACTTTGCTCATTTGTGAGGTCTTTAATAAACTATTTGGAAATAAAAAGATATAAACATAACTAAAGACTTGCTTAAGAAGATTGGGATTATGATAAAGATGTTAATAAAGTGAAGCCATGAACTCATACTCATGGCTACGTTTCCACTGACCACTGCTGGTCTCTGCCAATCCAGCAAGACCTAAACATCTTAAACACAAAATGATCTTTAGTATAACAATTATTTGACTAAGCTTTATGTCTCACCAGGAAGCAGATAAAAGCTTAATGAGGCAAATAACAGGAGATGGTCTGAAAAATAAATTACAGTTAAAGCGAGAAGGCGACATGGCTCTGTCTGTTTAGCAGAAAATCCAACAGCATGTGCATTATATATTTGGTATATGTTTGCTTGGAAAGTAATATATACATTTTTTAAAGAAATCATATTTGTAATAAATACATTTTCCTTGGGTTTTCTCCTGTCAGTGGAACAGTTCGATCATGTGTTGCCATGCTTGTGGCAGTGCTGACATACCGGGACCCTTTTATCCACCCTTAAAGAATAAATCACATGCAAGATGAATTATGTCTCTACGGGCTGGTTTCCTGAATATCTACACTTATCATCTGAGCATCAATTAGCTCAAATGTGAGAGGAAATTGTCAGCTTTGCATCTTAACTCGTGGAGAACAGTGTATATCCAGACAACACACCTATGTCGCTACAATGTCAACAACTCATGTTTAAATTGGACCTGCAAAGAATCCAATACATCCCAAAGAGTGATCATTGACGACTGGTGACTGACTGATCGAGTTAGAAATCTTTGCACACCAACACAAAACGCTGAGTGTATAGCCAGTAAACAAAAAGAGAGAAAAATGTTTTGATTTTTTTTTTCCTCCCTGCAGCTCCACATTCCACATTTTGTCAGTGATTTCCTTGGACGTACCGCCGCTCACAGATTAAATGACTTGAGCCAAAGCTGTAAAGTTATTTCACTGATACAGAACAGCAAACATGCTTCTGTTATTACAAGCCAACATCTAATAGTGAACGCATTTTTGAGACTGGAAACATGATGAGGGGCACAGCAGCATGACTGATGGCATCTGGCAAAGATGCGCTCACACGCTGTCCACGGGATGTTGTCATAGAGATGTAGGTTATTTAGATCCAAATGCTCCCGTGACACTTATGGAACCTGTCAGGACTCACAACCACGGTCCATATAGGCCACTTCGTTTCTGATGAAGCAGTCTGTCAGTCCGAGTCGGTGGGTGAATTACTGTACTGTGAGGCACAGTAAAGCTGACGGCAAAGACTAATGTCTGCAAAATTGACTTGCTAATAAACAGCAAAATACGTTGGGTTGTTTTTTTTTTTTCAAATAGTGTAACAAGCTTTAAAATGCATGCTCTGCAACTTAACAGAAGCAAAAATTGTTTAAGTTGCATTCGCTAATAACCACAAAACCAAAAGGCTGCAGAAGAACATGATTGTGCAACCCAGCTTCCTAACCCCAAACTTAGTGGCTGAAAGTCTGTCATCGGTGACTCATTATCATTGTTTAAGTAGTATTTATGCCAAGCCAGACGGAAAAATATTATATAATCTACCAAACAGGGTGCAGGTATTGTTTAAAATGTTTTGATATTAAAACCAAAACCAATACGCTTATCTCCAGTACAGATACCGGAAATGTACCTTTTTCTACACCAGTGTAATAAAATTTGGACATAAAAGGACATTACAAAAGATATTAACTGTAGGAAACTTATTCTTTAAGTAAGTTAAGAGGACAAATGTCAGCAGATGTGGTTTAACTACATTTACCAACTACCTGGACTGCACTGATTTTCAACTCCAGCGCAGTAAAAAGGACACCAATAAGTTTTTTGTTGTTGTTGTTTTTCATGTTCATAGCACAAACAGCTAAGCAACTCAAGAAAGTAGACAAGGCAGTGACCAACTAAGAAACCCAACAAGTAAACCTCAGACAGAGTTGTAAAAGCCACTTAGTATTCAAATTCAAATTCAAATATACTTTATTGATAGTATCTGAGCCTATAAAGCTAGAAATTTAAGATGTTCCTTTGTGCTGCTTTCCACATGAAGCAACACTCCAGTTTTATTTTCATTATCTGGCAAGATCAATAAATACAAGCAATCAGGATGACAACAAGACGTATGAGTTCAAAAAGCACCAGCGCCTCACTCAATTCTTCAGCACTATGGTGCATTATATACCTGTTCATAATGTTTTGTGCCCTCGGCAGAAACACCTGACCAGTTTGTAATTTGGACATTTTAATGTGCTGTGAAGTGATGCATTAAGGTGCACAGGGGTTTGTTTTTTCTTTATGAAAAGAAACCAAACCAAGAGTAAAATGGTACAAGTTTACAAACTCGTCAAATGAATCAAACCAGAGCAAACAAACTAACGTAGAAAACTACTGGGTTTTACTTTAAAGCAGCAAATGTCATTTCAAAACAAGACGAAGCAAAACTCAGAGTAAAAATGAACATGGAGCACATCAAACATCCTGTATCTTGATAAAAACCCAACAATGAGGGCTGTTTGAGGTATAAATTTAGCCAAAGAAAGTTAGGGTTTTTTTCTACTCTCTCTTCTTCAGCGCATGAAAACTTAAAATACCTGTATTTCACAGCAGGAACTAACATCAACATCCGTTGATCACTTAGTTGATCTGAAGCATAACAGAATACAAGATCCAAGATTACGACGCACACAGTGACTGTGATCCTTAATATGACTTTAAAATGACTATAAAACACACTGCAACGTGTGCAATGAGCAAAAAAGTTGTTTCCTGTTGTATTTACATTTATAATAGTACACTTGTTGTTTAAAAATGGCATCAGGTCACTATGACCTGTTTCTCGATATCTAGTGTAGAATATCTAATCCATGTGGGATATTGTTCAGGCGCCATGGCATGATTTTCTGAGGCACTAGCTGAGAGGAATTTAGCTCAAGGCTCCACGATAACAAGTGGTTAAAATGACTGCATTTTCTTTGATTCATTATCTTGTGCTGGTAACTGCTGTCCGTGCTGTTGTCAGTGCCTGGCCATCTGTTTGTATACAAATGGAGATTAAAATCCACTTTCACCCTTGTCCGATTGTCAAGTGCTCTGTTAAATGACGTACAATTGCCTCACTAGAACTCACTAATTATTGGTAAACTAATATACATCAATTAGTAATAATTTCACAACAACCTTTAAAGTTTTCATAATACCTTTTTCAATAAAAGACAAAAACAGTCAATTGAACATGTTACCTTGACTGATCATTATAGTTTTGTTCTATGACTTTGCCCTAATTGATGACCGTTGCAAACATTCAGTTTTAATAGTTGGGTTTTTCTAATGAAAGACTACTTATCCTTGGGATTTTCAAATAAGTGAAGGGAAACGCAGCTATTTATAGTCATTAATTGAATATTTCAAACAAATGAAATAACTGACATGGGGAAGATTATGTTGGTTATAGGTTCTTAATATCAGTTTCAATTAATTTCAGATTAACTGCTCAGCCTTAACTGAACTGACAGACATATAAACTTACAGGCAACCTAGAATAACATATCAATTTAAAGAAAAATATAAAGTGATTATTAGAGGTACTAGTAATTATATGTGATTTAGCAAAACACCTCTGTATGGGTCACAGACAGTGTTTTGAATATTAAATCTTATCTATGAAAGCTCCTTTCAGCATTTTCAACAACTCAAGGCCTCACACTCAAAAAAAAACTTAGTCAAGAGCTTGTGGGAACTAATTAAAAAGACCAACAACATGATACATCTGTGGAATTTAAAATGATCATTAAACATCCCAAAAGTTCAGCAAACAAGCAGATGTAAAGTTTTTTGATCAAACAAACCACATAGTTGATTCACATTCAACCAAAGCAACTGTTTTTTAGCTGTTCAAATGTCTTATGGTGCTCTGTTAAAGGACTGAAAGATGTGTTGTGACAGGTTAACCTCTAATTACACAAAAAAGGCAGCACTCAAAAGACATCACAACCTCAGTCTCAAAAGCTTTTTCAGTCATCTGAAATCAATCCTAACTTTTGAATCCTCCATTTTCATGTTTACCTGCAATGATAACTTAATGTCTACCAGACAACAAAATTACTGTTATTTATATCTTTTTAAGCTGTCAATGGAACTATCATTTTTTACAAACATGAAAGATTTTGGGCTTGTGGGAGGGTGTATTCAGGTTATGCTTTTACTTTGAAAGGTGACATGTTCTGTGCAACCAGATCAGGGCTGAACAACTGTAGTCAAGGAGCTGCCACAGCAATGACTGCAATGCCAAATTACCTAACGGCTGCTTATCGCCCCGTTTTCACACAAAGCCTCTTTCAAAGCACTTCAGTAACTCTGGCTGTGTTCTGTCAAAGGAGCAGAACTTTTTTCAGCCCGTTGCTTTGCTCCCCTCCTGCTTGTTGTGTTTATGTGAGATGTGCTCGGCTGGTGTTCACCGCTCTCCTGGGAGATGGGTCTCTGTAGTGGCCTCCGCAGCCACTTCTTTAAGCGTCAACACAGCCCTGCTCTCCAGGCTGTGCTCACATGCAGGAACGACCAGCCGCAGAAGCAGAAGGAGCAGAAGCAAGTCTGGTATCAGATCTGACTCAATGAGTCACCAAAAAAAAAAATAAGTAGTGACGCAAAGAATGTAACAAATGACTACAAATTTTACCTAGTTTTAGGCTACTAGCTATGCAGAACCAGTGTTAAAGTGGTACTGGTTCCAGACTGGTTGGTATCTATGCACTGCAACGTTTATTCATCCAACATAAACACATTAGTTATGAAACCTGCCAGTGAATGAGTATACACCCTGCTCTTCTGTCGAAGCCAACCTCTATGAAGTTTATGCTCACTTCAGATGTCATCTAGAAAAGTTGACCATCAGACACTAACATAACAATAGAAACAGAGTTGCCTGTAACTCTAAAGACCGATTCAACCCAGCAGCTGCTGTATGTCCTCAGGACAAAATCCTCCACTGGCGTAAAGTTGATATGATCTGCAGTCAACCGTTAAAAAGCCACGCTATGTAGCAATACCACTTTTGACCACACAGGGGCATCCAGATCTGCTGTGCTCGTGAGCAGGGATGATCCGACACATCTCGTAACACCGCTTTGTCTCGCTAGCAGTGCACTTTGTTGCGTCTTACATCAGGGGCTGGCACGCCGTTTCTTGTGATTTGCTCTCCGCATGTGGTCAGAAGCAGCGCTGCTACATAGAACGGCTTTAATATTTGCCAAGTTGTGGCCTGAGTTATAACATTTTGTGTTTATCAAAATTTTAGCCATGTTTATTGACAATTTTATGCATTGTTGCACTTCATGGTAATATGCTGGCCTCAGGTCTGGTTGGCTATAAAAGGGATGTTTCCATTTGAATCAACTGAAGAAATGGTGAGCTAATACAGAACTGTTCTATAGGGTCGACGCTGTTACTGTGTTGGCAGTTATGCATATCAGTTTAACAGCGTATCAGCAGATGCACACGGAAGATGCTCTGCTCGCATCCTGCAACGAGAGCGCTGTATACAATAAACCCATTAAATGGTTGATACAAACACAAAAGGGTTGTGTTGGTGTCGAGACACAATGCAGAGTTAAATGGAAGATTCAAGTCACTGAATCCTTTAAATATATTGCTTTCAAGGCTGTGGCTTAACCGGTTAATTACCAATTATATTTTATTTCTTTGTAGCACATTCATGTCATAAATGATTCAAAGAATAAATCATTCTGTCAGAGCAACATCATTTTAATGCCTACTCCTACCCCAAAACATTTCACCCTCCATTTGGTCTGGCAATAAAATTGCATAGCTGCCAATTTTTTTTTTTTTTTAAGAAACTTCCATGTCACATCTGTACATTTTAACTTAATACAGAAATAGTAGTACCCGTAAAAGTGTCAGTACTGGCATTGACAAAATCCCAGAGATATCCATCCCAAGAGTGAGTGAGAATACTTGGTGTAGTTGGTTTGTGTGGCGCTCCCCATTTCATAAGAGCATATGAGGGTTAAGACTCGGTTCCAGGATTACAGTTAGATGAAGGTTTCGGCCAAGGAGAAGACAAAGGTTATACATACAAAAATAGATGCAAAAATAGATGAGCATGTGCATCAGAATATCACATGAGGTTTTGTTTTATAAGTCATGTGCAGGACTGGAGCACAGTGGCAGTATTATTCCTGAAACAAGCATGTTCAGTCAAGAGAAAAAAAATCTATTCAACTGGTGTGTCAACAAGATTTATTTTTTCCCCTTCCTGTGAGATTGCAACTATACTAAGAATTACTGCATGTGGACCTGCAGCAAAGAACAAGAGGGAAAGCAGAGTAATTAAAAAACACTCATAGTTGTGGTCCAAATTATTAATTACATTATTAATTTATGTTTTATTGTTGACTGATATGATTAAAAAAAAAATAGGTTCATCGATAAATGCAGAATATACTAAATCGATTCTTTTTTATCGTAGCAGATCATGCTTGCTCCTCTCACTCACGTCTGATGGCTTCAGAAACTCTAAAAGACAGTAGTTTTGGTTTGTTTGGGAGGTTTATTTATCTATTTTTGTGCAACACTGCTCAACAGAAGAAATAATACACTTTGCTTCATGTGCAGCCTCTATGTTTGCTCATAACTCCGTATAGGCCCCAAACACACACAAAAAAAAAAAAGTCCCATGGTGCAATGCTCTTTGGAATTGATGTCATTCCACAATGTCACTTTGAATGAGCGTCGTTCAACATCAGCACATGAACAGATGGTGAACGTTACCTCTCTTGAAATATTTGAGCGATTGCATCATCTGTCCTGCAGTTTTTGAGGTGTCGGCAACACCAGGGGATACATTAGAATATCAGCCCATCTCCATGCAGCACTGGTACAAATAAACCAAATTTAGCGTTGAAGCACATTAAACAAAATCTAATTAAACTACAAGTATATTTGTTTTTAAAAGCCTTTAATACCATGATTCATCTTATAATAAAGCTACACATTCCAGTTCAACCTTGCAGGTATTTCAGCAGACAAAGTTTTCTACAAAGTACCTCCTTAAAATGTGCAATTTTCTCACTCGATTTTCACGACAGCAACCACAATGAGCCATTTATTCATACTCCCACGATTTGTAGGCAATTTTATTCTCAAATGAGTATTACAGCAGTTTATCTGAAATGATTTGACCAAATCAGGAGCATTTCTGTGCCTCGGGAACTCTCTCATAATTCCATTCCCTCTTTTTTCATCTTATCATTTTAATTTATGTCTTTCGTAGAAGCTGCGTCCTTTTATCTTCTCAGTATGTCAGGTAATTAACTCCCACTCTACACTGTGAGACAAAAAGGTAAGAAGACTTAATGCCGGCCCGGTTTACGTCTAT
This sequence comes from Hirundichthys speculiger, assembly GCA_018398805.1. Classification (NCBI taxonomy): domain Eukaryota; kingdom Metazoa; phylum Chordata; class Actinopteri; order Beloniformes; family Exocoetidae; genus Hirundichthys; species Hirundichthys speculiger. The sequence continues at coordinate 911,381 of JAGFBZ010000483.1, forward strand.
GTCATGAATAAAAGAGACCTTACAGCACATTTAAAGCAGCATATTGAACAGTAAAGACATGCAAGCACCTATTCATTTTTCTTGGTGACTCAGCCGGTAGTGAGAGTTACAGAGTGGCGGAGAGGTATGGGCCGATCGTGAATCAATAGATGACATGACAAGCCCCCAAATGAGCTCCCTTTTTTACAGGCCAGGAACTTACAGCAACAGAACATGTGAGGAGGGCTGCATTTACAGAACCGATGTCTCAAGCACTGCAGAGATCATTAACACAATGCCTTTGTTTTATGTCGAGGCAAAAAGCACGAGGCATTAACAATACGAAAGTAAAAGTGCATTAAGCTAAAGCAACAGCACTGCTGTACGTCGATGTCCACAACCAAACCAGTACATGTGGATGATGTGCTTGGAGCAGCACTCAGAAATTAAATTGCAAGATGAAGAGGATTAATGACTCGTTTGTCTTAATGTTTCTACTTTTCCATTTATTGTATTACAATCAGAGCCACTACATAACATCCCAGCAGTACATCACTTCTTTAATGCAGAGCAGGTGGTTCAGGCTCTGAGGGGAAAGATTATCTGGGGATTCCAAATATTAGTGTCACTCTGGCAGAAAAAATAAGAGGTGTTTTGTTTTGTTTTGTCCCCACTGCTTGGCCCAGTGAAAACAAAACTGCTTTACATCTTCCCTCAAGGATATGTATATCAAGCAGCAAAAGAACAAGCTGATGCCAGCTGAACTGCACTCACTGTAGCTGCACACTTGAGTACGCTGGAAGGTACGATCTTATCCGTGGTCTGCTGGAGTAAATTAAACCCTGAACTCCTGCATGAAAAAGATCCGCTCTTTCAAGGGGAAGTGAATTAGTTAATGCAGTGGGTGGGTGGGTGGGGGCCTCACAGATGATCGGACCTAGACTGTTAAACCAGTGCGAGCTTGTCACAGAAGTACAACAAAGGAGACGGGTAAGAATTGCTCTTTTGGGACAATGGTTTTAAAACGCAGTTAAATGCAGTTCCAACATGGCATTTTTGTACATAAACACCGACCGAAAGAATCAGGTCTCCAAAAAGAATACCTTATCTGATGGCTTATATGGCCATTGAGGATTTATGCCAAACCCCTGCCCTAAACCAGTGTATATGGAGCCCCGTTTGAGTCATAATTCAATAAATAAATTAGTTTATTATTATGAAATACAGGTGTTTATTGTTATGAAATATTTCCCATTATTATTAAAAAAAGTAATTATTATGAAATATATTTTTATTATTATTTAATCTTAGTTTAATGCATAATAGTTTATTTCAGAATGGCTTTTTTTTTTTTATCTAAGAATGAGTTTTTAAATAATGGCTTCATTTTTCATAAGAATGAGCTTTTACATAATTAACGACATTTTGCCACTGGGCGGGACCAGTGGTTGACCTGCACGCTCATTGGCTGATCCTTCTCCAGTCTACGCTCTGACATCGACTAGTTTTGGACGTGAGGTCCCGTTAGCAGCGGGCCGTCATCAAGGTGCGCTCCTAGTCCGACTGTAGCTATGGCAGCTTGGACTGAGCTACGGGAAACCTTGACGTTTCTTAGTCGATGTAAACTTTTAACCGTAAACTGAGGTGCATTCTGCCACCTACTGCCCTGGAGTATATACATTGCACCTCTCGCCCACTATCGATATTCACTGTTCTGTTGCTTATGCCTGAATGAAAGAGCAGCCGATCACATAAATGGCTCCGCCCTCTCTGCTGTGATTGACACACAAATATTTCATAATAATAAACATGCATTTCATAATAATGGGAAATATTTCATAATAATAAATGCCTGTATTTCATAATAATAGACTCATATTTATTCATTGAATTATGACCCAAACGGGGCTCCATAAGTGTAGGCTATATGATTGATTAAATAATGTAGGCACTGATTATCAATATGCCTGATTTATTCTTTTTTTTAACATCACATGCATATGTCCTGCACTGAGCAAAGCTGGGCCATTAACCATCTCATTAGAGGGAAAACAACTGTAATTGAGAAAACTGAAATGACTTAGTCAGGACCAGCACTACTTCTGTGCGATTAAGAGTATATCTTATCAAACACACTTAAATACTGTGATTTTGCGGAATATATATTTTTTATTGTTATATAATTTTGTGGGCGAGCAGGGCGATTATACAGAAGCACAGCCTACCGTCAAAATACTGAGCTATTCCAATTGGACAACACCCAGACTCACTTTGGGCTGAGAGGAATTTCTCTGGAATATTTGCCCTCACAAGTCACAAACTTCCACTGCTCAAACACTGATGAATTTGATGCAGTTCAACCCCATTAAATCGGCTACGCATGTTTTAACTTGACTTTTCAACACAAGGTGACACCCCACTGGAAACGCGCAGGTGCTGCTCACCTTCGTGGATCCCGATTAATCGCGGTAATAATGGCCACTTCTGTAAATAGAACCGTCAGAAACAAAGAACAAGTCTTCTACTCGCTTCGAAAAGAGCTCGGTAGAAGTAACTACACAAACGAGGGGAGCTCATAAACCCCCCCCCAAACACTCGACGTTAAACAAGTTTTAACAGTAAAACGCCATCACGTGCGCAGTTAATCAGCGACAGGCTCGCGAGCGCACTTGCTCCACCGCAAAGTAGCAGAAAGGTCGTTGTCGCAGCCTGGACATCAGCGACGTTAAAAAACACAAGGTATAAGTACCAACTTTTCTTTTTCCTCTCTGCTGGGGGAAAAAAAAAAACCAGCGTTTACGCGTAGTTTCCATTACTCACCGACGTGTTTCAGCGAGCCTTTTCCCACGTGCGGTCCTCAAATCCTTCGGTTAATTTCTCCAGCTGTCACTCTTCCTCCACTTCTGTCCGCAGCTTCTTCCTCACTGGTAGCTGTCTCTTCGCACAAAACGGTAGCATTTCGTGCTGGGCATCGTGTCGACTTCACCTCTGTGATAGTTTTTTTTTGGTTTCTAAGCGGCGGGAGGAGAGTTTCCCCCCCTGCTGCTGCTGCTGTTTCTGTGAAGAGCTGCCCTGTCTGCGCCCGCGCGCGCGTGTGTGTGTGTGAATGAAAGCAGTAGCAGATCCCACAGACACACAAACCCGCCCGCTGAGCACGTACTCTCTCACACCACCACGTAGCTTCCACGTTCACGTCTCCATGGTTTGAGTCTCTTAAATTTGAAAGAGGAAGAAGGAGGAGGAAAAAAAAATCCCAGCGTCACAGTTACTGAGACTCTGAATGCATGTTTATAACCAGCTGTAAAGCCATAACATGATTTTACTGGTAATGTTTAGACTTGAAAACAGACAAACTGCTGCTTAGCTGTTAACCCTTCTGAAAACAGCTGGACATATTTACATGATTTACTAATGATCCAGTCACATCAATGCAAAATGAAATTATTGATCAAATATATGGGCCCACATGTTATTAGGTGACCTTTTGTAGTGTTTTATTTAAAATTTTAATCGCGATTAATCGCAATATTTCCCTGATTAATCACGATTAATCGCATTGTATACGGAAAATCAAATGATGAATTCAAAAGTAGTGTAAAGGTAATTTTATTTAAAGGTTCTGCTGCCATATGAACTAAAGTGCTAACACTTTTAACATCAGCACTTGTTAGCAGGGGCGCCACTAGGGATTTTGGGCCCCATGAAATGAATCTTTACCGGGCCCCCCAACACAGCGGTGAAATTTGTTGATGCTATTTTTGATCATCATTAGAGGCCTCTCTGGGCCCCCCTCAATCATGGGCCCCTATAATCCGTATCCTTTACCCCCCCTTTTCGGCGCCCCAACTTGTTAGTAACACATATTTAGTGTAAATCTCATCTTAAAAAATGTAAAATAAAATAAAGCTTCTTGCCACTGCCAGGGCATAAATGCCATCCTGTTTTTTTTATGAATTATAAAAAAAAGTCTACCAACAAAATCCTAACAATCTAGAGGCCACAATCAAAACATTAAAATAGGTAATTTCTGAGATAACAGCAGAAACTTTTAATGGGGAGTTCAACTTGTCAGTTGTTACAAATAACCTTGTTTCTGTTGAATCCTCCGTTTGGGAGAACTTTAAAATGAAAATGTCCATGTGAAAGTTCTGTAACTTTATCAATCCGTAATTATCTGTGTATCATTTGTTTTTTTTTTTCCATTTTCAATTGTCAATCAAAAATAAAAAAAAATAAAAAGTGACTTTTTTTTAACACAAAAAAAATGCCTGTTTTTTTTTTTTATATTTCAATTTTACGTGACCCAGAAATGGCTTTGTTTTATAATCAAGGAACAGACTTTCTGTTCATTACACATCTGTGCCACTAGATGGAGCTGCACTGCAGTAACCAGCTAGAGAACAGCAGGACAGTGAACACATGGAGCAGATCTGATGACGAATGACACGATCGTCTTGAACAAAGGGGTTTGAAAGTTTTTTTTCAGACAGAATTGTTAATATTGCTACCTGAGTTGCTACCTGAGTTGCTACCCGAACTGTAAAGTACACTGATTTTTACCGCTTTCCATGTCTGTTTAAACTTTTCCGCAAGTTTACCTGCCAATTGTTTTCCAGTTCCGCAGCAGCCAGTAACAGACTTTTCAAAACAAAAGCACGTGAGCAACATGCGTTAACAACTTGCCCAGCCCTAATTTTATTATTATTATTATTATTAAAGGAATACATAGTTTATCATTTAACCCTGGTCATGTTTTGCATCACTTCTGGGGAGCCTTTTATTAGGAGAATTACGGTATTTGCATTACACAAACCTTATGGCCCATACATAATTCAATGTACTATATGATAAATGTAGCTATTGAAAAGTCTTTTTAAAGTGTCAAACTATTAGTGTACGGTCAAGCAACTTTCTCTGGGTTTTCTCAAGAAATTTTCCTTTTCTGGGTCTGTGATGTCACAGCAGCCAGAAAATCTAGATCAGTCACTGAGAGGACGGACGACACTGTTGTGTTTTATGTGTGCCAAAATTACTTTTAAAAAGAAGCGGCGAAAGAGATGAATGTGGTTCTAGTCATGGTTTAGGGAGGAAGAGGCCAACATGGTAATCTTCAATCTTCTTTGGAATGGCACTACGTCACATGAAAAAAGCATCATGTGAAAGTGGATGGAGATAATTCACTCTGGTCGGGTTTGTGATGTCACAGAACCCTGCGAATCTTAACGGCTCCCTGGATGACAGAGGCTGCCTCAAACTCTTTGATAGAGTATTTCTGTGTTTGATTTTTAAATCACTACTCTCAAATTTTTGCTTTTAAGCACAGAAAAGATTATATTTTTCATCATATGTCCCATTTGATGTCTTAAAATCATATGTTTGGACAGGTTTACAGGATAGAAGGGTTTAAAAGTGACTCACAGCAGAGACTTTATGCACTGGTGACATACCACAATAATATCTGCAGTGGTAGGGAAATCATATGTTTTGAAGTCCAGTCTATGTGACTTAGACTTTAAACATATTTAATAATTGTAGGCAAACCACATTGTGACTTAGAAGACAGAAATCTTAAATTTAAGTTGTCAAAGTGGAGTGATTTGACCCACATCAAGTTCTACTTGGATTATTCTACAAGTTTACAAGATTATTCTGAAAAGTAAAAGTGGGTGTTTCCCAATGATTGTCATAAAAAAAAAATAGTTTCACTTCTTTGAATTATGTTTTTTTTTTTTTTTTGGACATGCCTGCACTGTCTGAACGGCTTCCAACAGCTCACTGCTCGATGTGCAAGAGGTGCTAATATTTAAGACTGTCTGCTGGGGACCACCATCTTTTGTTTCCACAGTCATGCCAACAGAAATCTTGTCCATGGGCAATTCACACACACACACACACACACACACACACACACACACACACACACACACACACACACACACACACAGTGAGTCTGTCGGTGAGTTTTTGTCCATCGAATATTTTGCTACTCTGGTTGTGAGTCAACCAAATTCCCCACAGAACCCTAATTCCTCTCCTGATGGATCAGGCTCCGTTTATGAGTTCTTGGAATTGGACACTGCTCCTTCGCCAAGAGAGTTAATGTTTTATGTGCTTCTGTTTTTTTTTTTTTTTTTTTTTTTTTTTTTTTTGCCTCCGGGTCTCTGCAGATGAGCATCAGCACGTTTCAGATGGAGCTGAAGCACATTTAGGATATGACTGTTATAGTGTATATTGTGATGTTAAATGCACGATAACACTCTTGCGGTCATGATAATGCACTTGTGTTTCCTCCACACTTCCAAGTGTAACGGAAAACATTTTGAATTATCTTGTCTGGGCTTTTTTTTCTTTTCAGTTTGATAGTGAACTACTCCAACATTTTTTCTAAAGGTAATGTCAGGCAGTTTACATATTTGCAATCACCTCAACAACATCTAAAGCTAATAGATGAATTTCATTCTGCGGATAATATTTTGATAATGAATGATGAATGTTCCCTGAACTTCCTCCAGATCATATTACTCTTGTTTTATAATCCCATGCTACAGAAAGGCGTTCAGCCATCTGGTGTTGCATGTGGAAATATTTCATTTCAGGAATTCAGAATTGAAAAGTTTCTGCACAGTGCTACAGGACCACCTGAGACTGTTTAACTGAGCGCAGTTCGCTTTGATTTATAGGTGCTCCTCTGTTGAGAATATGACTGTATCTGAAGGGGAATGTTTAAACGGCCTGGCAAATAAATGTGTTCAAAAAGCAACACAAAATGTTTGTTAGACTCTAATGCTGAACGCCACCTCTGCGCTCCCCCACATGAAACACTTGCACAATAATGACTCACTTTTTCCAGGTGGAAAGAGAAACGAGACAGCGGCCAAAGAGGGGGGAAATGATGCAGACATACATGCAAACACACCAGCTGTGAGGGTGAAAAGGGGTCGCGGCTGCTTCCTGCAGGAGAGGTCGGGATTTTGGGCCGCCGAGCGTCTCGAGGGAGAAACCGGTGAAAGAGGTAAACCACAGAACCAGGCAGAGGATCTGCATGGCACTACCAGCCTCAGTAACAAGGCGAAAGACTGATTGCCCAATAAATATGTTGAAAGCTTGGCTGTCCTCATCGCTCAAGTCGATGCTGAGGTTAACTTTTGGATGGAAGACACACCGCAGAGACTGGAACACCCTCAAAATTGAGCTTGTGTGGTTTGAAGTTTCCAGTTTGTGCAGTGAAGTCTATGGACAGGAATCTGTCGTGGAAATGTAACAAATCCTCGCTTTTCTGGTGAGTTGTTCCCACTTAAGAGGATGTATTTTTGATGCACAGATTAATGCAACTAATTGATTTTTCTGGAAACACACTTGGAGACAATGTTATGTTACATTAAATAGAAATCCTAGTATGCACCACTTTATGAACATTATTAAATCAGCAGAACATGAGCATAGTTGTGAAACACATAAACTTATCATCACCCTCACTTTACTTTTAAATGGAAACGGTGCTGAAGTCTTGTGAATTTTTGCACCGTTTCATCTCTGTCCTTCTCAATGACGCATTTAATTATTTCATAAAATAACTTATCTGTCTTAGGATTGATGGCCCCTCTGGAACCAAGAGGTTGATTGTTGCTATTGTATTAATAAAGCACTTGCAGAGCCACCTGGCTCTCCTCCCCTCTCTGCTACATCTTTTATCCCCACCCCCCCCCCCCCACCCTCCCCGCTGCCTCTGCGCACCCTCCATCCATCCTCCCCAAATCCTGAAAAACATAAACTTCCTTACAGCCTGACACGTCTCTGGGAGCTGAGCAGACTGGCCTGATCAGGGAGAGAGAGGCGCCTCAGTAAAGGGTAAACACGTAGATGTGACGATAGAGGAATGGAACGGTGCGATGAACCCCTTTCCTCCAAACACCGGCTGCCTTTCATCTCCCCGCGTGGCCAGATGGCTGCCATACTCTCAACCGCTCCTCAGTACACTCCTCTTTCTGCTGCACTAATCAAACACTGAATTCATGCGCTTTGCGGCTCATGCACAGTGTGAGCCACAAAGCGCACACACATCAGACGCTGTCAACGCCGAGAGTGAGGTTTCACTTTGAGCAAGCTGTCTTGATGTGAAATAATATTATGTATGTGTTTGCGTTCTAAAGGGAGAATAACAGACAGCGCAAGTGTTTTGTTCTCTTTTATCTGTGTTATTATGTGGTTTCCTGGTAACTGTGAAACTTGGCACACCCAGGGATGTGGACCATGTGTTCAGACGGGTTCATCGTTTAGACCTCACGTATCCATCTAATAAAATGGTTGCATGTGTGTACTCTCCTTTGCTCCAGTCCACCTGCAGGCGTCAGACTCAGATCAGGTGTAACGTTCTGCGTCCTCCCCATGGACACTTTGGCACATGTCATTTTTTTTTAAAATACATAAGAATAAATAAAATGAAATGGTATATCACAATAAATTCAAGCATGAGCACAGAGATCTAAAGGAGCTAGAAAGATCCTGAAGGACACCGGTATTTTACTGATGCATGACAAGGCCCTGGAGCTGTGATTTGGGGTCATACATGAAAGTCTGCTTTGTGCAGAATTGTGGTTAGACGGCTTCCATCGACAGCATACGCTTCTGCAAATGAGGGCAGTGATTGTCAAAGAGCACAATCTGATTTGTCCAGAAGATACATCAGATGACCCGTCGAGTATGCCTCTCGCTTCATCACAACAGCTGGGACGTTCCTGGCAACCATGAAACAAGATGACGCGGGTATAGAAAATTGTTGGACGGATGAATATGTCAGATTATGTGATTTATCTATTTGACCTTCAGCCACTGCTGGCACAAAAAGACTTGTCTTTTTGTTGTTTTTTTTTTTTTTTAAATCATCCCATCAGCTACCCGTGTGACTGCTCCCGCTCACATCAGTTTTGACAAGAGTCAAAGGAATATTTCTCTGCCAAGGACAGCAACTTTAATTAGATGTGAAGCACATATTAGCCATCCATCCTCTGAATGCCAGGCCAACCACAAGTAATAGCCCTCATGTCTAGATCCTTCAGAGCAGCGTTGTCTCTTTGTTGAATATGTCAGATGTGCTCGCTTTGAATCTCTGTATTTTAAAATACTGGCTGTTCAGTGCACTTAGAAACAGGAGAAATCAATACTTAATTAAATTCACTGCTGGACTGTGAATGCAAAAGGAAGGTCTTGCCAGCTTTAGAATATTATTCTATTTATTTCTTAGTTATATAAATAAACTGCTTGGATGAGGCTCCACATATCTTATCTAAAGTGAGGTGCCTCAAGGATTCCTCTCTCATCCTTTGCTTCCAGCTCAATTTATAGATTATTTGACACATGTATAGCATCTATCATAAAAAGAAAAGGCTTGTAGATCAGTAAAATTACAAAATCATTGTGCTGGACATGTTAAAGACGCCACACGTGAAATTGACAGGTGCAATGTGAGTCAAAAAAAAAAAAAAACATCATTGCGATTAATGTAACATTTGCCGTTTCACATATTATATATTGACCCACGCAGCTAATTCTTCCGAAACTACCGTTGTATTGTGCAGTTGTATAAGGAAATACAAAATGGAGCAAAAAGACGCGTATCAGGGTTTTATACACACTGCCACGCCTGCCATCACGCAGCGTGGCTAAACTTTGGAAACTAATTTTCCCTACAGGCAGAAAATTACTGCAGGCGTGGGGAGGGAGAGAAAAAGGGAAAAAAAGGGATTCTCAGAAGGCAAATCCATTCTGAATGAAAGTTAATACTGTACTCCGGGGTGTGCTGAAGTCAGATGTCTAGATTTCTAGGCAAAAGACTCGATGATGGAGCCACACATCATTAAACACCACAAACTATATCCATCTTTATCAGGGCAGCGGGACATGAATGAAAGGCATATGGAGTGTGTGTGCCATTCTTAGAAAAACAGTCTAAGTCATTTCTGTCATAAAGGACTGAAGCACCTGGAAGCCTCGTAAAAAAAAAAAAAAAATCCTTCAGTATGCCCTTTATCAGTTTGTCACATTTTATATCTTTGTTTGTCATTGGCATTTTGCCTCCTGATGCCAGTGTTGCTAATCAGTTTTCACAAAGGGGCTATATCCAGTTTTCAAAACTAACGCCTACGCAGAGGTGCCGATATATGCAACTGATCAAATTACCTCAAGGAGCCGACTCCAACACAGACTCAATCACCACTGAACTCCATGTTAAAATGTTCATTTTGACAGCAGAAATAGCTTACAACCTGATACAAATAAAATGTAGCTTAGTTAGAATTCCACATCTTTAATCCACATGTTAAAATGTATACATAGTTTGGGGCACAGTGTTTTTAAGTGACAGCTGCGTTGCAGTCTCTGGCGTCAAACGGCTAGCAGTCATCATTTTAGCTACTTCACTTCTTGACAGATCGCCACAGTCGGCTCTGGGTGGGAACAAAGATGACTCAGCGGAGAACAAAAGGTCATCTGACTCCTAAAATCAAGCCACCTTCATCCCCAGATTCTTTCTGGCCAACCTTTCAGGGCCTGGTTGGACCCTCCCAGGCTGGTTAGCTGGACTGCTAGCCACTGCCAACCAACCGTGGCTAAACATAAGTTTTGGCAGAGCTTGGCTCGAGCTCCAGCAATCCTCATTTCAGTGGCAACATCTGAAATGAGGAATGGATGGCTAGATTCCAACACAAATAAAAGCAAGATAATCTTAGTTAGCGGCATAGTTTAGCATGAGTTAAGCTGAGCTAAAATAGCTAGCATATGGGGGAAAAAGGTAGTTGGGCATGTTTATATAAGTAAAAAAGTACAGTCAGAATTACTACTAGAGGATATAAATGCATCAATACGAACTGACCCGACCAACACCATCACAGACACCAATGGACTGATACATGCTGTAGCAACAGTAGTCTTTGAGATGCTTGACTACAAGATGAACAACAGTAGTAACCAGGAGCAGGAACACTGTCTACCCTCAATGGCAGGGCAGTAAGGTGGCAGCAGACTCACCCAGGGCTGAGAAGGAGCAATACCGGAAGAACATCTGGGATAAGGACGGGACACGTAACACCAACGCTCCATGGCTGGTGGATTTACTGGCGCAGCAACCCTCCCAGAGCAAGATCCAGTAGTTATCATAGTGGCAGACATCCAGAAAAGAGTGTCAAAAATGAAGAGCTGGACAGCACCAGGGCCTGACATGATTCATACCTACTGCCTCATGAAGGCCAACTGCACTCCATGAGCGCCTGGCAGCACAAATCAATCAGCTGCTAAGGTCAGGGACCCACCCAAAATGGCTAACCCAAGGCCAGACAGTACTCATCATGAAGGACCCCCCCAGAAGGGAACGATACCATCCAATTACTGGCCTATGACCTGAAGCTCCCATCAGGCATCATAGCAGCTAAGGTGAGTAGGTATATGAATCAATACATGAGCTGGAAGGGGCCAAGCATCAGCTACTGGTCGACAGGGCAGTCACCCACCACTGCAAGTCCCGAAAGCACCAACCTGTGCACTGCCTGAACTGGAAAGCCCGTGACTCAAGGCCGCACACATGGATACTGGAGTGTTTGAAGCTATATAGGATCAACAGGACACTGACTGCCACCAATCCAAAACTCAATGAGGCTGTGGAAGACAATTCTGGAGGTCAACTCAAAGCCAGTGGCACAGCTAAGCATCAAATGTGGTATATACCAAGGAGTGCAACGTGCTGTTCTGCATAGGCCTGAACCCCCTCAGTCAGATCATACACAAGACCGGCTATGGGTACAAACTCCAAAATGAGGGGACCATCCACCACCTACTCTGCATGGATGACATCAAGCTGTACTCCAAGAACGAACGATTCATTGATTCAGCTCACCAGGATCTACAGCAGTGACATCAGGATGCCATTCGGACTCAATAAGTGTGGATGATTTCTCGGAGAGGACGGATGATCAGAACTGAAGAGGCTGGACTACCAGAAGGTGATATAGCAGATGTTCAGGACAGCTACAGGTACCTGACGGCAATCATGAGGAGACAGCTCGGAGGTCAGCCACAGCCAGATACCTACAGAGAGTAAAGCGGCTCCTGAAGAGTCAGCTGAATGGGAAAAACAGGATCCAAGCTGTCAACACTTATGCCTACGAGTGATCAGATATCCTGCATAAGGCATAATGTCCTGGCCATTGGAAGAGATGCAAGCTGCCGATGATAAGACAAGGAAACTCCTTACAATGCATGGAGTGGTGTTTACCCTTAGTCCAGTATCCTGAGGCTTTATGCTAAGTGAAGGGGGGAGGGGGCTAGTGAGCATCAGAGCTACTATCCTGGAGGAAGCAGCAGGCCTCCAGGAACACATCAAGAAGATGGCCCCCACTGATGACCTGCCAAGTGAAGGCCTCAGGCCTCAGGAGGAGGAACCTGGGGGGTTATCATAGGACGGATAAGCCCCTGCATGGCATGCATCACAGCCAAATTGAAGAGGTGGCTGACATCAGAAACAACATACCAGTGGCTCAAGAACAGGCCCTACACACAAGATCTACAGAGACTGGGGTCTACCACACCAGACAGGACCCCAGATGTAAGGCTGTGCAAAGACGCACCTGAGACAGTGCAGCACATCACAACAGGGTGGAAGATGCTGGCAGGTAAAGCAGACATGGAGCGCTACAACCAGGTAGCAAGTCTGTGGTGAATATGGACTGGAGGTCCCAGGGTCAAGATGGATTTCATGCCTATGTTTACCAAAAATCCATCCATCCTTAGGCCTTTGATTTCATTGCCATTGAGAAGTCTAAAGCCGTGAATTTAGGCGACCAATAAACAGAGTCTTCAGGGAAGCAAAGAGCAAAGATTCTAGAGCTATTTGGCCATTTCATACTGGATTTTATAGATGACAGGTTAATAGGTGTCATTAAGAGATGCTGCCATATCCATAACACCAGAGGGAGATGAGGTGGAGAGACAGAAATGAGCACGGAAGCCACTGTAGAGACTCTGGGATTACCATAAACTAAACAAACAGGTCATAAAACAGATGATGAAACTGAAGCAGAAGGCACCAATGAGGCCCTAACAGGTGATGGCTGTAAAGGCTTTTTGAAGACACTATTGATCCAAAGGGATTTTTTTTTTTTTTTTAACAGCTTCAACATCCTGGATCCTGGAACATCATTCGTAAATTAAATTAGAAAAAGCTCCTCATCTTGTCCAAATCAATCCATTCCATCTCTTTTTACTGTAATGTTGACTACAGCGATATTAAAGTTTTTGGCATAATTACTTTTCAAGAAAGGTCTGATAACTTACTGATATGAATTTCAGTAAGCAGGTATGACTATATGCAGTAAGTAAACTGACACAAACTCCCATCATGCTCCAGGGCAAAGACAAGTTTTTCTACTACCTGAAAAGGAAAAACCAGTTTCTTCCAAAGCTTTTTTTTTTTAAACTAAAAACTGCTTATTAAATTGCAACTGCTTAGATGCAAAACAAGTTTTTGGCCAAACGGAAGACATTTTTGTGCACAAGGCAGCGTAAATTACCCGATAATAGTTTGCCTAAAGCCAAAAAGTCCTTGGAAGACATTTTAATTACTCAGAAACGATTCCGACAGCTTCAGCTTGAGTTAGGATGAAACATGAAATGCAGAGTATGTTCGGTATCCCTCGCTGCAGTTTCTTTCTGCTCAGACTTTTGCATGTGGCTCGCACGGCGCTTTAAGTTGTCAACAACACGAGAAAAACAGTGTACTTCATTTACGAGTGCATAATTATTCAATTTTAACTTTGCTGCGTGAAGCGATTAAGCAACCATCTTGGCTCACGTTGAGGCCTGTCTCATCTCAATAAACATCATGTGACATGACCTCATCAGCTTAGAGGACACCCTCCAGCTCAGCGCTGAGAAATTAATGACATACATATAATTTGTGCAACCGCATGTGTGATGTCGCCGACTCACAGCAACACTGACAAGGAGGTGAACCTTGGCTCCAGGGTGCTCAGCCAGCAGATGAGATGTAGCTGCGCCGAGTGTCTTGCATGGCACCGACTGCCCTCGCGTTTCCATTAACATAAAAGCAGGTGCATCATTTCTTGTTCTTGAAATTAACGAGGTGACTTCAAACTTACGAGCCCAAACACATAAACCTCCCATTACAAAATCCTCTCAGAGTTGGATTCCTCAGGATTTCTGACGGCTACACGCATCAGCTGGAATACGTCAAAACCCAAGCTAAGCATTTCCAGATGAAACAGTCCACCGTGGAAATGAAGATGACTTTGTACTATTTTTAAACCGGTGTGTCCGCCTTTGAGTGACAGGGAACATTGCACTGGACAAATGTTGTCATAGAGCTTAAAAACTAAAATGTAAACAATGACATCAAGATGAGAGTGTTGGCTCACGTTTAGCCCAACTGAGCCTTTTCCATAGATAAATTGAGACTGAGCTTTTCAGTATAATAGGAATGACATATGCAGCTTTTCTCATGGGTGGACTTTGATTTCAGATGGGAAAACCTTTGTGGTGAAGTTCTGTTTTATATTATAGGCCTATGAAAACAAGGGGAAAGACTGGATAGAATAAGAAACACTGCACCATTTGAGCTATTTTTGATGTTCATCACGGTCAGGAACCTTTTTTTCGATCTCATGCTACTATTGTGTTGCTTCGTGGTGATAAACACCTTTCTACCTCATTCTGATGCTGGTTTGAACTGCAGCAGATCATCTTGATCATCTCTACATGCCTAAATGCATTGCTGCCATGTGATTGGCTGATTAGAAATTTGCGTTAACAAGCAGTTGGACAGGTGTAACTAATAAAGTGGCCGGTGAGTTTTATGTTTTTGCAGAAAAATGGCAATTAATCAATGTTTGCAACGGAGCCACGGCAAAATAAATAGCTGGTTTAAGCTTCTGACGAGACTCAGAAATGTTATTCAACGGAAGTGACTGTGTGGATGGTTTGTCTCGACAGACAAATGAGGTCATTTTAACTTTTTATGAGTAGAAAAAGTGCATAAAAAGGAAGGTTTGTACAGGGAATATCCATTCGCTGCCATCTTGTCAGAAGTCTGTAGAGATCAAGTACTGATGTCGCTGCTGACACCGTTGACCCTTCTGTTGTCAAACCCTTTCGTGCCTGTTGACGGTGCTTTGAGAGACATTAGTAGTTGACTTGTAAACTCAGACAATGTACTAATGGAGATTACTGTGCAAACAGTATAAATATAACTTTAGTTTGTCTGTAGGGACCCAGTCCCCACCATCACCTCAGTTGAATGACATTCATGGTTACTGTTAGAAACTAAAATAGCAGTTTATTTTGATGCCCCTGTGCCAACATTAACTGCCATTTTATTTCAAATACATGTTCCGGCTCAAAATTGGTTCAATTCAGGTCATTTTGGTCCCTTAAGGAATTTAGATACCAAGCCAGTAAGAGACCTAAACCCAGAATGATGTTTGAATGTCTGGACCAAATGCCATAAAGGGTTTAACCAAACATGACTGTCTCAATAAAATGTGAAGTTGTGGACTGCGGCAGTTTCTGAGCCATTTGACCAAACTGATGGATCACTCAGTGTCTTCAAACGACCGTGGACACTTAAGAGTTGGTGACAGCGGGTTGAGAAATGTGACCAGAACTGACCTGGAGGAGGCCAGAACATTTATCTGCAGAGAAAAATGTGTTCTTGTTGAGGCTTTATTTCAAGTGTAACTTGAAACCATTTTATCAGCACGTCTGCTGTCATGGCCGACGTTATCCATGGCACTCTGTGCGCTGCAGGCAGAAGGGGTGAAGGGCGGAAACCCGTTCCCGTTTTGTCAGACGGAGAGATGTGTGACATTAAGACTGACGTTAATGGCCTGTGAATTACAAGAAAGCAGAGCAGCCTTGTCTGATAACTGAACAATGCACTTGGTTGAGCCAGGAAGTCTCTGCGTCTGAACGACAACAGGTGCTTCTCTCTTATGCCGTTGCTTCCTGCTATATGGAGGAATTGTTCATGAATAGCCTAATCTATAACTGTCACCTTCAATTCTCTCGCTGCATTTTCTTCTCTCACATCAAGGTCGTCATCCAGCCAGCATCCTCCCTGGGGGTCCTGGGAGTTCCACGTCAATGGGTGGGGTCATTAATGAGATGTCTTCACTTCCCATACAAGCTGTGAGCACAATGGGCCAGAGCCCGCTGGAGTTCAGGCGATATTTAAGGAACATCAAAGGCTTCAGAGAAAGACGCAGTCGTTACATTTGAGACGTGCTTTCTAATCCAGATCCTCTTCGTAAATGGGTCTTGATTGGCTGAGTGAATCAGATGGTTTCTTGGAGGTTAATGCAGACGTGCTGGACGGTTTAAGTGTTAGATTGAGCCCAGTGCACTACAGAAACAGGATGTTTTTTGCAGAATTATATTTGGTTCTCACTCCAGTGCTTATTTGATCTCACATCTGACTGCAGGGTGGATACAAGCTAATGGGCTTTTAAACATTAAAGATGGCCCCTCATTGCAAGGTAGCACAGCCGAAGTTATTTACATAATATATGTGGACTCCGGCAAAAAAGATAAGTTGCTCCAAATCTACTCTTCAATGCAACTTGATGTCACAGTTATCATTTTTAACATCTCTACAGTAATGCTTATTTGTTCTGGCATTCTGCATAAAGCTTCTGCAGGCATCAGGTAATGTTAGAAGCCCCGCAGCCCCCACACCTATTGCATCATTGCCACCAGTACCTCCATATCCTAGCTGCTCGGCATACGTCCATCTATCACCTGCTATGTCCCCAGCAGGGAAATGGCCCAAAGCCTGCAAACAGACAGACTGTCAGCAGGCGTTCTCTGATCTGATCCCCTTCTCAATCTGGCAGTTGGTTTCTGCTTGGATGTAAACATGTCTGATTTAGGAAAAGACAGCTCTGCTCAAGTCTGGAGAGCACCACCTGCATACTGCACAGAAGAATGCAGAAGGCAGGTGAAAAGCACAGGTGGTTGCACACCACCCTCTAGTGGTAGAATGCTGTTGGTGCATTTGTAGGATCTGTGGTCCCTTGACCAAAGCGTAAACACACATTTTACATTTTAAACACAAACTTTTGGACCAATCATCCCACAGCTCACTGTGGAATGGAAATATTCATTTTAAAGGGGCTTAAATGTCTTAAGCTTTACTCACAAGGCTTCATGTTGTAGTGTTTACAGGTTAGTGACAGGAGATATTGATTTTGACCACCCTGACTGCACCGCTCTGCTTCTGGACATTTTAATCAATCACATCAGAACCATCAATCCACAGCTCCAGGTCATAAGTGAACAGCCAGATCATGTTGGGGTGCCCAGACAACTGTGTTCATGTAAATGCTTAAACATCACTGTGCAGAAACCAACTGATGTAGACTGCTGCAACTCACCGACATGAAAGATGACAGCAGAAATATCTCCACATAGCGGATGATGCAAGTCCAACGCCTAAGAAGTGGTACCACACCTGTTCAACATACGGGAAGTCTTTCGGACTTTATGCAGAGGTTAGAAATGGAAATCTGAGCTTCTGCAAGTTTATATCGTTCCAGGAGACTGCAGGGTTTTAACCACTGGGGACGCTCCAACTCCCAAGATGAATCTTTTCCCTGTGAAAAGAACTGGATAAATACCAGAAGCAAAGGCTTTGAGAAAGAAACATTTTCTTGGCTCAGATGGATTTTTAGCCTCAACAGTAAAAAAAAAAAAAAAGGCATGTTATGTCACCTAACTTAAATCTAATTTGGCACTTTTAAAATAAGTTAAATACCTCCAACAAAGAATCGCTACAAAAGGTTAATTAAGTCCATCATTAAAATTAAGAGTCTTGTAACAACAGTTGCGCCATCTGCTGTTATTCACTACAGGGCCTATATTTTTTATTTCCACACCTCAGTAAATACCCTTCTGTTGAATCTGGAGGAAGTCCAGCTTATTTAAAGTTGAGAAAATTTTTAAATGATTTTTACATTTTACATTCATTTTGTCAGCTGTAAACTATTCTGTGCAAAAATGATGAACGAGATCAGATTACGATCAGTTTAAATAAAAATTACTTTATTTTTTTAAAATAAATGCATTTTTACAGTCAGAAAGCAGAGCAGCAGGACATGCACCGCTGCTCCAGACGCAGGAGGCAAACAAAACCATCAGAGAGGGAAGAACAGAAGCTCCTCTTTTGCTGATTTGTCTGAAACTCCAGCGTCTCCTTCATGTGGACATTATTAAATGGCACACTTCCGTTGTGAGAAAACAGAGTGAATTGAAAACATTTTTAAAAGCACTTGGCAAGTTAAGTTTGCAGCAAAAAAAAAATGCACATAAAGAATCACTGTCAGTTTAAAAAAAAAAAAAAAAAAAAAAAAAAAAAAAAAAAAAAAAAGGAATTTTGGACGTTATTAGAACATGGTAGAAGAGAAAGCCAAAGACCTACGGAGCTAAGTACAAAGAAAAACAGGTCATGCTAAATATAAGGTTAGGCTGCATGTGAATCTGAAATTTAGAGGGGAAAAAAAAGTCGACAAACATATTAAAGCCTGGAGTTTGAGATTAGTGTCATCTTCATATATATTCATACATATCTTCATCTGAAAGACCACAACATCTGCAGCTGCAACTCTGAACACTACACATGTTGACAAATGGCTTAGACCCTTTCTTCTGAAGGGAAAAACCTCCAAATCCCCAAATCAGAAAGAAAAACAAAACAAAACAAAAAAAAACAACTGTACAATTCTATAAAACGTTTGTGTTTTTACATTAGTTACAAAAAAATAACACTTCATTTAATCAATCCTTCATACTGAGGACAAAACAACAACAACAAAAAGATACGTTTGCATATTCATTCTTTAAAATTTATGACCTTCTGCTGGTGTGTAATGATAAAAGATATAATAATACTATATGGTGCAAGAAACTGAATTAGTGTTGGAGGCGTTAAAAGTGACAGCGTTCCTCCCGTTACGTAGTGTACATGCACTTCACAACGACGCATCTGTGGTTTCAAATCTCTGGTTCGTTATTTAAAGCAACTTGTTGTCTGGCTGCTTAAAACTGTGGTTAAAATCATTAATGCTCTTTGGCACATCTTTGTGCGCTTCTATGTCACAACATTAAATCAACCTTGCTGCTGGCAGCCCCGAAACTGGAAAGACGTATTAGCTTAAGAAGTACAAGTTTCAGATTTAAACTTAGTGTTACATGTTTGTTTTTTTTTTAAAGCAAGTGTAACGACTGTCATTGAAATGAAACCCTTAAGTACATTCCTTAAACCGCCAAAGTATGTACCAATATGGTTTTGAACAGGCCAGACATTCACATCAGCTGGAAACCAGTTGCAGAAACCCGCAGGATGCTCATCCCAGTGCACGGATCTGGAGCGCGTTTTCAGACATGCTCGGCGTTCGCAGTCTTTTAAATACAAAGATGTCCTATCTTTTCTGTCAGCTAATACACGATCAATAAAGGGGGACACAAGCTGGGAAATAAAAACAACAGACACGAGAAGCAAAAAGGAAATTTAACAGCTTATTCATACACAGGACTGTATACTGCAGAAGTGCTTACGCGTGACTTCAGAACGGGATGAATGGCCACTGCTACGACACATACCCGCTTTTGTTTCTTTATTGGTTTGATTAGACTGATTAAGTCCTTCTTTTGTGATAAATAATTAGTCAAAACGGCAGGTATATGTGTTATCAGCTTCTTTAGTCTGTTCTAGAGAAGAGAGGGATTGGATCTGACGCTTGATTAAAGGCTTGTCATGGACGTATGTAGGTCGCCGTCATTCCACGAGGAGAAGAGACGGGTGGGGGTTTGGGGTGGTGTAAGGCTTCTGCTTTAACCAGAGAAGTTCATCTGGACTGGGTCCACCAGAGGATTAGTGTTTTAACAAATGACCTTGTCAGCATTAATGCACAAAATACCCCCCCCAAAAAAATTATAACGCTAAAAACTGTGTCAGCCATGGCAATGGTTGTGCTGCTCTGGACTCCTCAGCACAGTTTCATACACTTAAAAAGACAGAGAAACAATAAAATAAACGCATACGACTCCACCTCCCCCCTCCCCCCCCGTAGCCGCTGGCCTCCTGGACCCTGACCTACAATCGGCGACTCCTGCTGCTCTGGGACTCCTTAGACCCAGCCGCTGGTCAGCTTATAGAACATTTCCTCATCTAGCGACTCGTTCTGGTCCTTGGCGCGCGTCGACAGGAAGATGTAGCCGCCGATGAACTCGTGGACCACCTTGCAGTCGACTTCGGCACAGATGAATGAAAGACTTGGCTCGTCTGCAAACTCCACAGTCACCTGAGTGGACAGAGAGGAGGACATCAGTCATGTTTGACCACGGCTGCAGAAAACATCATGAACAAAACCGACTTACTGCAGTTGCGCGTGAGATTTTATCATTGACTAGCCAAGTAGTTTTGATTGTTTGCAATGTTGCACAAAAGCGACATTAATAGCTTTATCAATGTGTTAAAGCAACAGCATTTAATCGTTCAAACACTGGTCACTTTTCCATTAATGTTCCTCATGTTTTCCCTCAGCAATGTCTGTGAAACTGATCTAGAGCCAGAGCACCTGCAATATATGTCTAGCACATGTTAGACAGGAAGAAACAAGGTTAAACAACAAACAGTTACAGTTTTCTCTCAATTCTTACTCTACTGCTTTAACAAAAAAATAAAATCACAGAAGTGTGCAAGTGGTCAGTGTTTGTGTGTATTTCAGAAACACGCAGGGACTCAGTGAGGGCAGCTGTAAATACCAGTCTATTGCTTGTTTAAGATTATGAATTTATATTCCTGAGGGTTCATTTGCACCGTGACAACTGCTCAGTTATAAATTCGTCACAAAGTTCATCTTTTATTTTACCTGCGGATGCCGTCCCTGCCGTGTCAGAAAGCACAGCAACACCTAAAACTTCATCTAAACTTTTATCTCAGATTTCGAGTGACATTTCATTCTAAAATTTAAAAAAATATTTGGCAACAAGCACATGGATTCTTTTAATCAAAACTGGTTGTTGGAAGGAGAGGGGAAACAGCTTATAATCAGTTTCAATCATCAATGATGCTCATTACTCTGCTGTGGTGACCCCGAACAGGGAGCAGGCGAAAAGGAAGCTATCTGGTTAAGTTAAAGTGATTCTGAAACCAAACATACTGGGTAAAACCATGCAGGAGTAAAGTTTCTAAAGAACCATGCCTCTGTCGAGACGCGTGCTGCAGTTCAGACTGTCAAGTTCAAAGTGACACAAACGAGGTCAGACTGGGTCAGAATGTTGTCAAATGTCAAGGAAATGAGATTAGATGTGATGCAAACATGTGACTGCTGTTAGATTAGTGGAAGACCAGCTAATCTGCATGTGAGAAGATAAAAACACTAATGTGTGATTCACCTTAAAAATCTTTTTTTTTAAAAAAGCTACATAGTTGCAAAAATCATTATTATTATTATCATTATTATTACTTCCTCACGTGCCTGTAAATACTGTCATAATCATGTAAATACTGATCTATTGTGTGTAACTCTTATAATCACATCTCTGCTCATAATATATATTTATTCATCCAAACCTGACCTGCACTTTACAACAATAGTTATATATTATTTTGCACTATGTACAGATATATATATATATATATATATATATATATATATATATATATATATATATATATATATATATATATATATATATATATATATACATATATATATAACTGCATTTTGTTGCCCTGTACTTTGACATGTGCAATGACAATAAAGTTGAATCTAATCTCATCTAATCTAATCTATTATTATTTTATTTTCAGCTTTTGAGCCATAAAAGCAAACCTTTGCCAGCTGTATTTACAAGA
This sequence comes from Hirundichthys speculiger, assembly GCA_018398805.1. Taxonomy (NCBI): domain Eukaryota; kingdom Metazoa; phylum Chordata; class Actinopteri; order Beloniformes; family Exocoetidae; genus Hirundichthys; species Hirundichthys speculiger. The sequence goes on from JAGFBZ010000483.1 coordinate 933,276, forward strand.
CTTTTCCCCACACCAGTTAGAAATAAAACACATAAAGACAGTTTCACATCTAGAAACAACATCTAACCTACAAAAACACCTTGGAACAGCTGGGAAAAAAGGTAATATTTAAACACACAACCTTTTCTTAAAAGGTTTATACAGTTTTCAGGGGTGTTAAACTAATATTTATTCTCTGCTCAAAATCCAAAAGGCACCTTTTTCAATCATGTCTTCAAACATGTTCACAAAAGCCAGTTTTACTGCTAAACCAGAGTCCACCTAGAAGGAAGAGCGAAGTATATCTACTCTGGTCTGAGACTGTGATGTCACAAAACCTCACAAATCTGAACTGCACACTCAGCAACAAACACTGTGTTCTCTCAGAGTTTATGGTTGTCACTTAGGACACCCATCAGATGCACAGAAAAACTAATTTTCCATGATCTGTTCCCTTCGAGTGAAAGGTCTTTCTGTAGTCCCCCTACCATCTTGATCTCCCAGTTGACGTTCCACTGTTTCATGTTGCTGAAGCGCCAGGTCTTGATGGCATCTCCAGTGTGGGCGTCCATCCGGATCAAGCGATTATAGGTGATTCCGATCAGCTCCTCCTTCTTTCCACCCTGGAACCTGCACACCAGAGGAGCAATCTACTGTTAAAAGTTGTGAAGCTGTGTACCAACTGTGTCAGTACATGAAGTTGAATGTCAAAGTATAAACATGTATTAGTTTTTTACATTTTATTTTTTTAAGGTTTATTTCGCAAAGGCACAACATACTTTGCAAGGAAGTGGGTGATTCCAAACTCAGGCAGGGACTGCCATGCCTGAATGAAGCGCATCTTGGCCTCAATGAGACTCATCTGGGCCACGTTCTGGTGGGCTTCAAGAATCCGGGCTGAAATCTGGTAAACACACAATCACACACACACACACACGAGTGACTCCCAACGTTTACGTAACAAACAAGGACACGCCCTCCAGCGTAAACTATTTTATCCATCACCACACCTAAACCAAGCACCACACCCCGATCCACACATACCCAACGTGAAAACAAGCTCTCCAACTCCAAAAAGCCAACACAAAGTGTTAGCAAGAAGGCAGAGAACACACGTCTACGTTACACCGCTAGACAACACACACATATTAATCTGAGCCCACTGAAAAGCCAGATTAGTTAATAACTGAGGGAAGCTTTCAAACTATGTGAGTTTTCATGCAGCTGCTACTACGTGTGTGCAGTCTCCCCCTCTCTGACGGAAATAAAACATCCCAACATAAACCCTGTTATGTTTTCAGCTCATCTTTTAAACAGCCTCCAACTTGGAATGACCTTAAAATAAGCGATACCCAAATAAAATATGATTGTGCAGTTGTAACAAACATTAAACTCAAAAGTATCTTCAGTCTCAGATCTACAGAATCACAGTAAAATAAAATTCCATGTACATTTATGTCAAGAGGTTTCATATTAGAGACATGAAGTGTCTCTAAAAATATTAGAAACCCATAAAAGGAGCCATCAATCTAAAGTCTGATAGACTTTCTTTTTCATTTGAAGTACTGTATATACATTAGGTGGTAAATGGGCTAAAACATGCATCAGACCTGCATGGTTCATTTATTTTCCTGAATCTCTCCGTTTTTACTGCTAGTTCTAAATGTAGAGACTCTAATGTCTTCTCAGTACTCAGAGGTGTTGTGTCCTTGTAATGAAGCACCTGGAAAGACGTTACAGCTGGAGACACATGACAAACTATCGCTATTACTTAGAAGTTAGGCAAAATGACCCAGACACAAAATGGTTAAACAGTCATGCACCTATCTAACGGTCGAAGGCACCCAGTGGACACAGAACTTACCAAGTCCCTGATATAGCCTGGCTGAAGAGGGGGGGTGGGGATGCGAGAATATAGAGGTATGGAAGAGATGCAGACAGAAAGAGAAAAGAAATTTTGGACAAAGAACAGGCAAGTAAGATCACTGTCGAGAGAAAAAGGATTAAAATAAAATAAAAAATAAAACAATGTAGGAGGCTACTGCTGTATTAAAAGAGCATAGTTTGGGGTTGTGGCAATGAAGTGCCATGCAAACAAAAAGAGGGAGAGATCAGCAGCAATCAGGCAGTGCATACAATTTAACAGAAATGAGGGAGGAAAACACAACTGCTTGGAGAGTTTTACATGTCACATAGACACTGGAACCCAATAATTCACGTCTTGAGCATCAGTTCATTCTTCAAGACTTCCAGAGTGACAGAAAACAATCAGAAAGTTTGTCATTCCTCCTCCGTCCATAAGATGGCGTTATAAACCTACAGCTGTGGAAGCAGAGGATTGTTCCTCAGGGTCTAAAGGGGTCCTTCTTAGACTATGAGTTTTTCTTTTTCCTCAAATATATGAATTGGAACAGAAATCATTCTGGTCGGTGTAATCTAAAAATGCCTGCGAGCGCATCCGCTTGAAGCCACAGCAAGTAAGTTTTCCTCAGAAAAAGCTTAAAACAGGAAGCCCAGTTTAAGGGGATGTGGGGAGGGGCTGCGACTGACTGGAGAGTTCACGGGCTTTTCCCAGAGTTTTCCCGCGCAGCATTCCCAAGCGAGACTCATTTCCGGTTTCTCCCACGTCCCCGACACAAGTAGGGTTTGAGAGCAAGTCTGGAGCTGGGCCAGAAAGTACCACACGCTGCTGGACTATCTCTACACATACAAAAAAAGAAAATATAGTTCTGCTTTATGTTGTAGCAATACTAGAAGCTGCAAAATGTGTTGTTACTGCTAGAGAGGGCTGTTTGTTTTGTATTGTTGCAACTACGGCTCCAATGAATGGCAGCTTCATACGACTCATTGGAAGGGAAAGCAGGAAACCTCTGGATCATCTTTTACAGACTGATGAGAAGAATAAAACCAAAAATGTGTTACCTTTATTGTAAAATGAAGCACAAAGTTCAGAGAATCAGGAGAGCCAAACAGCTAATCAATAAAACTGACGAGAAGCTCTCTCTCTCTCTCTCTCTCTCGCAGGAGTTTAATCAAAACTGATGGTCCTTACTTGGGTCAGTGAACTTTTTTAAAGTACCAGAAGGGGAAATCATTCATTTTAATAAATGCAGTCTAATGCATTTCTGGGCATTTCTTAAAACAGAAAGACAGAAGGAAAAAGAACTGAAACCATATTCTTCTTTTTTTGTGCTGTGTCATTCTGGACTCAGTTCTGCTGTGCATTCATTTCATTTATTGAACGAGTCCCTTTGGTGGAATTTACATATATACTGTATGTTTTTGGTGATGGGCTCCTGGGAGATGACAAATGGAAAGTTATTTTTTTTTATGCATCTCAGAATTCTCTAATCCAGGTCCAGGTTTTGATTACGAGCTGATGGTCATCCATTCATTTGAATCAGGTGGGTTGGAACATGGAAACATCTGAAACATGCAGGGCAGTGACCCTCGAGGACCTGGACTTGGGAACACTGACGTGCAAGATGTGGAGATATATTTTTATGCATCATTTCAAAGATGGGTGTAAATGAAGGATGAGCAAGACGGGATTTTCACAGACATCTGATGAGCCAGTGTTCAGCTCTGAAGCCTTTATGTACAGATATCCAAGTCTGTGCCAGTATCATGGTACGTTGGTGGTGGTTCATGCTGAATTTCTCCTCAAAAGAAATCGTTTTAAATCCATTCTCACTCTTCTAATATTTCAGCTTGGTCTGCATCTCTTTCTAGACATCTATTATATTTCGGGCTGTTGTCCGGCATCCAGAACACTCAGTCATCATCACTTCCTTTACCAGCCACCTCCTGACATCCTTCCAGCCCTCTGACAACATTCCTCAGTTCTACTACAACTTAAACAAATCCAGATTGAGTGAGGAAGCGATGGGGGGAGGCAAATGCCTCGCTCACCCATCCCCAACTGACACAGCCTGGCCAGCCGTGTACTCAGCTGTTCCAGTGTACACAACACCAGTCTATTTGCTTGCATGCATATCTGCCAAGGCACACTGACGAATCTCCATGACGTGTAAAAGAAAACGAGGTCATTCTTAGTAACTAAATATTGCACCCAATAATTAAGTTTGCCTGTGGCACGTTGCTATCCATTCCACAACGCTACGTTTGAATTAATGCATTTACTGCATGTGGTATAACTGCTTCGGGTGTCTGCTGTCCTGGATTCTCCTCAGATAGCGCGACTGGGGAGAAGAAATGGTGGGAGAAGTAAGAAAATAGAGAAGGGAGAGTAGAAGGTACATTCCTACGCAAGACGGCTCTGATGCCAGGAGAAGCTGGAAAGCATCACTTATCAATCCACCTCCTCAGCCGTGTCATCACAGGGATAAACAACCTCCCACAACAAGATACACAACTGACCCTTTAGTTACATATAAACACCTATGTTGAACCTTTCGGTGGATATGTGGCCTGAACGGCTTACCTGCTTGTTTTTGTACTTCTTAAGATAACGTGGGGACACCAGACACTCTGGGTTGATGTCAGTGGTGATTGGTTCAATGAACTGAGGGTCAGGGTTCATGTGCTGCATCTTGAGGAAGGACAGGATGTTCTGGACCTCCAGATTGTATGAACTGTCAGCCATGGTCTTCCCTTTGGAGGCCAAGCGACATGCAGCCATCCAGTGAGCATACTGTTTCTCCTACGGGATGAAATGTCAAAAATAGTCAAGGCATTGCAAGAGAGAACGGAAATAATCAGAAAGGCTGCACTAAGTTCAGGCTTACTGTGTCACACCGAAGCCAGATCTCATTCATGCCGTCGGCCACAGGGATTAGCAACTTGATGTTGAATTTCTGACCTGAGATGTTAACATCTGGCGTTACCTCACAACCTATGCATAAAAAAAAAAAAAAAAAGCCAGAGGGAAGACAGGAAGAAGAGGTCAAAGTGTCACAGTCATTCTTTAGATGCACCACCTAAGATAACAAACTTGCAGCAGATAAATAAAGCACCGCATTCCAGCTTTGACATCGCAAAAACATTTTTGGTGCGTTGTGTCACTGCACCTCTCAGGTTCATTTGGTGAGCAGGTGTCCCATGTGCCTCCTCTTTACTCTTGTAACAGGAAATTGTGATATCCTTGAATGTGCACCAGTACTGCTTATAGCCCTTCAGTGTCAGCTTCTTGGGTCTAAAAATATAGGGCCGACAGAGACACAGAGTCACAGTTCAGATGGAAAAACACTTTTTTTTTTTTTTAATGGTGGTGAACAGGAAGAGTGGGGGAGGGGCAACAGGGAAAGAGAGAGAGAGAGAGCGAAAGAGTGAGAGAGTTTCTAAAGTGCAAAATCAGCTAAGTAAACTTTATTTTTATACAGTAAGTAAGTAAGTAAGTAAGTAAGTAAACTTTATTTATACAGCGCCCTTCACAGACCATGGTCACAGAGCGCTTCACAATTAATAAAAAATAAAAACACAGTTAAAAATAGAACACAGTTAAAAAATAAGAACACAGTTAGGTGAATAGGAAAGGAGCCAGCACTGTGGAAAAGCATTATAGAGGAAATGCCCCTTGATATCAAACTCTCCCCAGGTTTATATTGTACATTTTATGAGGCAACCACCCCAGGGGCCACGAGCCTGTCAGCAAAGTATTTGAGCCAAAAAATGGACGGGATTCAACATATGCTTGGTCCAACAGTAATCAGTCTGAAGAGCCAAACTAAAAGCTCACTCATAGAAAACTGTCTTTGGCAAACAATAAAATCTATAACAATGATGCAAACCAGGCCAGAATTCTCTTGTTACCCCAGAAAGGTTTGCCTCATGGGTCTTTCTTGTGCTCGCAATGTTATAGATGAGAACAAAATGCTCTCACGCACAGTTGCTGGCATTTTGGTTTAGCAGTGAAAAGCATCAAGTCTTGTGGGATCAGGTAGTTCTGGATGTAGACTCACTTGAAAACCTTGACGTAGTCTGCTAGCTCGGGAATAGATGTGATGTCACCCTAGAAAGGAAAGGGAAAACCCATTGTTAGTACAAGACTGGAAAGCTTTCTTTTAAAAGAATAAGAACATGATTAAGCAAAAAAAAAAAAAAGTAAAAATCTGCAGAGAATGCAAAAGACAAGATTTCTTATCCAGCATCTCTCAGCACAGTTTCCCCCAATAAGCTGCGTTAATTAAAAAAAAAAAAAAAAAAAAAAAAAAATTACAAGATTTCCTCTCTGTGCTTTCAGACAAATAAAAAGAGACTTTAGCAGGCTTGAAGCAAAAGCCCAAAGTTAATTAGGAGGAAAAAGTGACACTGTGGCATCGATTTGAACAAAAGCACTTAGGTAAGCCCCTCTTAAAATACGGTACGACAAAATAAACATCGTGAGTGTGTTGGTGCTGCCATACCAGCGTGTTGGACGTCTTCCCTCCCTCCAAAGTAATCTCCAGGTCAGACAGGGCTGCATCCACCTCATCCACCTCCTTCTCACTGTTATTCATGTGGTTGTCTGAAGACATGATTGACAGCTTGTTGATGTGGTACTGAGAAAAAAAAAAAATAAGAAAAAAAAAAAGAAGTTAGGCTACATTTGGACTTTTTAAAAAATGATTTTTTAATTGTCTTAAGTATGAGCTACATATCTTTCCAAACCAGACCTGCGCTGATTTTTTGTTCCATCCTCACAGTGCTGTTGCACGTATGAAACCTTAAACGCACCAATAACTAAGTTTCCAGGTGAAAAACGACCACTCAGGATGGAAAGATGGAAAAAGGCTTTACTGGCAACGGTTACTTACTTACTTACAACTTGGTCTACACTTTTGCTGATTTTTATAAAGTTTTCCGCGATGTGTGCTGCTGGTGCAAAAAAGCTCCAACTTCCTCTAATAAAAAGGGAACCGTTTTGTGATAATGGCCAAATAAACAGTTTAAGATGTGTTGGCATTCGCATTAACATGTGCAGTCAATGTGCACCGTTGAGGTTACCAGCAATCTGGAGGGAGCGGAAGGTGAGATGAAGACTAGTTATGGTCAGGTAATGCTGATCCACTGAGTAATATGCAGTCATGTCTGGTAAATGTGTTCACTGTACATTGCACATCTTTGAACTGTAACAATAATGCAATTATTCTTTCAGGACAGCAGTGTGTCACATCAGAGACATGCTCTTGAAACAATGGAAACAACAATCCATCCAGATAAGTCATTACCAAAAACCCTGCTCTGACTCACACAAACTAAATACAGCTTGTTGACAAATGGTATTTATAATGTCAAGTCATCACCAACTTCCCGTCCGCCATGTGAATGAACAGCTGCTGAGAGAGTGAGAGCCACAGAGCAGCGTTTGAGAGAGACGTGAGGCTTGACCTGGCAGGATGCGGGAGAAAGGGCTCAATCCAACAACCCAGCCCTCTGATTTTTCTCTACATTACTTTTCGAAGGTCCATCTCTGGGAGGCTCTATTACAGTATGCGTGTGTGACTATGAGGTCAGTCACTTTTCCTGACCCGTGATTAGCTCACTTCTGTGAGCTGCCAAAGTGAAAGCATCCAGGTAATTGCGGGCCACAAAACACTAACCAGCGGCGTGCTAGACCTGGAAGATCACTGCTCTCTCTTTAGACCCCTGGATCCCTCACCACTGAAACCTTAGCCAAAATCCCTGAGCTCATACTGCTGAACTGAAACTCAGCAGCGTCTATCAGCCAAACTGTTAACAGACAGGTAGCAACAGAGCCTCCCCCAGTCTAAACACCCAGTGTGGATCAGCACGTCTCTCAGGACAAGGTAAGAAGAAATCAGTTAAGTGACACCTCAAAGTGACAGAATCTTTTAAAGGAATGTCTGCAGGTCTCTGACACCGTTGTCACTTGGGTGGGTGGTCTGGACTTAGGCATGGGGTCCTATGGCCCACGATGCTCTATAATTACCCCTGGGGTGGGGACGGGGTGGCGTCCTCAGGTCTTGGCACCCACGGTTTATGGGGGTCAGAAATAGCAAGGGCACCACCCCGAGACTACATGTATCAACCTGAAGGAGTGAAAGGGGTTAACATCTGTCTATCACTTCCACTGGTGAACTATCCAGGGGGGATGCTACAGTTTGCCCCATAACTGCTAGGATAGACTCAAGCCCCCTCCCCCCCACAACTCTGAAAAGGATAAAATAGCTACGGAGAATACATAGAACCACGAGAACTTATAATTACAATGTAATATTTGTTATAATGACTCGCTTAATAAATCTCTGTCGATTATAAGATTTTTTTTTCCACTCAAAAGCCTAATTATGGCAGTGTTTCTATGAACCAAGCGAAAACTTCAATGGGAGTGATTGATATTAACATGCAGAGATGCCCAGAGGGAATATTTGTGATAATGCCCCCATTAACTAATTCTGCAACACTAGAACAGCCAAGTTTTAGTGCACATGCTGTTGCAGAACCTGGCAGCCATATGTCTCAGCTCTGGGCTCCGATCCAATCCAATTCATTAGCTTGTGGTTGTGCCCACTGCAAAGGGGAACTGCACATCTTCAAGTTTTAGGTCTTTTTTACCACAATGCTGAAACGGGACAATTAAGATCAAGCACTCACAAACACATTGTCTTCTTACCTGCAGGGCAGCAAACATCATCATTTCCTCTTCTGTACACTCAATTTCCTCCAGAAGGATAGCCCACTTGGCCTGCTCATAGAGCTGGTTGACTCGAATGGCATCATACTGTGTGAATGCAAAAGAGGTCTGAGCATACAGGACAACTCTATATCTGCTGAAGAAGTTAAAGGTTGAATGTTGTCAAGAAAAAAAAAAGTAAAAACTATAATTCTGGTATTTTCCCTTAAATTAGCATGGGCATCAAGAGCAACATACGCCTGAGTGACTTCAGGGTGAAGTTGTGCTGCTTTGTCTGTGTGATGTACCTTAGGGTTGAGGTCAAAGAAACTGTGGTATTTGAACCTCAACAGCAGCACCTCATTCTCCTTCACATCTTGCTCCATGAGAGACCTGGATGAGTCCAACCACCTATACAGACAGGCCGTACGGTTAGAATATAATGAAATGCAGACCCTTGAAACTGCTTTAATCATGTGGAGAGACTTTAATTATTCTAGAAACTGCCACTGTGCTGATCGCTGGTAGCAATTTACTAAAACCAGTAAGCGAAAGTCATCTCACCCCTGATTGATCTTGGCTTTATCCAACAGAGACTGGGGCTTGTAGAGTTTGGCCAGGATGTCTGGTGAGGAAATTGGCTGGCTGACAGCGAGGATGCTGGGATTGCCCTCGGACAGCGGGCTGTCGCCAAACCAGGCTGTGGTGGGTGACAGAGGACTGCCGTCCCTGGAGTCATAGGTGGGGGTCATAGTCTTACTGTATAAGCCTGGACTAGAGTAGATGCTCCCTGGAAAAACAAAAACACATCCATCAATTACATCCCTGTTGTCTAAAGAGAAAAATACCTTTGATAAAATTTATAAAATGAGCATTTACTATTACTCTTCTGAGTCTGTCATCTGTCATACATCATCAAGAGACAGCTGAACACACTTCTCAAAGAGCATCAAAGAGCACACAAACTTGCAGCCTCGCCAAACCAGCCAGCGGTCAACATCACGTGACTTCCAGCCAAATGAGTGACTTCAACATCTTTCTGCTGACTGTGGGACTGATGTGGATTAGCATGCAGATGTACAATATGATCAAGGTCACCCACTTATGCACAGTCAAAAAAAAAACAAAAAAAAAAAACCTGCAGGAATGCACTGCACACAGCAAACGTGCCCACAGTAGAGGGGGAGAGCAAACATATGGGAGACAAATACATTAATTATAGCGTTAACATGTCAATTTGTTTTGGGGGTTGTGGGGGGTGCAAATAGTGTCTAAATCATTTAATTGTCCATTCCTGTCTACATTTTCCTCCTTAGTTTTTCAATCTTGATATAAACATAAGCAACCAAAGTGAAGCTGTGAAGCTGCATTTCCTGTTGGTTGGCCTTGTGGAGTATTTTTGGCCACATCACCCCCCCCACATTCCCTCTCTCCCTCTGTGGGGCCTAGGTCAAGAAGCAACACTGGCTAAACCACTAAATCCCCTTTGAAATAAGGAAGTGGGCTTGATTTGTATAAGTGTGTGTGTTTGTGTGTGTGTTTGTGAGCTGAGGTCATGAGAACGGGGTGCGGGCTATGTGGGGGAGGTGTGTTATCATGTGGTTCCTTCAAGGTTTTCCTCCTAATGTGGAGTTCATTGGGTCAGGGAGAGTACTCCCATCTCCCATAAGTTTCTGCAGGAATGTGAAAATAAATACGTGGTTTATACACGGTTTCCAGAGAAACTGTGTATAAGGGTGAAAGCTGGCAGTCCAGTAAAAACACAACTAGGCCTCCTCCATCCTGTTTACTGACACTCCAGTGTCTGAAAAAGGCATTAAGAATGCTAACATGACTTTACTCCCCAGTGCTCCCATACCGAGGATTTATAGAGGGCTTAGATGGACCACCATCAGCTGTTAAGACTAGAAGTAAACAATGCGAAATCTGCCAATAAATGCTAGAGTCTTATGTATTTTGTTTTCTTCTTCTGTATGGTCTGTAAGTTCAGGCACAAAGGTTGGATGACAAGCATATGATTCTGTTTCATAACATCATTCAAGCAACAGTAAAGCAAAAACATCACTGGTTCTCCATTTATGTAACATGCCAACTGAAAACCATCCCACTGACCACCTTGCCATTTTAAGCAAAAGTTTTATTGGCTAAACGTGAATTGCCATCCTGCATAACAGTCACCAGGCACAGTGAGCAGGAGCAGCTTTAAAAAGAAAAAAAAAAGTGAGCTTTGAGCTAATTTCTAATAGGATGCATAAGCATTTATCATGAGACTACCAACATCAGCTGACTTCTTCTAGAGGAGAAGTCAGGTGACTCTACTGCAAGTCCCAAAGGTTAGCGATGTCATGTGACCTTTATACTCCAGCTGTGGGGAAGAGGGGAGGATGGTAACAAGGCTGGGGTGAGGAAGCAGTGCTGAAGAGAAAAGGACAGAGGAAGGGGAAAGCTTACCTTTGACAGGTCCGATGTAAATTATCTCAGAAGCTAGGATGAAAAAAAAAAAAAAGAATAGGAGAGGGAAAGAAAGAAAGAAAAAGGTAGGAGGAAATGGTAGTACGGGGGAGAAAAAAACAATATCAGGTGACAGAGTTAAGACATTGAAACTCTTCGAGGAAAGAAGGAAAAACAAGAGAAAAGACAAGTTGAAGAATCTAAGTATGAGGAGATCTGTGGCATTTCCACATGAACTGCCAACTGTTGGCCTCAGACTGAGTGACTCAGTTTGCCCTCTTTGCAGAGGGACGCCGTCCTGGCATGACGAGTGAGGTTCCATCCACCCATTCATAATCACCCAACACAGCAGAAGCGATTGGAAACCCGGGCGTTGGTCAACGTAACCCAGCCCAGCATGTATAAACTGCAGCACAAATATAAATTTCTGGCTGTCTGAGCTAAGTCAACTTGAAAATAGGACAGCCATGTCAAGATGCGTGATACGCTCACTGGGAGTTGATGGGCTGGCATTATGGTCAATATCATGGCTCTTAGTTTGAGACATAACAACAGCTGAGGAGCCGTCACACTATTTTTCTACCAAAATGGCCCACCCTGTGGACAGTGTATAAGAGACTGACTGAAGATAAAGAATTTCCCCACACGGAACATTTAAAGTCAGAGACGGAGGTTTCTCAAAAGGTTTTTTCCGGTATTTAACTGGAAATAGAAGAAAAAGATGCCTCTCGCTTAACTGTTTTTCCCCTGAAATCCAACTCTAGAATTGTGTATCAGTTTTAAATACAACGAGGTTAGTCAGTGGAGACACTGAAAACCCTTTCATTTCTACTTCTGCATGTTGAAGCTTTGAACAAACATAACAGATTTAAGCATGTAACAGATTTTAAGTTTGTTGCGTTTAAGACAATTATTACTTTTCTGGAAAAGGGGTTTGTGAAAGGTCATATGCATTTCATGACCTTAGTAATATTATCCCCACTCCCATGTCATCTGTTGGTGAGGTCAGAGTGGGCCCAACTGTGGAATATCTATATTCTATACTACATGTATTTGAGCTTTTGTTCTCAAAATGTTAGAGAAGTGTAAAAGATTGCCTGTCACAATTGTCCAAAGTTACATACTGGAATGTGCTTCCTATGTGTCATTTTGGACGTTACTTGGATTTGGAAGATAAAGCTCAAAAGCCTAATATTCAGTTTAAGAGAGAATAACTAGAAGCAGATTCTCATCTAAGTAAGGGAATCCAATACTTTAATTTGTAAGTAATGAATCAGTCATCACATTGCTGAAGACTATTTTTCTGTTGATTAACTAGCTGATTATTTGTCTAATCAGCGTAGCCCTACATGTGACGAAAGTCGAACTGCAAGAAGGAAGGGAGAAGGCAAAAACTCTGATTCTGATTGCATCTTTGCACAGCCTTGTGATTTCCTATCAGGAGATCTGGGCCAAGAGGCCAGCATTTCCCCTCAAGGGACAATAACATCCCACAACTTGGCCATGAAATACATTCTGACTGTAGCATATGATCTGACAGAGGAGGACAGCAGGAAACACACCCGTACACACTGAACACATGGGGAGACTGGTGACAGTACAATGATTCTGCACATTCCTGTTAAAAAGCCTAACAGTGTGACCGCATTTACCAGATGAACCAACGGGGAACACCCTAATCATAGAATGATGCAACTCTGAATATCATTCCTCTTTAAAACTGTGAAGTGGGCATTTTTTTCTATTTTCTTGAACTTATTCCATTTCCACATACAAAATACATCTGCATGTGAAAGAATGCTTTCTTCACTGCAAGAAACTGCCTCCTTCAAGTGCACAATTATTGTTGAGATGTTTTTTTTTTCCCCACTCAGTTGTCAATTTGTATATAGTTGGGAATTGAGCAAACTGCTGTGCAGAGGAGCCTCGAATAACACAAAGAGCCCCAGTCACCCTGTCCCACAGTGTTAGCATTTCTACTTGATGCTAACTCAGTGATAGCCCCCTGGCCTGTTTTCTTCTGCTCCTCCCTGCTCATATGGTTGTAGCCTCTCCAGTCACTTGTTGCAGGAAGGAGGAGGGCTATGAATACTGCACTCGTGTTGCCTGGTTTGGTTTTAAAATGGCAGCGTGACCAGCTATGTGTGGAATCCCAACAATTCTTAGGTTTCCCTGCCAAGGAATTGTGAGCTATGGCTGTCGATCCCATGCAGGCCTCAAACTCACACATTCATATTTGGTCACTAGAGCCAGGGTGCAGCAATGTGGAGTTATCGTCGCGGTTTCTCAACCACAAGTGAAGTAAATCACAAACAAAACAAAAACAAAAAGATGGAAGATGCTCCATTTGAGCCAGCAGAACCTGCTGCTCAACTGTTGAGGGAGATGAGATTATTAGTTTAAACTTAAAAATAAAAACCCAACACAAAAAAAAAAAAAAACAATACTCCAAAAGCAGACCCAAACACATTTAAGTGAGAAAAAACTAATTCCCTTGAACTGAAGGGAAAAACTATCTTGGTTCTTACATTAGCATTGAATTCCATGACCCATCCTCCTACCAAGACATTTTTCTTAAATACTAGTTTTCAACATTTTCTGCAACAAGCTGCTACTTCAACTCACCCGATCCAGGAGTCAACAGTGGACCCTCCAGCTCAATATCGTCTTCCTCCGTCTCGTCCAACTTTTTCTTTTTCTTCTTAGGATCGCGGGGTTTGCGAAGTAGAGACAGCTCCTCTGGGTGGCGGATATCTGGGGGTGGTGAGATGGCAGGAAGGTTAATTTGTTGCCACATAAACATAACCTTGACTTGCAACAAAGCCAATCCAATCTGCACACAAAGCCAGACAGGTTTTGAGGTCTTAAAGTAACAAAAACATACAGTAATTAGTGTGTTTTTTTGAACTGCAAGCTTTAGATAAACCACAAGACCTCTCGCAGTGCAGAACAGAAGGTGTATACTGTCGGGAAACGGGGACATTAAGTCAACACAAATGGCACGAGCAGTGAGAGGAAAAAGCGAGAAGGAAGGAAAAAAGAAAGTAGGATTGGTAGAAACTGAAAGACAGCTGTGCAGACGAGGGGTGGAAAATTGCAAATCCCTTTTCTCAGGGCCCCCAAAAAACCCATGCTTTATCTGTAATCCCCAATGCAGGCAAGACAGACACAGCCTCCATCGCTGGTTTTATCTTTACTTCTGCTGAGATTCTACAAACTCTCAGAAAATATAGAATAGACTTCAGTTGCTGTGTATGAATGGTAAGAGAAAAACACAGCTTTACCAGAAGGAGTAACAATTCATCCTTGACAGCAAAGTTTTCTAAATTTAAAAGCCGACGACAATGCAACTGTGTGTTTGTGAAAGATGAGATGTGCGCAAGATCCTGCACAAAATGTAAGATACTAAATTGCATATGATGACTAAAACAGCTGTCTATCCTCTGGCTTCTCTCTCCATGCCTTGGAGCTGAAGGCCAGGGAACATCACTCAGCAGGAGCTATGATGGGAGCGTTCAGATTGGAGGATGAGACAGCCAGAATGTGTCAGGATCTGAATAGATGGAACAAGTGTAGATTCAAGCACATCTGCACACTCAGCTGGATTTAATTTTCTCACAGATTCCATCAAAAATGAGGGAGCTTGCCAGTATTAGAAAGCTATTTTAAATCATTTGCTTTTTATTTTGTGCACATCCATGGAAAAGAACTAAGTTGTGATCCTTAAACGAACTGAAATGGTGCTCCCGACTGACGGAGCACGTGGCTGAAGGTGTTGAGGAGAGCCCAAACAGGAGGGGTCAAGAGAACGTCTCGACTTGGTGAGAAAGCTTGTTTGGTTTGTGTAACTAAAGCAAAAGCATTCCAGGGGTTTTAAGAACTACCAGATGGGAGCTCACTCTCCTCCCTCATTCTTGCTGGGCTGTAGCTCTGCAGCGCGGTCCCTGTGCCCTTATACAGCCATGCGAGTTCCAGGCGTGCTGCTGAGCTTCAGCCCCACTGAGCTAAGAGAGGACGCCAACACCCACGGTGAAGTGTATATCAGACTGGTGAGGCACTGCAGAAGCATGTGGAACTTTACTACGCCATCACTAACAATTGTTTAACCCTTACAATCTCAACAAGGGACATTTTTGTGACGGATATAAAAGGGTATGGTTTATTTACTTTGGGGTAAATAAATACAAGCTTTTTAAGTAAGTCTTATAACGGGGTGATGGTTATTTCACGTAGTGCTGGGCGGTATACCAGTTCATACCGAATGCTGGTGTTTATTTTTCTTATGATATGAATTTTTAATATACCATAATACAGGTGAGTATGTACTGTAGCGTACACAACGTTGGGAACGCCGTACGGCGGAACGTAAGTGCCGCAGAACATTGTTTGACAGGGGACTGTTTTGCAGTTGCACTGGAGGCACAACACGCTACTAGTTTACGGTTAAATGGTGATGGCTGCAAACAGCGAAAGTCCCGAAGTGGAAGCTCCAGAACGGCAACATGAGACTGAGGAACTTCTTCCTAAACGAGGAGCCGTGTCTGTCGTGTGGAAGTTCTTTGGATTTAAAAAAGACGACGTCCAATAAACTACAATAATCTGCAAATGTTGCCGAGCTAAAGTCGTAGCCGTGGGAGGCAACACCAGGCTGGCGTTGCCTCCCGCGGCTACAACTTTAGAACGTTGTTTACATTGTGTAGTTAATCTTGAAAAAACATATTTTGTAAAAAAATCAAGTTGTTTGCAAAATTTGAAAAATAAAAGGGTTCAGTATTTTAACTGCAACTATCATGCATTCTGATTCCTTCACTTAATTAGAATCACGAGTGCCACCTCTTTGTAAATAGTATCATTTTGTGAGGCCATGCAAACCTGTATTAATACTAGTGTAGATATGAATGTTTTTTCTACAATATTCACTCTTCATGACAGTAAAATAGGTCATTCTAAGCCAATTTACTGCAGCAATTCCTCTCTTAAATGATTAGAAAATGTGGTTAACACCCAGTTGTGGCTTAAAAAAAAAAAAAAACCGTGATATACCGTGAAACCGATATAATTTCGAAAAATACTGTGATATAAATTTTTGGTCATACCGCCCAGCACTAATTTCATGTAGCTTCTTGTCTTCATGCTAAAGAAAGGTTTAAAAAAAAAAAAACATGATCATGTTACTTGTACTTTATCATCAATTTCAAAAATATGCAAATAAACAGTGATAACAATCAAACACTAGCATTCTCAGTCCTTTCTTCATCTCTTTTTGTTCAGGACAAGTAGCAGCCTGACTGTGAGCTGCTCTACGTTAATTTAAGATAATCTAAATTAACATTCTCGGTAGAGCTGAGCGATTTTATCGATTCTGCGATATATATCGAATATTTTATTTCCCCAGAGAGTATCGATTTTTCAGCCGTGGGTATCCATATTCTAAGCTGCTTTCAAAACCCCCGCGTCCCACATTTAAAAGCTTGCAAGCAACAGTTTGCACTGTTTAAATAAATGAAACTATTTTTCTCAACAAATCTTTTATTCATTTTGTCCAGCATTTGCAAGCTGCCTGTCAGTCATATAATGTGTAATTGATGCTTTCAGTTCAATTAATTCAAACAAAGTCATTGAAACACTCACAAGATGTCACCAACATCACTTTGTCCCTTTAAAATCTTTCAGAAAATTATGTAAATGTATTGTAAGATGAGTATCGATATATATCGTATCATGAGCCGAATATCGTGTATCGTATTGTAAGATTAGTCGCTACAGCCCTAATTCGGAGTCATTTTAAATCAACTGTAACCAATATCAATACTTTTTTTTTTATGTAAAATTGTAAAAGAAAGTACTAGTTAACATTTAGTATCTGCAGACAGAAATGGAGAACAGAGATAGTAGATTAAAAGTCAACTGTTAACTGATGACACTGGTAGATAGTAGGATGCCAACACTGGTCTTTGGTACTATTACTGTTACTACAAGAGAAATTATACTAAGAAAACCCCAGGACTGTATAAGACCTGTTGTGCCATACTGTCCGATAATACCGTGATGTAATTTTAGGCAATATTGTCCATCCACAGGTCAAATAACATTTCCACTATACATTTTCAGAAGTAAGGACAGCTCACAAGAAATATCCATCCATCCATTAACTACTGCATATCCAAGGCAGCAGACAGAGCAGGGAGATCTTGCTCTCCCCAGTCCAGCCTATGTGGTCCTACTGGGGGAATACCAAGGCATTCCCAAACCATCCATTTAATATAACCTCTCATGGGCCTTCTCGTGGTTGGACATGCCCAAAACTCCTCCTTAGGGAGGCATCCAGGAATCCCAGGAGGTGTCTTAACAAGATGCCTGAACAACATCAATCAAACTCCTCTCTGGGTGGAGAAGCACTGAGTCAACAGGTGAAGGTAGGAACATAGATCAGCCTGTAAACAGAGAGCCTTGCCTTTAGGCTCATCCCCCTCTGCAGCACAACTAAGCAGGTACAGAGTCTGCATTACTGCAGACGCTGCACTGCTCCGCCAGTCCATTTCCCACTCCATGTTTCGCCCACTTGTGAACAAGACCGACTCTGCGATACTTAACTCTTCCACTTGAGACAGCACCTCACTCCTAACTTGGTGAGGGCATTCAATCCTTTTCTGACTCGGGAACCATGGTCTTCTGGCCTTGAAGACATGCGTTAACATCTAATCACACTATCACACAAGGAGTAAACTTGGCCTAAGTGTGCAGCTTCTACAATCTACCGTTACTGAGTCACAGTTTAAGAAATAAGAGCATAACAGGACGTGATGAACTTAGGAAACAGGACATAAATTCTGAAACTAATAACTAAAGCAGGTTTGCAGAATAATAAAGAGCATTCCCATTTTATTATTTTTTTATTTCTAAAGACATTCTCAGTTGACAGTTTGTTTGTATGTAGTAATAACTTCAGAATGATCTCAGGAAATGATTTCATCTGGGGGGGATGAGTTATTTGGGACAGTGTCAGGAAGGAGGGATGTGTGACGGTCGTTTGGTAGATCTTCATTAGCAGAGAAGACATGTGAACAATCTTCCATCCTTCAGACTTCTGGCTGTAACCAGGCCGGAGGCCAGAGGAAGGAGGTTGAATGAGAGCCAGCTGGACTTGAAAGACCGACTCCTTGGAAGAGATGATTCACTGCAGTGAGTAATGCCAGCCGCAAAGAATCACAGTCACAAGTCTAATTTTACAAAACTAAAATTTACCTAACAAATAGTTGGCGACTTTAGACGTTTTATTAAAAGGTCTAAAAAAGGAGTGTTATTATTATTATTTTTTCTTGTAACCATGAGGAACAAACAACATTAGTGGAAATTTATGGCTTAAAAAGGACAGATGTTTGCTTTATCTACCTGAACTACTGGGAAAAAAAAGGCTTCTAAAAAGGTAATAATGCACTTTAATGTAGAAGCTTAGAGCTTAGGCCAAACCAAAATCCTCTTTCATTATGACAACAGTGGTCAGCGCACTTCGACCAAGTTAAGTAGCCCATAGAATGATGGGCCATAAATCTCCCAGACCAGAACGAGAGCGCAGCAGTCCACGCAAATTCAGAGAGGTTTTTGAAGTGCTCTAACCAAACACTTTTCCTGAGAAAGGCCGAGACTGTCAACCTCTCACTTCCCATTATTCTCCAAATGAAATGATTGACACATTCTCATTTGTATGTCTTCCTTTCCTCCATCTACGTCTCTGGTCATTTCATTGATCCGCTGTAATGTTGCAGTACTTGTCCTGCCTCTTACATGTTCCAGAAAACGATACTGTGAGTGTTTCCCCACACATGGTGGGAAAGGTCCGTTTACACGTTACGATTAAGTGGACCAGCCTGACTCTTGTTACCCTGAAGTGGTGCTTTGCTGAGGGAGGCAGCTTCATTTTTACACCACCACAGACTCTTTAGTCCGCAGTCATGTGTTAGGCAGTTGTGACGACTGCATTTTTTTACCCCCCTGGCCCACAGAGCCTCCTGCAGTGCGCCAACTATGTAAATCATTTATCAAACAACAAAATATTTGTTCATTGCAACATCTGAAAACTGAATGATTTGCTTATTTTCTTTGTTTTGTAATCACTGTAAACTGAACTCTGGGGCTTTCAACCCCAGTAAGAGGCTTTTTGAAAATGTTGGTTGCAGTTTCTATAAACTCTTCCTATTTTATTCTTTATTTACTCGAAATAAACAAAAAAAAAAAAACTGAAAATCACTAATGCCATTTCTGTACCATAATCTAAGCAGTGTTGCACAGGGTGTGGGAACTGCCAGATAAAACTGGTCAAAATGGGTTGGAACTGGGTGATTTTCATGTTTAACAGCACACTGACCTTTTGCAGACTTCTGCTCAACCAGTCAGTCCAGCTGGATTAAATCTGTGTCAGAACACAGCTGCTTTGAACAGAGGTGAAGCAAAGTGGTGATAAATCCTTTCAAACTTTTCATTTTGAGTGTAATGCCGATTTTCTGTTGTATGTTGATGTTCACTATCGCTATTGGATAATACTAGAGACTGAAAAGTAGACAAATGAGATGTTTAAAAGATAGTATAATATTTGTTTGGATTACAAAATAGAAGAGAGCCTGATCACATCATTAAGATCACCACAGTTATAAAATGTAGTCAGGAAAAATAAACTGCAACAGCCAAATGCTACATAAGAGGACCCAGCTGAGGAGTTGTTTTGGAACAAGAGACAGCTTCTGTGTGACCAGCTGACCAGATATGAAAAGAGAAAAACCCCGTCCAAAGAAATCATTATGAGAATTACAAGAAGTGGTGAACCTCCTACCACTGAGGGGGAAAAAAAAAGTTCTTCTAACATTCATCTATTATCTCTGTCCCTCCCACTCTACTGTCTGGACAGCTTCGCCTCTTCCTGTCCTCCCTGATTCTCTATGCTTTGTAGCTCACATGCAGTCAGCAGGAAATATTCACAGGAAATTGTAAAACGCAAAGTTGCCCAGCAAACAAAAAGCGTTTCCAGACCAGACCTGCTGGAATTAAGCCGAGTCAGACATCATACTTCTGCAACACAGAGTTCCCCCATTGTCTTTTAGTGAGGCCATATTGGGTTCAGAATCTTGCCCAAAGATACTCTGACAATAAGACTTGGAAGTTGGGGATCAGACCAGCAACCACTCTGCCTCCTGAGCTGCACTCACTCTGAACAACGATGTGACGTACATAAGCACTGCACAGACAAACACTGCAGAGGCCTTTACATTCACATTTAGCATCCTGGCTCATGCCAAGTCAGCTAAAAGCAATTAGTCCTGGATTTCAGTGGAGTCTTAGGAATTTTATAACAGAGACAGAAAACACATTCCTGATCAGGTCTGCCTGACAGGAAGGCTGCTATCTTGTTTAATTCCAATCTTCAGGTCTCCATTTTCTGTCTACATTTAAACTCAATAAAATGTGCCATGTGATCTTTAATTTCTGATTTGTAGACCCCAAATTAAAAACAAGGCCAGACTGTTACCTAGGAAAAAAAATTCAGAACAAAACGACGTCAGGGAACAACAACAAAACAAAAGCAGGAAACCTGACACTGAAGCCCCTGATCTGTGGCTGAAAACAAATGTGACAAAAATACAACAGGTGTGTTGTGAGCCTGTCTTAAGGAAGAATTTATATAGGTGGGGGTTCTCCAAACCTTCAAATCCTACAAAAGATCAAGACTTGGAAGCAGGGGCAAGGGGTGAGGTCTGTGCAACAGAGAAGTAGGAATTAGCAGGTCAGGGGTTGTCGGGGTCCAGCATGTGACCCCCAACACGTCTCTGGCAGGACTGCATGGAGCCAGTGACACCAGATATCTACAGTGGGTTTGTGGGAGACCCTTACATCACTGTGGGGGCATTTAGATTTGTGATTGGTCTTTGTACAAGAGACTGCAGATCAGTTAAAGAGTAAGTTATTTCCACGTAAATGAACGTGCACATTGGTGCGAGTTTTAAACCTGAGTCAGATTGGAAATCTCTGTGTACTAAACACTAGCGTGGGATGGATATGGTTCTCCAGTCTGGTCCAGCAGACTGAGGCATGAACAGCTTAGACAGTATGTTTAATAAACACCACAAATTGCCAGATAAAAACAAAAGTTAGAGGAAGGACATAATTAGCAAAATTTGATGCTGGGCATTTCGATGGCATTTCCAGAAATACCATAATGAGGGGAAGTTTTCAGTTTAGTGGGTTGGGTACCTTTCATTATGTTCATGCAAACTGGGTCTAGCAGGTAACAACTGGAAAAAAAAAAAAACCTCTATTCCCATAACAGTTACAACTTATCTGACAAGTGCAAGGGACCATTTTCCACATGTTCATTGAAAATAAAAACATTTTGAACTGAACCTGTCCTGAGAATGGGTCAATGGTTCAACTCACTGAAAGTTTTGCAGATGTCAGACACGGCCTTGAAGACCCGGTCTGAGAAGTTCACCTTGACCTTCATGTGCTTCATGTTGGGCAGCTGGAGGCGCAGCAGTTTGTGCTGCGGCGTGAAGAGCAGCCGGGCGTCGGCTTGGATGCCATACTTGTCCAATGTCCAATGGGTTTTCAAGAGCCATGTTTTCTTCTTTTCCCACCACAACGCATGGTCCGACCAATCCTTCTTCACATCTGAGATACAGAAGAAAACAGTGAAATAGATCAGCTTGGTAAAAATAAACACAGCAGAGAACTGAGCAGCTGTATGTACAAGTATTAGCAGAGGATCTATCACACCGTAGTGACTGAAGCTCATCAAATATAACCCCTCCAGGGCAGGTTTTGTATCATTTTGTTTTGGAGATGGTGGCAAGGTCAAAGCGAGAGTAATGACACTTTTAAGTGATAACTGTTTGCGTGACACTGTGGGACTATCATGTTCATACCTCTCTACATGTTTGAAAGTAACACTGTGATCCTCCTAAGCAGACACAAGGCACCAAAAACCTCACATAGCTTCCAGGCTTTTGTTCCATTGGAGCTCAGTACAAAAGAGATAGCCCTGTTGTCTCACGGTGTCTGTGTCTGACTTAAAGGGGAAGGCAAAAGCCTCAGGAATTTGAAGAAGAGCAAAGGATCTGTTTTGCAGATCACCTGGTTTCTGTACGAGCAGCACAATCACAGCTGAGGAGCTGTGTCAAAGGTACATGTGATCAAAGGCATAGTACACACTCTTCTGAGAGACTTAAAAGTTCATTTCAATTTTTTTTTTCAGATTCTCAATAAAATTACAAAATTGTCGGGACTAAGTAAAGGTAGAGTTTATAAAAGAACAAAGTTCTTAACCAATATCACCCGAGCGGCGATGCCATTAACTCAACCTTTAGTCGAAGGAAGGTACTTCCCAAAGCAGCGTCTCAGTTTCTCCACCCACATATCCCTTTATTGCTTTTCCAGCAAATCCTGAGCATCACTCTGAGTCACTGTGCCCAGACTGAGAGGCCAGCTTCCCCTGCCATCCTTTAATCAAATAATTCGATCTGGACTGTTTTAACTCCAATAGTGCGGCACTGAGAGGGTTTGAGAGGACTGCACTCTGGTCAAGCAGAGCATGTTGTCAGCCTGATGTTGAATTGCAAAAAAAGAAAAATAAAGAAAGAGGTCTGCTATTTAGTAACATTATAAAGCTATTTTGCCAAATAATATTTCAGAAAAATGTGAAAAGCTTAAATGAGGAATATTCACATAAATCAGCTAAAATGACCACTTTACCACCACATACATAAACAATGCAATAAATGGACCAATAAACATGAATTTATGTTAGTTTGCTTTGTATATTGTTGCTAGGCACAACTAATGACTTAGAAATGTACCAGCCAGCGCAATTATATATATAATGGAGAAATGTTATGAAAATTGTAACATATGAACCCATCACACAGTAATTCCCTTCAAGGATGCTCGTCTTCTTTGTATTCACAGGTGGTATCACATTAGATATGTTGCATTAACTCATCACAGGTTGGAAAGAAAAATGGCAGAAGAGAAAAACAGAAACTGTAAATCAGCTTTAGACCTTGCATTTCCCATGATAATAAACACTGTCGATGCTGACTACAACGGTGTGAGCCGAGCGGTGATGGTGTCGCTGGAAGGTATCGAACGACACTACAAGTGCGAGTTTTTTGATACTTGATGGTACTGAAATACAGTGGTACCTCTACTTATGAACGTCTCTACATACGGAATTTTCAGGTTACGACACGTCTCAACGGGAAAATATTGCCTCTTGTCACGAAATAAATTTCTGCTACTCGCAACTCCCAGAGTTTACCGAACGTAAACATACTTGTACTCTGCCATTGGCTATCGGCTAACATCTTCCTGGCATCCCATTGACATTTTAGGAAAAATTCCATGAAGTTTCGGAATTCGTTGAAAAGAATCACCCAGAAAAAATGTTCACTAGTCGGGCTATCGCTCATTATGATGATGTTTGCCTTGCACATTTTTGAAGGATTGTTAAAAGCCGACAAAAACAAAACGTCCTTGGATGAGTTCTTTACAAAACGTCATGAAAAAACCACTGCTGAGAGAGAACATGAACCAAAGAAGGCAAAAGGTGACGACGGTAGCCGTTAAAAGGTAAATGAACACAATTTTTATTCTTTACTTTATTCTTTGTTTTTTATTATGAACAACTCTCATTTTATGTTTATTGTACCGTAATCTAATGATAACATTAATTTATTACATGTTTTGATGCATTTTTATGATTTATTTTAAAAAATTATGTCCGAATTTTGGGGGGCTTGGAACAGATTAGGGCATATACATGGAAAATGTGTCTCTACTTATGGAATTTTCAGGTTACGAAACAACTTCCAAAACCAATTAATTTTGTAAATAGAGGTACTAGTGCTGGGCAATATGACGATACATATCGTGGGGACAATATAAAAGTGTATATCGTGCCATTTCTCTTCTATCGTTTCTAACCTAATTTTATCAATTATTAAAGCAAATATGTAATTAAATAACCTGCAACGATAAATTTTGATAGAATCATATCTACTTCTACAAAGTAGCCTTTTATGTTTGCACTTTTATTCATGGTTAATGCCTTAAACAGAGTTCTCTTCAACCCTGATGTTTACTTTAGACACTTTATATTGGTTTGCAAACTTCGCACTACAAGATTACAGATTTCAGAAAGTTGAAAAATAATTTGTGTTTATTTTTTATAGCTGAACTTCAGTGCAAAAATGTGTTTTTCCTCTCAGAAACTGTTGTGCACTTTAAAAAAAATGTGAAAGCTACTGTACCTCTGTACCTACCTGTTTTTGCTGCACTAAAATGTATGTTTGTGACAGTTCAGCTAAATGTCCTTTCAAAATAAAGTTGAAAAGTAAGCAATGAAATTTTTGTCAAACTTTTCAGAGAATAACTGAAAACATACTTTATTATGGTATATCGTGATATATATCGTTATCGTGATATCAAATAGTCCATATCGTGATATATGATTTTTTTCCATATCGCCCAGCACTAAGAGGTACCACTGTATCGATCGATACCAGAAAGGTATCGAATTTTGATACCCAGCCCCAGTGGGTGCTCATTCTATAACCAGATTATTATACCAGTCTCTCTATGCTGATCTTCCCGCTCTGTCAAACAGCTTTTATCCATGTTTTCATGTGCTGCTGCTGTTTTCCATCACACATTCCTGTTGACCTTGTCTGAGAGGTGAATATAAAGAGTTAAGCGAGAGATAAGCGAGTTTAACACCATATCGCCCGCTTACACCGAGCAAACAAGACGGCTGTGATTTGAGTACAGCGAACTGGACAGAGAAAGGAAGTTTTAAGAAGAGAACTAGTCGCCAGCATCTCAATGCTGATGATGCCGTTGTGAAAGGTTTGTCGGTGAGGGTGCTGTTTTTCAAGCTGTTGGGTTTTATATTGTTTAGTCTGGTGGGGAGAAACAGTTGGAACTGGAGTTAAAACATTCCAAACTTTCCAAGTCCTGTGAGAGTTCCTCTTCCAGCATGGGGCCTCGCTGTCAACGCTCCGTTCTGATGCCTCAGCTGTGCAGAACACAGCTTCATTGCAACCATCAGCATAACTATACCCGTAAGTTTCCAGAAGCTATTAAAAGGCAGAAATAATGAGAGGGGGTATGGAGAGAATAACTGAAAATAATCCTGAATGTATTTTCATAACTCTGCTAACAATTTTTCCCCTAACAACCTTGTAATTTCTGGTGTCTGGGAACGATGCCGAAACAGCTAACGTCAACAACTGGCACTCGGCTCTTCACCGCAGACCACGTTTTATAGAAACTTCCTCATCCTCAGCATATGTTACCACCATACAATCTGCGACAAGACATGAATACACATCTTGGCTTGGTATTAGTTACGGCACGGTCCCGGTGGCTCCTGCTCCTCTGTTTCCTTGTTGCTGCCCCCTGCCAAACCCTCAGTGGGCACAGCCTTCCCCCGTCCTTGCTTGTGTCACTACGCAGTGGTTCGATGTGCTGTGATTGGATGAAGGCAGCTTGGGTAGGCTTCCACCGCGCTCTTTCAGTAATAAGACGGTAACTCGACCCACAGAGAAAGAGAGAGAGAGAGAGCCAATCTACCAGCTAAAAATACAGCCTGCCAAGTCTGACGTAATGCAGCAGTCGGAGGAATGGGGGTGCTTAAGTAATTGGGTGCATCAAATGTGGACCCACAGGTCTCCGATACGTGTGTGTATGTGTACGGGTCTTAAAAGACAAGGGGAGGGAAAACGAAATGAGAAAAATGTTTTATTACCTCCAGGATGTGACAAATAATAGAGAGATTGTGCGTTTTGTGTGCGTTTGAGTATTTGAGGGGAGGGGGGGTGGTACTCCTACCCATCCATTAGCTACATTAGCCCTGCTATGATGTGTGCGTGTGTCTTTGACGTAATGGGCAAAATTAATAAATGAACTCTACTAAACTGAGTAATTGTCATTCACCACCACAGCTTTCAATCAGATCTGCTTCTACCACATGTTGAACTCGACACCAGAGATACTGCTTTAAGAAAATAAGACAAGAATTAATTCTACTACAACTTTATAAGAAACCCAAGAAAAACAGAAAAGGAAAAATGATAATTTTACCAAGATTATTAACTCTAGAGACAAAATTTCCTATCCTTGAGGGGTTTCATTGGGATAGTACTCATCCCTCTTTCCCTCTCCTTTACATCAATCCTTCTCATTCCCTCCATCTCTTCCCTTCAGCTCAGAGTTATGTGTTGTTTACATTAGGAAGCAGCTATGTGTACGAAAGCCTGGTCCATGTGGGGGAGGGGAGAGGGCAACATTGGAATAGATGAGAAGAACGGAATGACAGGAAGGGCATGAAAAGGAGAGATGAAGAGGACAGGGGAAGAGCAGTGGTTAGAGACACAACAGACAGCAAGCAGCAAATATGAGGGAGAAGCTTGAGGAAGAGGATGCTCAGCATTTACGTCTAGAATTAAAAACCCTGACATATATAAACTACCCATGAAGCTTATCTCCTCCACTAAAATGATCTGCACTTATTATCAGAAACAAATGCATTATTTATCATATAACATACATGCTGACTTGTGAGGAGGGATCGGTATCAAGAACCACAGCTAGAGTGGTACGAGTTCAAGACTACCTGGTACCAAAGCACCGATAAGCTCCAGAACAAACTGTTCTGCTGCTGCTATGAAGTAACTGTAGCTACTGATGACAAAACTGCCAGCGTCAGGTGATAAGGTTGGGCCTGGCTGTTTAAATTCTGCTCTTCAATCATGACCAGTCACATCATGTTGTGAGTAAAAATTTGATTTTTATTCCTTATCAATACAGGTTGTGATTTTCTTGATTAAAACAAGTGATCTGCAAAAAAAACCTGCCAAGTGTATTTCACTATAAACCAAAAGAACTCTCAACTTAAAAGTTACTGTGTTCTTCAACTTACAACACTAGTTTGAAAGACATTCAGTTTACTGATTCATAATGCTGTGATCAGTAATAAAACAGATACAAACGTGTTTGATGATTAATTTTCTGTCAATCAACGGATCTATTTTTTTGACCAATTGTTGCATGTATGCATGCGTATGTATGCATGTATGTATGTATGCTTTTGCAGGTGCCCTCTGTGTCACATTGTTTTTATCTTAATGATTCTTCAAACCAGTACTGTGTGGCCAGCAGACACACACACAAAAAAAATAAATAAAATTTTAAAAGAACAAAAAAAAAAAGAACAGGCTAATCATAAATGATTAGCAAGGACACTTTTTTTCTTGCTGTTTTTGTAGAGCCGTTTTCCTCTAATTCCCCCTATCCACCCACCCACCCGCATTGTAAACACAGCAAGCAGGCTTGCCACTGTTAAAATCCAGGAACTATGTAGTGCAAGGTTTTGTCATTTCCAGCCATCAGCTGATAAAAAACCATTACAGCTGGGTGAGACTGGCCATGCCGTTTCCTTGGCGACTCCTGGCTGACGCCGCAGGGGCAGCGGTGCGAGGCGACAACTTGTTTTCATACACAACAAAGACACCAAGTGCAAGCTTTGTCAAACTCATCTCTTGCGCTCTCGCATACATAAAACACATGCAGTTTATCTTACTTCACAACATGAAAGCATTTCTGTTTCTAAATATAATTTAGCTCTGAAGGAGGCTGAAGGTCGGTATTGACAAGCGAAGATATAGGAAGCAACTGCTCTGCACTGTCCTTAAATTAGAGCAACTGTAAATGGCATATAGGCCTTCAGTAGCTCACACTGTCTCATGCTAGATATTATCAGCATCAGATATTCAACATGCACACAAAAGGTTCTATGGGCAGGTGATGACAGTATCTGTACTGCAGACAGGAGATGGAGAGTCACAGGGGATCCAAATGGACGACTGATACAATACAACAATTCAGTGATCTGAAAAGAGGCATCACCTAACGTCAAAGTCAATGTTAAGATCCAGATAATCCTAATCACTACATGCCAATGACAAGAGGGTGCAGACAAACTTGTTTCACTACTCGTGACACAAGGATGACAGATTAGGATCAATTGGAGATGGTCCTGTTGCAAATGGCACACTTGAAAAACACGTTTCACTCACATCCTATAAATTTGTTAAGCACAAAGTGTTCAGGTCACATCAGAAAAAAAAAAGGCACAGCACTATTCAGCTGTTGTTCAGAGATCTGTCTCATCTTTCTAGCATAGTTTTAAAGATGGGTAATTTAGACACAGCTGTAAGGGTTGATAATGTCATATCCCTTGGGGTGTAGAGAAGGGCAGTACAGTGATAAAAACGTTGTCTCTGTTGTTTGTCATGCAGAGAAAGCTTGTCAGGAGTCTGCATCGTTCAACAAAGAACTGACCAAAACAACCTTCACTCTAAGGCTGCACCCACATTAGTTTGTTCTAGCTTCAAAAGGGCAGAGTCGGGACAGTAAGTGCTGGTGACTTTATTGTTCTTGGTCTGTATTTAATATTGCTTCACCTCCTTACATGTGTGGGAGGAAGCTATTAAAAGAGCAACCTGCAATAAAGGCTACTTCAAACGGCATTTTTAGCTCATGCGTGCATCCCAGTGAGCCGTGTAATACAGGTGGTGTTATATGGATGCAACAACTGTGTATTGGTTTATGGCATTATCTCACACATCACCAACGTCATGGCGGAGGTGATGATCGGCAGGTTTCCATTAGCAGGAAGCATCCTTCAATGAGAATTTTCTGAAACTCCCAGAGGGTTGAGGCAGATCCCTGCCTAGTAGTGCTGGGCAATATGACAATACATATCGTGGGGACAATATAAAAGTGTATATCGTGCCATTTCTCTTCTATCGTTTCTATCGTTTCTAACCTAATTTTATCAATTATTACAGCAAATATGTAATTAAATAACCTGCAATGATACATTTGATAGAAACATATCTACTTCTACAAAGTAGCCTTTTATGTTTGCACTTTTATTCATGGTTAATGCCTTAAACAGAGTTCTCTTCAACCCTGATGTTTACTTTAGACACTTTATATTGGTTTGCAAACTTTGCACTACAAGGTTACAGATTTCAGAAAGTTGAAATTTGTGAATTTTTTTTGTGAAATTTGTGTTTATTTTTTATAGCTGAACTTCAGTGCAAAAATGTGTTTTTCCTCTTAGAAACTGTTGTGCACTTTAAAAAAAAATGTGAAAGCTACTGTACCTCTGCACCTACCTGTTTTTGCTGCACTAAAATGTATGTTTGTGACAGTTCAGCTAAATGTCTTTTCAAAATAAAGTTGAAAAGTAAGCAATGAAATTTTTGTCAAACTTTTCAGAGAATAACTGAAAACATACTTTATTATGGTATATCGTGATATATATCGTTATCGTGATATCAAATAGTCCATATCGTGATATATGATTTTTTCCATATCGCCCAGGACTACTGCCTAGATTTGGGTACTTCAGGGCAGCCCCAAAAGATCGCTGGATGAGGACGTGGTGTTGATGGAGTATGCTTCGGTCCAGAGATGGGGTTCAGACCTAATGATATCCCCTTACAAGTTTGAGTCTTCCCATCTCGTTCACGCTGTAAACACACCCAGCAGAATGCAGCAACCATCTGAGCTTCTTCCATCTTGAGCTTGTCATTTCACTATCGCTTTTAGCACCTCTTTGATGGTTATGTTGATACTGAATCAAAAGGATTATGTCACAATCAAAAATGCTGAATAATTATTATGTCATTTCCAGAGGCGTATGGATGCCAGTGGTCTCCGTTACGTAACGGAGTTAAAGTCTAAAAGGACCAGGGAGGAGCTCCTGCCTCATAGGTTTTTACCCTGGACCCCTGCAAACAGAAACCCACTTCAAGAGACCGAAGAAAGCAATGATGGTTTCAAAAAAAAAAAAAAAAAAACAAACAAACAATTAAAGTGCAATATATAGGACTGGCCACCGATTAAAATTCTTAATTGTGATTGATCGCATGATGTCCCTCATTAATCACGATTAATCACACTGTATACACAAAATCAAATAATGAACTCAAAAATAGTGTAAAGGTCACTTTTATTTAAAAGTTCTGCGGCCATATGAACTAAAGTGCCATAACATTTGTTGTTCAAACACTTTTAACATCAGCACTTGTCAGTAACACATATTTAGTGTAAATCTCATCTTAAAAAAAATGTAAAATAAAATAAAGCTTATTGCCATGTTTTAGCTTTTCCGCATGTTTTCCCCGTCAATTCTTTTCCGGTTCTGCAGCAGCCAGTAACAGACTTTTCAACACAAAAGCATGTGAACAACATGTATTAATGTGCAATAAAATAAATGTCTGCGTTAATGCATTAATAACGTGTTATCTTGCCCAGCCCTAGTAATACAGCAAGTGACCAAACAAGTGTAAATGCTGGAGAGCCTCATAAAGGAAACTTAAACCTCCACATCTATAACTGAAGCCCATCCCTTCCAAGTTTAAAAGAGCCTATTTTCAACATTTTGAGAATATTTAAAGAAATTAAGCCATGAAATACTGAATATTGAGGAAAAACTGAAAACACTAAATAACACTAAATGCTGTAGCATATCATAACATAAAAGAGTAGCTTCAAAGTCACTTTA
This sequence comes from Hirundichthys speculiger, assembly GCA_018398805.1. Taxonomy (NCBI): domain Eukaryota; kingdom Metazoa; phylum Chordata; class Actinopteri; order Beloniformes; family Exocoetidae; genus Hirundichthys; species Hirundichthys speculiger. The sequence continues at coordinate 963,902 of JAGFBZ010000483.1, forward strand.
AAGATTGCGACAGACAACACTTAACAACACACTAGCCCCTATTCATTCTAAGTGAATACTGCAGAAAAGTTACAACATGTAATATGGTAATGGCTAAGCAGAACATGAGTCGGTTGTACAGCGAGTCCTCTGATTGATCTCCTTCATACACAGTAAGTCATCTGAGCTCATAAAATGTAGCCAGTTAAAGCACTGGAACAATCAGGATGAGATTTTCAAAAGGAATGAAAGCATAATGTCCTCCACCCACCATCACTGTTAAAAGCAATAAAATGCAAAAGCTCAAAGGTTTATAGTCTTTGACTCTAAAATATGTGGAACAGAGATATTTGCCTTTACAGGAAAAAATTTTAAATGGGATAGTATATAAATGATTTTTTCATATTTTTTTTAAAACCTCAACATTAATCCATGTCCCCCAAAAAACAAAACAACACACAAAAAAATTCTGAAAAAAGTATCAATATGAACATCTGTTTAGCAAATGAACTCGATGCTGTAAAAGGTTTCCAGCCATTGATCTATTACTGCTATGATTATCATTTAGTCAATATCATTAAAAGTCAAGCGTTTACATTGACAGGCCGAAGCTGAAGCTAGAACACTGAGCTGCGTAGAGTAAGAAGCTGAAATAATCTGAGCTGTCCATCAGACAATCCATTTATCCCAAGAATTTAGCAGCCAGTGTACCAGAGCAGGACAATTATTCAAAATCAACTTCATTTCAGACTCGAGACCACCGCAAAATTAATGAAAATTAGATGGAATGAGACCTTTAAAAAACACAAAGATATGTACTCTTTAATTAAAAAAATATCACAGTTTTAATAATTGAGAATATTTACAGCAAAAGAACCTTGTCATCCTCAAGGGCAAAAAATAAAATAAACAATCATTCACTGTAATTGAGGTAACATTGTCAATTAATCATGACATTCATTTGGCATCATATTGCTCAACTCTACATTGTGGACGATGCCTGAAAAAGAGCACTGGAACATTTTCATATCTTATTGTTTGTACTGGTAGATGACCGTTGCTGTTCCACCACTTATAAAACCAAATCCAAACAATCCATGTTATTCAAAAAAATAGCACGCTGTCAATAAGATCTAAATTCATAACCCCTGTTTTGAACTTACTTGTCAGAGCTCGTACAATAAATCCTCATTAGTCCATCTGGAACAACAGATTTATTAAAAAGAAAAAAGAAGGAGGGTGGTTATGAAAACAACAAACTGTCCATGAAAAATGTATTTCTCAGCCTCTGAAGAAACAACAATCATGAAGTAAAAATAATTCGGGTATCTTAAAACTTAAGTCTTTGCCCCTATCTTTATGAAAACTTACCATACACAAATACACTTGATATTCACTATTACATATAATGTTTTAATAACGCTGGTGCAAAGTTCACATTCCACATGGTGTTAATGGTAAAGCTGCATCTGGACTTGAATATGTTAAAGAATTGGTTAAAATGTGATATTTTTTGACATATTCAAGAAAGACGGTCTGTTATTCCACCTTTGATGTTGCTTGGATTGGGTATAAATCATTTTACTTTTCTGCTATATCTTGCTGATATCTTGTCCCAATAAACACATGTTTTCAAATCCAAAAAGGTCCTGAAGTTTCTATCTTAAGCTGGCAAACACTCAGGCATTGGCTCATCACAGTCTCAGCTCACCTGTCAGCTCCAGAGGAGATCAGATTACTTTACTATGAACAAAACAGGTCTTAGAGCTGGACAGAAATCTTGACTTATATGTAAGACAGCGACGGCCGAAACAGGCTTTTATATAACTAAAAGCCAATGAGCTATCTGAAATCCAAACAGGAGATTTAGGAGCAACCAGCCGGGTGAAATAAAGACTTCAATATTGTTGTCTTTCATGCATTAGTCAGGGAAAGAAAAGAAAGCCTCCCAGCAGACAACTAGTTTGTATCCATTTGTGTCATAATCCCAACACACCCAGGCAGCGGGGATGCTCTCTCTCTCCACCCTGACCCAGCTTTATACAATTAAGTGTTCAGGGGCCTGGTGGAATAATGACATTACAAAGAAACACTGAGGCTGAGATCAACAGGACAGACAGACAATATTCATCTTTCTTACTATCCATGTACAAAACCTGCCCACCCATCAGGACTGTGATGAGCTCTGATGCCACTTTGAGCAGGAAAGAGGATACTGTTACACAGATACACAGATCTAGAAGCCCTCGGGTGAATCCCACGTGGTAAAGTGAACTTTTTGAATTCTTGAAATAGTTGAATTCTGAAGTACAAAAAAAAAAAAAAAAAAAAAATCCACCATCTTTACAGTCCAATATTAACCAGTGCCTTGGTTATGAAAACAAACTCTGGTCACTTTGCTCTGTAAAAGGAAGATATGGACTTCAAGGCAGGGAGGTTTAAAATGACATGTGGGCTGAGAGGCTAAACAAAAAAACACACCGGATCAGTTTACCATGTTAACACAAAAGTTTGTGGAGTCACAACAGCATTGCTGAGGTCTAATATTTCCTTCCACTGGATCCACTGTGCTGTGTCCGTTACAGGGAAGTGGAAAGGAAAAGAAGCAACTGGCTTCAGATTCTCAGAGGAACCCTTGAAAGTTGGTCGTTCTGCATGTTTTAGATACCAGACAAAATTAATCATCCTTACCGAGCACAGCATCGATTCCCAGTGGAAAACTGACAGAAAACAAAAATGTTTCAAATATGCCAATTTGATCAGCTGCACTATACATAAACAACCAACATAAATGTGTAAAATTAGGTTTCTAGAGCACCAAGTGTCAGTTGATATTTTGGGCTATATGGTGTCAGAAAGAAATAAAAGATAAACGTTGCACATCTTCAACAGTCCAATCTAATGGATCAAAGTAGGAATTAACAAAAAAAAAAATCACCATCAGTTAAAATTCAAGCAAGATAAATTGATAACAGCTTCTTCTAAGGATCAATGATCAGTGAAGATCAATGTTTGAAATTGCTGCAAAAATGTATCTTTGTGTGAAAAATGTATAACACAAACTCCAGCAGAAAACTTTGAAATGCCTTAAAGCATGTGCTTGATAAAAGAGGAACTTTTCTTGGATCTTTTAACATAACGCGTGATCTTAAAAAGTGAAGGGAGTTCCCAGCAGCAAAACAGATACAAAAAAAAAAAAACTAAATAGAAAAAAAGAGCTGGAGTGTTTTTCTGACCATAGATAAACTGTTCCTTTACATCACGTGTTAACACCAGCTCAAAGGAGGGACAAGGAAAATGTTTCATTCACAGCTGAAATAATGTCTATTTGCACATTGATCAGTTTCATTCAGAAATAAACTTTTACTTTTATCTTCTTAATATTTGTTCTACCAAACAACACTTGTATCATTTTGTTATAAAATATTGTCCTTTAGGCTAAATTAAGCATCTCCAAGCCAACTCAAACAGGTGAATTGACTCAACAATAGAGCTGAGCGAATTTTATTGCGATTCTTCCGATATATATATATCGATATTTTTTCGCCCAGAGTATCGATTTTTCAGCCGTGGTATCGATATTCTAAGCTTCTTTGAAACCCCCCGTGTCCCACCTTTAAAAGCTTGCAAGCAACAATTTGCACTGTTTAAATAAATGAAACTATGTTTCTCAACAAATCTTTTATTCATTTTGTCCAGCATTTGCAAGCTGCCTGTCAGCCATATAATGTGTAATTGATGCTTTCAGTTCAATTAATTCAAACAAAGTCATTGGAACACTCACAAGATGTCACCAAAATCACTTTGTCCCTTTAAAATCTTTTGGAAAATGATGTAAATGTATTGTAAGATGAATATCAATATATATCGTATCGTGAGCCGAATATCATGTAGCATATCGTATCGCGAAATTAGTGTATCGCAACAGCCCTACTCAAGAAAATTAATAAAATCAAATAAAAGTATTAAATATCGTCCCTGATTATCAGTCCATCACTACATTTTACTGTCAAAGATAAGATACATTATAAGATCATGTATAGAAGTCCTTCTATAAAAAACAAAACAAAAAAAAAACCTTATTGATGCCGTTTCTGTGAGCGGTGAAGTTACTGGATGAACAAAATCCTCTTTCCTGCCAAAATGTGCAATCATACCCAACGTTCTCATTTTTTCAGCACCGTTGTCAGTCCTTTTGAGAAGTCAACAGCTCCTCTCCAGTGGTCTAGTCATCGCCCAAACACCAAGCAGGACACAGGTTTTCTTCAGCTGTCCTTGGTCGACAAAATGGAATTAAACATCCAGTGTTTCCGGTGTTCCTCATTTATTGGTATACAGTGGAAACTGTAGCACCAGCTGCATGAACAATCCCTATTCTTAGTGCATGCACAACACATTCTTGTTGAAATAAATTTAGCTTCAGCGGGAGTGTTGTAACGTCAACTGTGCACACTGCAGCTAGTACCAGAGGTTCACAAGGACATTTTAGAAAGCAACTTCTTAAGCATTATTGGCTAAAAAAATAAACTGCTTTGCTTTGCTGAAATTCAATTACCTGCAAAATACCCACTACTGGTGATGATTGGTCTTACTGCATAGTTTACTGCAACTTATTTTACTGGGGGGAAAAAGTGCCACCGTGAATAAGGTATGTCAAATATGTGAGCTCTAACAGAGGCCAGCGGTCAACATAAGATCACATCTGCAGTCTGTGTGCTGGGCAGCACTATCACAGCAGCATCATACTAGTGAAACAGGAAAGCTCTGGCCTGGGCAGGACCACCACTTAGGCTAACTACTTCCTGTCAGTTAGATTAAACAGCACGATGATCACACAGAGGCTGCCAAGCCATTTCTCACTTCAAACTGCCAGATCTCCATGGTTATATTCAATGACTCTCATTACAAAGTAATATGTCTGAACTTCATGGGGAAACAATCTTTCCTTTCAGCCTGATGAAAATGTCCCAAAAACCAAGAGGGCAGGAAAGCAAGAATGGAAGGCAGACAGAAGGTAGAAGGTAAATAAAGTATTTTTTTTAAAAGCCTAAAGGAAGTTCAGCATCCTGTGGTACACTGTGTCTGTTTCCTAATTAATCAAAACCATCTTCTTCTGGTCACCTAAACTGCCAGTAGGGAAAAAAAAAAAGACGTTTAACATAAACAGCTGTCGAAGTGGAGTATTATCTCATGACGAAACTTTACAGCCAGCTTTAATCAAACTTGCAACATCGGATATTCAATTGCTCATGTCTGACTTTTTAGAGAGGTCTCTAAACAAGTCGGGGGATGGGGGGAGGGGGGTGCTAGATATAGTTAGGGTTAATGACAACTACTTTTCCACCAAGATTTCCACTAATTTGGGATAATGTCATTCAGCAAATTACTTACAATGTGAAAATATGCAGATCACAGGCAAATACAAAGCACAGTTTTGGTCTGACACGCAGGGAAAGTTTTCTGTGGCGAGCTGGTGGTAAAGTCAGTCAAAAGTCGCAGGCCCCTCATTTCAAACAACCACATGCACCGGCAGGGTCACACCAGACCAATTAGTTTGCTCAAGCTCTATTTCTGGAACACTGAACAGTCAGAGTACACGAACCTGTGTCAGGAATCATGAGAAAAATAACAAGTGTGCTTCAGTGTTTCTAACAGATCATTAAACCTCGCTATGTGGCTGGAGGAGCGGCTGGTGCTGAATTTTAAGACGGGACTGTCAATGCTGAAAGGACAAAATGATCCTTTGAAAATGCATTTAAATGAAGTGGGATATGGAAAGGAGGGTGGAAGCGGGGAGAGGAAAAGAGGCAGGGCTTACGAAAAGAGTGGGAGGCAGATGAAGCAGGCAGCAGAGACTCCAGCGATGACGGCAGCCACCAGAGAGCAACATGCCGATCCCTGGAAGTCATTTCCTGCTTCATCGAAGACTTTTATGGAATTCTAGCAGCGTGGCTACGTCACAATTAGGAGAGAAAAAGTTCAGGCTCTCTTCAATTCGTCCCTTTTTATCGTCCTGTCCCATTTTACTTCTCCATCCAGTCATCTACCCTAACCAAGAAAAGCCACCATATATGTTAGCAGCACATGCTACTCAACAGAAAGCACTCTGTGCTTTTACCTGAAGCTTGTTGTCGTCATGAATTTGAGTCTCTACCATTCATGCACATAAAAGTAGCTCACAGCGCTTCCAGTAAGCCACAAATGATCAAACCTGAAAGCCATTAACTTGGGAACCATCAATTTAAATTCAATAAAACTTCTGTTATTTTGATACGATTTGATTTTTGGAGCCTAATGGAAGAGCTTTTAGAGAGGAGCACTGGCACTTTGAGAAAACATAAAAGTCAGAGAAAGCAGCAGTAATGGAGACCAGCGGAAGGTTGAAAGGATGACAAGAGCAAGAAACCGGGGCTGATTAATCAGCTGACTTTAAATACTGCTCTCCTGGAGCTTTGCTGCAAAACGGAAGCAGCGTCCGTTATAGGGATCAATACGAAGTGCCTTCCTGGCATTTGTCTATTTAATCCATTATCGAAGGCCATCTGAGCCTGCATCGTGGACGGGGGGGCAGCAGATCACGGGAAGAGTAGTATGAAGGACATATGCAGATGAGGCTCACCCACTGACCCACACAACTGCGCTCACGTGTTAGGAGCACGTGCACAAGTACTACGACTGGGAGCGCTTTCCATAATAAAGAAGACTGATTAGGCCAACACATTTTCACCAACACCCACACCTATAAGCTACAACAATATCTTCAGGAAAACAAATAGGCTTGTCAATTGAAAGAGATGAACCACAAGAGGTTTTTATTTGACTTCTTAGAAAAGAAGACAAATTACTATTGACCCTTGATCTCTTTTTAATTTGAGAAAGTAAAACCCAGATGCTGATTACCTAAACTTCATCATTTCTGATCCTTTCTTACAGCACCATCCATGTAAATTAGTTCAAGTTTAGACACTATTCACGTTATTCACAGTGGCACTACAGTCAAAAATAGACAAAAGGAATAGACTAGAAAGTCGTTGCGCATCTGGAATGGTGGTCCACCACACTGCCTACAGGATGCACTGTAATTCCATCCTTTCATGTTGTAGTTTATACGATATTCCCCTGAGAGGAAATTCTCTGGTTCTCTTGAGTAGATTAATGGCCTTGTTGGGTGTACCCAGGGATTAAGTTGGGATTTGTCATGTAAGGGAGTGGGAACTCCGTGGTTTCAAGGTTGCGATGGGTGCACCGTGCGTGTGCATGGATTACAAAATCTGGTTGACATCATTTGACAAACTAAATAAAACAATGTGGTTCACTGCTGCACATCAAGTCTTTTTAAATACAGCTGACAATGTGCCTAATGGACAGTAAAGTCTTTCAAATGCACCACCTTACGAATGACCTATAACAATGTTGTGGTTATGCATTAAGAGAGTAACGCCATATACATTGAAGAGTTCTTATTGATTTATAACTTACAATATCACAAAGCGTATGAGTGTCAAACACTTTTGCAAATTTCCACAGATTTCTATGACTTGAGTCACATGATTTTCAGTCTCTACCTCCTGATCCATCTTGAAGACTTCCTTTAAAAGCTACATAAAAAAACAACCTTGAAACTAAATATTAAATGAAGTTTTGTTCCTATGGAATGCAAGACCAAAGAAATATATATAAATAGGACCGCAGGCCAAGTAATTTTTATGAGTTAAAATTAGGAATCGGTCAAAGTAGCACACTTTACAGTATGAACAATGAAGTCTTTTCAGTTGTTTAATATGGATTTGTTTACTGTTATAACTAATATAACAAAGTATATTATATAATAAAGTGTCATTGATGTGCTCTGTAAAGCTCCTAAAGGGACTGTGCTATTATAGCTACTTGAAAGAAAAATCTGAATATGCAGGTCAGACCTTTATAAGGAAAAAACAAAACTGAAAAGAAGAAAAAAAAATGACATCCAAGATTGTTTTCATACTAGAAACACCATTTCAATTGTATTTATATTTGATCTCTTTTTTAAAAGTGTCAAATTCTATCAGGACTGACGTAGCAGCACATGAAACAAGAGTAAATCTTTGAACAGAGTTGCAGAAGTGACTTTACCTCATAGGATTGACCCTGTCAGTTAAAAATTGCTATCCTTTTTGTCACATTAAATGTGTCTCTCCATGAAAAAATAAAGCTAAAAATGAAAAAAAAAAAAAAAAAAAGTAAAATACGAGTATACAGTCTCCTCTTGTGTGTGGCCATTTGTTTAATCCATAATGATGGGCGGGTTAATGATTACAATTCTAAAACAACCTGGAGGGTAGCAGAAATGTCCACACTCACTGTGAAGCAAGTTAAGAGACGTTAAACAGGCTCCAAACACCCACGGAGGATTTAATGCCACTGCACAGTTCTGCTTCACAGAAAGAACACTGATTAACTTCAAGCATACTTCACTGAGCTGCAATTCACTGCAAAAGTGGCGGCGGTGGCACAATAATGTGGAGGAGACCTAAACGTTGTCATGAATAGTAACCAAGGCTGGAGGTACAGTTGGTGATTTGTAATTAAGCTGTGACACAAAACAACCATGTACATCTGCTTTCTGCTATATTACTTTGATGCAAACGCATCCCAAAAGCCACCACACGCCCAGCAAATCAAATCTATTGTCAAATGTGGACGTGAAGACTTCATACATCCGGTAAAGGGCCATCAGCTACAAAACAGCAACATCCCTTGGGAGAGGAAAACAGAAATTAGGAATGGTGTAAACAAAGAGGGGAAAAAATAAGAGCAAGCTGCCTTTCAACTAGAGGGTTAACAACTTAATCCTGAGGCCCACCATGTGTTGAAGAGTCCTAGGGCAAGGCACTGAACCCCCCCTCCCCGATTCACATTAACTATCATATTTACCTAAGAAACAAAGCACTACGGGCTGTTTATAGGGTGAATCAGCAAAGTTATCCCTCATTTAAAGCCAGCATGACACAAAGAGCAAACAATGAAAGAAAAAAAAAACTTCCCCCACATGATACCACAGAGAGAGTATCCCATTAAGAAATGTTACGAAATGCATGCGCTCAACTCTAACAATGGCTAAGGCGGGCCTTGAGCGGAGTTCATGTCGTCCCACACATGGGACCAACGCTGCACTCGCCTAGCATGGACGTTGCTCCGCGCCGACGGCCACAGAGAACAAAGACCTCAATTATGTGCAGGCTCTAACAGGAGAGCTAAAAACGGGACCATTGGGCAGGGAACGAAACCTTGGAGCGCTGCAGGAATTCTGTGCATCCGAGCACCGTCGCTGCACAGAAAACTGTCACTCTTAAATCGCACTGGCACCCCCTCTGACCTTTTCTGCAGGCTCTGTGAAACAAGGCAGCGTTCAAGTGGCTGGAACAGAAGGCTCTTATGCTTCCTTGAACCAAAATGTGTCAAGTGCATAACTGCAGTTACAGAATAGTGCATGCTTGAGGGGGGTGGGGGGGCTGTCTATGGCTCCCTTATACAGGCATTGGGAAAAGATATGCCCTTTTTAAATTTAATAATAAATGATCTAGTCCTTTCCAGGTCTTAAAATTACACACGTACAACTTTAAATCAACAACAAAGCATGACATATTACATTGCGTCATCAATAATTTAATAGAAATCACAGAAGTAGTCTGTCACAAAATAAAACCTCCCTTCCTGCAGAAGTCGAGACAGGAATAATATCAAAGTGGTTTAAGTAGCAGCCAGGTGCCTCTTATCAAACGCGTTTGATTCAATAATCATCAGAAAGTATGACCGCCTCCCTAAAAGCAGATGTTTTGGCAGTTTGCAGATGTGTGTGTGTGTTAACACAATGCTAAAGGAGGAAAGGCATCAGCAATAAACTAGTAATTGTTTATAACCCTTCTAAAATCGATAGTTAGGAACATTATTCTGCAGTGAGGAAGATTATTCACATGTAGAAAATTCAACACAGCCGCCAAACTTCCCATGAGTGGAAGTCCCAGCAAGTTCACCCCAAGGTCAGACTCTGCAAGGCTCAGAGAAACAGCAGCAACACTTAGGTTTGCAAAGCTGCACCTTGAACAAAAGACGTCTGGAACAATGCCCTTTGGGCAGATAAGGGGAAAGTGGAGATATTTGGCCATAATGCAAAACCCTGAATGCAGTGATAGCCAAACAACATTTCTATACAAACAAAAGAGTTAAAAAAAAGAGCCAAAATCTGAGGCTGTCAGCCAGTTTAAGGACAATAATCCTGAGCACACCAGCAAAGCTATAAGAGAAAAACTACAGTGTCGTAATAACCTGACTGAACCACTGTGGCAGGATGGTAAGAGCTGTGAATGAGCAAATGCACAAAAACTTCATGAACTGAAGCAAGACTGAAGAGAACAACAGGCCAAACGTCCTCTACAATAATATGAGACTGATTATGCCACACAATTAAGGAGCCATACAAAAAAAAAAAATCCTTCAATCCTTCAAGTTAAAGCTGCTAAATGTAGTTCTCCAAGTTACTGAACTGTGGGATGTACTTAGTCTTTCCACACACTGCTGCTGTATTTTACTAGAATAGATTTTTTTTTTTTTATTGTATCCCGATGCCCAATAGACGATGTATTTACTTTTTCCACATAACTGTCCCTTGAGTTTCTGATGAATATATGCTGCTGGGTAACAAAGCTGAGCATAAAGCCCCGTTCCAATTAGATCCAAGAACCAAACATCAACTTCCATAGACAATAAACAGTCTGCACAGTTTATAAAATGTACCAAATAAGCACAATGCCTGTTAAGTCCAAAAAAAATAACATTTTGCTTATCTCTAAATTGACCCCCTTCCTTTGGGTTTTTTTTATTCTCTTGGTTATTCTGTGTTTTTTTTTTTTCTTTAATTCTCTTCACATATGCAGTCAAAAGGAATACTTTTGAACTCCCAAACATGGCAAAATTGCAACGTAGTTATTCCATTTGACCGGTATTCAGAAACAGCTTGTGCTTTGGAACAAAAAAAAAAAGTTGGAATTCACTTGCCTATTTGGAGCCTATTTTGGAAAGAGAGTGGGGAAAAAAGTAGGTATTTATGCCCAACAGATAAAACAAGTCTACCACTGACACAAAGAGAACGTAATGCAGAACAAGGAATGTTTTGTTTTACCAATCTGTTATAAAAAGGAATACAGCTAAAACTTCCAGACTCACGGTAGACAGCTGTCATAGCTCCAACGCCTCAGTTAAGTTCACATGTTTGTGACCCTTCTGATAAACTGCTTTGCAAAGTTAAAACAGCAGCACGCACACATACCAAGTTTCTCCACGAGCTTGAGCATCACTCCACCGATATGGATTTCGCCCGGTGACTCTCAGAGAAACATCTCTGCGGAGGTCGGTGACGTGCATCTTCAACTCCCACGTCCCGTCGGCATAGCAGCCATCGGGCATCCGGATCCCATCCAGTGCCATCCTGTCAAAAAAGAGCCAAAATCAGGACACTTGGTGCTTTATTATGCTTTAACCCCTCATAGCATAATAAAAGAGGTGTATTTAGTGGTTTGTTTATTAATTGAACTGCTGTACCATCGAGTGTTTTGACAACCTGACAACAGACACAACCGTAGATGACACATCTGACTATCAGCAGGGGGTCTCCATCATATCCACCAGTGATCTCCACGACACAGCTGCCTAAGAGAACTGTTCAAAAATTTTCTTTTGTTGCTGTTGAGGCATTTTCCAAAGTGTGAAACCGTAACTCTCACATCACGCTGTCGTCACTGGTTGACTGATTAAATAAATCATGGGGTTGGAACACCATATGCATTCACAAGGACAGAAAATGATACTTAAAACTGCTTTTACTGTACATGCAGGATCCTGTTATTTTAAAGATATATCTTTAAATTCGTCTTGCACAACGGCCCTAACATTTAAAAAAGGTCTGGTGTGAACTTTTTATTATTTCAGCTGGTACATTATGTTACCAGAGCAAAGCATCAGGACATCAACAGTTAAATACAGCTGTGATAAATCACGTTATTGACCGCTCAGCCTATTGGGGAAAAGCTAAAAAAGGGAACTCTGGTTCATTACCGTCCTGAAAACAAGGATCATTCCTATTCCTGATATTTTTAATGAGGTAAAAAGGTGGTAAACTGTGATGCAGCAGTCTCCCTCCAACACTGCCACGCTGTGATGGTCCTGCTACAATGGTGACAGTTGTTGCAACTTAGCTCCCTGGTGAATATCCGACTATCAGGAAAGATTTAGGAAGCAGAACAAACTCATTTCTGTGTCACATCTCTACCTCGGCTGGAATACAACCCGCTCAGTTGTTAAGTCACGAAGAAGAAAAAAAAAAGTGACATTGCGGCTGTATCTCAGGTTGTAACAGTCCGGTAGTGGCCTGTGGATCAAAACAGCCGTCCAAGTCCATAAACACGGCAGAACAAAGGCTAGCAGCCATCGGATACAAGTTCAGCAAGACCTTTGGCAGCTGTTATCTCCGCAAATGCGCCGTTTCACCTGTTAAAAATAACGGTAAAGGGACTGTTGAATAGGCTGAGGGCTTAATTATGTAAGCCAAGCCCTTCCAACAACTCCCCGGGCTGCATGTTCATTTACTCCCGTCTTTCGCTCGGGGAGGAAAGTACATTAAAAAGTATGGAGAGGGGAAAAAAAACACGAAAACCACAGCATTTTTAAAAAGAGAATAGTTAACATATACACTTAAAGCCGCACTACGAGAACAGAAACGTTAAAAAAAACGGCAAAAACGTTTTCATATTTCATAGCGGCCAACGAGCGGAGGTTTGAGGATGAACATTTAAATGTGTATACTGACCTTCAACAAAGACGAAAAACACCAAAGCAGTCGACTACACGGTACAGAACAACTGGCCCCTCTCTAAATCATGTATGAAGTGTCGTTTGGGTATTAAAAAAGAACGGAAAGAAATCCCCGAAGAACTCGCCGAAGAAGTATCCCAAACAGTTTTCCCGCAGGCTCTGGTTTAATGGAGTCCAGCCCCGCTGTTCTTTTCTCCTCCCTCCGTGACCAGCGATCACGTCACTGCTCCAATCCGACTTTTCCTTTCACGCTGGAGACTGTCTGGAGGCCTCCTGTCACCCTGATCACTGTACAGCTGAGCCCTTCACTAAAATCACACAGGGACTGCCTTCCCTTTTGGTGTTTTGTGCAGCCACAAAATATTTATTAAAAAAAAACAAACAAACAAAAAAAAAACAATGAAGTTAAAATGTTTTCCCCCCAGTGTAATTGTCTTGATATTTGTCAGAAAATTATAAACATCTGAAGTCCAATTAAAACACAATAAAGTGGTTCAAGAGTTGAAGGGAGCTTGAAAGTTTTTTTTAGTTTTTTTTTTTAGATTATAATGGGTCACATGGAGAGCTTAGTTAAAAGCATGACTGTGGAATTGTGCAATTGTGTCTGTTGTCTGAATCTGGATTTCATTTATGTTGTGGGTCCATTGGCGTGACAGAAGGTCGGTTTTGAAAGATCTTTTTTTTCTTGATGAAGCATTTCCTGTAATGTAAGAAAGACTCAATTTAATTGAGACAAACAGACTTTCTTTTTTTTTTTTTTTTTGAAAATACTGCAATGATCAATTTAAATCAAATTAGATCAACTTAGACGTATAGGTCTAGAAATGATCAACATACCTGGGATACCATGTATACCATAACCATGTTATAAAACAGCATCAGCTTTGCTTCAGACCTACCAAACTGATGATATCCACATCTTTGTTCTAGTTACAAAACCTTTAAATCTTAACAATGGAATAAATTATTAAATAACGAGAAAGGACTTTATTATTAGAACTTGTGGGATGTGACAAAGTGGTTGATGTAATAATACTGAGAATTTCAATAAAACTATTTCTGGCTATCTACTTTTATTCAGACAAATTTATGCTTCTTAATGGCAAGACACTTTGAAACTGACACGCAGAGATGTCACAGAAGTTACCTCAAAAATATGAGGGACATGATGACTTTATCCTGCTCTAATGCAACAAAACAGGGGAGTGAGGTTCCTTTACTTCTTAATGAAATCGAGAAGTGAAGCATTTATTCTTTTCCCATTAAAGTAAAAAGAAAATGGCAGAACAATGAAAAAACCATCGGTCCCCTTATTCATGGAAGTATCCTTGTAGGTTGGAAGACTAATAAGAAACACATCAGTGTGGCAGATGGCTGGTGTTTCATTGGGTCTCCAGAAGGGTTGAGTGATGTCACACATCCAGATCAGAGTAGAATCCTTCCCCATCTTGATATTCACCCAGTCCCAGTGTTGTATCATCCTGAATTTACTGCACCTCTGAAGTGTCTGGCACAAAGCTGTAGCATTGATCTCAAAAGAGACTCAGCCTGTGAAAAAGAGGGGTGGAGTGAGTTTGAGCGGCTGACTCCGCCCCCTAAAACCAGCTGCTGTGAACAGAGTTGTACAGATATGACTGAAGGAGGGAGCTTTTGTGCCGCAACTCCATGTATTTTGATTAAAGCATGTCACAAATGTTTACTTTTAAGTGAAATCCATGCTGTGGAAGAATTTTAACTTTTTCTCTGAAGTTTATTTTATCTTCTAAAGTCTCTTAGTTCATGAGAATTTTAAAACTCACGTTACAGTGGTAAAACAGAATGTCAGAAATTTGACCCAGATGTAAATGGGAAAGTATAGACTGTAGTGTTTTAAACATGTATTCAATTACAGATTCTGCCAAACTGAAACCCTCCACAGCAGCAATTTCAACATCCTGTAGCAGGGTTAAGGGACACACAGGAAAGATCTCAGGCTGCCTTTTATGGTAATAGTGCTGCTTAAGCCTTCCATCAGCATCCAGCCACCTCTGCTTCTCTAGCTGTAAATAACTACCCTAAACAATAGGGAATTTTAATTTCAACACTTCTCCATGTTCAGTGAACATTTATTAGCCCAAAACTCCCCTCTAGTAAAAGCTGTAAGTATTACCAAGTGTTCTTTCTTTGTTCTAAGATAAGTGAAGCATAGGAAACATACACACCAAGTCCCAGAGTTTTAAAATTCACTCATTAAATTAATTGATAATCATCCACACATGAGAAAACCATATTCATTTTATTGAATTAAACAAAAGCTATTTTAAGTGCAGTTACTCTGCAGTTGTCATATAGATAAACGACATCTACAGTTATGCATCAATCAAATGTTCAAATCACAGGTTTGGGGAAGAGAGCAGAGAAAGGCAGCTGGCTTCCATCCTTCCAAAAGCGACAGCAGATTATACTTTCTCGTGCAGACTCTCCAAGAGATTTGTAGTAAAGTCCCATGAATCATCTGTGTTTCTGGCCCAGCCTCCTGGTGAACTTATGCAGCTCCCAATTCTCCAGCTCAGGAATCTGGGCCTTCAGACCACGGTCAGCATCAAAGCGATTTATAACCTCTCTCCCTGCAGCTCAGACCCCCTCGACAGTGTCTGGCAGCCAACCTCTTTGCCTTTTATAGGCTGTGTTTTAATTGCCAAGTAAACATTTGAGTCAGATGCAAAGCAGGAGAGCCAGATAGGGAGTTGGCTTGGCTGCTGCTGATGTGGACGGAGCTGAAGACACAGAGGCAGCGGCGAGATGGAGATAAGTTTGACATTTTTGAAAGCACTTAAAACTGTGACTTGCTGTATTTTATGCCACGTTGTCATGAAATACCAAACATAATATTTCAGAACACTAACAAATGTTGAAATGGCACCAGTCAATAAGTATAAATATGACAGATGGTCATAATGGGTTCTTGCTGCAGCATTGACAGTCGCTTACTGACCTCTTCTGGCCACAAACAGAACTGCATGCCTTTTCCATTATGCATGAGTCAGCTCTGACCAAACTGGTCCCCATCTGTGAGCCTCGCCTTTGCAGATGTTGCTGTAACACATTAAAAGCCAAAGGAACTCACGTGGAAGCCACGACTGCTAATGGATTACAATGCAGCCTATTGAAGACCTATTAAGTTAACTCTGTTACTCACTTCAGGGGAGCGTTTTGGAAAGAATCTGATGAGTTTCAGAAGAACAAAAAGCTGCATTGTCCTCCTGAACCAATGGAGTCTGGAAGTGAGCAGTGAGACAGTCTCCCTCTGTTGATTTCTACCTCCTCCTACACAACAGCAGTTCAAAGCTCAACATTTTCCTTCTGCTGTAATGAGTGACTCCCCGTGACCCTTCGGAGGATGAAACGGGTATAGATAATGAATGGATGGATGTAATGTGTGAAACATGACAGAGAAAAAAAATGATCATATTCCAAAAGGAAATGCTTTAATAAAAGGAAATAAATATAGTACTTTTGGATGGCAGAATCCATTACAGGCATGGGTTATTGCACAGCTCTAAGGACAGAGACACTTTCATACATCAGTTCAAAGTTAGAGCAAATATTACCTGTTAAATGCTTTTCACTTCAGCCATCCATAGTAACATTTAATGCACTCTCCACCTGTCTGGCTAAATATGGACGGAAGCCATATGTAACCTCCTCATTGAATTGTGAATATTTCACAAAGTAACATGTCTGAGCTGAACTGTGTAAATGATGATGGCTTTAATCTGGCAACAAACAGGAGTGTCGGATCTACAAAACATAACAGCAGAGATTTCCCTGATGTCGTGGTGCCTTTACCAGGAAAAATACATCACCAGTCAACAAAATGCTGTACAATGAATGCTCATACAGTCGAAGTCTCAATGCATCTTCACATAATGCTCTGTAATCCTCTCCAGTTGACCTGCTACTTTCAAAGCAAGCAGCAGACACATTAGAAACGTCTGTAGTTCAATCCCAAAAATGCAAGAATGGAAAAATTGTCATATTGACGGTGTGGCCAAATCACAAAAATGACAGGAACATTGTCGTCACAATGGACTGACCACACTCTTACAGTACATATTTGTTGTGTCCAAACCCATACTGCAGGATTCAAAGATGCAGAGGCAACAGTGGACTTGTGTTTTGTGTGTTCAAATCACTTTCTGCCTCTATTCTTGCAATGCATCGCATGCTCAGCAAAGTAAAGAAATTAAAAAGAAAAAAAAAATCGTCAAGGGGCTGTTCTCAGTCAAGCTTCTGTGCAATTCATAACTAACGAACGTGCAAAATCCATCAGGTCAAATATAAAAAACACTTCGCTCAGCCAAATTTGCTCCAGCTTCAGTACTTCCTGGTTACCCATCAGGTCAGCTCTTCAAGGCAACCTGGTCTTTGTAGAGTAGGCGGTTGCAAATGTAACACTGACATTAAACAATAAACTAACTGGGTTGTGTGATGAATCACAGAGGAACAGTACGATACGGTTGCAGCTTGCACCACAACAAATTAAAACAAGCTTTTTAATATATTTGGAATTTCAACAATCTAGATTAATCACATTTGACACTTGTAGTAATCAGGTCTGTGGGATGTAACCCAATAAGGATTAAAGTTACGACTAACTATGTCTTTATCCGTTACAAATGTATTAAATAAATGGTTTTATTAGTAATAATTAAAAAAAAAAAAAAAATCTTAAACGTGAGTTGGCACACTGCACTTTTTTCCTTTAATTATTATCTTTTGGTTCTAACATTAATTTATAATTTATCTGAGATTATGCAAAGTTAGTAAGCATTTCAAGTTTCTACAGAATTATTACTGGGACTTAGACCTATTATCCTCATTTTTTGCATCTTTTTTGGAATAAATTACCTGGTCATTGTGAGTGGTGTCATTTATTTAAACATATGTGAATTGACTGCAGCCAACTGACTGGCAGGTTGAGATTTTCAAAAGTAAAGAAACGGGGCTTTTTCTTTTTTTAAACCTAAATATGACGACAGGCTTTGCCCAATAGGGAAAAGTGCAAATTGGTCACAAAACGGAAATGTGAACAAGATAAAGTTAACTTGTGTGCAATTTATAGATGCCTAAAAACGAAAACAAATATACTTTTATACCCGTCTGTCAACAACATTTCCGTGGACTAGTTGTTAGCATTAGTATTACTAAGGAGGCTAACAAATTAAACACGTATGTTATTTGGCCACAGTGAGATCCAGGTTTATATTCAGAACACCCTGAAAAATCACAATGAAAAATATATGTTTATCTATACATCTGTTTAAGAAAAAAATAAATCTAGTTCCACTGATTTAATCTGGACATCAATATAAAGATACAAGGATTAAAAAAAAAAACAACCCTAATTTATCAGTATAGAATCCTGGATTTCAGTTGACTAACTGTTTCAGTGAAAACTATATTTTCCATGTAGAATAGAAAACCAGCAGTTTTCTTTAGGTTATATTTGGTTACACTGATTTGAAAAACTGAGGAAAAAAAATCTATGACAAGAAAAAAAAAAGAAAAAGTAAAAATATCATGTCCTTCTTGCCATTACATCAGTAAAGGGATAATGCCATAGGTTCCTCTTGTCTTTTGACTGTGAAAAATCTACACAAATATTTATACACAAGTAACATCGTTTGGCAGATTTAAAAAGGCATTACATTCCCTTGTTAGCATTAGGTCTTTGAGATGCAGTAGCTAAATCGTTAGTTTAAAAAAAAAGTGACAATTATATTTCTCACTTCTTCAGAAATAGAAGAAATGAAGTTTGGATATGGAACATGAAGCTTCAATGACCGAGTCGAGCAAATATGTCAAAAAGCTCCACAGAGTGTGCGGGAGAGCATCTGAATTTAAGCTGGGATTAACGGACAATTTGCAGACATAACATCAACAGGTTGCTGTTGTTTGATTTAAAGGTCATGGAATTAAGCCAGAACTCTTTTACATTGGTTGCAAAAAGTCCACAAATCACTCACTAAACTCTTCTTCCCCATTTATTTTTTTTAGCTTGTGGACATGCTGGCAGAAGGATGCGCCTCTGCAAGTGTTCCTGGTCCTGTGCCGTCACCCTTAGGGTGTCCAATTGTGCACAAACTTAACAAGAAGATGCAAAAATGCATATCTCGGAAGGAGGCCTTAGGTCAGAATTGAATCCAGACCTGGGTCACAAATATAGGAAAACTGTTCAAGTGAGAGAAGTTTGAGAGGATGGAAAATGATAGAACAAAGTCACTTTGAGTCTTGTTTTTTTAGATAAGAAAAATGCCTTCATTGTTACACAACACCATTCAGGTGCGTGTTTGTGCTAACAACAAATGGGAGCAAACGTGTCGCCTCAGTCTGGCTCTGGAGTATCTTCTGCTGGTGCAGAGGATGTTGACTTCTGCTTGTATATAAAGGTCAACAAGAAGAGTGCTATATCATGTGAGCACCAGTAGCCCGTGTGTGAGGTCACTGTCGACCAGTAGCGGCTCTCCACCAGTCCTTCCCGGAGCTCAAAGTCAATGCGCCTCTCCAGCTCCACTGCAAAACAGAAACATTACGTCCAAGACTTGATGACACCCTGCTGACTCTCTGATAAAGTTGAAATGAGCTTTTTGACAAACAGAAATAATCACTCACTGCTGTATATATGTGTAAACTCACATGACGTGTCAGCAGTGGGAGACGTGGGTCGAATCATGCTGGAGAGGCCGTAGGCCGACTGACTTTCTGTCCGGTTCTGCTCCTCCTCCTCAGTATTTGGCCCACCCTCAAGTCCTAAGGACACTGAGGGCTGGCTGTTGGACCGGGAGAACCGCGAAAATAGGATGCCGCCTATGCCCTTCCCTATGCTTGCAGCGCCTGCAGGTAGAGAGTTTTTAAAGAACTTCAAAGGAAATACTGGAATGTGGCTCACAACAGAGAGAAACAAGCACTTATATCTCAGATTGAAAAATAAAGAAGAAAAAAAAATATAAAACAACTTAATAAAAAAAAAAAACATGTCCAACAAACTAGGCTTTATTACCACATGATGGCACTGTTGACTCAATACTGGGGGGGAACAGTATCTCATACTGTGATCTCACAAAATAAAATGGAATTTACTTATGGAGTATTGATTGGCATTATATATTTATTTTTCCTTAATAAATCAAAAGTGGAGTTAAAATAAGAAAATTAACTTTTTTTGTCCATGAGGATCAGCTGGCCTCTTATGAAATATACTGATGTATATTCTCTGTCATCCAGATGTTAAAAAGCTTGGGTCAAAGGAAGCTGGGCTTCTTTTTCTTGGTTCATGATGACATTTCACCTTCCATCTGGGAAGTTTTATCAGTTCAAGTTGACCAGAGAGGAGTTTGTATCTTATAATCTTTGCAAATCACTGACCGCCTCTTCACCTCTGTGGGTCTTTGAAGTCTTTTCTTCCGCTGTTTGCTGTTTACCTGGTCATCTTGTGAGGTGTTCTGGTTGTATGAATCAGGGTGTGAATGGTTGTGGAATTGCCTGGGCAGATTCAAGGCATAACTCCGACAGGAGAACAACTGTGCATATTGGTGAGGACGGAAGTCTGAACACTGAGGTAAAACATACAATCCTGTATCTACTTTTCAACACACACCACCCACTGGAACCCAAAACCACCACTGTTGGGCTTTTCCCACGAAGATGGAGGAAAACAAAAGGAGCACAAGTGCATCAAGACAATCGCTTCAAATCTGGATACATTCAAACAGGACCTTGTTTAAGTGGGCCAAGAAATCAAAAAGAAAACACAACAACAGAGAGGAAAAGAAAAAGATGTGCACAAATGTTATTCCATATGCAGCAGGAGTAACTTAAAAACAAGACGGAGCTCTTCTAATCAGTTAACACCCTCACACAAAAGCTGCTTCGTCCTAAGGACACCCAAACACAATCTGAGCTGCACTGCAGTCCAATGCAGCAAGAAGTGCATGGATCTTTACATCAGAGAAACTAAACAGTTCATCAAACGCTTGGCAAAACACAAATGAGCCAACTCATGAGATCAAGATTCAGCGCTCCACCTGTATCTCAAGAATAAAAATACTCAGGACAATAATTCAGACAGTTTAAATAGAGAAGACAGATGGTTTGAGAAAGGAGTAAAAGAAGCCATCTATGTCAAAAGAGTAATGACCGACAGGAGCGAGCAGAGGGCCAGTGATTTGCAAATTACTTCAGCAGTTTATCGCCTCAAGACTCCCCACTGGTCCATTTGAGATGATAAAGCTTTCTGAATGGAAGGTGATACGAGCAAATGATGTGAAGAAATTTTTTAGATTTGTATAAGGATAGCTTTTTACCAAGTATGCTGGCCTTTCCCAGACTGGTAATGGACTCTCCATAGTGCTTCCGGGGAAGGACAGGAGAAGTACTCGGACTGGGGATGCTCTCGGTGTCAGACGTTGGATCTTTGACTGGGTTAATGAAGGTGGGCCGGATTTCATCGTAGGGTGTAGGGTTAGTGGCACTAGACCTGGAGAACAAAACAAATCCCACATTATAAAATAATGCAGATTGAAATGTTGTTTCTGTACAAGGGATGGACATTTAAAACTAAAACCCTTACCAATGTATCTGGACAGGTGCAATGTTGCTGTAATGCTTGAGGATGAGGGGCTCCAGTCCGGTAAGCCTAAACAGAACAATAAAACACAAACTTACAAGTTTCAATTCACACATCTAAAAACACTGAAACTCCGTAGTGCACAGTGGTTAAAGGCAGTTCCAAAGATTTTTTATGAGCTGGTGTGACCAAAGGAAACTGACCACGGGGTCTGTGGGATGAAAGACATTGAAGAGGCGGCTGCAGATGGAGGTGGGCAAGATGGGGTCCTGGTGGCAGCTTATACCTGGGCGAATACCTCTAAGGGCCAAGAACACTGCCAGAGGGGATCCCATGCAGAAGAAGTTCTCTACCTGCAAGATTTAAAAAACAAAAAAGTCTTTAAATATTGGCAAGAACAGATATGTCAAAGACCTTGGGAAAACATACACAGAATGGTTATTACACACAGGAAATCACTATAATTTATCTTTTTACAGCATATTATAATAGTTCACATCGACTGTCTCAACATAAGTGAGTGTGTCACCTTGAATTTGAGAGCAGGGGGGGCTGACGGCTTTGAGGCTTCCAGTGTGACAAGCTGATTTTCTAGCTCTCTCAACCTGTTAAAAACAAAATGCGTTCAGTAATTTATGACACAAACAAATGTGGAACTCAAAAACATACCGTTTAGTTAATAATATGATTATACTCTGCTATAATCATTTGCTCATGTTACTTAGATATATGCCGATCTTGAATCCTATTTCCCACAATGTCAAACAATTTCTCCACTGAAATTGTCAAATGCTTCCTTTCCTGCTTAAGCAATGTTGGACACAATTATTAATAGTGCAAACGCAGTACCATGTAAGCAAGGTGCACTAAAAAACTCTTGACCCTCCATTTGGTCATAAGGCATCAAAATGAGCTGTAGCCAACACAGAAACCAGTCTCCCTGACAACGTGACCATTTTCTGCTTAAGTCATCATCCATAACCCTGAGGATGTTTATGAACATCCAGCTATAAATCCGTATGTGCATATAATCTGTGACAGTCACTGATCTGCATGACCGAGCTCCTACCTATTCCTCGTGCACCTCAGTTGCTCCAAGAGCTGTCTTTCCTCATAAGACATCCATCGTAAATCCAGCTCCTCCTCCACGGCGCGATGCTCCTGCAGACAGAACCGGACGGGATCCCAACCCGTCATGATGTCATAGGTGATGACACAGCCAAGGGAATGAGACACAATGGACACCTTGCCGCCCTGTCCCTCAAAGTCTGGGTTCCGTTCGCAAAAGAGCGTGTACAGTCTATTCAGCTCTTGTGTAAGGCCTTTTGTAATCTGGAGAGAGAGGGAGTGGAGAGGTTTTCAGGAGAAGTGGAGGCAGCCAGGAATGTCTAATAGCTTCTGAAGGTGTACGGCTCTCACTTCATCCCGGTAAAGAGGACTGTTGTAGTACATGATGTCCATGGCACTGCTGTTGAGAAGGTCCCTCAGTCCCCTCACTTTGTCAGGTGTGATTGATTCTACCGTATCTGAGGAATGATACCAGTATCAGAGTACAAAGCACACTTTATCCTTGCTGAATAAACAGAAGCAGTGACGTAAAATTTACTGAGCTCATGTGCTTTGATTGCACATAATCATTTTTTTTTTTTTTTTTGGAATGAATGATAAAATTTTCATGGATGCCATCCCAAAAAAAGAACAAAAACAAAAAAGAACACACACACACACACCTCCATCCAGTGTGAGCTTCGAACGCCACTCGACAGGGAGAAATTCAACATGTTCATTGGTGTGGTCTGAAAAGTGTTTCTCCTCCATTTTTCTTACACCCTCCCTCAACCTAGAAAGACAGCAAAAGAGAACATGGGGTCTGAAGACAAGATTGCCAACTAAATGCTGTACGGTTTAACTTAGAAAGAATATTATCAGTAGTTAATATGCGAGGAAGTGTGAAATATTGACAGGTTCTGAGTTTATATTTCAGAGCTTGTCTCTTCACATCCGGCTTCTTTACAGATCAGCTAGAGGTAGTTTGCACTCTCTCTGTCAGACATAAATAGGAAGTGAGGAGTGATCTCCATTTTTCTGTTTATTGACGCAGCAGCAGGTTCTTTTGTGAAATATTTACACAGCAGTTTCAGCGCTAGCAAGCCATAGTGGGGCTGAATCAACTTGCAGTAAATGCTACACAAAGGAAGCATGAGGTAAATGTTTATGGGTAAATGTAGGCTGAAAGAGGCTTTTAGGCCACTGGGTGGAACACCTGATCCATGTTTTGACAGAACCATCTAGTGTGTCTGCAGGGCAACCTATATACTCAAAGTTTTTTAGTGCTGCATTACAGAGATTGAACGTTGGCATTAACTAGACTGAAGTTGGGTATTCTAAGTTGAGCTAAATACATTTCAAACATACTCCCTGTGTTTTGGTAAAATAATAACATTAAATAGTGATACCCTTCTCCTCCTTTGTGACTGTTGGAAGTATGGAAAGCACAGAGCCAAAATAAATTAAGAAAAAAAAGAACTCATCAACCAAGCAAATATGGGACAGACCAGACATGTTAGGTTGATCTTTCCATTTGACAAAGGAGAGTGTGTGTGCTGTAATCCACAGGAAGATTGGAGTCAGGCTTAATATGCTGTTCAGCTTGACTTGGTCTACTTTACCTGATTAGTCGGTCTAAGCTGGTTCAGTGATCAAGCGCCAACTCTGTGGCAGAGTCACACATTGATCTGGTCTGTACAGTCTGCACTACTTTCTGCCAAGGTCCATGGACCAAAGCCAATGCAGTGGCACCATTTAGGGCACCACAATCTCTGATGTAAAAGTAATTGCAGCCTATATTACCCTACCATTGTAATTCCCTTGCTTAGATAACTGTTAACTCTATAAAAGTATCTGCTTTTGACAGGCTCTCTGTGGTGGAATTTAAACACCATCCATCATGTCTTTGTTACTATCCATAAGTGAAGGTTGAGGTTATGTGTACGTGTCCTACAGACCTGCAAAATGTGTCTCCAGTTGTCTCCAATCTTCTGTCTGGTGTAATCTGTTGCATTTTGTCAAAACCATTGTGCACCAACTGCTCAGTGTCACTCTGCATCGACTGCTGAGGTGTAAGGTGTGACCCCCTTTGCATGCAAATGGTTGATAAATTCACTGAATTCCAGTCATAGCCAAGTCTTGTAATTTGTGTTTTTTTCACAGTCTGACTAAGCTCTTTTATTTACCAAGTGTTTAAAGACTAATATAAGATATATGCTGTTTTTGCCACAACATTTTCCCCTCCAAATATGGAATCTGTGATGGACAAAAGGAACTCTGCAGGCAGCCTGAACAGCCTGCCAGCAGCAGCACATCAGACATATTGTTATAAATGTATGTGCCAAGGCCTTGGAAATCATACATTGAGAGATGAGCCACCACCCAGTAAATACATTTAAATTTGTTTCCATTTTGCTTGTACAAGCACAAAATATAGGTTAACAGGACAATGGCCAAAGTGTGTATATTGTGCAAAATCAAGACATTATCATCTTTTATTATGTCCACACTGTGAAATGTCTGCAATGCTGCAGCATTACAAGCGTCACTTCATTGCAGTGCATTTATATTTTTGCATCCTCAAGTTTAAGTATATTGTACCATTGTAATATAAAAATATTACCAATAAAAACAGTAAAAGAGCAGAAGAAAAAGAGTGGGCATGATGGAGAGAAGAAAACACAAAGGCTGTGGGTGTTGCGCTATCGTTCCTTTTCCATCCCACCATTTCTTCAAAGCCAGTGTGAGTAGCTTTGCATAACTGGAGAGGGCAAACTGTGACATTCATGATATAATGAAATGATTTAAATGACATCTGTATGCACTCTAATGATTAAGATATCAATGTATAATATTAAAAAAGAGACTATTTACATGAATGGAAATGTTTCTTTGCAAGCTGTGCCAAGCTGTGAGGCAAGTGAACTCCCAGTGCATATTATGGGACAAACCATAATCATCTAAGCTAGAGTCATTATCAAGGTTTATGCCTCCAACAAAGATATAGAGCAAACAGCAATGAAGAGCACTTATAGAAAGACAGATTTTTCTTTTTTAAGAAAACAGAGAAAAGAAAGACTGAATGTTTGTTTAATTTTTTTTCTCCTCACATTTTGCTTGGCAGTTATACCTGATCCTGATTTAATGCCTATGTTTATAAAAGGTAGCCTTCAAAAACTTTACAAGCCAGATATCAGATTCTGCAGGAATATCATGAAAGCAGTACTGATATAACAGAATATGCACACAGGACGATTCTACATCAAAGAATCTCATTCAAAACTGCAACTCACATTCCAGTGTTTTTAATGATGCGCCCCTGATCCATTTTCTGTCCAATCCCATGCACCACAAAGACAATGTGTGTCGTCTGAGGGGGTCTGTCCTCAGGCGAGGCCTCCTCAACGTAACCCCGATGGAGCCGCGTCCCACTGCTTGATGCTGAAACAGGAGTGAGAGCAGGGTTTCATATTTATTCTACAGTTGTGAGTGGTTTCTTTGTCATTTAGTAGAAAAATGATTCCAAATCAAGTGTTTGTGTTTGAAATAACCCACTTTGTTCACAACAAGGCTATTAATAGCTCAGTGACTGTGTCGGAGCAGAAAGAGGCCAGTAGGTGAGACGGGGAGTCCCGCTGTGACCACGGCCCAACACTATCTGGCAACACTTGTACTGTGCTTGTGGGACTGAGTGTGTGTCCTTACTTAAAACCTATAATCTAATCTAGTCATGGTCCGAACAGAAAGGTGACATGAGCCAATGAACTGTCTAGAAAGCACTAAAGGGATCTCCCTTTACAGAGCACTTGTTAGTCAGAGAAGATTGAGGTAGCCCAATGACAACTCTAATTATCTGGAAACGGGAATTGAAAATATACCACAGAGCAATGAGACTGCAATCCAGATGACAGTCCTCCATGCAGATCTGGAGTTTTCATGTATTTGCAATATTTTAGTGAAACTTGGGATATCTAGTCAAATGTAGGTTTGGGAAAAGGCAGACAACATGTGACTTTATGGATCAGTACGAAGAGTTTATTTAGACCTGATTAACAAAAAACAAAAACAAACAAACAAAAAAAAAAACAAAAAACAAACAAAATATATATATATCATAACATATATTTTTTAATATTGATAAACATAAAGGCAAATTCAATCATCTACAATAACATCTAAAATATTTTTAATCTCTCTGGTTATTTCTTAGCCTCTGAAAAAGCTACAAACGATAAATAATAAATGCTTTTACTGAACAACTTCAGGTTTTCAAGACACCCACACATTTAAGAAGGCTATCTTTGAGCTTTTAGGTATGAAGAGGTTTAACAGGAACTTGTATTAACTGTTGACAAACTAGTACTAAATTGTTTACTACTTGTGGATTACGCCATGATTATATGCTGCAAATGCAGTAATAAATATTTGTTTTTTCAAGTAGGACAGAATAGGAGGCAGATAGGAACCTACTGAAACAGGACAGATTTTTTTTATAATGACCTCTTATAACCTTTTAATAACATTACAGATTACATCCAACACCTGTTTTCATAGTTCCTGCATTTGTAGTAATTGTTGCATGAGTCATGCAGTCCCATCACAAAAAATAAATACATAAATATTTATTGCTTTATAATTATAATTATTTTATTAATTATTCTATAATGTTCTTACAATAGGTTTCAAATATGTGCGCATCTTACCAAGGGGGGGGAAAAAAAAAGACAAAAGAGGGTACAGACCTTTAGAAAAGCCCAGTTTCTGGGTGACAGTGCGTGCAATTTTGGAAGTGGTAGCATCGCTGTAGAGATACACCTCGTCCACGCTGTGCCAATCCACGTGTGTCCGACTCAGCTTTGAGACTGTGGATGGCTGCAGAGGGGCAGTGAGAGGAAAGAGTGCATGAGTGAATGGAGAGGGGGGAGGAGGGAAGGGTATTGCCAGAGGGCATGGGGAATTTGGCATAGCAAAGGGTAAAAGCACATAGAAAGAAAGGGCTTCAGTGATACATGGTTTCATATTGCGAAAATAAAGAAATGAAAGGAAATGCCATGAAGGTATAAGAATTCAAGTTACCATTTCAAAAGTAGTAAAACAAAAAGTAAAAGTCTAAGATCATCTACTCAAACAGCCCAATCAAATGCAGACTACAGCATTGATCTGCAGACAGAAAAAAAAAAAACACATCACACAACAGGATTGCATATTTCAGCTCTTGCTTGTCATCCTGCTTGCAAGTCAAGAAATTGAAGAAATTTATATACGGTATGTAAAAATCCTTCCACTTTCAGTTCAGGTTGTTCTACCTGTTTTTGTCCCTGTGTGTTATGCAGTAAATAAGGCAAGTAAGAGCAGATGCATGGCTCCATATGACACCTACAAAAGCCAAGAGCAATAAATGAAAGTGCTTGACTGAAGAGTTATTTATAGGTCTGCTGCCTGTCCTTGAACCAGCCTGTTCAGTCAAGTTAATTTGGAATGAAACTGTTTAAGATGTTGGCTTTGGATCAGCATGCAGTCACAGCTCTTTGTATTAAACTGAACCAAAGTGGATATTATAACCCTTAAAAAAAAGGGTCAAGCTTATGAAAAATGTAATGTTCTTGATTATGTTGTGGCTGTACACGTGTAGAAATAATATTACTGTACTTTATAGTAAAGGTGCATTTCAACCAAAAACAGATGGACCAAGGGGCCAAATAACTATTTCAGCTCCATGTTTTCTTTGTTGGTGCTCCCTCTCCTTATTCATTCTCAAACTCGCTTCAATCTCAGCTAACAGAGGTGGCATAAATTATTGGGCTTGGATGTTGCATTCAAACACAGTACAAACTATTCCCGTATGGAGAAATAAGGTGGAAATAATATGCTCAGAAAATTGGACCAATCAGAAATGTTCTGCAATGCAAGCGCCTCCCGAAGGTCCTGGGTTACCTCAAAGGTACTGCATCCTAAAAGCGCCTTTATCCGTTTAAAAATATTTTTCCATGAACTCTGTTTAGCCTCTGATTTCCTACACTGGACAAGGAGGACATTATATGACGTGGAGGATGTAAATCCAAGGACGTTTTAGCCCAACTCATGTCAAAACTATATTTCTCTCTGGTTTGGTTAACTGAATTATGTTTTGGGATGGGGTAGGAGGATATTTCCTGTTTTCTAATAAAATGCTTTGTATTGTCACAGGAAGTGAGAAAGAAGGGATCAAGACCAAAGTATTTGGAAGAGCTGGCAGTCACCCTGAGTTTCGTGATTATTCTGACAGCTAACAACGATTTTACTAGGGGAGAAAAAAATGGAGAAGTGACACAGAACAGAAGAAAAAGATGTGAAATGTTTTCATTTTCACATTGTATGTGAACAATACAGTCAAGGAAAGATGTACAAAGGCTCATAGTTGGGGGCAAGGAAGGGTCTAAAGAGAAGACCGAGCACCGAGCTGTGACATAACAGTGAATTCTACTCAAAAGATATTTTTGTTTCGGGATTAAGATGATTATAATTTTAAGGCAATATTAGTGAACAAGAGCACTAGTGTATTATGGCACTTTAAACAAAAGGTGATGCATTATGCTTAAAAAAGAAATAAAAACCCCTCATCTACACTGAGGTCTAATTGTCTAGTTTGTATATTTTTCTTTAGGTAAATGACTACTTGCTTTTACAGTAAAATCGCGACACGCACACCGAGACGTCTCTGTTCAATAAACCCAGATTTAGGACGCGATGGACCTCAAAGAGACTGAATGTACAGAACGTTTTAAAGGCTACAATGATAAAAAAAAAAGAAAAAAGAAAAAACCTACAATGGCTCTTCTGTGTGGCTCATCAATTGTGCTTGGCTCTCAACAGAGGGCTTCTTTCAGAGTGCTCTCTGTTGAGCTGGTGAAGGTGGTTCATTAAAGTTGCAGTAACATTGCCAGAGGAATAAAAAGAAAGAAACCATTGCAAGTAAAGTGGGAGACAGAGCTGGGCAAAATACAACAGAAAAGAAGTAAAGAAGGTTGGATATTTTGAGGATCAGCTTATTTATCTCAGATCCAGTGGTTTAAGGGGTTTTGTCCTTTTAATTTTCTTAAACCATGTTGACTTCTAATTATTTCAGCAAGGAGATACACAAGATTCCTCAAAAATCAGCAGTAATGGCTCCAAACTCTGAGTCACACCACAAAAAGGGAGTTCTAGCAACTAGGCCCAGTTAAAGCTGCAATGGAAAACTGAGATTAAGAGCCTAAATCCATTTGACAGCCATTTCTAACTGAGCCTAGTTCTAGTTGGAGATATGAAATTCCAAAAGGTACCACAAAAGAAAGGAAATCTAGTCCCACAGAGACCTAGGCCTAGGAGCTACAAGGAGGGGGTATGAGCTAGAGCTAAGACAACAAAAGTAATCAGAAAACTTGGCATTTTACAGTACCTTGGCAGCGTTTGCGCTTGTGACATGTAGTTTTAGCACTCCTTTGATATCCACTCCATTTGAACAGAAAAGGGAGGTAGAAAGGGGGCAGGTGGGAGAGAACTAACAACCAACAGAGAGTGAGTAATGGCCATCGTCCCAGTGTCACTCACAGAGACTTGCAGGCATTAATCTTAAACATACTAAGCTATCGAACAGCACTGCAATCAGGTTACTGCTTCAACCAGCACAAAGAGTCTGACATTTTTACGACACAAACCTGGTGGCTACTAGACACAACCTGAATCAATGCCAAGGTAATAGGATGCTTTAAAAGGTAGGATGAGTTCATAGCCTATAAAACAGTAATATTTTAGATACTGTAAATGTTAGACAGCTGAGGTAGCACCTAATTTGCACTCATTACAGCAGTCTACAGAGCTAATATCTGAAAGAATCTTTTTTTTGCACTCATAAATGGCTCATACTTGGAGCTGCTCAAACAAAAAAACGTTTTATGTTTGAGGACATGTTGGGACAATAACCTGATTTTCCAAAAGAAACTTGTTCTTGTCCTCTTTTACTTTTCAATAGTAATAGATTATGCATCACAATACATATTTAAATTAAATAATTACTTTTTTTTCCCCATTTCAAATATATTTATGCCTTTGTCTCAATAATGAACCAAAAAAAGCTGAATAAAAATAGAAAATCCCCCCAAGCTTTATATACATTAATAATTCCGCTGTTGTACATGCATGTTTTAACTGACATTTAAAAGGGCTGATGAAAACAGTGACGTCCACAAGTCCTACATCTGACTAATTCATTCAATCTGTAATAACACAGACGTAAGACTTGCAAATGTCAGCAGTGTTACTCTGACAAGAGGTAAAAAGCTGTGGAGGAAGGGCAGACTGCTGAGTGTACAGTAAGTTTGTTTGCTGTAAGAGCTATTGGTCATGTCCATTCAGACATCACAGCACTGATGGATCCATTCAATATAAGTGCTTCATCATTACTGGAATAGCTGTTATACACAGAAATGGTGTGTGGAGGTCAAAATGAGCTTCAAAAGTCTCACCTGTGTAATATTTCATGATATATTGTCTACTCTGAGGTTTTAATTAAAAATGCAATGATTCACTGCAACCAATCCACGGTCAAAATAAGCAGTAGATTTAGATGATCTAACATTTAACAAGCCCAGAAGGTTATTTCCATGCGATGGCATTAAACATTTTAGATACCTTGAGCAGAACTGATGACCGCATCTGACTGATGGCTAAATACGGATTTATTTTCAATGTTTTTAAAGCACAATCAGCCATCAACTATACAATGTGCTCCAGAGTTGCACACACAAATAAGTCAACGCTCTCGCCTACATCAAAAATACATAGATAACAATCCTGGGAGATGATGCTATGTACACCCTGTGGACTGCGTTTTTCCTTGACGTCATTCAAGCCTGACAGATGATGCCACACCTTTCTCTGCCTGCCTGACTACTCATTACACCCATTACACCCATCCCAATGAATGGGATGGGTGTAATGGGTTTCACCCTCTTCTAACCAATTCATCCTGCATCCTTTGTGCTCAGTTCTCTGAAACTGGCATGACATTTACCACAGTCAGGCTTGAAAAATGACAGTGACACAATCGTGCTAAGAAACAATTTTGCTTCAAAACATTTGCCGATAAGAACTACAGCAGAAAGCATCCGCACTTTCCTTATTTTTTTCAGTGTATACATCCACAGAGTGGCGATGCTTCCGACTGTGATACCCTTCTTGCACATCTATCACTCACAAAGAATCAGCAGAAACAGGAATCATGTCTTCTGCCTCACTAACCTTTAGTCTCAGCTAGCTACTGTATCACAAGGAAAAGATGAGAGAAAAAGTAGGTATCAAAGACAGTGGGAGATAGCAGAAAGGATGTATATGCTACAGTAATGCACGGGTGTGTATTCTTTTTAAGATTAATCCATTCTAATGCAGTTCAAGGTAGCCTCTCTGTAGCTCTGAGTGCTTCAAATTATGACTTGCAAAATAACAATACTCTTTTGTGAAAGCTGCCCATTACAGCAGCCCACAGAATGTGAATTGACAAGTTCTATCATTTATTTTGCTTTTACACTCTGATAAATATAGATGTGGAAAACAATAAGCAGAAAAAGACAGAAGGATGTATCAGTGCAGGGACTGAAGTTTCTACTCCTTAAGATATGAACGCGAGAAAGAAATGGAGCAGACATAGGCTTTGATAGAATACATTATATCTCATTGCTGCTTTGCTTATTATTTCACAAGGGAAGTAGCTTTATACAACATTCTCCTTTGTAGAGGAGTTTTCCGCAGTGAAAGAGCCTTCAATTATCACAAATATTTCACATACTGTGCAGATAGTCTAGTATCTGTCTGTCACTGTATAAGCCCACATTCACTAGTGTCCCTGTGTTCATGTGACAGACAAGTAACTTCTTTTTCTTCTTAAATACTATATTATTTCGTTTGTGAAAGTGTCCATATACTCTGAAAGTTGTACTTCCCTATACAGGCCTTGTGGGTTTTCCTGAGTAGAAACACAGTGT
Organism: Hirundichthys speculiger; assembly: GCA_018398805.1. Taxonomy (NCBI): domain Eukaryota; kingdom Metazoa; phylum Chordata; class Actinopteri; order Beloniformes; family Exocoetidae; genus Hirundichthys; species Hirundichthys speculiger. The sequence continues at coordinate 996,380 of JAGFBZ010000483.1, forward strand.
CATTACGGTACGTCAGCCACAGCCAAGTGTGCTAGAACTCTGCAAGGCCAGGCCTGATGAGACCTGAGGCAAGCAAAAATGATGCTCGACAGATAACATCAATAAAGTCTTCGTGGACTGGCTGACATTTTTTCTGTAAGTCACAACAGTGCAGCAGCAATACAAACCGATATTTTATGTAGTTTTTCAAAAGCAACTAATCAGGACTGAGTTTAATATTTTAGCATCTACTGTCAAGATTAACTTGGAGCTTTAGCATCTTGCTTCTAAGAAAGGCTACTCATTTTTTTACATTCTTTAAAAGTTACTCCATGTTTTTTGCTCTATTTGTCTGCCACATTCACACATTTGCCACCAGTGAAAGTCCGGTGGATCAGCCTGACTTTGGGTGACTGTTGAATCAAAGAACTTCTTCCTCATTGCCATTCACTGTTAGACACCGCTACACTTAAGCCAACAAATCAGAAAGGGACTTGCCAGAATGTACGAGCTGCACCAGTTTTACACAGGAGGGACGACATAACAAAGCCTCTACAAAAAAAGATAATGAATGGAGGCACCTTCCACATTCATTTCTCCTGACTGCACATTGATCCTACAGCAGGCAGGAATGTCTCATAATTCACCTTTTATGACTCTCAGTGCAGTTCTCCTGGCTTCATTGTGAAGATAGTGACTTTTTTCACTGGCTCACTTTGGTTTTTTTTTTTTAATGAACAGGAGTTATAACTAATAAAGCCTGCGGGGGCATTTCATCTCTACACCGCTCTTACTTCAAAACTAATGTATTGTTTATTCATGGAAGCTCAGCAGCATTACCATATATATACACAATGTGAGCATTAATGGTCACCAACATTTTGGCTTTGCTTCAATCCTAAACCACATTCTGACTCTCTAAAAGCAACATTCACAACTGAATTTTGTTGTGCTTATATTATGAATTGTATTAAATAAGAACTAAGTTACAAGAATGGATGCTTCAGTGCTGTCCAGGGCTGATACAGTATAGAGCTTTTTTTTTTTACATTAAAGACATCCTGCTATACTAAACCCTTTCATCATCACCTTTCCCCAGTGCTCACCATCTTTGCTATCAACGGTCTTCACCACTAAATCCGTCTCAAAGGTGTCCTGCGTCTGTTGCCCACGGAAATGGTTCAAGTGCTCCTGCTCGATGAGGTCACTCTCCTCTTCTTCTAATGGGAGCCAGGTACCATCGATAAACCACTGGCCTCTCATCACAGGAATATGGTCTTGTTCTGTAAGAACGTAAGAGCACAGATTCAATGCAGGTGTTTTCTAGGAACCAAATCTCTTTCTGAATGTGCTTTAGCTGATGTACACTGAACTGATTTCCATTTAAGTAAATGAGGCTGACAATCCAGCAGGACCAGGTCTCAGTGTTTAACAGAGCTAGGCCAAGTGTGATTACAATCTTTATTAACTTGATTCTGATTTGATTCTCTTGGGGTGAGGACAAGTGTAAGAACAGATCTTAAATTACCGGTAGGCACCCTCTGACAAAGACAGGGCCTCTTTGCTCAGATTTCTTTTTGACAGGTATCAACATACTTTTATTTACAAACAACACAATTTACATACCCGGGCCAACACAGACACACAAGAAACGGTGATCAAGTTTCTAAGTAGATACTCTTCATTCTTTGGCTGGGTTGGTTCATGTCTGTTCAGGAAACAAACCTAACAGTTCTAACTGAGGTAAAACAGTACACGAACAAGAAACCTGCATGGGAAAAAGGCCCAATTGTCTGCTGACATTAACCTTCAAAAGAACCAACTACCCATGAACCCTTTCATCGAGTTCAGGTTTTCTGAGGCTCGAAAGTGGCTGTTTTCATTTGTTCCCTGTCTTTTCTTAGAAATATCCATGAATTAATTAGTGCAGATCAGCTGAATCCAATAGATTGACATCCTGTGTTGTCCCCAAAAGTCAGAGCTGAGTAATTTGTTAGTTGTTGAATGCTGGCCTCAGCAAGTTACTATTCCAAACACAAAATGAGCCAATTTTTTTTTAAATTACAACATTATTATTTTTTTTTTAAAGATCCAAAGTGGGTGTTAAGAGGTGGAGACTATAAACAAGGATTGATCAGTGGTTGTGCAGGTTGGCTGTGTGCTGTCAGGGTTATACTGCAGAACATAAAATATATATGAAGTGTATATAAAAACACACTGAAAGAAATACACTGGAAACTGCAATCATAGACTACATCATATACGGCTGCTGCTGAGAAATACAAAATTAATGCATATGTAGTTTTATAGATTGTATTTAGGGATGGAAGGTAAAAAAAAAAATTAAACTTACGTTTCCAGTAGACTGGATAGGATTCCCTCTCTTTTATGTCGACCTCGTACAGCCCTCCCCGAACACAAACAGGCTCTACGTTGATTTCAATGCTGTTCGGGTCCCTGTCATCAGAGGACACCGTGGATGTGTCCACGGACCCGCGGCCTCCGTGCACGCTGCTGGTTCTGGTCTCCACCGGCACCGCGCCGTTCTGCCCCGGGCTCTCTTCCTCTTTGCCGCCGCTCTCTTCCTCTCCTTCCCCGCCGCCCGCCTTGGAGCACACCGCACCCGGGTTCAGCTCGCAGTACTTCCGAAACATCAGCTCGATTTTAAGAGAGTCGTGTCCGACAAAGGGCTTCCATGTTTTCTTGTCTTCCTTGTAAAACCACCGAACCTCCTCCGGGACCAGCTCCGTGACTACCTCGTTGAACCTGTGCCTGGAGCTGTTGGACCTCGACCGCTTTCTCCTCTCGAACAACGGACCGGCGCCGTTCCCGTCGCTGTCCCTGTAGCCCAGCGAGCCGCCGTCGAGGTAGGCTGCCGGGGAGTTCAGCTCCAGCAGCATGTCGTCCTGGCTGCCGCGGTGTCGGGCGTGTAGCAGCGGCAGGTGTCCGTCCAGCCCCGCTTGGACCGAGGACATGCCAGCCTGCATCGAGTCATCCACGAAACTCATCTCGTGACAACAGGAAAACACATCGCTCCCCAGAGCCGCCTCCTTGTTGTTGTTGTTGACGGCGGCCGTTGGACCCCGCTATCCAGAGAGGAGCTGAACGTTGAGGTTTTGGTCGTTATGTTGAAGCTGCTCATAACTGACACCGCAGCACCGCCTCGTCTCTCACCACACTGTCACTGATGCGCGACAACTAATTTCAACATTCATATTATACGGTTCAAAACAGAAAGATAGAAGAAAAAAAAACTCAAGAAAATGGCATCCAGATAAGCTCTTATCACATTTCCACGAACGCTTCGCAGGAGCTGGCTTGTTAGCTGGTTTGCTAAAGCTAACGAAGCCGGTTGGACGAACGAGGACGGCGTATTAGCAAGTCTGCTACGATAAAAACGGAAGAAACACGGACACAACTTCTCATTTTGTCAAAGTAATGTAAACATAAGTCAAACTGCTTCTCTGTCATCAAGTCGCCCCAGTCCAGTTTGTTAAAAGTAACACTGTAACCATCCCTCTTGAAGTGCCCCTGGTCCCTGGAGAATATCAGCCCGTTGACAAACAAATCTCGCACAGACTACGCTGTAGTATGCTCGTGTTGCCAGATACCGAGACATAATCAAGCAACGCAAACTGTGACAGCGAGAGTCCGAGGCGAAGCTCGGCTAAGCGACCCAGACAGGACAGAACAGCAGTTTAGGCCTTTAGCAACAAGCCCCAAAACCCCCAACCCGCGACTACAAATACTTGCAAGCAGTTTTTTTTTTTTAACAAGCCCAAAGCAGCGCTTAACAAAACGGACCTGGCAACATAATAGCATGCGTGTGTCCGGCGTAACAGCTGACGCATAGATCACAGGATACAGTCGTGAACGCTCACGTTGAAATTTCACGAACAGGAAGAAAGACGTTTTTCTGCTCCGTGTTAAGAAAACTGCAGTTTCCCGACTGCACACTAGATGGAGACAAAAACCTACTTTTAGTTACACAGTTTACTTGAGAGGTACAGTCTGAAATCTGCACTTTGCATAAAATCTGGTTCAAACTTCTCATTAAAGTTAGTTAACATTTTAGAATTAAACCTTTTTTTCAAAATAATTTTGGATTAGCGTGTTTTAGTAATAATATAAAAAAGTATTCAGATTTTTTTAATAACAATAATTTGTACATCAGGCTGTTAATGCAATTTTTAAGTGGATATAAGTGCCACTGAGTTGGAGAGTTCTGTCTTTAAACATATTATGTCTGGGCTAAAATAAAAAAATAAAAAGAGTAATATCCCAGTTGTTTTGTTCCCACAGATTAACATCTTTTCCACATCCACATCCACAGGATGAGTCTTCTAACATGGCTGTTTAAGGAATGACAAGCTACCCGTTGCCTCAATTAGGGTTAAGCAACTTGTTACCAGCTGAAATACATTAAACACCACAGTACTTTTCCAGTAGCTCTTACTGAGTTAAATACATTTTAAGTAGATAACATGTCTTACAATTACAACATACAACTGGATTAATAATGACTTCCTTTCCAACGATAATGTATGTTATGGAAGCAGAACAGGAAAAAAATCAGTGAAATGTGGAAAAAAAAAGATGGTTTTTATCAATTACCAACTGCACTGACTGGACCTCACACTAGAGGGAGGCAAATACTTATAAATTTTAAACATTTGAAATGGCCTGCTACTTTTTGGGGGAGGGATCACAGGATGTTATGTTTAGAATTAAAATGAAATAAAACATTTAGGCTTACTAAAAAAAAAAAGAAAAAAGAAACTTGCTGGTAATAGTGGGATTTAGGTAAATACATCATCCTCAAAAAAGAAATTTAAACTGAAGCAACCTGCTAACCCATCATTGGTGTCACACATATTAGCTTGAACAATTCTGTTTTTATTTATTTCTGTGCAAGCCAGCATGCCTACATCTTTGTGTGGATGTGCATCAGTCCAGCGTGAGTCCGTGTTTCCACCTCTGAACACGCATGCATTCGTCGGCCTCCTTGTTTGTGTATGCAAGTTGCATGTATTTGCACAAATGTGCGTTTTATGTAAAGCAATACTTGTGCGTACACCACTGGACCAGGTAATCCTGGAGGCCATGGTGTGGTCTGTGGGGAGAGACAGAGAGGGATAGGAGAGAGGCCCAGGCAGCTGTATTTGGAATAAACAGACATTACCCTGCTGTGCTCTAATTTACTGCAGAGTGGGAATTAAACTTTAAGCTCGTCCCACCCCTCCACAGTCCAATACTCTATGCTTCTGGCCATCAACAACTACTTGCACAATGTGCGTTATTAAAGTGTTACCCCACCCAAACTCTGCCTTTTTAGTGTCAAATATACACCCCCTGTTGGCTTGCAGTGTGGTTGTAAAATGTCGTCTTTACAACACAAAAGACTCAGCTTCCAGAGGAGGTTTAGCCTTTCAGAGGAAATCATGAAAAAGCAGCAGTGCATATAGCTGTGTTTAGATGACATTATGCTTGTTTAAAACTGTTTGAATGAAAGTAATGTTTTGTACATCCTGAAAACCTGTCAGCTTTGGAAAACGATTGTCTAAATGGTGAACAGCCGCTTGTTGTTGACTTTCAACACGGTAACCTTATACTGGCACTTTTGTTGCCTATTTAGAAGAAGTCTTTGATATTCAAAACACGGAGTGATGTAATATATAACAGGAGAATATTTTGAGTTTCACCAGCGATCCTCAGTCAACACAAGCATATTGTAAGAATTTTGATGATAAATATACATATTTGGAAAAAAAAAAAAAGATGTATAAAAAAAAAATCCTTGAATAGCTAATCCCAATTCAACTCAACATGAACTGTCTAACATTCACATGTAACCGGGATAGTCACTGACAGTGAACATGCCATCTGAACTTGTCAAGAGCTCCTTCCCACTCCCGAGTGGGTTTTATGACACAATTATATAAATGAACCTTTTCTAGCAGTTAAAATCAAACAGGTCGACCTCTATGTGCTCAGATGTTTTGCAGCCACCAGGCCCACCACCTGGATGAGTGGATGACAAACAGACAGCAAATTCTCCTTCCAGTAACTGACCAAATAGATATTTATAACCAGCTGGTCACCTCCTCTACCCACTGCAGCCCCTCCTCTCCCTCCCTTAGCCACAGCTCTGAGAGTTCCTTTAAAGATCAGTTGTGTCACTTCTGGCTTTGTTCTTAAACAAAGAGAGCTGCCCCTCATCTGCCCGTAATTGGGCTGACTCTTGGAATGTGCTTGATGTCTCAGTGTGAGCCATTGCTGCCTCAACAGACAGGCAAGGGTCGTTGGATGATGGCAGACGAGTGAGTGGAAATACATCCGCCTGTTTGTACTTTTGTCCCTGTGCTCATTTCTCTTTCCTGCCCTCCTGTACGTTTCTCTCTTACATCCTCCTTACAACAATTTGAACGGTCCCCCCTACTGAATTTAGACGTCCCAGACCCACAGCAAATGGAATAATCTGCAGATTGCCCTCTCTGGGTCTGTTTGGTCTCGCTAAGGTGGGGCTAGTTGGATGCACGGCGAGGCCAATCTGCAGCACATGTCACGAGCAGTTACTGGGGTGACGTTGACCATGAGCAGATAGTTGAGAGAGGATGGGAGGGTGTTTCATGTATTGTTACTACAGGGAAGCAATTTAGAAAGCTCAAATTCCACTAGAAAAAAAAAATAATGTTGAAACAGTAGTTGGCAGGCTACCAAAAACCAGAGCCCCTAATTGTCATTAATAGCAAATAATCTCAAAAGTGCTTACTCTGTATTCTGGGAAACATTATGGCGTTATGCTCTAGACATCTGGGAAGTCTCTGAGGATTAGTTTGGAAATTTGTCATTAGCAATCACACGCATGTCAGGTGAAAAGTTTAGGATTTTTTTATGCTCCCACCACAAATATGTTTAGTGTCTTCATGGAGGTGTGTTGTACACCTTTTGGATGTTTAAGCAACCTTGTCTCCAAAATCCATCTCTTTGCTTTTGGTCATGACTCATTTACTCTTGAATCCTTCACCTTTCACCCCCAGGCCTACTCTCCATGTCACTCGCTAGCTACTCTGGATAAGTAAATACATGATGTAATGTGTGGTTTCCACCTCCCGCCCTCCTCCACCTACATCCAGAGGTGAATAAAGCGGAGCCCGGCAGTTTTAGGTGGGGATAGTCAACAGGGGGGAGCCTGTGCAGGATGAAGGAAAAATAGAAGGGAATATCACGAAGATGGATTTGGACACACATGACGGAAATGAGAGGTATGGGTCACCCCCCCCCCCTCCTTTCCAAAAAGCTGGAACTTCAAGAAGAGATTGACCTGTCTGGGCAGAGGATCCACTGTCCCTGTCTGTAGACAAGGCCAGGCCGTCGGCTCCACCTTTCCTGCCTGTCTGGGCTCCAGGTTTTAGTTGGGTGATTGCAGCCGTTGACTCCGGTGGACGGTAGTCTCTGCCTGTTCCTGCCGCCCCAACAATCTCCTCCAGGCCTACCAGACCCATTGTCATTCAGACTCTCGCAAGTCTGATATTCTTCCTCACTGGAGCCTGACTGGGGATGGGCTGCCTGACTGCTGTCATCATGTTTGTTTGTGTGAGCATATGTGAGCTTGCCAGGAATAATAAGTCTTTATATGCTGTGGTATTTTAATTATAATGTGTTCCTTCAGGAGAGACTTCTTAATAAGAAAGCCTATTGTCTGGTCTTGTGTCTGCGCTTCTTTTATTATGTCACTTGGGAAAACAAACAAAACGAAACAAAAAGATTAAACTCAATCAAGGCGTGACCTCCAGTTCTGCTTTTTGAGGCCAATGCAGAAGTTGGAAACCGTGCAATTCCTTGAATGACCACTAGAGGCTGAGTCTAAACGTGAGTCAATTCCCATTAAAGCGGCACCAAGGACTTTCGTTCGAGTTGAAATATCGGTTTCACTGTCATTCTAAGGAATATTTGCTTACTTTTACAAAATGTTACCCAGATCTTCTATCCCTTTTGTCAATAAAAACTTGCCAGTGTAGCTTTGAGTTCCCGTCTGTATCGGTTTAAGCTCTATGCAGCACACATAGACAAGAATGACATTAGCTCACAGAGCAACAGGCAGACTCATGGCAAAGATGACTGACTCAAAGAAGTAATATGGATGAAAAAATAAGTATGTGACCATGGAAAAGACCAAACAAAAGCAAATCTTAGACAGTTTTGTAACTGCAAATTAACCTCCACACCTATAGGGGGACACAAAGTGCTAAAAATTACAAAAGTTCTTCTGTGCTGCTTTAATCTCCATGTTAAAATGTTTGACTTTGGAGCAGAATTAAACACATGCTCTGGTAGAAAGAGCGGTTTTGGCTACTATAGCTAGATTTCACATCCATGCTGACTAGGGGAGGTGAGGTTTTATATACCTTGTCACTTAAAATGATACAAAACCACTTAGATTTATGCGTAATTAGGGGGATACTTTTTGAGTGACAGATGCATTGCCGTCTGTGGTGTCAGAAAGCTCTTACCTAAGCTACTTAGCACCTTTAGTGAACCTGATTTCAGATTTGTAAATTAAGAAAATGAGACCCTGTGTTTCAACGAGTCTAATCCTGTGTAAATAAAGAAATAACAAAAAGGCCCACCAGGGCGCAACCATTCTTATTTTAACAATATTTTGTTGGCTTGTTGTGTTTGTAGTTGTACTAGTTGTACTGTAGTTGTACAGGGAGTTCTGTATTTCAGTTTTTTTCAGTGAGTGAAATGATTTTTGTTATTTAATTATAGAAAATTAATTTGAAGATATCAACTGAAAACCATGTCTCCAAATATCCCAAACAGCCTTCATCTCCCAATTCAACGTGATGGACCAGAGAGAATCCCTTCCCGGGGCCTCTCCCTAGAGCTGGCTGACCGAGCGCATTTTGTCTGCGGCGATGTGGTATGACTGACTCTAGGTCAGCCAGGAAGGGTCCTGGAGTGAAAGGGACAGTGGTTGTGGCTCCGGCAGCCGGTGGCTCTGAGTGTCTCGCCTTAGGCTACGTTCACACTGCAGCTCTCAAAGCTCAATTCTGATCTTTTTGCCGAGATCCAATTTTTTGTGTGATTGTTCACAGTAGTATTTGAAACGTGACCTGCATCAGACTCAAAACCGGCTACTGCTCTGAAGTGACCTGCATGCGCAGAAGGTCGAAGTGATGTCAAACACAGTACATCAGGTGTATTGAAGTAAACATGGATGCAGCGGTTTTTTAAGGTTTTTGTGACAAATTTGCCAATAAATTCATCAACAAATTATAATGAGAAGAAGATTGAGGAAAAGCAGAGCAAAAAGAGCTCCCACCAACAGAGAATCAGATCTATATCTGATTAAGGACCAGCTCCATCACTGTTAAACCAGCTGGAGCTTTACAGCGTTGAAGGTCGCTCCAGCCGTGAGAGGAGCTGCTGTGGTGATGTTAGCCGCACACGACTAATCCTGAAACATGGGCCAAAGAGTCAAATGCATTGGACGAATCAGAGGACTTTCAGATGTTGATACCGAAGCAACAGCTGAAAAGAGGATGGATGGATGGATGGATGGATGGATGAATTCAGTCAAACTGAATGTTAAGTAACTGTGGTTATTATCGTAATACTGGGTGGCATCACAGAAGGGTTTTTCCAGTTTCCTCTGTAGATTTTATGAGTTCAGTACTCCAGCAAGAAAGGGCACGCTCACACTTGGCAATCCGTAGCAAGAGGTGTGCTTGGGCATGGTCCGTAGCACGTGCACGTGGACAAGAGCATGTATGCAGTGTCAGCATGACGTGCGGATGTGACAGTTCTTTGTGGTTCAGATCGTTAATAGTGTGGTGGTAATATTTTTTCATGCCGTGCAGGAGAATAAATAGTGTGTAAACATTGGGATTTCCATTTTTGAGAGACCGAGTGGGGGGTGGGGGGGGGGGGGTGAGTCACGAAACAGGACAGCAAGTAAATCGCAAACGGCGTAAATTATTACTTGTGGGTGACGAACATTTTGCGTTTTAAAGCAGCCATTTGAGTATCTGTCACTTTCACCTCCACTTAAAAGTAAACTTGCTGGTAAAACAGACAGGCATAGAGAGGAAAGTGCCAGGAAGATTAATGAGGTGTGACTTTCCTCTCCTTCGCGCTATCCTTCTCTTTATCTCTGTTTGACTGCACGGGCTGTGGGTCGACGTGTGTGGGGGTCCGTGTAGGGTGGCCCTATGGGGTAACACGCCGAAGTAAACAAGGAGAGGAGACACCGGGTTAATGTTCCTCTCACTTGGCATTACACTCATCAAACAAGGAGCGTTTGTTACCTTGCTGAGGCAAACCCCTTTTTTCTGTTTATTTTCTCCTAATGGTTGATTTTTCGATGTATTCACTTTCCTCCCAGTAAAATTAGAGTTCTGGTCGGAAAAGCCACATTAAGGGAGTGCATTATGGGAAAAAAAACTTGTTTGTTTTCTTGCGGAGTCTGATAAAAATGATAGACAGTTGCATTTCCATTCAGCTGTTTTGACACACAATTTAATTTGAACATAAATACATTTGTATGAAAACAGAAAATTAAAAAAAAAATGTTTTGAAATAAAGCTTTTAAGCCGTTTAAGGACAGGAGGGAAAATAATTGTTCGGGCCTTTTCTTCTGCACTTCTGGTTTGGAGAATCAGTGGTATCCATCACATTTATCAATAGACTTGTTCTTGTTCTGAAAAGTAGGTCAAAGGTGACAAAATATTTACATGGAATCTCAGGTAGCATCGCATGTTTCATTAAACTCACTCAATCTTTATTTTTTTTCTTGGGTTCACATGATCAGTTTCCATTGGGTTTTTTTGTCATTAGAAAGATAAAAACTCAGAGATCCCACAACTGTTCAACACTGTCTTCAGATCAAGGCAACATTTAGCAACTCTGTTCTGCTTACAAAAGGGATTCCTGATACATCGTCCATGTCTAAAATTTCTCGAGCTTTCATTTACAAGGTGAATACTCTGCCCTTAAGACCTCTGTAGGTCTGCATGGAGACCTACATGTGTTTGGCCCGTCTACACTGTTATTAGATGATGTTTCACACTGTCAGGGTTGACTTATCTGAGTGGGAAAAACTACCCAGGGAATCCGACAGACAGCTTTGGAATGTTTTTACAGACTGGCTGGGGGCCCTAAAATATGGACATGCTCCAGAGTGGGCAAGAATACACACACACACACACACACACACACACACACACATCCACTCAGCGGCCACTTTATCAGGTCCACCTTACTAGTACCGGCTGCCTTCAGAACTGCCTTAATCCTTTGTGACATAGATTCAACAAGGTTCTGGAAACATTCCTCAGAGATTTTGGTCCATATTGACATGACAGTGTCACGCAGTCTCTACAGATTTGTCGGCTGCACATCCATGATAAGAATCTCCCGTTCCACCACATCACAAAGCTGCTCTATTGGACTGAGATCTGGTGACTGTGGAGGCCATTTGAGTCCAGTGAACTCATTGTCATGTTCAAGAAACCAGTCTGAGATGATTCACGCTTTATGACATGGAGCGTTATCCTGGTGGAAGTATCCATCAGAAGATGGTCCACTGTGGTCATAAAGGGATGGACATGGTCAGCAACAATACTCAGGTAGGCTGTGGCATGTTGACACGATGCTCAGTTGGTACTAATGGGTCCAAAGTGTTCCAGGAAAATATCCCCCACACCATTACACCACCAGCAGCAGCCTGAACTGTTGATACAAGGCAGGATGGATCCATGCTTTCATGTTGTTGATGCCAAATTCTGACCATACCATGCAAATGTTGCACAGCAGAAATCCAGACTCATCAGACCAGGCATTGTTTTTCCAATCTTCTATTGTCCAGTTTTGGTGAGCCTGTGTGAATTGTAACCTCAGTTTCCTGTTCTTAGCTGACAGCAGTGGCACCTGCTGTGGTCTTCTGCTGGTGTAGCCCATCCACCTCAAGGTTCAACATGCTGTGTGTTCAAAGATGCTCTTCTGCAAACCTCGGTTGTAACGACTGGTTATTTGAGCTACAATTGTCTTTCTATCAGCTCCAACCAGTCTGGCCATTCTCCTCTGACCTCTGGCATCAACAAGGCATTTGCGCCCACAGAACTGCAGCTCACTGGATATTTTCTCTTTTTGGGACCATCTCTGTAAACCCTAGAGATGTTGTGGTAAAAAAATCCCAGTAGATCAGCAGTTTCTGAAATACTCAGACCAGCCCGTCTGGTACCAACAACCATGACACGTTCAAAGTCACTTAAATCACCTTTCTTCCCCATTGTGATGCTGGTTTGAACTGCAGCAGATCGTCTTGATCATCTCTACATGAATAAATACATTGAGTTGCTGCCATGTGATTGGCTGATTAGAAATTTGCGTTAACGAGCAGTTGGAACAGGTGAACTTAATAAAGTGGCCAGTGAGTGTGTGTGTAAAATGTTCCTCAGCGTAAAATTGCCAAGACTTTGAAGATCCCACCATCTACAGTAGATAATATCATCAAAAGATTCGGAGAATCAGGAGGTGTCTTTATGCAGGAGACAGGAATGAAGGTCAAAACTGGATGCGTGTGATCTTCGGGCTCTCAGACGGCGCTTGCATTAAAAACAGGCAGGATTCTCTACTGGACATCACTGCATGGGCTCAGGAACGCTTCCAGAAATCACTGTCTGTGAACACAGTTTGTCGTGCAATCCACAAACGCAAGTTAAAGCAGTATCACGCAAAGAAGCCATATGTGAACACCGTCCAGAAACACAGCCATCTTCTCTGGGCCAAAGCTCAAAACTGTTCTGTGGTCAGATCAATCAAAATTTGAAATTCTTTCTGGAAACCACGGATACTGTGTCCTGTGGACTAAAGAGGAATTATCAGCAGGCAGTAGAAAAGCCTACATCTCTGATGGTATGGGGTTAGAGTAGTATCTTTGGTGTGGGCAGCTTCCACATCTGGAAAGGCACCATCAATGCTGAAGGCTACATAGAGGTTTTAGAACAACATCTGCTCCCATCCAGACAGCATCTCGTTCGAGGAAGGCCTTGTAGATTTTAGCAAGATAATGCTAAACCACATACTGCATCCAGGTGCTGAACTCGCCTGCCCACAGTCCAGACCGTTCACCAATAGAAAACATTTGGGGCATCATAAACAGGAAAATCTGGCAACAACGGCCCAGGACTGTTGAGCAACTGGAGTCCTGCATCAGACAAGACTGGGACAACATTCCTCCTTTTAAACCCCAGCAACTGGTCTCCTCACTTCCCAGATGTTTACAGACAGTTGTTCATAAAAGAGAGGATGCTACACAATGGTAAACGTCACCCTGTTCCAAATTTTCTGCTGCCGCCATCAAAGTCAAAATGAGCTAATATCTTCCACAAAATTGTAAAATGTGTCAGTTTCAACATGTGCTTTATGTTCTTTAGGGAATAGAATGTGGGTTTATGAGATTTACAAATCACTGCTTTCTGTTTTTATTTATGTTTTACAAAGAAAAGCATCCAAACTTTTTTGGAATTGGGCTTGTGCATACATACATAGCGTGTATATATATATGTGTAATATATATATATATATATATATATATATATATATATATATATATATATATATATATATATATATATATATATATATATATATATATATATATATAGATATATAGAGAGAGAGAGAGAGAGAGAGCGAGAGAGAGAGAGAGAGAGAGAGAGAGAGAGAGAGAGATAGATATATATAGAGATGCTGATTGTTCATAACAAGGTGAATGGCCCTTCTCATGCCACACTAATGTTTTTTTTTTCTGTTTTTAATAAAGATTTACATATTTTAATTGAATTTGATACAAATGTTAATCTAATAACAAAATGCGAATTTTCTACTTTGCCATCTTTGAGAAAATTCCAGATGAGTTTCACAGATTGGTTCTTTTTTGCTTTATATCACTTTCACCTGCATTTGTATAATTTCCTGAAATGTTCCTCATTTGAGTAGTGATCTCCAGTATAGAATTATGCTTTTATATTCTTTTAAATGTAGTGTCAACTGTCATCCAACAGAGTTTTCTTCAGATTCTCAGGATCTTTTCAGGACATTATTGCACTGTAGAGGATGAGATATTCATACACTTTAAATATCTCATATCAGTAGTGACATTGTTTCATATGTTTATTTCATCTTTATTTCTGAGAGTGTCTAAGATGGTCTTTTATATATATATATATATATATATATATATATATATATATATATATATATATATATATAGATGTCACTGATTAGTTTCCAATTAATGTAATAAGTTGGAAGATGTTCCTCCAGGATTTTTTTTTTTCTACCAATGCCCCAACTTTTGAGAAACTTTGCTGCCATCAAACTCAAAATGAGCTCTTCTTCATTAAATGGTAAAAAGGTTTCACTTTCAACATCTGATGTGTTTTCTATGTTCCATTGACATTTAAATGTGGATTTATGAGATTTGCAAACCACAACATTCTATTTATATTTGCATTTTAAAGAGCTTGTTTGAAATTTTGGTTTATTTCTATCTGGATGACACTCACAGGCTCACAGTCTGTTGGATGTACGACGTACATTAGAAACAAACACACGGATTCAAACAGTAAAGAGTAATATTCCCTCCGTTATTTTTTTAAGGTGGTCTGTATACAATGCTGAGGTTAAATTTCCAATAACAGCTGCGATACAAATAATCAGTCTCATAATTACTGCTGCGAACAACACATGCAATGCTTCCAATCTCATTATTCATTTCGTGTGTTTAGTCTCGTCACACAACTGTTTTAGGCTGAAGATGTCTCGTGTCGTTTGAGTCGGCTCCAGTTTCGTGCTAAACATGGAAAATGAATGAATGAATGAGTGAAACAATCAATGAATCAATGAATTGTGACGTTTTCACTGCCAGTGAGATCAAGGACAGTGTTTTAAATTGTGTTAATTGAGTGCTTTCACGACAAATGTTAATGTTGCAATTAATATGATTGACCTCTCAGCCTCTTTTACAAAAAAAAAAAAAAAACTGGGGCTGATTATGAATTTTAATAAAAGTTCCTTCATAAAAGCTTTTATTAAAGAACTTTTATTAAAAAACTGGGGCTGATTATGAATTTTAATAAAAGTTCTTTAATGAAAGCTCTTTAATAAAAGTCGTATTTCTTTCTAATGTTTCATTTTGACAAACAATTGTAGAATCATTATTGGTTTGTTATAATTAACAGTTGCAAAATAAGATGTTTTGCATACAAAGTGTCCCAGATTGTACACGCTTTGTGGTATGAGCTTGCTTAAGAAATATGCGCACATGTTGAAGTGGTTGGATTCTCATATAGAGGAGAAAAAAAAAAAAAAAAAAAACAAGTGTTATAGTCCAAGTCCAAACCAGTTTCTTGTTATGAGAAGAATCCCCTTCTTTCAATCTTTTTCATCTTCCCCCTTTCCTTTCTTTCTTTTCAATGAGAGGAGTTGAGAGATGGGACCGCAAGTCCCCCTCAGAGGCTCGGTCCTCCATCGGTATCCTTAATGGATGTCATATGTGTGTGAAAGCAGGACGTAGCGTGAGTGTGTTTCATGTTAGTTCTCAGCGTGATGAGCAGTGTAGCAGCTGGAGATGAACAGAAATCACTCTCAGCCCGCCCCCCCCCCCCCCCCCCCCCCTTGCAATGCCTCCATATTTTACCTCCATTTCTGTCCCTCCAAGTAATGCTTTCCTGTTTTTCTCAGTGTAATATATTGGTATTAATAAAGGCAAACAAAGGCTAGCATTCTTTAATGGGAGAGGAAGATATTTTGGTTTCCCGGCGAACCAGACAGCAGCCTCTTTACTCTCTTCTCACAATAAATCTTGTGGCAGTTTCAATTGCTGGATAGTCATGCTCTCTGTTAATGTTTCCCTGTGTTGATTACAAAGGAGTTCAAGGCCACTGCTCTGTTATTGCTTACAGTCATGGTACCTAATAGTACGCTGCAGTCAAGCGCTTCAATCCCATGTCTTGTCACACAATATCAATTTGGGCCTCAATGATTCTTTACTATAGGTCACATCTGCGTTTACACAAATAAAATTCCCTTCTGTTCCGTTCGTCCAATAAGCGTTCGAATTGCTTAATAGGAATTTAAGCTTCCCCACAGACGTCTTTGTTGGAACAGCAGCCTTTTACCACAAGCATTAAACACTCCAGCTCACATTTCTTCAGACTTCTCAGTAACATTTTATTTGGATCATTTGAGGGTTTTACTTTGCATAATTGCTCCTTGGAGAAGGCTTGGATGAGGACAGTGCTGCGCTCCTGGGCCTAATGAGTGATGATTACATAAACTGTGGTGTTTTTTTTTTTTTTTTTTTTTTTATAAGGTGACGAAGTCGAGGTGTTTTGCAAAGGAGAACAAATCTAATGCACGTGTCAATATCCTAATAGCAGTGTTTTGCATTCGTCAACAAACAGTGAGAAAGTCAGGGCGGTGGTGGTGAGTGGACCGAACCACCAAGTGGAGCTCTAGTGTTTTGAAGTTTTTGAATAAATCTCTCTTCACTTTTAAGTTCTTCTGCTGGCATTCATTTATCCCCCCAAACCCATGATTGTTAATCAAACTCTGTTTCGTTCCATGAAAACAACCTATTCGAGCTCTGATTCGAACTCTAGCTCTTTTGTTATATTTCAACAATTCAGTTGTACGTGTTCATTCATATTTGTATATCGCCTTAGACAGTACAATCCCCCACAGGCTCGTACAGTAGGCGCTAGGCATGATGGGTGCATCACTTCATCCACCCTGATGCATCCATCACTCTGGAACAGAGTCAATCTGGACTCGTCAGACCACACGACCTTCTTCCTTTGCTCCAGTGGCCAATGTTTATGCTCCCTATTTTTGTCCCGATTGGCCTCATTGATAAGTGGTTTTCTTTAGGCTGCACAGCTGTTTAGCACCAATCCCATGAGCTCCATTCGGACCGCACGTGTGGAAATGCTTTTACTATTAAACACAGCCGTGAGTTCTACGGCTGTTTTCTGTGATTCACAATAATTCAAGATTTTTTTTCTTCCTCAAAGATGATGGCTGCCCTCCATCCTTCCAGTTTTTAATAACGCATTGGACAGTTCTGAACCCAATTTTAGCAGGTTCACCGATCTCCTTAGATGTTTTCTTTGATGCATGCCAATGATTTGACCCTTCTGAAACAGGATGTGTCTTCTGACATGGTTGTTTCAGAAATGAGAAGCTACTCACTGCATCAGTTAGGGTCAAATAACTTGTTTCCAGCTGGAACGGTAATTATCCAATGGGAGGCTCCAACCTATTTGCTTAGTTAAATCCAGGTGGTGACTTTTATGTTTTTTTGGACATGCAGTGTATGAGCATTGTTAATGTAACCAAAGGTCTCCGGTGCAGGTTGCGAGATGTGGTGACCGCGTAACGGCAACGTAGCCCCGCCATGATACGGATGCTGCGTCTTTGTATTTACAGTAGAAATAAGTCTGGAAAAAGTCTGTTGCATTGCAGCATTTCATGCAGTGGATCAACACGTCTTTGTTCTGTTGTTTGATCGCTTGATGAGGAATGTGCAGGAAAGAAGACAGAAATAAGAAAAAAAAAAAACAAAGAGGCATTGACACATCGTGCAACAGCGCTTCAGAGGAGGCTCAGTTGTAGGAGAGCAAGGGCAACTGGGGTTGAAGCAGGTTGTCTGATCATTGGGGAATTTGAGCAGGCAGCCAGTTGGTAGGCTTTCTTTTGCTCTGCAGGACAGGGGCGGAGGGCCTCATTATATCTCTCTCCATGTCGGGCCCTTAAGTCCGTCTCCCCAGCGCCTGTTCTGTTTGTTTAGAGAGCCGAAGCCTTTTAAAGCTGCGTTTGGCCTAATGAGCCCATTATCTGCCAATGATCCACAAAGAGGCCCTCCTCTCACTCGTTCCCTCTCCCGCTTCCTCCCTGTGTAGTAGCTTGCCCTCTCTTGCTTGCACCCTATTTTTCTGCCACCTATCCCCCTTTTTTCTTGTTCACAGCTCTCAGTCTTTCTCAGTTTACCCTGTTTAGCTCATTCTCTCCTCCCTGCTGCTGCGCTCTTTTCCCAAACCTGTCACCCACTGTGCTCATTTCATTTCCTCACGACAGCACTGTAACCTCCTTCCTTTTAAAAGCACCCGCCTCCATCTCCTTTGGGGCTTTTTATGCTGTTGTTGGGAAGTGCTTTGGTCTGGTTTTAACTGCCTCACACCTGCAGACATTGTTGACTCTCTTCATCACAGCTGACACTATGAGTTAATAGTTGCAACAGAGAGTAGTTGTCTTCAGGAAAGCTCTGACGAAGATTTGTGGAGATTCCTTAAGGAGCATGACGCCTGTAGGATGCTGACCTTCACCTTTTCATGCATGTGGGTTTATTCGGTTGAACTTGCAGGTGTGCGCGGTAGAGATGCTAGCCTCCCGCATCCCGGGACTTCCATGTAGTAGCCACAGGAAGCCGGTGTGGATCAGTTCTCTGTTTGGGCCTGTAACACTGAAGACTTAATTACGGTGATCTGGCAATAGCGGGGAAAATGGAAGGAATGCTGTCCTCATGGCCGCACTCACAGCAGGATTAACTGCACGAGCTGCACTCTCCAACCTCCACGGGCTGGATGGCCCCCTCTCGCAGCTGCTTTTGTCTCGCTCTCCGGAGAAGGAGGGCACGAGGAGGAGGAGGAGGGGAGGAGAGGAAGAAAAGAGAGAGAAAGAAACAAAGAAAATTAATCTGCCGGGCGCGGGATCTTAATTTGATTTAATGAAGGGATCTTGAAGTCTGAGAGGCTTAAAGCTCCCACACCTCCACAGACACGTACGCGCTCACACACTCGCCACTCGCTCATGTAGGTCCTATTGATCTCTTGGAACAAACCCTATTAAGGGCAATTATGCTATGCGCCCGCCATGGCAAATCCATTCCTTCGCTTTCATTTCTTGCTAATACTTAAAAAGGAAATCTATTAAGCTTGAACGTGACGCTTCCTGTTCGCATTTGGTGCGAGATCGGAAATCTGTGTTTCCGTCTTGGCACAAGGCTTTTGTCTCGCATCACTTTGATTCAGATTCTTAGGAAAAGATTACATCAAAAGAAGTGTCTCGACCTTTGTTCTCGCTTCCCCTCACCCATTGACCCAGAGAGGTTTTGAGCGATGTGAATTTTTTTGCTCTTTCGTTACCTGTGAGCAGTTTTGACATATTAAGTTCTACCTCACTTGTTTGTTTATTTGTTGCAGCTGGTGTTAAACTTGCAGGATTAAGTCCCATGCAGTGCACCAGACACGGCCGTAAAGCAAAGCAATCACACACACACACACAAAAAGCCTCTCTTTTTGCACCCACTCATATTTTCCCTCCTTTAAAAAAAAAAAAAAAAAAAGAACAAGCAAAACCAGCCTTTCCATCTCTCCACCAGTGCAGGAGAAGCCCATTACTATGTTCATCTTCTCAACATTTGACAGGTGGAAGTAGAACTTTGGGGTTTATGTTTTAATTATAAAGAATTCCAGATGTGGTGGGGGGCTCATAAATTAGAAGCAGAGCTACTCAAATGTCTTTTTTCAAAGGGACCAAGCGGGTCAGCATCTGCTTCTCATTGTAAGCAATGTTATTAAGGGCCCTGACTACAGAAAGGCCCAAGTCCCATGTCTGGCCCCACAATAATTGACACTATTAAATGTGCCTAAACAGATTTAGAGTGTCCAGAAAAGTTACATTTGTCTTGCAGAATGACTCTAATCATCTATTTTAGATTGAAGGGACCAAAAGAGGAGGGACCAACCTCCTAAACTGCTACATGACAGAGAGGGATTGAGAAAAGGAAAGGAGGCAAGGGAGAAAACAGTGAAGGTTGGGGAAAAAAAATAAATGCACAAATACAAAGAAATTAGGCTGGAATGGCTCTGTGTAGGAATGTCAGTGAGGTTGTGGGGTGTGTGTGTGAGTGTGTAGGGGGGGGGGGGGGGGGTGTAGGGGCAGAGGTCTGGTCATACAGTTTATGCTGCATGAGCCTCAGCTAGTTGAGCTGAAGGTCTTTATGAAAAACACCAGTCATGATATACCATCCGCTTCACTCCCTTTTGACTAGCTAGTGCTTGGAAGTGGATATATTTCACAAAATATTTTTTATTTTATTTTTTTTTTTTTTTAGGTAAAGGAGGCAGAAGGGAGGTCTTGCAAGCTGATTGGCTGCGGCACCAGTGTTTGTAGTCAGTTTAGGCCAGTGGGTGAAACGGGGGTGCAGCCGGGAGAACAAGACAAGATGCATGAGGAGGGATGTCGAGGGTCGTGAGGTTGCAGTTGGGCTGGTGTGAGGGTGCGATGTTTCTTTACAGTGCAGGCTGAGGAAAAAGAAAAGAAAAGAAAAGAAAAGTGGGTTAAAAAAAAAAAAAAAACCCAACTCCATTGAAAACGTAGAGGCGGATCAGCAGAGGTAAAGTGGGGCAGGAACTCTCAGGGGTGTGATTGAAAGGGTGAGAAGTTAATTTGGCAGCTTTTCCTCCTTCGCTTTGCTAATGTTTCCTCTCAGGTATAAACACCCTCTGCAACCCCCCCCCCCCCCCCCCCCCCCCCTGCCTCCTCATCTCTCCAAACCCTCCAACTCCCTGACACCTCACAACCCAATCAACACAATCACCTGGCTTCCACTTCTGGCCCCTCCCATACGCACATGCACAGAAAACATTCACATACTTTGTTTCCATTTCTCACTACCCCTCCTTTCCTTCATTTTTCCTCTCACCATAAGCCCCCCCACCTCCCAAAACCAGCACCCCCACCCCCATCAATGCATTGCACACTGACCCGCGACAAAACCTTTTCTCCCCAGGAAACATCCTGCTCTGAAACACTTTGGCTCAAGTGTGTTTTCTCCTGGGACGTGAAGAGGGGGACGGGTGGGTCGTGGTGGTGGTGGTGGGGGGGTGTGGGGGTGTCTGAGGCAATGGTGGTGTGGCACTTGAACTAAATGGAGACCGCGTTGGTGTATCTTCACGGCCTGTCAATCAGAGGGCTGTTGATGTGCAAGGGGCTCTGCTACAGCTCAGGAGAAGATGAAGGGTCACGCGGGGCAGTCGCGGAGGTGGCGGTGGCGGGTAATGGGGTTGGTGTGAACATAAATGTGTGTATGTGCACGTGGCATGTGTGTTGCACGGTAGAGAACCACATGGAGTCCTTGTTCTCCTCACTCACCACACGTAGAAACGTTCCCATCAACAGGAGAGTGTTGTGGTGAGCGAAGTGTTGCTGGCTGCCTGGAGGAGGGGATGGGGGGGGGGGGGGGGTGAGGGCATTAAGATGTAGCGGTTATTAAAAAAAAAAAGTTGCAAATACTTTTTTCCTTTCCTAATTTTTGGACATTAAAAGCCATTTCTGATGTCATTTTCTCGGATGTCTTTTAATTCTGACACAAATTGGCAACTTTAATGAAACTTCAAATTCTCGTGCCGACAACTGTTTGGTCTCTTTGATATGACTGGCAGACTATGCTGATGTCATATGATACATTTTAGTTACTGGTTGCAGATAAGAAGCTGACATGAAACAACCAAGTCCAGAAATTGCTAAAATTGACTGATCACAAAAGAGATCATACCTTAATGGGGACTTATTGTTAAGAAAAAAAACTTTGTATGTGCTTGAAAGCATATGTTTGGGTGCCTGAAGTAACTTTGAACTCTAAAGCTTTTAGATAACACAGCCTCGCCTGTTAGTTTGGGCCCACATCAGTCTGAAAGCAGCTCAGATTTGTTGTTACATCACAGATGCAGGTGGGAATAAAATCATCTACTTTCCTTATCTTTATCTCCACCCATGTCTATGTCTTCCTGCATTTACTGTACCTCTGAAGTCATTAGTGTAACACCAGTGTAAAAGAGGCACACCCTGTGGAAAAGGGGAGCGGAGGTGAGTTGGGTGGGTGACTCCACCCTGTA
Source organism: Hirundichthys speculiger (assembly GCA_018398805.1). Classification (NCBI taxonomy): domain Eukaryota; kingdom Metazoa; phylum Chordata; class Actinopteri; order Beloniformes; family Exocoetidae; genus Hirundichthys; species Hirundichthys speculiger. The sequence continues at coordinate 1,018,327 of JAGFBZ010000483.1, forward strand.
AATCCAGCTGTAATGAACGGAGCTGAAAAGACCAAACCGTGTCACAGACCTTGCATTGATAGCTCAGGAATGTGTGGCAACTTTTGGAAAGAAAAATAATTAAAAAAAAGTCTCAATATATCTCTGTGTTTAATGGCTATAATCCTTCTGCTATTACAAAACAGTATAATTTTATGTCACATGCCTCCACTTTTACAAAGCAGGGCGTAGAGTTTGTTCAGCTTCAACGTCTTTGTAAAGGATAACGGCGAAAAGATCAGAGGGAGACGGTTCTGAGCAGACTGATGCATCCTCTCCGAGGTCACGTACACTTCTGAGAACCTTGGGTCGATAAGTACGTGATTTTAAATCACTGCACTGAGGAGAGGAGGGCTCTTGAGAGGGAAAAAGAAAAGTGCAGTCTATTCGAGTGGTGACCGATGTGGAAATAAACATGTAATGAACTAAACTCGGTGATATGCAATATAAAACTTTACACTTGGGAATGTGGCATTACATCCGAAAAGATCCCAAAATAACTCAGCTTGAAACATTATAATAAACGCTTCAAGAGATGTGAGTAAATCTCAGCGCCAGAGCGAAATGGCTTCAACGTGAACATCCAGCTTGATTTGAACATTATACAGAAATATATATTTATATATCTAAAAAAAGAGACATTTGGGTTTTTTTTTTCCATATAAAGCAACAGCTTATTTAAAAAAAAAAAAAAAAGAAAGAAATGAGCCACGGAGGAAAAGCATCCTTTAGTCTACTGCAAATAGAGTCATTGCCCTGAAAGACTGCAAGTTCAAACAGTTTAAAATGAAGGAATAAAGTTTCACAACACATTATATTTTGTAATTTTATCACACATACAGTATATAATGTGAGTGCTCTATGCACTTCTTCTTCAGTGGTGTATAAGTTCATTAAATATTTCAAGGAAGCTAAAAGCCAGAGACTGTGAGGGTATGGGGTTGTATGAGGATTTATGCAGAAAAGAGCACTGAGATTTTAGAGCAGCAACATCTGCTGCTTTAAGACAACATCGTTTCCACGGACATCCATGCATTTTGCACCATATTCTGCACACGTTACAAAGGAAAGGCTCAGGAACGACGTGGGTCCGGGTGCTGGACCAGACCGACTCCAGTCCTCGCCGGTCACCCGGTGGAGAATGTGTGGAGAATTTACAATGTGCACGTACAAATGACGTGCCCGTACTTTCCCTCAAGTTAAGAAAATGATAACTGAAACATTTAATATCTTGGTATCCTCAGTGTCAGAATGAAGAATTGTGGGAAGGAGCAGCAACATTTCCAAGTGCTAAAAGCTTCACTACCACAACTTTTTATGGAATGTTTCACAAGCCTTAATTTCAAAAAAACAGATGCATTTGATCAAATTTATGAACTTTGTTTAATGAAATTATAATGTACAGCTGGGAAAACTGGAGCTCTTTCATTCACATGCATGTTGTTTTTGCCTAAAATGTTTTGCAAACCAATCACAACCATGAACGCGGTGACATCATTCCACTGTGGTAACAGAAAAGTTTCCTCCGTGCACTTGCAAGGTCCTATTGAAGATCAAAAAAAAAAAAAAAGAGGGAGAGAAAAGATATTACCAGGAAGCAAGTAAAGACAGCAAAGATAAAATCCAGCAGAGGCTGTTGTATTACTTCCCGTCATTTATCTTATCATCCCTCCCGACTGATACGACATGAATGCATTCAATTATACACACAAATGTGGCTGGTTTAGATACATTTCAGACATGTTTAGACTGTTATGAACCACGTGGGAAATCACAGTGTTTTGCTGTCATTACAGAAAACGGAAGAAAGGAATAAAAACTGAGGAACGGTGAGATGAGAGCCTACTGTATACGGTAGTCTGATGCTCACATACCAGAGCGTGCAGAGGGTTGTCCTGCATTTAGTCAAATGCAAGATTTTATTTACTGCAAATCATTGTTGCCTGGTTTAATTTACATTTTGCACATTGTTCCAGCTTCCTAAGAATCCGGGTGAACAGCCAGAGTCGTTAAGTACCGTGGGCTTTAACATACCTGGACTGCATGAAGGGACTGGAGCACATTAAAACTGGCGCAGCTTTACGTCATCAAACTAAATCTTGACTTCATTAAGTAGTTCTAGTTTATATATATTAAAACTGACACTATTATTTTATACAGCCTCGCACAGTTTCAGTGCCAGAACATTTCTAAAGTGCTTTCTGTAATAAATTTAAACATCTGAGAGCACCGGTTTAGCCTTTACCACTGTGACACGGCGATGGCCCGCTGTAAAGGTCCCAAGCCTGTTTCATGCAGGGTGGAGTCGTAGCATGGGAGTGATGTCACTTTGTAGCTGTAACTCATTTTATTCCTGCAGGCCTGATTGCTGTAAAACACTAATCGAACATACTTGGTGGCTGAGGCCAGTAGGTTGCACGTATTGTACACACATGAGCTCAGACGTTTTCCCTGTTTTCACATGGTCGCTCTCACACACCATTAGCATCCAGCGAAAAAACCGTGATGTCGCACATGTACGTACACGCGCTCCAAGGCAGCTTCTCGTAAATTACTGGCGGCCTCCATGCCCATAAGTACCCCCGGGGTCCCCACTGTGTGAGCAGTCCATTTAGTTATACTATTTCTTGACATTCCCAGACAATGTTATGGAGGCCTTGCTGCAATCTCACAAAGATACCTGGGAGTTTGTGAATGTACCTGCAACAGACCAAAGCATTTCTCTTATTTGATTGATTCACATGTCGATCTTGCGGAGTATCGCTTGTTAGCAAAATCTTCTCAGCGAAGACAAACGTGTGTCTGTGTGTGATACAATGGCATGCTTGTCTGCAATTTGTATGCGCGCACTCATAAGGATCACATTTGTGTGTGTGCAAATGCGCTCTTCCCCTGAAGCCAGCCGCGGGTGCTGGATAGGAGCACATGTGGCTAACACACAGCAGGTTGCCGTGTGAGACAGGCCAGGTTGGCTGGTGACAGTGTGCAGCCCCTCTCTTGCCTCATTTATCTGCTATGGCAGAGGACAGAATGCAATTTCCTGCGAGGGGGGGAGGCTGGCAGGGGGAGGCGGGGGTGGCTAGGGGGCCGGGGGATGCAAAGAACATCAAAGGCCCCTGAAAGCTATCAGGAACTTGAGTACTGCCAGCGCTGCATGCCAGCTCGCCAGTCCTCGCTCACCCTGTGGTGCACCCGGACGTCAGCTATAGCGGCGCACACTGTTCACAGTGTTCGTTAATACGCGAGTGTGTGTGTGTGTGTGTGTGAGGAGGATAAAAATACCCCTTCATTTAGAGGCTCAGACACCTTGAGCTGGAGCACTCAGAGCAGCCATTAGGCATGCTGCAGTATGAGGAGAAGGTCACAGTTTATCACTGCTGCCACCCTTCCTCTCAAACACAGACACCCTCTTCCTCTCCACTCTGTGCTTCCTCCAGCCTGCTGGCCGAGCATCTTCCAGTTGCTATCAGTGGAAACAAGAGGACAGGGTAGCGCGGAGAGGTTCGATTAGACCATATAATGGCATGCATGTGCGAGTGCTCTGTAATGGAGCCTCTAAATGAGAATCAGGTTGACTCAGGGTGCCCCGGTTCTGTGTTTGTATTAAAATACTGTACATGTGTTGGCTTTCATCTCACGGTTGCTCAGTTTAATTCATTTCCGTGGATTTCTGCAATGACAAGATAACTGTAAATGTTTGGCTTTCAGCCTACCTTGAGCCACATAAAAACTGTGGCACATGATGCCCTGGACATTTCTTAAATTTATCTAAAGCAGCCGTGTTTGTGGTTGTAATTGCATTCATCTTATAGCATTCTGGAGGAATGATAAAATACATTACAGGAAGTAATAAGTAACATCTGCTGGACTTTATTTCTGCCTTCTCGACTTTCCTCCTGGTAAATTCTTTTTTTTTTTTATGTGGCATTAAACAGGGATTTTTTTTAGAAAGTGAAGGAAACTATTCACCCCTGTTGACACAAACGCTGGCCTCCTGTGACCTTTCTTTTAATTTTTAGAATTTATCTTTATTGGTATTCTAACTCATTATACATCAAACTACATATCAGAACACAATAATTCCTATAAATACTAAGTAGTTTCAAATAAAACTATATCCACATTCATAAATTGAATCATTACTCACAAAAAAATCTAACAAAAATGAATTGTCATTCAGTAATAACACAACATCAAAACAGAAATAAATGGGGATGGTTTTCTGGGAAAAAAAAATATAATAATTCGACATTTATGGTATGGACCCGACATATTTCATGTTTTGTCTCATCAACCACATTTCATTTGTTAAAGGTTGGATAAGAGATTTTTTCACAACATCTTTTTAGTAATTTACTTGAAATTCTATTTACACCCTGATAGCAAACAATTACTTTCATTTTCTCACTTCAAAACAATAAATATTAATCACCTTTGGAGGTGACAGGGCTTTAAGAAAAATAAGGAAAAAACATCCAATTGTTGTGAGGGACCCCAGCAAAGCCACTGGACCATCGGCCTCTTTGTCAAGTAGCTCTGTAGCCCCTCTTTTCCTTCCCGCTACACTGTGTGAACGGCACAGGAAGTGAAACGTTGTAGCATTTCGTTCCAGGGCTGGAATCGTCTTCGAGGGCAGTGACGGAGCCGTAGTGGGAGCGAAGTCAGTGCTGTGTGTCTCGGCAATGCCAAAAGGAAATGAGGATGGCTGCAAACTCCTGCAGAGGAGAAAAATCAGTCCAAAGACAAAAAAAAGGGCAAAGTGGAAATAAGACGTGGTGAAAAAACAAAGCGTAACACTAAGTTGTCAACAACAGTGGTTGGTGTAGCAGACACTGGCCATATAACAGCTTTATGATTAGCTCCTGGACAACCTGCTGCCATGCTCAGAAACCTGCAGGAGCCTACGGCTGCTGATCTCTCCTGCTTCCAGCTCCCAACGTTGCAGGCTCCATCAGCGAGGGGTAAACTCAGGCCAGCACAGCTGTGTGTGTGTCCGATGAGAACAACCAGGTAGAAGCTCTATTCGTTTTATTGGTGTCTGTTCAGTGCTGACGGTGACCAGAGACATGAGGGACTTGTTGCTGATGGCAGACCAGCCAGCTGAGGAAAGGGACGTCTTCATGAGGCTTTATGAAAACACACACCAGGCAGTCCTGGGATCACAGCGAAGCCACAGCTGGAGAGAGGAAGCAGCATGAAGCAGGTATCACCAGCACATCTCTAAAGCGTGACCTCTGTGTGAAAGTGCTTTTCTGGAGTGAACAGGCGCTGCCTGTTTGTGTGCTTTGGAGGTGTGGTTTCAGAGGCTTGTCTGAAGGAAGGAGGTTGCACTTTTCAGCTCTGTGTTTTTAAAATCTTGCTGACTCTTACTGGTTTTTCCAACATCTCCGACCCAACCTTTAATACACATTCAGTCCTGCATTTCAGGGCTGAAAGGCATTCAAAAAAAGACAAATGGGATGAGGGTAATTTAGAGCTAGAAGTGAGGACGAAACTAAGCAAGTCAGATAAAAAGTACAAAAGCAGTAAAGCCTGAGACTCAATGAGAGAATCATTGAAAAGGTTCCTCAAAGAAAGCTCAGAAGGGATTTGCATATTTCTACTTTCTAAAGTGTTACTTTGATGTTGTACAAAATACACTGATAGCGTTAGCAACTAGCAGCTGGTTGAGCAGCACTGAACTGGGTGCCGCATGCAATCTCAGCATCCATATGACCAGTGTTGGGCAAGTTCACTTTCTACACGAACTAGTTAAGTTCATAGTTCATAGAAATTAAAATGAACTAGTTCAGTTCACCCTTTAAAAAAAATGAACTAAATAGTTCATTTTTATTTCATTTTTTTAAATTCTTTTTTAATATTGCTGCGAGCAATTATTTGTCAAAATGATTACCACTGCCCATATACTACACCACCACAAACGGCAATTATTTTATCCATTTTATCTGTTGAAAACTATTGGTCCAATTCGGATTCCTTAACCAACCAGGGTTCACATTAGCATTGAAGGGACAGCCCATGTAAAACTGTCATTTCCGTTTCAGTTTCTCTCTACAGCAGCCATTCCCAAACTTTAGAATACCAAGGCCCAATTTGAAATGTGAAAAATCTCCGCTGCCCACCGAAACCTTTAATCACAACTGTGATCAACATACAGGACAGGGAACCAGGATCCGATATTAATGTAAGGGGTCAACAAATAAGGTGACGCTTGTCATATTAAGATGACAGTAGAATAACACCTAACTGGTTTGTTTTATTACTTCTTATTGTTTTTTAATCATGTCATGAATATTTTACAGTAATTAAAAACATTTAAAAATGATTGAGGATTTAAAACATGACTTCTCACGGCCCACCTGCAGTCCCACAACGGCCCACCAGGGGGCCGCGGCCCACACTTTGGGAATCACTGCTCTACAGTATATTAAAAATATGAGGAAAAACTTGCTGCCAAATGGTCTTTATTATCAGACAAAAACAGGTTCTTAAGGTGCAAATGTTTTTTTCCCCCATTTCAATATTTCAATCCCCCCCCCCGGCAGTCGGGCCGCTCCTCCAGCTCTGGTTAACTGTAGCTCTCATCTTCCTCCATGCTCGTTTTAAACGTTTGATGACACAATTGTTAGCGTGACAGAAGCGCCAGCCCGTGTTGCCATGTTTGATTGATTTCCTCAGATACATATCAGGCTCGTTTGTGGTGTATTTTAAATGGGGTTCGCTGGAAACCTGGAACAGTTTTGACCGTGCCTGAACTTTGAAAGAGCGTCGTTCACAACTGCCCAAATGAACTCGTTCACGCCCCACGCTCGTGAAGGGGAAAGTGAACGCGCTCAGTTCACGTTCGCCAAAAATATGAACTAGTTCCGGAACTTTCGTTCAATGAACGTGTTCAGGTACAACACTGCGTATGACCATGTCTGGGCCTAAAAACCATAATGTCCTCTGCGTACAGCAGCCGGCTGGAGGGAGCAGAGTGCTCCGTCTGCCCTGTCTGGAGCCTATCACTGACAGGATGGCTGGTGTTGCCTATGGAATGCTTTTGTCCTGGTCTGTGCATTACTGCGTGTGGGAGGTCATATTAATGACCCCCACTCGTTGCCTTCCGCTTTCACTCGGTCTGCTACATTTGTGCTTTTCAGCGCAGGACCACCTTACTTTGTCTTTCAGTACCAGATCTCGGAGAGGCGGTTAACCTGGCGAGCTGAGAGGCTTGGAAGTGGAGGTCTGGCTGGTGGAGGGAGGACGCTGGGGGTGGGATATCTTATCACGGCCATCAGAAATACCTTGTCGGCAGCCATTCATTGGGCTCGAGGAAAATAAACCAAACTGCCCCCCATCCAAATGGCTGAGTTAGACAGATAACAGCAGACCACGAGGGTCCCCTCTCCTCTTTTTCCCACCGGTCTATCACTCTTGCTCCGCGTCTCTCCCTCTCTTCCTCTCTGTGGCTGGTTTTATTGGAGAGAAAACAGAAAACAGAAAGCCTCAGTGTGGGAAGCCACTTGTTATCTGAGAGTCTTGGGAATCGAGGCCTCAGCAGAGGCTTCACTCAGCGCACTAATGAAAGCAGGACAATTTGGCCGCTTTCGTTCCCAACAAAGTTAGAACCCCCATCCCCATTTCAGCGCAGGTACTCCTGCTTCCATTTGCTTCCCATCCTCAGCTTTCTTTCCTCTGCTTTATCATCAGTTGCTGCACACCTTGACCCCTGGATCCAGCTTGGGTTCGGGGTGACCCTGTCGTCCTGAAAGGTGTTCTAGTTTTATTTTGGCAACATTCACCTGTTGCTTTACTGAAACATTTCTGTGGCACTTGAACTTCATGACAAGGGAGATGAGCAGGGGCTTCATTAACATTGTTCCCCAGCATCAGTGTTACCAACTATTAACCCTCAAACTGTACAGTAAACCAAGTAAATATCATATGGTTGCTAAAAATCTTTAACTATAATAGATCCTAGGATTTATTGCACACAGCATGTTTGTTGAGCCTGCGCAGAAAGCATGACTGACGGTTTTCAAATGTCACATATGACCTCTTGAGCTATAGCAAAATCCTCCCTTTTCATCAGTTCATTAAGGCTGGGAGATTTAGGTTTCCACAACTTAACAATGCAGTATAGATCCTCTAAGTTCACCTTTGTTTGCCACATAGCTGAGGTTTACCGTCCACAGGTGAGCGACTGAGAGATCCTCTCTACTTTGACTCCCTCCATGCTGTGGCATTCCCAGCGGAGCCGGGCCAGGGAGGCAGCAGGGCCATGTGAACGCTGTATAGTAAGGTAAGACATGGCCGCTGGGCATCCGGGGAGAGGGCTCGGCTCCCTTTGTGGTGGATCCCTGACAGGTTGGGACGATGCACAGACCAGCTCCTCCCATCCACTTTCACCTGCGATATTGTCCCAGGTGGAGGGGTTGCAAAAGAGGCTCTGAGATGTCCCCATAGGGCATGGCTTCTGTGTAGCTCGATATCCCATGGGCTTTGCCGACCTCCTGAGAGAGGTTAAATGAAGCCAGGGCTGTCTGACGGACAAAGGCCGCAGGTCAGCACCCAGTCCTTTGATCCATTCCTGCCCTCTTCAGACCACAGAGCCAGACCTTTTTGTTTCACCTTGCTTTTCTGTCCCTCGGGCTAGTCCCCTTTTTTCCTCTCAATCTGCCCCTGACAATGGAGTCACTTACAAAGCTCTGTGCGGTGTATGGTCTGCCAGTCACTAGAGCAGAAAGGTTTCAAAGGGACTGGTAGAGGGGCTCAGTATCTCCCGAGGTCCCCTGTGAAAAGATAGATACAGATTTTTTTTCACTGCTCAGACCTGGAGCGCAACCCGACTGCAGCACCCAACGCTTTGGAGGCTTTATCCAGCAAAGACAAAGTCAGGGAAGTTAGGAAAGAGAAGCAAAAAGAAGAAAAAAAAAAAAGAAGCAGGGAATTTTGTTGACACATCATTGACTCCAGCAACAACCGTGAGACGACCTTTTAAGTTACTTTGAAGTCTCTGCAACATTTTAATCCCGGCGGCAAAAACAGCACACATAAATGCATGTTTATTTTTTCGTTCCTTTTAATTTCTCCCTATTGGTTAAATAGGGGATGTTGGGACCAATTAAAGATGACAGAAAAGGGGGTTTTGCGTTTATCCACCACGGAGGCTTCATCCCTTTCCCGCCTATCACACATTGACTAAACGGCTTGTCGGGACATCAGATCCTCATCAAAATGATTCGTATTCTTGTTCCGACCAGCCATCTGGAGCACACACCTGTGAATGAAAGCATTCTGACAAAAGAAGAGGGAAATAAAAGCGTTTTAAAGAGAATAGCTTGTGTTAAAATGACATATCAGGTGATTAAGGAGTACCATCACACCGTTTTTGCTTTTGTTTTTTAGCAGTAATAGAGTGCATCATCTCAGTGTCCTTTATGATAATAGGTATCAGAGTGTGTGTGTGTGCGTGTGTTTGTGTGTGGTAGGGCCCCCTTAGCGAGGGCCACAGGGGCAGGAATGTAAAGGCTGTACTGGGGGCCTCTGTGGTGCTAATGGATTAACAGGCCAGCTTGGCATGCTAATGGAGATTGTCTGTGATGTAATGAGCTTCTAATTAGGTCACCTCTGAGCTTGACCCCCTTGTAATGAGGGGGTGGGGGGTGGGGGAGGGGGGGTCAGAAGGGAGGGGAGGGGCCGAGGCTGGTGATAGCACCCTGACCTGCAGGTGTTAACCGGCCCGGGCTGTAAACAGGGCTGGACATTCCTGGCATTCTCAGCTCAGCATCCCCTCCTGAAGCTCCCCTCCTCCTGCCTGCCAATAACCCTTCTGCAGCGCTATGGGTGGATATGCACACAGAGAAACAATTGGAGCCACATTTCATGCTCCAAGGTGCTTCCCGGTTTGCTTGAAAGAGAAAAAGTTCCCTTAGGTTCAGCTATTCTTTGATTGCTGGACACTACCTTTCACGCTGGGGGTGTCGCGGCATCATACCTCACTCTGGATTCTTATGCTAAAGAGATCTGCGGGAGGCTGGCTATCTAATTAAATGTTGAAGCGTTTAATCACCCTGTGTTATTGTTGGTGCCTCATCCCTATCTGACAGGCTTCTGCTTGCAGGACCATCAGCAATCCTGAACTCCCCTCAGTTTCTTCTTCAAGCCGCCTCACTTGCGTTCACTTTCTTTCGCTCTAATTTGGCAGCAAGTGGCGCACTGATACCACCCCAGAACCCTTCTCTTAGAGAACAAACCCCATCTTTTTTTTGCAAGGAAGCACACGACACGACATGTGCAACCAAGAAAGTGGGGAGGTATCTGCTCATCAGCTCTTAAGTATGCTGTGAAAGGATTCCAAGACTTGACAGAAATGTTCTTCCGCGGTATTATTGCACTATTTGAACTATTGTACGTATTAGATATTATAGCATGTGCTTACAAGAACGATGGTAGATAAAGCCCATTCCTTAGGCCGTAATTGCATGCATTTGTGCATCTTAACTCTTGTGCACGTTCACCACAGCTGGGTATGCATGCTTGTGCACATGCGTAAGTGTGTGTGCGCATGACCTTAAAAGAGCTAGCGTGAAGATGTAGAATTTGTTGCTCTCTCGGGGACAGATAGGATCAGCACAGGTTATCAGTTATGCAGGGTGGTGGCCAGGATGCAGGGAGCTTGGGGGGAGGAGTGGTATGATGAATGACCCATAGGAGCTTATCGCTCTGTTTGTAATTTAGGACTTATCAGATGCTGAGGGCCCGACCAGTCACTCGGTTGGAGTTCAGTCTTTGCCTCTGAGGCAAAAAAGTGTGAGTAGTTGCGTAGCCTCTTCGGAGAATGATTAATTAACATGAAATTGTGACGGCTTCAATGGAGCCATGATCTGTTGCGCAACGGACGAGTGCATATCTGTGTATGCTGCGTGTTTGTTATCTGGGAGCAGTGCAGTGCACCTTCCTACTGGTCGCCCCTTCTGCTATCCCACTTCTTACAGGCATTTAAGGCCACGTTGAAGTGTGATACACATATATTAACTTGTTCTTGAAATAAGGAACTATCCCAGACTGGTGTGATAACTTTTTCGACCTGACCGATGAGGGTAGGGAGACGTAGGGACAGGAACCCCAAAGAAGTAAGTGGACACTCTCTTGATCAGTCCCTAATTCCCTCTATTCTTTTAGTGCTTGGCCTAGACTCATTAAGCCATCTATAAATGGCCCAGTCTTAATGAGGAGGCTTTTATAGGGCCCTTTCTGAGCCTTGAGGGGATAATCAGACTCCAGTAGTAGTAGGAAGTCGTCTGTCTTGATAGTCTGCCCCTTTTCTCAGCGGTGGTCCATTCAGACCTATCCCAAGTAGCACCAGCCATCAACTGTACCTCCATTTATAATTTCTTCCTCTGTTTTTCCCTGCTACATTTTCCATCAACCTTGCAAAGTTTCACAACATGAACAAAGCCAGCTCGCAGGTCTTTTAATTGCCTCCTTCCTCCCCCCCCCCACTTAGCCTAACTGGCGATGGCTCTTTTATGAACCCCAGGCCCTGGACCCACCGGCTGCTGCCCAGCTTTTCAAGGGTCTTCCTTCTCCCTGGAGGCATGTCTCCCAAAGCTCCGAGACGTGTCTTCTTTTCTCCGATTATACCGCCGGAGCTGCACCAGCTCGTGAAGTGGATCTAGTGGTGAGACTGGATAGGCACCGAGGCGGCGATAATGGCGGACGTAGCCAGAAAAGTTCTAGCAGTAGTCCAGGTGGGTGACTTTGAAATTCTCTTAATAAGCTGCTGAAGATTAAAGACGTCTCTTGATTTCACTTGTGCCTACTTTTTGTTTTACTGAAGCTGCTAACGAAGATTCATTTTATGTCGAACGCTTGCTGATTAAAAACAAATTCATCTCTGTCATGTCAGTCTGTGATTAAATAAGGGTGAAAACCTATCCTTTAACAGATGTTTACCGCTAAGGTTAAAGAGCATGCTGTGTTTACATCAGCGGGTTCGGGATGGATATGTTTAAAATTGGAATTGCTGCTGTAGGGCGAACCACTTTAATCAAATTACATTTTTCCTCTCCTCGTTATCTGCCCTTCACTTTATCGCTGTCCTTAAAAGCTTTCTTTTTTGTCTTACAAGATTCAAAACAACTGCTGCCCAGCATCATGTGTATGTCACTTCCTGCCTTAGGGTGAGTGTGGCCTCCCCACTTCCTCCCTTATTCATTCCAGAGGTGGGCTCTGAAATACTGCTCCATCTGAGTGAGCAGAGGGCCTTGGGGCTCTCTAAAAGGCATGCAGTTTGTGATTTGGAATAAGATATGTAAATCTGGAATGGCCTCTAGTATGTTCTAAGAGGAAAGTTACTCAGCAGCTGCTTTTTGTAACTGTGTCTAAAGTCCTGCCTTTTAATTCTTGGCAGGAGATACAAAGAGGGACTGAGAGGAGAGAGGGGAGAGGCATGGCTTATGGGAAATGGAATGATAGCTCAGACCAAAACAAATTGTTTCTGGTTTCACTTGAGCCCGACCCTATTATCAGCCTGTGTCAGATCAGACAACTGCTGGAGCAGAGGCAGTCCAGATGGAAGAGTGAAAAAAAAAAAAAAAGACCACTTTGAAACAGTTTCAGGCAATATCATTTTTTTTCTCTCCCCCCTTTTAAAATTTTAATGTAATGCGTGTGCGTGTTGGTGCGTGCGTCTGGATGTTTGTACTGTGGAGGGCCAGTAGGTTGAAGGTCAGGTCTAAGGCCACGGTCCTCACGGGGGGATGTGGGGGGGGGTGAGGTTGGGTGGCCATTACCTCTGAGCTGCAGACATGAGGGAAAAGTGAAATACTCTCAGATCCTAATGATGTTTTCTTTTGCAGTAAAACATCTAAACATGCCCATTGCTCAGTAATGTGACCCGATGTGGGGTCGCGGGCTGGTCACTGCGGGAAAGGCTTGTGTTTCAATTACCGAGGCTGGAAGCAGCACGTTTACTGGGAGAGACGAAGGCTCCTTAAAGACAGGGACTGCTTCCCATTAATATGGTGGCAATTGAATATGCAGTTTTGCAATCTGAGAATTTGACTCAAATGTAGTAACATATCATGCACAAATGCAACCACAAGTATTGCACTGTGGTTCTGGGGCTTTTTTCTGCATTTTGCAAGTGCATTGATCTCTGGAACACAAACGTCATCTGCTTCCTGCATAGTGTTATGGCTGTGTGCACTCTTTCTTTTGATGTCTTGGTTGACTTCTTCTGATTTTCATTTTGCAGTGAGACCCTTGTGTAACTTAGATGATGTCAGCGAGCCTATCAGAAGCTCCTAATGTCAAAACATCATCGCGTGGTCGTCTCTGAGCTGTTTAAAACCACAGTCAGCTAACTTTATCCAAACTTCTGACTTTGGAGAAGATAATTAAAAAAAAATATCTGAAAAATTCTCCAATTATGTGCGAATGCAAACGCTGCGGCTCTCTCTGTATTTTTCACTCTCCTATTTGAACGAAGCATCAGGATGAAAGTTGCCAATGTACGAATGAGACCGAGTGGCATCTCCTCACCTGTTACTAATAATACTACGTATCCCACATCCCAAAGGGGCTCAGAAGGCGGGAGCATGAACGTCTGTAGCCGCAAGAGGTAAAGAAGCTTCCTCAGCGTCTAGACTGTCTTAAAATGGTCAAAATTAGAATGGAGGCCGTAGCGCTACAGTAGAGAAATGATCAGTTTTGTGTGGATCGGTGCGGATGAAAAGAGTAGCTGTGATTACTGGGATGGGTGGGGCATACAAGAAATAAGTCATGTCATTTTTTTTTTTTTTTTTTTGCATTTTCACTGGGGACTGAGAGGGTGTGTGGGATCCCTCTCCAAAAAACCCCTGTGGTTGTAATTAAGTGGCAGTTTAGAAACAGACGCGACCAGTTGAGAATTTTTTTTTTTCCCTTCTGTTTTGCTCCCTTTTCCTTCCCCTCTCTTGTTCTAATGCTGTAATTGCATCACCGTCACACCGTGTCTCTGCATCCTTTTTTTTTTTTTTTTTCTCGGTTCTCCAGTGACACCTCTGTCTGACTCATGTGGCATTATTATGGCTACTGAGCTGAGCATTTGGGTGAGGCCCACTCTTTGTTGTTGACAGGATAGCGGTGATTAACGTGCCTTCTCCTGACCCCAGCTGCAGCCTGCTCCCTCAGCCCTCCCTCCTCGGTCCCTGCTGCTCCCGGTGCCTCTACCTGCGGCCCTAGAGACGGATCCGCTCAGCCACTGCTGTGTTTGTGCGCACATGTGCACCGCTTTATCTATTTGGTAGGTAGTAATAGTGTGCAAGGACAGTGGGGGGGTTGTTTAGGTTGCTTAATCATCAGTTAATCGCTTCCTATAACTTTATAGTGTTTCCACTGCTTTATAGAGAATAGCTTCAGCCTTTCCGAGTTTTTTCTTCCCCTTACATATGGAATTTGCCTAAATGGTGTGATGTCACCCTTCCCCACCCCCATCCAACCTGGCTCGAGGGCACCATAGACAAGGAAAATTAGAGGGAAACTTTCACATAAAAGAGGAAGGCCGGGCTGGTTTTCAACAGAGTCAGGTGATGCAAAGGAAAACAGGTACTCACAGGCCAGGTTCTTCTTCTTCTTCTTCTTCTTCTTCTTTTTTTTTTTTTATAACTCAGTAGCAACAAATTCATTTTTAATGACAGAAAAGAAACATCCTGGAAGTTGTTTGATTTTCCAGCCAGGCACTGTAATCAGATTCTCTTCAACTTGGCCTGAGGAATGGCAGCTGACCACAAAGCCCTGCTAGTCAGTTAACCGCTTTCAAAGTTGCTTTGTTGAGAGATGCTGGATAAAAGAGTCCACCTCAGGGGAGCTCGCCATGCTAACCCCCGAAACCGCCCGCTTTTTCTTGGGTGATTCAGCTGCACGAGGGCGGAGGTGTGCATGCAAGGTGTGTGCGCGCCTCTGTTTGTTTGCGATAATGGATGCGGCCGCGACGTCAAACGTCTACTGCCTTAAGTTCGTCAGAACAGGTTGTGAGTCGACTTGCTCGCCTTTCTCCTTCTCTCTGTTTGCCCGAACACGACCCACGCTTTTATTTTGCAGCAGAAAACAAATATTAAGTGCACAGGTTTGTGCTCTACCTCTGCTACTGTGGATCTGCTTGGCCCTCGCTCGCTTCTGTTCCTTCATGTCCCAGATATAATTATAGCTGTCCGAGGGATGATTATATGTTTACTCTGGAAGCTGGCCGACTGCCTGTCCCCAGTCCCTGAGGAGCTGCCTCTCAAAGGGGTTCCTCTTGAAAAGCACCACAGAAAGTGGCTGCAGCACCGCTCAAACGCATGATGGTGCAGATCAAATGATTCAAGACAGAGAGGAAACTACTGCGAGAAAGGCGGAGATGGAAATCGACAGTGTCTCTGGGTTCTATCTATTTATACGGGAGCGTCCACCGCGCTAGCTCCTCCGTTGAGAGGGCTGGTTTGCAGACTCTGGCCAGCAAGTAGCAGAACAGGGTTGGAGGGGAGGTTTTGGAAAGTCATAAAATGAATGCCCTTTAGAAGGTGACAATGCATTTATATTTATCCTGACATCTCTCAGTCCGGCATGGACTCTGCTTTACAGATTCATGTTATCGTTAGTATAAGGTTAAGGGAGGCTGCAACGGCGCTCTTTTCTTGACAGGAAATTGGTCATTAAGGCTCCAAAAGGAGGGGAATCTACTTATAATGGAGTCCATGCAGATAATATGAGCTTAATCAAAGCTTAACGTCATTATATACAAACTACATGCAGTCATGTTGAGTTGCATTTGCTCTCAGGGATTCTGGTCAAAGTCATGTTCGTTATAAACCAGTGAAAAATGGATTGCATGCATTTGATTTCAACATGGATACACCCAGAAGAGCCACTCCTGCACCTTCCTTACGTATTTTTTTTTCATGCATAAAAACATGGTAGCAACATGCCCATAGGCAAGAGGACTAAACTGCAGCTTTCACTAACAGCTGACGCTCTGCGCGTCCGTCTTGATTACCGAACTTCTGATACTGAGTTTGTCCTGAACTGATGAGTTGGAAGTTCAACATCAGGGCGCGTTTTCATTTGTCATTTCAGGCCTGGGAACTTGGGAAACAAGTTCCTGGAGCAACTGCAACACGGCATCCGTGTTGAGAATTTTCAGTCCCCACATTCACGTTGCCTAGCAGCTGCCTATTAATCTCTGCGTCTGCTATGCTTAAAGGTCCTCTTAGGCCACGCAGAGGTCGTCATTCCAGAACTAATTAACACTCCCCACATTGCACAGATGCACATCCTTACTCTGGGCTCTGTGCATCTGACAGACGAAAACACGGAGCGGCGCTCACGCTGGATGCAGTGGGATGTTAAGTTTGCTGCAATGCATGGCTGAAACGTGTGCTTATGTCATGCTTTGGCTTGTTTACAGTCCGGTGTCTGACGGAAGGCAGGGCTGACCTGTAACTGTTGGTTACTGGTAATCCTTGGGACTTTTGCAACAGCTAATCACCTCAGCTCTCATACGTGCTCAGAAGTGAGGGCCAGCTCGACAGACACGGGAACAAAAGTTGCACACAATGAAGCGAAAGCAGGAAATTCAGAGCCCGCTCTCGAATCATTTCTAACAGTGTATAAATAAATGGACAGTTTGTTGCTGGGCACTCGGAGGAGGACGGAAGGACAGGCCAGCGGCTGACTTTGCTACGTTGTTGTTGTTGAGCTGGGATTGTGAACATTGCGCTCGCCTGAGGGGGGGTACAGAGGACATGTTGGCCTCAGTAAGATTAAAAGTTGGATGTGCACGGCTTGTATATTTGGAGATGTTTGGTTGTAAACTTTTTGTGGTTTCTAGTTACCCAATTTCCTGAATAAGAATAAATAAATAAATATGCACTTACATAAAGAGACTTTAGACAGCTGAGCACACTCTGGTTTTATCGTCATAATTCTCCCTCCCCTACCTTTTTTTTTTTTTTGGGGGTGGGGGGGTAAAACACACATCAGCGCACGGACAAGCACTCAAACACGGATACGCGCAGATACTCCTCTTTTTCCTGAAGACATGCTGAAGCCCACGCATCCCGGCTCGCCTTCAGTGCTGTCCTTGTAATGGGTGGTATCAGCGCCGCCTGAGCCCAGGAAGGACGATAAAAGCCAGAGTAGCTGGGTTTTATCTGTTCCGCTGAAAGTCAGCCATTGACACCATGCACTTTAGAGGAAGTATCACTCAGTGAAAGGATCCATCCATCCTCTCATCTCCTCAGTCACAGTTTGTCCCCCCCCTCCCTCTCTGCAGGGGCATGATCAGAATTGCATTGATTTTCGATATATATTTAAAGGCAGAGTCGTGTTCGTGGGGATATCACTGAGTATGGATGTGGACTGGATTTCCTACTGATCAAGGGGCCTCCTCAAATGAGTTTCACCCTCAGTAACCAAAACTGAATAATTTTCTCCTTAAACTGTGACCGTCCATGATATGAGCACGTGGTATCACGCTCAGATACGACTGTTGATGCTGTTTTTATGTGGCTGCTCAAAGAAACTTTAGAACAGTTTGAAATATCAGGATCAAAACACTCTCAAGGGTTTACGGTTATTAAACGGCAGGATATAAGGCATCAGGAGGGACTGACGTCCCATAACAGAACTCAGCTTCTTTCACTTCTAAAACTGGAATATGAGTATAAATGAAGTAATATTCTCAAAGCAACTTGACTGAACTCCAAAAGGTCAATAATTAGATTCTTGCTACCCATTTAAATATAAGTTATTGTCTATCAAAGTATGGCTTCAGTTTATTTGATTAATGAACTGGAGCCAGTTGTGAATGCTAAGAATCCCACTTCAAACATTGATTTCCAACGTAACTTCAACCCCCCCCCCCCCCCCATCCCCCCCCCCCCCCTTTTTTTTTTTTCATTGTCATCATGGCTGATGTAAAATACGCCTCATAAACTTCAGGCCCATCACTGTGAACTGATACAGACTTATTTATAAGGGAGCTCTTGTTCTGCTCTTCAGCAGACGTTGGGCTCTCTCTGCTCTCAGGACTTCGTTACACTGACTGTCCCCGGTGTCGGGACAGAGAGCGGAAAAATATCTTTTCAATATCGTCCTCCTTCGGATCGGAAGTTTACAAAAAACCTTAAAACTCCAAAATCCAGCTCCTTGATTAATTTTGACTCTATTTCAAATGACATGGAGATGCAATCACTAACTTGCCTCAGCATCTTCCAGAGATATGAATCACTTTATCTTACCTTTACATTTTATTTTATTTTTTTTAATCATAATTTGTATGTTGAATGAAATGTCTTGGATGTGAGTTGTGTTACTGCTGCTGTCTTGCTCAGGACTTCCTTGAAAAAGGGATTTAGGAATCTCAATGGGACTTTCCTGGTTATTGAAAGGTTAAAAAAGAAAGAAAGAAAGAAAAGAAAAATGGATAGCCAAAACAATTAGCACCTTAAACTTGTTCAAATGGTTAAAAAATATTTTTTGAATTAAATTAAATTAAAATAAATTAAATTAAATAATATAAATAATTAAACATATTTAATTTAATTTAATTTAATTTAATTTAATTTAATTTAATTTAATTTAATTTAATTTATTATCATTATTTAAGTTAAAAAAAATTAATCTAATTTAATTTGATTGGAATCAGTATAATCTACTGTGTCCAAATTGGCTCACTTACATCCTACGGTGTCTTAGTGTTTCTCATTTAGGCTCTTTATCCATCAAAACTGGTCGTTTTGTGTTGCTGTTTGAAGGAAATTTAATTCCTTTGCAATCACCCACTTCACCAATGGCAACCTCAACAAAAAAAAGCCAATCATGAGCAGCGTCTGTTTTTATGGACACACAAAAGAAACAAAACCGGAGTCGCTGGGTTTGTTCGCCATCATTTGATTGCTGACAAGTGAGGGGAAAAAGGTCTGTCAGCTTAGCGACGACACCCAACAAAGGGCAATCTCATTGTAAACGTTGTAGCACTCAACTGCAGGATGATGGGGTTCTGGACAATGGAACAGCAGGCGGTGCTGGGCATGGCGAGGACCCTCCCTGTGGCTCTCCACAACAGAAATGACAGCCTAAGTGCCAACAGCAGGTGTCTCCCATTCAAAGCTGGGCAGGTTAATAAAGTTTCCCCCTGAAAGTCAATAAACAAGAACTTGTTCACACACTGGCTAATTGTTCTCGTTCTCCCACACTCACTTGTGTCCTTACGCTGTTCTCAGCCTGTTCTCAGCATATTATCAGTCTGTGTGGAGAAGGAAAAAAAATGCTGAGTTTAAGCTGACCTTTCAAGATGTATTCCTCATTTAAAATCGCGCACACCTTCAGTAAAATCTTTACATATTTGCGTGTAGTGGGGCTCACCTGATTTGTCGACGACGACCCGTAATAGTTCCTATATTTGCAACGGTGTGACAGGTTTAACATGAGAAATATTTCAGCCAATCACACATGCTCTTTGTTTTAATTCATTTTCAGGGTCATGTTTACGGATCCACGTGGTTTACAAGAGATAATTCAAGTGTTAGGGGTTGAATGTGGGGAAAAATATGTGGACAGTGTTGATCAGAGATGCGTTCACAGCTCCTGGCGAACAGCTAAAGTATGATTTACCCACGAAGGAGATAGCAAACTGATGTCAGTCACTCCACTTAATCAAAGTGGGAATTATGGCTATGCTGGATGAAGAAACAACCTATAATATCAGAAAAAGTTGGAACGATATGGAAAATGCATTTTGCATAGGTATTCTCAGTTGCAGGGCACATTTTATGAGTTTTGAATGTTGTTAGAAGGAAAGTTAGCAAGATGCTAAAAACTTAACTGTCCTGAGATTTTTCTGGAATGTGTTGCAGGCCTGACATGCATAAATAGTTGTATATTAACAAACGAAAACGCAAATTATCTTGGTTCATGAATTAAAAATCAAAATTTACTTTTTTAACTTATATTTTTTTCACATTGCACTTTGTCTGATATAAACAATAACTCTCATTTCCAAATGGGGGCGACATATCACAAGAAAGTTCATGCATCAACTTCAGAGTCAAAGCGCCTCTAGTGGGTCAAAGTGGTATTACAAGATGTGCCTGTGCCAATGGTGTCATAGTTGTTTACATGAGTGGCTTTAAAGTATATCATGACAAAGTTATATTTACTGACTGAACTGAGTTTACACCAATAAAAAAAACAAAAAAAAAAACAGCTGTGTTGACAAATAGCGATCTGTCTAGGCGACAGATCGATGACAGCCAGGATCGGCTCGAGCCACGCCCCGTGACTGTGAAGAGGCTGAAGCAGGTATAGAAAAAAGATTGATGTGGTTCTCTTGGCATGTTGGAGTCTAACTAGCATTGTTATTGAACTTTGTCAGGGATTTTGCGACTCCATCCACCACCTCAGTTTTACAGCCAAACTGTTAAACAAGTCACATAAATATAAGAGAACATCACTATTTTAAGAGTTATCAAGAAGGTAACGCTCATTTGTTAAGGATCAACCTGTGTTGAAAATGGTAAATTTTACAAATCTCCACGTCCTTTGCTAACTTAAAAAAAAAAAAAGGCAACTAAACTATGAATATATATTAAACACCCTCATACGCTACAACATCCTTTTTGTCATTCTTAAATGTGGCTTTGCCATACATTTAAAGTTCTTAAAAATCAGGTTCCTGGCTGGGTGGAGTTTGGATGTTCTGTCTGTGCTTGCGTGGGTTTTCTCCCACTGCACGAAAACATACATGCTGGTCTAACTGGTGATTCTGAACAGACGAGGTGTGTGGTTGTTTGTCTGTACGTGGGCCTGCGACAGACTGGCAATCTGTCCAGGGTGTAATCATGCCTTTTTGCCTGAAGACAGCTGGGATCGGCTCCAGAGGACCCCTGTGACCCTGAATAGGAAGAAGTGGGTGCAGATAGCGGAATGAACGTACGACCGCTGAGAAATGGATGTCCACACTGTGGACAGTGACAATTAAAACAACATTAAAAGTAACAGACGTCTGTCTGTAAAGGCCTGGATACTTTCTACTGAAAAGCCCAGAAAGTCAGCGTGAATGGTTTTCCAGAAAGAGAGAAGATGATGGTGGTGGTGGTGGGGGGGTGATCTCTCATACCACAACTATGGCATAAATTTGTTTCAGTGAGGTGAACCTGTGTTCCGTGTTTACACAGGCAATAAGCAACACAGGGAAACATGAAATGATATGTCGGCGCATTTATTTTGACAATGGCGGAGGATGTTGGGGCGTAATAGGAACAACCTGGCTGCTAATGACAGGAACAAGGCATGATGGAGGAGTGCACACGGATTACCAGCATTCCTCTTCATGGGGTTTTATGGAGAAAAAGAAAAGAAAAGAATAGAGCTCCCTCGTTTATTTGATTTTAGGGGTTGCGGTACGAGAGGAAAAGGAAAAAAAAAGGAAAAAAGCCTTTAGAAATGCACGTTTCATCAGGGCTAAATATTTCCACCCTGTGAAAAAATGCTGGAAAGCAAACACAAGCCAGATTGTGGACTAGTGGTAGGAGGCTTGTGGGTATTTGTTTACATGCTGCTGCTGTGTGTGTGTGTGTGTGTATGTCCCTTTCCAAACAAATACCAAGCCTAACCGACTGGCATGGCATAGCAGGTGCTTCTGAAACAATGGTAGCTTAAGGTTACTGTTTACCCAAGCTGCTTGCCCTGCTTTTACTCTGAAGTGCTCAACAAATACAAGCGAGGAGGGGGGAACCACGGGGAGGGAGGGGGGGGGTCGGGTAGAAGTGAAAGGTTGCAATGGATTGTTTAAGCCTGAGGTGAACGCATTCATCCCTGACAGGTTTGCTAAAAGGCTTCCATCAAAGTGAAAGATTTCTTCATAATCTTCCTATCTCTTCACATGCCAAAAAATCTCCCACTGCTCTTTTCTCTCTTGACTGCTCAAATGAGCCTCAGACTTTCAGTCTTTTTTTTACATTTTTTCCACATTTTGGCATCACCTTCGAAAAAAAGATGCGTCTTCTTAGCGGGTAATATATGAGTCTGTGTGTGAGGTCAGATAGACACAAAGATGCAGCTCGGTGCGGTGGCGCGCCCTCAGTTCCTGGTCTTCGGTTGTATCCACAAAGCAAGCAGCTCCCTCGCATTTCTGGGATGACTCGCATTTCTCCTCTCTCCCTCCATCCCTTTCTTTTTAACAAAAAATTATTTCTGATCTACTTATGTTTTACAAAAGCAAAGCCAAGATGTGCGCCCCCCCATCTGTTCCTTCCTGCGCTCTGACGCGCCCTTTCTGAAACTGAGGTTAGATCAAGACAAACTGCGGTGATGAATACTACCTTCTTTGTCATTTGGACTTCATTTTATTTCCTTCAGATGCTATTTTTGTGTCATACTGCTTTGCAGTCAAGAAATGAAGTGATAAGATAAACCCCTTAATATAAATACAGTCATGGAAAAAATTATTAGACCACCCTAATGCTTTTGCTTTAAACTGGTTCATGGTCCTATCTTAGGGACAGGAGATACTTTGTTGAAATTGCTAACTGTGTCTCAGACCAAATGGACATGACCTGTGGAGTTCCCCAGGGGTCAATCCTGGGACCCCTATTGTTTAATCTGTACATGCTTCTATTGGCCAGCTAATATGCAGCTACAGTCATGGAAAAAATTATTAGACCACCCTTGTTTTCTTCAGTTTCTTGTTCATTTTAATGCCTGGTACAACTAAAGGTACATTTGTTTGGACAAACATAACGATAACCACAAAGATTGCTCATAAGAGTTTTATTTAAGAGCTGATATCTTACCATTTTCCATGGTTTTCTTGATTATAACCTAAATCACTTAAGTTTTTACATCAATAGCTATGGTGTTGTACTGCCAAAAACACTGCTTTTATGCATTCAGTGTTTTCTTTTCTGTCTGTTTTAGTCACATGATGACGTTTAGTGGTACCAGGTATTAAAATGAACAAGAAAGTGAAGAAAAAATGGTGGTCTAATAATTTTTTCCATGACTGTAGATTCAAAATTATAAAGTAAACCGGAGTTTCCAAGATAATAAGCACTACTCTTCTCAATAATGCAAGCAACATATTGTTTTTTTCCAGCAAGATTAAATCCCACTTTAGCAATGACATACTATCTAACAGCATTGCTGGAACAGAAAAGTAGATTTATGTCGACAAAGTGATGAACTGTGATTTTGTCCAACTGCTTATGCAGAACCCTTTTATGATTTAGTAGAATTGTCATCGATGCAGCAAATGACCTGGATTATGGTCTGGAAAAACGGAGGGACAGTTAAGAGCAGAAGGCGCGATTGAGTCGGGAATGCAGAGCTCTTATTGTGTTGCTTGTTTCGCCCAGTTGTCATCTTTCACCAGCCTGGCCGGCCGTAGCCATTAGCCTCACAAACGCAGATTCTCTCTTGTGAAATGTGTCTGCCATTTTCCAGCAGCACAGAACACACTGAATCAATCGCAGCCTTTCTGCGGTGGGCTTTATGCGGTGACTCACACGGGAGCATCGAGGAGTCACTGTTCAAAACAGCCAAGATGGTTGCAGAGTTGTCAATAACACCTTAAATCAATCAGCTTTTACTGCAAAACCGACAACCGTCACGACTGTTCCTGCTCCACCGCATGCCATTTTGGATGTCTTTGTTGATTCTAGTCTCTTGATTGGTTTTGTTGCTTTTCCAGTGGCAGCCCCCCCCCCCCCGGAAATCAAAGTTGAACCCAAAGGAAGCAGATGAATACTCTGGCTAGTCGGGCTAATCTTTCACAGTCTCCTCTTGCAATTTAGCCTTTCAGTTGTGACTGAACTGCCGGTTAAACAGGTAATTTCAAAAAAAAAAAAAAAAAATGGACAAACAAAGTGATCTTTCCAAAGCCAAGAATAAACCAATATGGATCAATACGCATCAGTGCTGCTGTTTGCTGGGGAGACCTGTGAAGGCATCCCATTTAAAAAGTTCCACATGTGATTATATTCATGCCCTACAAATAGAAGGTTCTTTTCAAAGATGAAGTGGTCGATCCATGATGACTCAATGGAATGGATGATTGGTGATTCGACTGGCGCCATTCTGGCAGCATGTTCCAGTCGCTCCGGTCATTTCGCGTGCAACTTTTCTTTCTCCATCAAAACACTCATTTATGAATCTTGTTTCTACGCTGATCTGGATGCTGTGGGGCTTGGAGGATATCATCTGGTAATTCTGGCACTTTTTCAACATCTGTTGTGATGAGTCACCATGACAAGGGCTTGGATGGGGTCACTGATGAGGACAAAATGGAACTGTTAGGAATTAAGGACTATGTGATTCATTAAGATGCGACTGCACAAACATATTTTGACCTCCAGCATCCCCTACTCAGCTTCAAAACAGATAGACAGACTGAAAATAGTGCAGCTAAAGAAAGAAAAGAGAGCAGGGCTTGCAGTGCTTGTTAACAACAGATGGTGTAATCCTGGACAAGTGAAGGAGCATCTCTGCATCCCAGATGTTAGAGGTGAGTTCCCATCCATGTCTTCAACATCTTTGGCAGTCATGTGTTTGTATTGTATTAGTGTCATTCACACTTCTGTGATGGCAGCATTAATGAAAAAAAAAAAAAGAAAAGAAAAAAGAACAACTTTGTTTCCTGGTGCCACAAAGGCATGGCTGAGGAAGAAGAGAGTATAGATACCGGACTGGCCAGCCAGTAGTCCTGACCCCTCCTCACTAGAGAATACGTAAAGAATTTAAAGAGGGAAAAAAATGCAACAACTCTTAAATGTTGCACGCATAAACATAACTGAGGATGTGCTCTCAGTTGAACACTAATATATGAACTAATCAGATGAAGTTGATGTGACAAAGCATAAGATATCTTACGTTCACAGTGTTAATGTATTTTCCATAGTGTCTCAACTTTTTCTGAATTTAGCCTGTATGTAGACTCAGTAACTTTGACATTCATGGGCAATATTTTTTGAACATATTAATTCAACAAACCCATTAAGAACAGGCCAACATGAGAAGTATGCCTCTGTGGCATCTTATAAGCAATTATCCATCATCTGTCAACGCTGTTTCTTCAACTGGAGGAATGCGTTTCCAGCCCCAGTGGCCAGTTACACGTAATCTGAAATGGAGATTTATTTTCTGGGAGGTACAAGCCAGGTGATGGAAAGAAACTCAATACTTTAGCAGACTGACAACATTACCCTTATCAACTCAGACACTGGTAAATCTCTGCTGTAATCATTGCTGTTGTCTTACGGTCTTATGGTTCTCCAGCGTCATCCCTCTCTTCCCCACTTTTGACAATCCCCCCCCCCCCCCCTTCGGCCCCCACTGTTTCTCCCTTGATTTCCTCCAGTCTGCCCCACGGAAACTGACTCAGAGCACCTGCAAGTGCTCACTTTGAAAGATGTTGCAGGCTCAAGAATGTCCGCAGTAAACACACGAGAGCTGTATTTATAATAAATCAGTTTTATGGCCCTCTGATGGAGGTGATATCAGTGAAATTTATGCTGAGAGGCCTCGCCGTCCTCGGCTAAACAGCTGCGAGATAGCACTGCCCCCCCCCCCCCACACACCCACACACACAACCAGCACCACCTTCACCCCACCTTCCTGCCGCCTCTGCCCCACCCCACCGCAGCAACTACACTGGCCTAACTGGGGTTAGAGAGCCCAGCACAGTCCTCTCCATGTGGTGAGACCTGTGGTGTCTGGAACGGCAAAGTCCGGACTGAAATAGAGCATGGGCAGGGTAGCGGTAGTGGGCAGATGTGTATGTGCGGTGTGCAGGCCCCCACAGTGGTGTGTGCAGTGCTTCACCTTTTCTTTTTTTTTTTTTTTTTTTCATCTGTTGCATGCACTGCCGCTACAGAAAACAGTTCTTTGGGATGAAAGGTGTCGGTTGCAGGAACAACCAGGATGAACGGAGGGGTGGGGGGTGCAGTTCACATTCATGCACTGTTTTACTCGTGTTCTGGTGAAGCTCACATTTTGGACAACATGTTCATACATTTGTTGTGTTTTTTTTTTTTTTTATCCTGGTCCTGGATGTGCCTCCGCATATAGACAGACACTTTAACTCAGCCTGCAGCTACAATTTAAAGTGAGCCGAACCACGACAGACAACAATAGATGGAATAACATGAACGAATGCAGCATTATTCTGGCTAATGAAGAAAGAAGGAAAGAAACCGTGTTAAATTTATGTGATTTAGCTTCTTGCAGTCAGTTATCATTTCATATCCCGAACAATGAGCAGAACAGGGTTTCTGTGAAAACAGCACATTCGCATAAATCAGTGCAGAAGAGGCACATTTGTATTACTTTAATGATAGAAATTTATGTTTGTGTGCATAAATACACAGTAAATTTGGATTAAGGCTTTCTCATGGAGAGAAGGCATTCAAGTGCACAAGTTTTTACTTTGAGATGTTGGAAAAGAACGCAGCTGAATGATTCGCTGTGGTAACTCAGCAGGCCCCTCCAGAGCTTCATCCTGTGTGTCTGTGTGTGTGCAACCATTACTCCGCATCCCCAGCACGAACAGCCTTAATGGTTCTTACTCATTTTAGAATCACCAACCTTTTGTTTATTTATTGATTTATTTTATTGTCAGCGGAAAAGTCTGTGTCATGTCAACTAGCTCCGGGTAAGAGCGCTGAAGCTCAGAGAGGAGAAAAATGTGGCTTCAGTTAACTGGATTCATTACCATCGCTCTGCAGCTACAACAGATTAATCTGATTAATTTGCTTTTCCTCTTCTCTGTGCTTTTATTTTTGTCTAAAGGCTGTTTGTTTGTGGAAACTGTTGGATCTTTTACAACTTCCATCTCATATTCTGTCACGTTGTTAGGAATTCTTCTGCATGATGCAGACTTTCAAGAGCCTTGATTTGACGTGGGACCGGTAGTATGACTAAGCATGCTTTTAAGAGCTTCCCAGCAGTCGGCAACTCAGGTTTACGTCCTAGCTCATAACTATCTCCGTTGGTTCTGCGTTTGCTCGTTTAATTTAACTGAAGAAAATCACAATCCACCTTTTTAGTTTCCCATGTTGGACTAAGCTGCTATAAACAGTGATTGCCCAAAAAAATCCAACGAAAGGCACAAAACAAATGAAATGGAGGATCAAAGACCCATTCATCTGAGTTCATTCATTAAAATATGTTATGATTTGGGCCACTGGCTAGCTTGGTGGTACAGTCCTCCTGCAGCAGTTGTAGGTTCAACTCCCCGTCTGTGACCCTTTGCTGCATGTCTTTCCCAATCTCTCTCCGGCCCAATTTCCTGTCTCTCTCACTGTTAATAAAAGCCACTAGAGTCCACGATATCTTTTAAAGAAATTGCACAATTTAAATTGTGAGTCAGCCAGCTTTACTCATGAGCGCTACAAGTACACGGTTATAAACTGCGTTCCTAAGAAAATTATTTTTTTCTTTATATCAAAGTTTATAAAGATTTATATGTCTTGCTCCAAAGTTTGTATGTATACGTTTTTAAACTTTTTATAACTTTCTACACGTCTTCATATGGGTATGAACGTAACCTTAAACTTTGACAGATTTCCATAATGGCAACCAAATTAAACAAAATGAGTATATGAAGTATTTTTTAAGCATTTATTCTTTCGGTTTCCATATCTGATATGACTGCCTCATACATTTCTGGTATCTGTGCATCAGTTGTGCACATCAGCTGGGAATTTTAAATTTTTTTCCCATCTTCCTGTACAAAACAGCTTTAGCTCTTTAATTTTGGTTGGTTTCTTCTCCTAAGTTGCTCTCTTTACATCCTTTTACAACATTCCCATTGCATGAAGTCAAAACGTTGACCTGGACTTTCCAAAAGATTATGTAAGTATAATTGTCTTCTTTTTTAATCATCATTTGGTAAAGGAATTTCTATGCAATGATTCACGGCCTTGTGGCATGGTTTATACTGAAATTATGGTTACTGACAGATTTCCCTTTCCTTCAGACTTCACTGGTAAACTTCATTGTTCCCTCAATGGCTACAAGCCGTCAAGGCCCTTATGAATCAGCGCCATAGGTCTATAAAAAGAACTGGCCAAATCCTGTGTGATGTCATCCACGGATTTTCTGAAGAGTGTGTTTGAAGTCTGTTTTTTGGGCCTCCGTTCGGCGCCATATCAGCAGGAGCTGACTCCACCCAACCCCGGTTGATCTAAAAATGGGGAAATAGACAGAATGAAGGAGCTGAGCGACTGGTCGGAACATGCCCACCTAATCTCAGTCTAGCTAGCTATGCTAGCTATTTTAGCCAGAGCTAGTGACCAATGAGCCAGGGGTCCACATCGAGTTAGGCCCGGTAGCTGCTTAGCTAAGCTTCGTCCTCAGATCCTTCCAGGCCAATCCAGATGCTGCCATTTGTTAGTACAATTAACAGCACAACAAGCCATATTATCTGTAAAATAAGAATTATGCTCTGTTGGGTGTTTATTCACAGCTCAGTACTCAGGTTCACTAAAAATGCTAAGTGCTAAGTAGCTAAGGTGATGACGTATGGAGTTAGCTTACAGCTGTCCCTCTAAAAAAAAAAAAAAAATAAATCACCCTGCCCCTAGTTATGCATACATATGTTCCCTTTTAGAATTTTATGATATGGTTTTTAGTTAGTTTTTTTTTTTTTTTTTTTTGTGGTAAGCTGGGCGTTTTAATATGGGCGTCAGTGACTCGTTTCTAGAGCCAACCTGTAGTGGTCATTTAGGGAACTGCATGCATTGCAACTTCTTTGATAGTGGCAAAAGTACTGGCATTCTATCAATATATTTCTCAGATGAGACATGATTTTTAATCCTCTAATGCAGACATTTCTCATTCAAACTTACAACGTATTTGGTCATATTTGTCCATGAAGGCTAAACACTTTTAAAGCAGCCTTTTAGCTCGACCACATGACCTTTAGCTATGTGGAGAAAGGCATGTCTTTTGAGATCAAACACCATTGTTTTTCAGTTTTCCTCTGATAATAGACTCATGAACATTAACCATGGTCATTGTCAAACAGGCCTCTAGTTGGTTATAAATTACCATGGGCTCATTTTTGCCTTGTGGACTACAAGGCAATTCTTCTTATGAAACTAAAAGTCTTGAATTTTCCCCGTTTACCTGTGTCTGACAGAAATGGTGGAGATGGTTTGTAACCTCTGCTTTTCCAATCAACATGGCTATTTATTTCACACGAAATGCTTAGGGATCTCTTTTTTGCTTTTGCACTCCCACGAGCATGTTGTGAGAATGATCATTTGATAGATTCCAGGTATTAAATTAAAAAAAAGGATGCGACTGTACCTGGAGATGTATCCTTAAATACATCTCCAGGTGTAGTATTTTTCTTTCACTCCTACTTAACTGGATTATATTTATATATGTTTATGCAGATTTTTTTTTTCAGATATCAATTTCAAATTTCATTTGATGGCATATTAGATTATTTTCTGGTAGGATCATCTAGCCCTTGTGGTCTCTGGTCTCTGCTACTGCCAGAAATTACTCAAAGTAACTTTGGACTCCCGTCCCAGTTGCCTTTTGCAACAGTTGTTTCAGCTTTACAGCACACTTTACAACGTTGATGGTTATAAGATGATGCTCACAGACCTGCAATGGACAACATGGCAGAAGTGACCAAGACACCCAAGACAGTAATAACAGAAGAAACAAGGAAGAGGAGAAAAAGCAAATGAGCAGAGCAGCAAAGTGTCAAAAATGCAACTGAACCTATAGGGGAATTCTCAGAGCTAAAAATAGCAATGGTTCCTTTGTACCGCTTTAAGACTCGTATAAAAATGATGAGTGCATCAACTCTTGCTCTTCCTACGCTGATGCACCTATCAGTCTAGAACGAAGTAAAGCCTGGTTTATGTCTCAGTGTGGAGCTGACAGTGTATCCAGACTGCAGCAAGAAACCCTCGTAAGCAGTGCCCTACCCTGACGTGCACCTCTATCCAAATGTTAGGCATTACATCAACACGGACCATGACAGTTGTGACTACTCCTGATAGCAGTCCCGTTACGACTTCTTATTATCATTTTCAAGCCAGGTAGGAACATAGAAGCAGCAATGTCAGTAAAACTTACTGATGCTCAACAGTTTTTAGCTCCAACTTATATATGATATATACCGTATTTTCCGGACTATAAGCCGCTACTTTTGTCCCACGCTTTAAACCATGAGGCTTATACAGAGATGCGGCGGCTTTTCTATGAAATTTCTTCAGCCCTCAGGGGGCGCTCTAGCAGGAAGTGCTAGAGCAGGTTACTCGGACACACCTGGATTTATCAGTTTGTTGGTTCCCCAGTGGATTTCAGGGTTCTGAGCGGACCCGCAGCAGAGGTAAGGTTTTAATCGCAGATGCGGACTGGACACAGCATGGAGCCAGCAGGTCCGTGATCTAGCTCCAAAGCGGATCCGGCACTGATACCGGTCCATTTCGTGGGTCTGTTCCGGATGTCTTTGCTGTGTGGGGTGGTTTCAGTACACAAGAGGAGGAAAAATCAGTTCAGGTATATGAATAAACACTTATTTTACAAAATCTTTCGATGTAAATATCTTATTTCTCAGCCTGGATACTGGCGGCTTATAGTCCGGTGCGGCTTATATGTGACAAAATATATATTCTGTTTATATTTTAATGGGTGCGGCTTATATTCAGGTGTGGCTTGAAGTCCAGAAAATACGGCAGATATTATTTATTTGGTCAAATTCTGTGTCTGAGCTACATATAGGAAATAAACAATAGGAATCCCAGAACTGCAAGCAACAGCATTGCAGAAAAGGATATGCATCGCCACCTAGTGTTTGGTGGTGTAATTACAAGCACAAACAGCAACGATGATGCAGATCTAATACCTGCTGCTTCGCTAAGCTTCGTCCTCGGACCGTTCCAGTCCAACCCAGATGCTGTGGTCTGTTAGTACATTTAACACCACAGCGAGCTATATTATCTTTGAAATATGAATGATTATGCTCAATTTGGTCTTTAGCCACAGCTCAGAAGTCAGGTTCACCAAAAGTGGAACGTGCTAAGCATCTAAAGTGATGGCAGCTAGCCATTAACATAATAGTGCTTAGTTACGATGTATTCGCATAAGTCAGGCTTATATCTACACTCATCAAATCACATTACCTTTTCTACTGCTCCAGAGTGCAATTTCTAATCCTTCCTGGGAAACTGAAGCGTCTGTTTTAAAACAATGGTTCTTAACCTTGTTGGAGGTACTGAACCCCACCAGTTTCATATGCACATTCACTGAACCCTTCTTTATTGAAAAATAAAATATGATCCCCCCCAAAAAAAATCAAGACATAGGTATATGTTTTACTGGTGCACAAAATGAACCGTGCATTAACGTCACTGTGTTCAAAGAACAAAACCAGTACAATGCATGAATTGCATGAAGTTGCATTAGTTATTATTTACTGTATTTATCATTCATTTTCTGAACCCGCTTTATGCTCAGTAGGCTCACTAGGGTCACGAGGGTCGCTGAAGCCTATTGGTTTGTTGATGGGTGCAAAGCCGAAAGCAGGCAGAGTAGCCTTTTCATCGAATCTGCCTCTCTTCACCTTGAATTCAGCCAGCGTTGTGTTCTTGTATTCCTCATCTCCATGCAGTGTAAGGAAGTGTTCCTTTAGTTTTTCGGGTACTAGACTAGAATTACTTATCTTGGCATTGCAAATCATGCAGATAGGACGCTGACTCCCATCACGTTCTGTTATACATGTGAATCCATATTGCACATAGTCGTCCGACCACTTTCTTTTTTTGCTCGACATGGTTAGAATGCATTAAAACAGCGGTTTTCAAAGTGTGAGGCGTGCCTCCCCTGGGCGGCGCCAGAGGGATTCAGGGGAGGCGCGGGAGAAAAAATAAACCTGAAAATACAGAAAAAGAGTGTAAACATCGAGGGCAAAATGGATCGATTTTCAGTATCTCAAGTGAAAGTGAGAGAGGGCACAGAGTCTGGGACGAGCAAAAAAACGGAGGAAGTATGACCCTGATTATTTAAAGTTTGGCTTTTCGTGTATTGGTCCTGACGATGCTCCGGTGCCACAGTGTGTTATCTGCAAAGAGGTGCTAGCTAACGACAGTATGCGATCATGTAAACTCCGGCGTCATTTTGAAACCAAGCACCAAAGTTTAACGACCAAGCCGCGGGAGTTTTTTTGATCTGAAACTTAATGAATTGCGGTCACAGAAGAAAGTCATCGAGGCGTTTGGCACTGTGACTACCAAGGCAACCGAAGCATCGTACCGCGTAGCGTTACGCATTGTGAAGATGGGGAAAGCCCACAACATTGGTGAGACATTGCTCCTCCCTGATGCTAAAGATGTGTTTCTGCACTAATGGGCGAAGCTACTGCTGCCAAGCTGGATACCATCCCCATGTCTGACAACACCATCCAGCGCCGCATCTCTGACGTGGCAGCAGATGTGAAAGAACAGGTGCTGGACGCTATCCGTGAGAGCCCTTTCTTCTCCATTCAACTGGACGAGTCCACTGATGTTGCTAACTGTGCACAGCTAATGGTGTATGTACGCTTTATTAAAGAGCTTGGTGTCCAGGAGGAGTTTCTATTTTGCCATCCTCTGCCAGCTCGCACTACAGCCGCAGAAATCTTCAAGGCTTTGAATGACTTCATTCAGGAAAATCATATTGGCTGGAGCCGCTGTGGTGGAATATGTACTGATTGCGCAAGGGCAATGACAGGCCGCCACAGTGGTCTGGTGAAACAGGTGCAAGCGGTTGCGCCCGCTGCTGTTTGGTCGCACTGTATCATCCATCGCCAGGCTTTGGCAACCAAGAAGATGCCCAAAGAGCTGCGCGCGATCCTGGATGAGGCAGTAAAAATTGTCAACCTAATTAAATCACGCGCCATGAATGCCCGTCTCTTCTCCACCCTCTGCAATGAGAGGGGCGCTCACTTCCATCAGCTGCTCCTGCACTCCGAGGTCCGGTGGCTGTCGCGGGGCAAAGTCCTCATGATGATCTGCATTTATTCCTATCCACAGTGAATCCGCGCATCAACCGCCTGTGCGCATCAAAAACACAGACTCATTGTTCCCACTAAAACAGAGGTGAGCAAAATAAGGTGGCAAGACTGGTTTATTGCTGTCATGGCAAGGATTTATGGATGATGTTGAGACCGCGATATGAAAAGCAGTGCTGTATATGGTGCGCAGTGATAACATACGTGTTAAAAATGTGTTAAAAACATACAGGTGTTAAAATGTGTTAAAAACATACAGGTGTTAAAATGTGTTTAAAAAATGTGTTAAAAACATACAGGTGTTAAAAATGTGTTAAAAACATACAGGTGTTAAAATGTGTTTAAAAAATTTGTTAAAAACATACAGGTGTTAAAATGTGTTAAAAACTTACAGGTGTTAAAATGTGTTTAAAAAATGAGTTGAAAACATACAGGTGTTAAAATGTGTATAAAAAATGTGTTGAAAACATACAGGTGTTAAAATGTGTTAAAATATGTGTTGAAAACATACAGATGTTAAAAGGGGGGCGGCATGCTTTTGAGTTCTCTCAGGGGAGGCTCACTATCCCGAACTTTGAAAACCCCTGCATTAAAATATTAAAGAAATCACATGATGTACCATCACGACACTCATAAGTCGACTATTGAGTCCACCAAATTCCCTTTAGCACAGATCGGCCAAGCAATGTAACATAATCATCTGTAGCCAGTGATGGCCAAGCGGCCATCATGAATCATATGAGTCAGGTGTGTGTCTAGACCTCCGCCAAACCCCTGAGACTGACTCACCGAACCCCTGGGGTTCGATCAAACCCAGGTTAGGAACCGCTGGTATAAAGTATCCTCACTAGAAGTTGTAGTTTTTTTTTAAGCCTAGACACACATTTAGCCCATAAACCTTCTTTCTTTATGTTGAGCCTCATTCAAGAAATCTTACTAAATCTGTGAGTAGATTTGCATATAAATCACCTCATTACTAAAAATCAACTCTGGACTCATGAAAACTGTGCAAAACTCTGACTTTTTTTCATAGGAATGTGTGTAAGTTAGTGAATTCCAACTGATCGCAGGTGATTAGCGCCTTCACGAAGCTCATCTTTCTGGCATAAACCCCACCCAGGCACCACCAAATACAGAGGTGTAAAGATGCAGACTGCGGCGTGATTCATGTGATGGCGAAACCTTCAGCTAAACTTGTAATCTAACAAATCCAGCCAAGGAGGGAGCACCGGCACGTCTCCCGCTTTTGAAATGCTCCCGGTAAGAGCTGAGGTTGGAGCAAAAAGAAGAAAAACAAAAGGAAAAGGACCACTGCACCTCCGTTCCCCGAGCAACCAGGACCCAATGCCGATATTTAATGCTACGGCTTCTGTCCAAAGTATTCAAGAGGTGAGGTAAAAGTGGTTTGATATGATTTTGGATGTAAGAAAGATATAAATGCATTTCTCTGTATCAGCAAAAAACTCTGCTGCAGACAATTGCAACGTTTCTGTTATTCTCGACCACGAACATCCGGGCCACTGAACACATCCGGGCATGCGCGGGCCATAGAAACCAGGCCAAGGGAGAAAACAGACGCTCACTATTGCTAGCAAAGCCGATGCATTTTGCGCCTGTTCTGTCTGATTTCGTGCAGTTTACGATAGGGGGAAAGATGGTGAAGAACTGTTGTGTGTTCAACTGCACCAACAATGTTGCTCGCCAGCCACATTTGTCATTTTATATGATTCCTAGCGAGGCTACTGAGCCTGAAAGAAGAAGAAAATGGCTGCTCGCTATTAACAGAGCAGATGAAAATACTCCAGGGAAATTATGGGTGCCTAAATCAGACTACATGTATGTTTGTTCAGCACATTTTGTAACAAGTAAGAAATCAGATTTTTTTCAAGATATTTTAGTTTTTAATTTCTATGTTTAGATCTAATATTTTGACATGTTTGGGGAGGCCCCGTTATAGATCCTTCAGGTCTGGTTAAAAAAAAATGCTAGGTCTGTCTGCTGGGGCTGCTGACCCAAGTGACTGTCGAGAGACTCCATAATATATCTAGCCTATAATTATATACTTACGAGGAGTTTTTATGAGATAATGGTACACATCTGGATACCCCAAACGAGCCCATTGTTTGGGGTTATTCGTCAGAGAATCGGCTGTGTGGTTATATAGACACAAATCAAGGCCGACTATATCTAATTTTGCTTTATACCTCGCTAAAGCCTCTGGCTTCAACTCATCCTGATATTGGTAAGCCATGCATACCAGGCACCAGTGACGATCGCCAAACTAAGTTAAAATACAGTAAAGATGCTAAAATGGAAATAACTGATGGAACTGTGAGTGAAAAACACCTGAAAGCAAGTTTGTTTGCCCCCTCACGCTAAAACCGGAAGTGTAATCATGGCCGATCACATGGTGCGTGACGTCACGCCGATATTGAGAATCTGAGAAACCGGTCGGGGATTTACTACGGCCTCATGACATCATTGCTGCTCGCCAGAATGACCCGAGTCGCTGTGTGGGTGTCTGAAACTAAAACACCCATCGATTAAGATCAATGTGTTATATTTCAAATGTATTCTCATGTTTGAAACATGTGGTCTAAGAGTCTCTGCATGTTGTGACAAAAACAGTGACACCAGTGTTTAAGAGCGCTGCTCATTGACACAAACGCCACACAGCTCAGACAAGTTCAGAGCTACTCACAATTTCATGAACATCAACACACGTGTAAGCGTCACTCCGCTCATGGTTTACGCACAAATCCCTCCCATTTTTTAAATGCTCACGATTTTTCCTCAAAGATAACACCTCACCACTATCTTTCCAGGTTTTAATAATGCGTTGGACGCTCTTAGCTGTGTCAGAAGTCTCCTTAGCTGTTTTCTGTGCCTGATGCAGACGAACAGCTTGACCTTTCTGGAACAGGGTAACATGTTTTCCACAACCACAGGATGAATCTTCCGACTTGATTGCTTAAGGAACGAGAAGCTTTTCACTGCAACAGTTAGGAAAAATAGCTTGTTGCCAGCTGAAACGTATTAATCACTGCAGTACTTTTCCAGCGTGAGGCTCCTACCTACTTGCTTAGCTAAATCCAGGTGGTGACTTTTCCTTGCAATGCATTAAGTTCCAAAGGGTTTATACACTTTCAAGGACTTCCGTGACCGTGCACTCGTTCTGCACAGCATGTTGTTAGTGTGTCTGCGAGTTCGGGGTAAACTGTATCCCACCATAGAAGTTCAGCTCTCAAATCAAGGCCCTGGAAGTAAACACCACACTGCCAGAGGACCTTGTTTATGAAATCTGCAATTGCACTCATAGAGCAAAATGACCTACAATTACAGGCCCAGCTAGACATTAAGTTTTCAGTCAGCCATCCAGAAAAAGATCATACGATACCCTAAAAAAGGGAATTGTTCACTAGTCTTCCCCTTTTCCTCATACCCTTTTCCAAGACTCCATATCTGTTAAAACAATGTGTGTTTCTGAAATGTTCCTTTCGTGAAATACAGCTTCAAGGCACACTGACATACACTGGTGTATGATGTCACACTGCTGTCAGGTTTGTAGAAAATTTTAGGTTCATATTTCCAGCTTTGAGAGTTTTGTTGCTTTTAGCTTTGCCAAGATTTTGCTACAGTTTGAGACATTTCCTCTTTTAAACCTATAAAATTCCCATCTAATTTAGTTTCCTTGTGTTGGTGGAACTGGATGGAACTTGGAGACTCCTTTATTTCAGCACACGGTAAGCTCATGGCAAAAAACAAACAAACAAAAAAAAACAACACGCGGCATATTTATCCTTACAAAACGATCCCAAATTGTTGCTGTTAGAATTCTTGGACCTCTGAGCGGCATGGTGACCTAATCGCTTGATCACCTAGTGCGCCATGCCAAATCTCAAGCAGCAGCCAGACACCCCTGAGAGTAACATCCGACTGCACCGTGAAATGTTACGTCAGGGGTGAGTCAGTGGATAATGAGCCAAGCTCAGAACAGCTTTGCATGCTCTCAAGCACTGCAGCTTTTCAAAGAGTGGATTAAACTGGGGAATGAATCATATCACCAGGAGAAAATCTGATGATTCTCCAGCCAAACTATTTAATTCAAATGTTAGCAGAGTGCTGGTACACACCTAAAAGTAAAGACATTGATTTCTTTTTCTTAAATAAGGGAAATTGTGCTTTGTAAAGTTCCCCTGGACTAAAAAAAAAAGTGGTTTTATATGCTTCATGGGGTGATAAACACATAACATTATATCCTCACATCAATTACAAGTGTTGGTCACTTCAACAAACTTCTCCCATCTATTTTGCATCCAGCAAGCTTTTAAGGTTGGACATCGCAAACAAACTCATTTTCACAAATATCCAAGCTGGAAACCTAAAGTTTGACAAGCATGTCGGCGTCTCCTAATAAATCAGTCCAAGCTGCTTTTATTAGTGTTTTGACGTATCGGTCAAGCACATAATCAGTCAGAGAGCTCATTGCACACGATGTGTACATTACTTAGAGAGCAAGCCTGGCGCAGCTGAGCAGCAGGCCAATAAACACTGAGAAATATACATATCATAATCTTGATATATTCTTTGTAATCTCTTAATTGGCTGGTGCTAAATGCATTAGTCAACTGAGATAAAAGTCACATTTAACAGAAGAAATGACATAAAAATACATAATCTTGCCAGGTTTTAAACACTTCCTGTTGGACAGTTGCTGCAATAACTGTGTATAAAAACAGAATGCAATTATTTAAAATTGCATGAAACAGCATAAAAGTAAAAATTACAGATCATATCAAAAGCTGAAACTGGGTTGTATCATGTTTTTTTTTTAAATATGCTATTTTAAATGTATGCTACTGAAAAATTCTCAATGTAGCACACTGTATCCCATAATGCAATGGGCCTCTACAGCAGAAGCTGATGGTAGTTGGTGAAAACCATAAACCACCCGTGAATGGCGTAGCATAATTGTTTTTACCGTGTCATAATATGTACTAATGTCAACTACTGTACCAGAACAGCACATACTGCTACTGCATACTGATTTTGTCAAAATGTAATAATAAATAGTTGGCTATATGAGTAGTTGCACAATCTGCATTATGCAAAAAATATCTGAATGGTTTCTTGGGGAAACTTCACAATTGACCAGTCCACTCTGTGTACTGTTTCCAGTAATGCAATGGGCCACTACCTCAGACTGTGCTGCACCATCATTGTTTTGACTAGTCATCTCTCACAGTGAAGATTTTCTTAATGTTAAGAGCTCAAGTTTTGGCATCTCAGCTCCAATTTAATCAATCCCTACTAACTAGGCATACACACGGGTGATGGACAGTACCTTAAGTCGTGCATCCTCAGAATCAGAGCCTGCATGTGGAAGCTGGAGAGGAGTTGGGATTTTAAGAGCAACCACCAGCTACACATATGAGAAACATCAGAAAGCATGTCAGAGAAGAGTATTTCTTGGCCCTTAAATAGGTCGATGAATGAAATGGAGTAATCGGAATAAACCATGCTGATGGGTGAAGGCGAGCATACAACTCTGCCCAAGATGCCTGTCTGAGGCGACTCCCATGGGGTCTCCTCATTAAAGATGGTAAATGTGCTGATAAAAACTGCAAAACCAATATACAAGCCATCCCATACACTGCTATATATGGGCAGTAAGGAGTATGCAGTTTTAGAAATGGTCTTTCTGTCTATGTTGCTGCTTTTGAAACCACATACTATATTCAGCACCTACAGTGTAATATACAATATATATTTCACATGTGTCTGGCAGTCATTGTTTGTACTCAGTATGCCACCATAAAAACAACAATGGCACGGTTTCCACTGTAGTGGCACATTGCATTATGGGATACATTATGTGAGTTAGACAGATTTCATGCAGGAAATTTTCCTGGAAGTAGCAAGCCATCTGGGCTTTTTTTTTCATACATTGCAGACAGTGCAGCTGTTCACATACTGGCCAAATCAGTACACGCTAATAGTGTAGTATGTGGTTTCTGCAAATGACCACTGTTTGTAGTCTATCTAGGCATGACTTCCTGTAACTGATTCTGCTGTCATTTACTCTGCACACCTGTGACTCATTACTCACCTGCAGTTTATCTACTCTTTGCCAGTCTTCAGTGTACAGGGACTGTCCCGCTCCTCCTAAACTCAAAGGGCGCAGCGTCCATGTTTTCCAAACGGGCCACCGTATTCCACTTCACTTCAGTTTATCCTAAAGGAGACTTTTTATACCCTCTTTTAAGTTTACACAGTTCACTCAAGCATTAATGAAATGTTTGTAATTATTTTTATTTGGTCAAAATACCAGAGGTAATCGGTACAAAAGCACCTCTTTCAACATCTTTACAGTTCTGTTTATAGCAGCTTTTAGGGGTTGGAGATGTCTACTGTTTCTGTTGAAAATAGTTGTGCCTTACCCATTTCTGAGGAACAGCAGCGACGTGAAGCTGCGTGGGGACGAGGATGGAGAATCTGCTGGGCCTGTGATGTCACAGTCGTCTGCAAATCTGAACCGCTCACTCATCAGTGACATGTTTTCGGGCGTTTCAGCCCCAAAGTGAGAGGATTGTTTGTGTGGGAGTTCTGAATTTGTAGCGACTGCAGACACCTGAATAAATGATATTAAGCAAAGAACTTTTATTTTTCTTTTCTATAATGTGTCCACTTTAAATGAGTTTGGGCCTAAAGAAGGCGGCAGCACATCAAGCAGCATATTTGTTCATTGATAACGGTGATTCCTGTTATTCCCAGAGTTCCTTCTGTTTTCACTGCAGTGCTGCCTGATGGCCAGATGATACAGATAGTACATTTTAGTTCAGCCCATCCACGTCTGCAGCAGTCTCTCTGGACTTTCTGACACTTTTAATATTATCATCAATAAACAGAACATTCTCTTTATGTTGTGGAAAAAACAGAAAACCAAAACCGCCTCACCCTAATTTCTGAAGAATTCAGCCTCCTTGATACTTTTTTTTTTTATATGCAGTCACATTGCTGTCCAATTTAATCATAATAACTCTAAACTATTCAGCCACATGTTGTTTTTTTTTTCTTTTTTTTCACAACACATTTTTTTGATTTCTTATCTTGTGCCTTTATCACTTGTTTTTACCAAATTTCTCAGATTGATATCTTTTTTTTTGACACTTTCTGCATCATCAACTAGTATTTAATGAAACAGCTTTTTTTTTTTTATATTCCTCATTGCATCCTAACTACTTTTCTTCTAGTTTGACACTTTTATCGTCATGACTTGGGATTTATTCGCCCACAAAGCATCACTTTCTGCTTAAGACCTTTGAAAGCTTTTATCCTCTCTTGAACTCCGTCTTAAAATGTCAACAACAACAACAACAACAACAATAAAAAGGAAAAAACAAGGAAGCTCGACAGTAATTTGCTCAGAATTACTGTGTAATCATGAACCTTCCATCCAGGCGTTCTCTCTTGTCTACTTGTTTTACAAGTGAGGGTCCCTTTAAAATTATTTCAAAAAATGCACGATTCTTATCTCCACAGTATTTGACATCTGTCGTAATAGTGAATAAGGTGGGGTGGAGGGGGGGGGCTCTCGTCAACAAGTCATGTGATTTTGGCGATGGCAGCTATCAGGAAATCGAGGTCAGGTTTAGGTAATATCACTGAACTCTGAAGTTTATAGCCTTTGATTTGACATGTGTGAAGTGTTTTTTCCTTTTTTTTTTTCAACACTCCCCTCTCTTTTTTGCCCACGGTCCGCCCACACAGGGATGTTAGCATATTCCAACTGCTTGGAATTCCTTCCTGCTGTCTGCGGAGCACACACTGCATTTTAAAACTTGTTGGGCCCTTTCAAGTTTTATTTGAAAGTATGTAATTACATTCTTGTAGGAATAACAGGTCTAGGGATGATTTACATGCTGTATTAGATGTCTTGCTTCGAAAAAAGATATTGTTGACGGTATTCTGTGCGAGTGCTTCTTGCCTCAAATATTTAGATCAGCGGAGATCCAGGCGAATATTTGATATAAATGAGTTGTGAGTGGACATGGGCCTGGAGGCTTCACTTTTTTTTGTTTTTGGGACAGCTGCGGCTGATCAGTGGTCCATTAGTGATGTCTTAGCTATGCTCTTTGCTACAGGAAAATGAAGAGGTTCATCTGAGTGTGTCCTTAAGTCAGGATCAGCTAGGTTGGTAGATGAATTTGCAGAAAAAAAAAACTGGAGAAATGGCGTTTTTATTGTAACTTATGAAAGTCAAATATCAAAGCAGCTTCTTGATGAATAGTGACTTATTACAGTAACTTCATAAATCCATTTAGAGACTATTACATGGTCTGACTGGTCCAAAGATTCCAGACATTTAATTTTCAGGGGTCTGGTCACAGGATCTCCGTGGACGCTTTATCAGTCAGTTTGTGTTATTTAATTACGTTCTATTCTGGTCAATTCCCATCTGTTCAAGTCTAATCTATTTTTCTCTTGAGCTCCAGAACATAACACTTGTGAGCTGCTCTATCACTAAGCAGTGCCATTGCCGGGGAATTTACTTGGGTACTTCTTAGCTTGGTCCCTGAGGGGCTGTGGTGTGGGCAAAGCCAATTCCCCCCACTCAGATTAAAAGAGTATCTTCAAGTGCCAATCCAGATGGTGATAAAAAAAAAAAAAAAAAAAGCTTTTTAATCCATTGAGAAAGTTTCTCAGTGTAAGCCCCCAGAGCCTCAGCATCAGCCGTTGCTCCACTCAGACAGCGTCTGGACAGTGTTGAAGCCCAAGTGTGTCTCCCTGAACCCTGACAGAGGGACAGAAAGGCTTAAAAAGGCCTCCTCCACTTCTCACTTGAGCAGCTGCCTTTGATAGCATCCGGCAGGGGCAGGTTTACGCCGGTGACAGCAGGAGATGGACGAAACATTAAAGTCTTGTCACTCACAGCTCCACGTCGTTCGACAGGCCGGGGTCTCGGGCCCGTCCGCCCGGGTGTCACTGATGATCTGCTCGGTAATGGGTCTGATGATACTCTCCAGTCTCACAAGAGACGATAGCTTTTGATTCTTGTCGAAAATCCTGCGTTATCATTAAGATATACCATTTTTGACAAGAATAAAACCTGGAGAAAATCCGACTGTCAGCCTGAGCAGCCGTAGTAAAAGGAAACTTGTAGTGTTTATCTCATTTGAGCCAGAAAAGATGTCAACTTATCATTGTTCTGGACAAGAGGAGCTGCGAGCTTTTCAGCGGGGAGAAGAAGTGAGTTTCAACACCGCTCAGGCCAGTCCAACATCCATCTCTCTCTCTCCTCTCTTGTCTGTGTACTTCTCGGTTCGTGAGTTTACATGCCAATTCCATTACAGGGATTAAAATAGTTTGTCCAATCCATCCACAAAACTCGGCTCCCCTTGTTCTTCTCCCTCCCCTTAATTCCTCACACCACTTACAGACTTTCAGATCCCAGGGCCGGGGCAGGGGATTACGGGACAAGCGCGCTGCAGCTCGAGCACCCAAAGAAACATGAGGCAGCTGTGTTGAAAAATGTTCCGCTGAGAAATCCTAGCATTAGTGAAAGCTGAGGTTTGATCAATGACTGCGGCGCGTGTCTGCACCAGCGAATGCTCTGGGAGACGAACGAGAGAGAGAATGAGGATGTGTTACGACACTGGGCTGCTGGGTCACCTTTGAGCTGCTGCTGATTACCGGCTGCTGTTCACAGGTGAGTGGCTCCAAGCAGGGTTTAGTGACAGAGGCACTGAGGTGAAGATCGCCACCAGTCTGAGGGAACAGTAAGGCAGCAAAAGCAGCTGAGCTCCCCGCTGAAATGCAAATGTCAGAAGACAGGTGACCTCAGTGGCAGGGGACATGAAAATGATAATACAGGTAAGTTTAGCCCCAGATGAGTGACAACAACATTGCTCTGTCTATTAGTCTCTCACATCATTGTGGAACCATTTTGGTCCACTCTTCTGTAGTTCATTGAGGTTTGTAGGCATTCATTTATGCTTGTTTCTCCTAAGGTCCTGCCACAGCATTCCAGTCGGGTTGAGGTTTGGACTTCGACTGGGCAGTCGCAACCATTTGATTTGACTCTTTTCTTTCTGTTTGCAGATTTGTTGATGCTCTTGCCCAGGTCCTGTTGCTCCAAAACAAGTCCAAATCATCATTCCCTCCACAGCTGATATGCTGTTTTTTTTTTTCTTCAAATGT
The DNA here is from genome assembly GCA_018398805.1 of Hirundichthys speculiger. Lineage (NCBI taxonomy): Eukaryota > Metazoa > Chordata > Actinopteri > Beloniformes > Exocoetidae > Hirundichthys > Hirundichthys speculiger. Next base: position 1,061,561 of record JAGFBZ010000483.1, read on the forward strand.
AGAGCTACCCATTATGGCCAAACACTTGGGTTTTGTTTATCTAAAGGACATTGTTCTCAAGCCTTGTGGTTTGTTCAGATGCAACTTTGCAAACCATGCTGATTTTAAGAGAACATGGCAGCTCCGCCAAAGAATCCGTACATATGCAGCCCTTTTCTATTTGCCATGAACTTTAACATCTAACATCCTTTTCTGAAATGTAGTTCTTTTTTTCTTTTTTTTTTTTGCAGTTTTTCTGAGCATTGTGAGCTCTAACCTTGTGGTGAATGTTCCGGAACATCTGCTCCTGCTGATAGCTGACTTGAAAGTTTCCTATTTCCTAGTGTGTAATGGCGAACTTCAAATTGTTTAGAAATGGGTTTATAACCTTTCAACGGTGGATGGACAGCTGTAATTGCTTCTTTGAGATCATTGCTGATGTCTTTCCTCCTTGGCATTGTGTTAACACACACCTGAATGCTCCAGATCAGCAACCAAGTAAAATGTCTGCTTTTAGAGAGTTGCCAAAATACCCAATAAGAAGACTTATTATTATTATTATTATTATTATGCCCTGATACTTAGAACTTAAAGAGGGTGGTTAATTTTTTTTTTTTTTTTTTTTTTTTGCAAGACTATATATCCCTGTTTACAGTTTCAAACTGACTATTTTTAGAGTGTTTTTCATTCGCACGGGCTCTAAAGAAAGAGCAGAGGCTCACACCATCATGAAGTAAGTCAAACACTCGCTGCCTGTGGGTTTAAGCCACCCACGGTTGGTAATCTCCTTCGGAACTGAGGGGGCTCAAAGAGGCTAAGCCTGGTCAACAACTTGGAAGGGGCATCCACGGCACATCTTGCGCTCATAGCAGCCTACTTTGCAAACTTGGGTCAGAGGCCTTCTTTCTAGTGATACCACTCAAGAAGCTACAGGCTACGTGACGAAATGTTTTTGTTTTTTTTTTTTTTTACAAATAGAGAGGATGAATTTCCTTTTCCACATGCAGATCTACTGACAACAGCAGCATTTTTTTTTTTAGCATTTCTGATTTTCTCTCTAAGAACTATAATCAACCGGTGAAAGACAGTTGTGTCCTCTGCCAGCTTTGTTTTCAGCCTCTCAGCCTTTGTTAGCTTTGAGAATGTTCAGCAGACCGATGCAGTGTTAAGTGCGCCGACCCAAAGGTTTTGGTTGCTGCTTGCTTTGCCATCTCAAGTCGTGAACAAAAGGCAAAGGGAGGCCACAGACGATGACGTGCCTCTCCTTTGTCCATCACTGGTACATGTAGCTTACACAATGAGACGATCTTTATCTAATCTGTCCAAAGCTGGTTCCGCATATCACATGTTTGCTGTGTTTGATTTTGTTTTTTATGTTGCTGTTTTTTTTGTTGTTTTTTGCAAATCAACGCGTGCATAGTCTTGTCTTGACAGCTGACGCTGGAATCTCATGCATCTCAGCATCTTCGTATAAACATCCTGTTGTGCAATTGATTATTTGATCTTTGTGAGATCGCATCAGACCGGTCAGACAATTGCTTTTGCTGCCTTTTTGTCGTCCCACACATTTTATGACTTTATGCAACAGAGGGGCACAACATTACCTAACGTTATATTTTAGTGAGTCAGTCATTTAATCAGCGCACTATCAGCTCATCTTTGAGTGATCAGTCAAAGTCATGTGAACCTAAAAGGACAAACTCAAAAATGTGCATCCCACGTGACAAGCCGAACCAAAGCGAGCATGACCAGGCTCCTGTCGGGAAGACAAAACACCAACGGCTTCGGCGGTGGTGTTGAAATCAAACAATCACAGCTTGCGATCCAGCGTGAAGAGCCATGCAGAAGATATACACTTAGAAAATGAGAAATACGGAGTAGTTTAGTCTCTAATACATCCTAAACGCCACACACAGAGAAGCAGAGACGACAAAGGCTTTCCAAGCAAAGCTTGTCAGGGTGACTGAGGACCTCGGTTATCAATAAAGATTAACAAAATAAATTATCTCTACCCGCTGCAGAGACAATAAACGATCGCAGGATCACATAAGAAAAGACAATATACAAAGATTGTAATTACCATCCCTCAGTTTCTGATCTATTTAAACAACTGTTTAATCTTCATCAACATGGCCAACAATGATGGCTTCTTTTCTTTTCTTTTTTTTTTTTTTTTTCATGAGGAAGAAAATGAGAAAGATCCACATCCAGTTAAGGATGTCAGGAAAAGAAATCACGTACTTCCTCGTTGCACTTAAATTGAACATTAACTATCTCATTTATGAATTGTTTTTATTATATTGCCTTTTGCAAACACGAGTAAACACTTTGTGAAATTACAATAAATGAAATTACTTAATTTTTTTAAGGTGTAATGTGACATCTAGTGGAAATGTTTAAGATTGCAACCAACTTTTAGCTTAAAAACTGGTGTTGATATGAAAAATGTGAAGGACGCGCTCCTCTCATTTCCTCCTGCCATGGGGAAATAAAACATCCGGTATTTCCTCTAATAAATGCTTCCTCCCAGGACTTTGACATAATGTAATTTAAGGTCCTGCATCCTTCTTCCCATTAATTTTTAAACGCCTTTGCAGCAGAATGCTCGTCATTTCTCAGCAACCTTTCAGTTTAAAAGACATTGTGTACGACTGTGTCTCGGACAGCATCTTTACAGCTACTGGACATCTCTAACGGCGTAGCGGGGAATATGACGTGTAATGGGACAGATCTCACACTCATCATTCAGCTTCTCTTCCTCCTGTTATTCCAGTAGAAGAAGACAGGATCACCACTCGTCTCTCAGTCAGGGTTTACCTGTTGGTTTGGGAACATTTCTTGTGAGGCTCAGCACGTCGATATTCTTCCCCGTCTTGTCCAAACCGGCACCTTCTGAATCAGTGGGAGTTTGCACAGTTGCTTCAAAACTGGGAGTTTACGCGTCATGGAAAAGCCCCAACACAGCCCCCAAAATAACGACCGTTTCGACCAGTGCTGCCACCAAGTGGATCCCATTTTCACGCAACTCAGGTTTCCCCATCAACTTGTTCTGATTACGTTGTAGCGTGATGTCACTGAAGCTGACGCCAACCGTCAAAAATTAAAGTGCGGATTTTAATGGTACAAGAAGTGGTGAAAAATGTATAAATTAGGGCTTGACAAGTTAACGCATTATTATTGCGTTAAGTTAACGCGTTAATTTATTAACGCCGACATTTATTTTATCGCGCGTTAACACGCATGTTGCTCACATGCTTTTGTTTTGAAAAGTCTGTTACTGGCTGCTGCGGAACCGGAAGACAATTGCCAGGTAAACAAGGAAAAGCTAAAACGGACATGGAGAACGGTAAAAATCCGTGAACTTTACAGTTCGGGTAGCAATTCAGGTAGCAATATTAACAATTCTGTCAAAAAATAAATAAATTCTGGACTGCAACAAAACTTTCGCGTCATTCCTCCATGTTACATCAGATCTGCTCCGTGTGTTCACTGTCCTGCTGTTCTCTAGCTGGTTACTGCAGTGCGGCTCCATCTAGTGGCACAGATGTGTAATGACAACAGAAAGTCCAGTCCTCCATTATAAAACAAATTCAGTTCTATGGCCCGTTTTTTAATTTCGTATTTTTGATTCAAGTCTAAAATTGAAATATAAAAAAACAGGCATTTTTTTTTTTACAGTTTTTTTGGTGTTAGATTAAAAAAACGGAAAATGTAATAAAAAGTCACTTTTTTAATTTTTTTAATTTTTGATTGACAATTGAAAATGGAAAGAATAAATGATGCACGGATTGATAAAGTTACAGAACTTTTAACATGGACATTTTCATTTTAAAGTTCTCTCAGATGGAGGATTTGACAGAAACAAGGTTATTTGTATCAACTGCCAAGTTGAACTCCCCTTTAAAAGTTTCTACTGTTTCTTCAAAGAAAGAAAACTGATTTAATTTCACCTGCAAAGTGTCATTGAAGTGAACGGCATTCATGTTTAACTGTTAACTATGGAAAAACAAAAAAAGAATAAACAACAGATAATGTGAACAACAGTAAAGGGAAAAGTTATGTTACTGCCAACTTATCAAAGCAAAGCTGCAGTGGTGATTATGATATATTTATGTGCTATTGGCTGCAGGTTGGTCAAATATAAATGGAAGAATGTTTTCAGTCGTGATTAGGAGTGGTCTTTGTAGGAAACTGAATAGAACTGGAGATTCTGACAAATGTTTATGAAAAGAATCAAGCATGGTGAAAATGTAATATCATGATGTGCATGGTTTTATGTGTACATGTGGCTGTGATTTTCTCAGCTGTGAGGCTTTGACTAATATAGACGCACTATTATTAACCAAAGCGTGTCAAACTGAGAGCTTTTCAAGAACAACAAAGTACTCACAAACACAGAAAACTGGCTGGGCTGAGGTGATTTCATTGAAGCGATATGGATCCAAAGGAGTCCAGAAGGAGTTTTGATGCTGAAGAGACCAAAAATCAAAACGAACATGACACACCACGTCCTTAACACTCTATAATGAAGAAGTTCTACATGAGAGTGATACTGTAGATATGTGTGAGCATGAGAAGGAGGGTGAATCAAGAAAACAATTAAAAAGAAAAGAAGATTTCCAGTGTTTCTGTTAAACTGACAGTTATCCCCTATCTGGCTCCAACAGACCAGCTGGGACTCCTGTTGAAAATTAATGTCACGCAAGGTTGCATTTGCTGTTGTAGAAGCATAAATTAAAGGCAGGATAAGTGTTTCTATGTGACGTCTAATCAAGGACACTTTTTGTCCCATTTGGTCAAATATCTCCTCACCCATTCGCTCGCTGTTTCATCTTGTGAGTGAACCTGGTCTTACACTGCCCTCCGTAAGCTGGAAACAAACCATAGTAAAGCCAATCACCAGCCAATCACCGGCCAATCACCAACAAGGGGAGGTTTTGTGCTCGTGCATGAAGTGGCGGGGAAGGCTCGGGAGACTTTACAATGGGGCTTGTTTTCTCAGGGAGCACTGGAGGGGACGGGCGAGCTGTCAGTGTTTTGTTGATGCTTTGTTTGAAATATCAACAGACGTTATGGCATCGAGAAACTGCTTACCCTACCTTTAAGTCCCTACTGCTCACCTGCGCAAAACATACACAGGCAGGAAATCTGGTAAAACCTGATTTTTTCTTTCTTTTTTTTTTAATCACAGAAAAGACCAACTAGTTTTGTCACAACTCAAATAAAAACACCACTATGGCCTATCCTTCAAGCTGTGGCAGAGCCATGACCTCATGACATATGATATAGGGGTTGGTTTAAAAAAATAAATGTTTAAGAATGTCACTTTTTCCTTCTCTCTTTTAAACTCTTGTATTTATAATTCAGAAACTACAATTAAAATGATGGGTAACTTTTTTACATTCCTCAAAAATGCTCATATGAAGTCGTTTTTGATAAAACAGCCAGTGAATGCACCATTTCACTGCCTCACAGCTCCACACAGTCATCCCCAAAACATCCAGGCACGTCGGTTTCCTGTGGAGCTGGAGGATCCATGAAGCTACACTAACGTTACACCAGAAATGAAGGACAACTTTTCCAAAATGAGGTTCTGAGAAAAATCTCTCATCAAAAAATGATTTATTTATTTCATTTTTTTTCTGCTTTTCACTGTTTAATCCCGCCTTATTTCCCCCCCATCTGCAGGTACCTTTTTTTATTCTGAGATGTGCGGTTTTCTGCCCCTACCCATGAACTGTACTGCATATTAAAACTTTACTTAATTTTTTTCCTTTTACCCCCTTTTTTTTTTGTTTTTTTGTTTTAATGTACGCGTTTAGTGGGCCGTCTGTGTTTAGAGGGGAACGGGGGAAAAGGAGGTTATCCAAGGTGTGAGAAAGATGAGGGAGGTGGGGGTCGGGGACGGAGAAGAAAAAGGAGGAGGCAGCCTGCGCAAATTGGGCGGACACATAAAAACTGCAAAGGACCGTAGATGCTGGATCACTTAGGAAAAGTCTCCGCGTCCCGCGCGCCGCCCGTCCCCGCCGACCGCTCCGGAGACTACCAGGAGCTCTGCTGCAGAGCCGAGCCGCCGGCCCCCACTGCCTTTGTCCGCGTAGGGGTGTCACTGGAGGATTAATGAGCCAAAAGAGCACCAGACCTCTCCTCTAAAGGCTCATTTCGGTGGCTTTTCCACTCTTTTTTTTTTTTTCGGCGTAACGCCTGGACCGCTTTCCACCTTCGTTTTTTTTTTATTTTTTTAATTTCCATTCGAGGATACCTGTACATCTACTGATGGTAAGCGCACCTCAACCTCTCAGAGTTTTAACAGTGGAGCTTTAAAACATAAAGAAAATTAAATAAATACACATAAGAGCACAACTGACGTTTCATGACTTGAAAGGTTCGTGCGTATTTGTGGCGTCTCCTGCGCGTTTCGGCGACTTCACCGAGTTTGAAAAAAACAATCCCGGACAAGAAAAACAAAAAGAAAAAGGCACAGTGATTTCATCGTCCACCTCGCTCGCTCCCGAGAGTCACTTCTCCTAAAATAAGAGCGCACGGCGCTGCGGTCGTGAGCGTTTTTTGTGCCCGAGACTTGTGCAATAACAAGATAGTGAGGTCATTTCCAAACAGAGCGTCCCATTTCACTCTGCTTCGTTTTCTTCGAGACAATTGAAATATTTGCAATGAAAATTCTGACTTTTTTTTTTCCCTAAAAAAAGTTTTAACATCGATCTCGACTGTTTAAAACACCTGCGTTTGACTCCTGACACCCCCGAGGAGGCTCTGGAGTGCTGGAGATGACCAGAGCTCAAGATTTTAGCCAAAACAACAAAAAGAAACATTTCCTTTCTTTTTTTTTCTTTTTTTTTTTTTTTTGGTTAACCCTTGTTAAATAAGAGCTCGCGCAGGGCCTGTAACGGTCCAGGAATCATTCCTGAAAGCACCGGTTTATTGTGCGTGTGTTGTCCATTTGTGATGATGTCTGCAGAAACATTAGGTGTCAAACCGTGACACTGAAACAGTTACAGACTTTAACTCCCTCTTTATAACGCAGAACGTGATTGCAACGCTGGAAGCCACGTGTTGCACGTGCTTACTTGCTTTTAACAAGTGGTTTTAAAAGTGAAATTGTGTCATGAAATCCATAAAATTGCAGCAGAGACGACAGACAAGACTGGGTAAAAAAAAAACTTATATGGAACTCAGAGAATGTAAAAATGCTTTGTTTTTGTCTTTTAATTCAGCCACATCAGGAAAAAAAAAAAAAAAAAAAGCAGATTAATGTGAGAAAAGCCACACACCTCACCATTTTACATCAGACTTCTTGTCTTTCAAAAACAGCCTCTAAGGCTGGTAATCTGCTCACAGTGATCTCACTGACTGTGAATGCATCATTCCAAAAAAAGAGATGATCGACTCTTTTTTTCTTTTCTGTTTAAACCCCTTCACGTTTTGGTAAGTGATGCAGTAAAGGTATATGATAAAAAGAATTGAGCGCTTCAAATCGCTGTCCTTTATAGGCATCTGTACATGAATATAGCAGCTGATCAATAATGGCAAGGACCGAACCCTGCTGGAGCTATTGTAGTCATCTGAAATAATAAAACCAGGCCAACTTCTGTTCTCCAAGTAACCTGTTGCCCTCCCTCCCTCCCTCCCTCCCTCTCCCCTCTCTCATTCCCATCTTTCCTCCCACCATCACTGTCAAATTCCTCAGGAAACACATCTGAAGAGCCATGTGCATAGTCTGATCACATTATCTCTGGTCAGAGAGAGACAGGGAGGGAGGGAGAGGCCGAGAGGGATCGAGCAAAGCCAAGGGCAGTTGACTGCTACGGCCTAATTGCACCCTGGTCTGCATTTGTCGCTGCACAAAGCGTTTGTCTGTTGCCTTGTTTAAATTTTTTTGCCCGAGTGCAACGGTGCTTAAAGCGTTTTACGAAGCAGGATTTCTGCTGAACGTGTAGTCCGGTGGAGTCGCTGTTAACATTCGCTGCAAACTCTTGAAAGTTTTGCTCCTTTTTTTTTTTTTTTAAATCTTCGCTGGTGAAAACAGGCCAGCGGCGTGAACGCGACGGTTCCTCCCAGCCTGCTTTACATCTTCTTTCATCGTGGTCGCACCGCTCCGAGTGTCTGTCTGATTTAGCCTGCAGCTTTGTCAGTGGCTGGTTACAGTTACAAGATGTTCTGTTTGGTCAGTGTTTTTGAGTGCTATGAATCCCTGTAATCATGGGAGAGGCCCTCTCTGTACAATGAACGTTTGTTGTCAGAGATGCGCACACACTGGCTCACACACACACTCGCTCGCACACACACACACACGTTTATCCCCGCACCCCCATGGGTAATAGAGCTGATCGTGTTCTGAACCCTCCTCTCGCTCTTTGCCACAGTTCGCACGGAGCACCTTGGCCTTTTTTTTTTTTTTTTTTTTTTTTTTTTTTTTTTTTTTTTCCTTTTCCACGCACACTGGATCCAGTGTCATGACCGAGAAAGCCGGGGTCAGACCGAGGTCAAACTCTAATGCTGTTAGGAAAGAGATCCTTGATTGCATGTACAGTGAGCCATGCAGGGGCTGAGATAATCATGCAGATAGCAAGCCAGGCACACAGACTGTATGTTTTACACGCACACACACACACACACACACTCCCTGGGAATATGCATCTTCTCTGTGTGGTAATTCCAGTAGAACAAGCTCCAAACGATGACCAAAGCCCTCTGTGGCTCCGGAGCTGGCACGTCTGCGCCATGGCGCTGTTGTTGTGGTCACTCAGAAACTCAGTAATTTTATTAGTGTGATTCAGCAGCATTTAGCACTTCAAATGACATGTAAAAGCTGAATCATTAGAACCGTATGGGTGTGCTTGTTAAACTTGGCCGAGGAAAGATGACTATTAAAGCTGCAAATGGTCTTTCTATTACTAGTTTATTTAAATAGTCTCGTAGAGCACATTTCAATAACGTATCCTTAATGCGGTGGTTTCATCAAATTAGTGAGCCAAATATACCCTATATACACACACACACACACACACACATCAGCTCTGAATTTAAGACTTTGCTACTGATAACAGGGAAGTGCAGAAGGCCTGTAATCAGCAGCGCTGCAGGCTGTGTGAGCCCTGGAGCGGGACAGCGCTGCAGATCTATTTAAGTTGATGTCTGAAATTGGTGATCTCAGTTGATGAAAGAGAAAAAGGTTGGTGGGTTCACATGGAGGCAGTTGTTTTCATCCTGACGGGCTTGTTTTGGATTAAACGTGATGTTTCATCTGATTTTTTGTTGTCATTTTTAGCTTGCCTATAAAACAAAACTATAAGAATGGGTTTGTGGTAAAATCTCTAGCATAGATATGTTTTAATGAGGGGGGGGGGGGTTTCTGTCTAAGGTGAGTGTAAGGCATTAGTGATCTGCTGTCTGCGCTGTGCCACATACCTCCTTACATTCCACTTACAGCAAATAGCTAGCTAACCCACAAGCCGAAATGATAAGCCTTAAAGAGACACTGGGTCCCTCTTTTACCTACCCACACACACACACACACACACACACACGCGCACACACTGAGAAAGATATGCACACATTCTCGTGTGCTAGGCTTCAAGTAAATACCATGTAACAACCTCAAGTGTTTGCAGCCACGCTCCATTTATAGTTTCCCTGTGTTTTTAACCATATCTTTCAGGAACAGGGTCACTTCAATGTTCTCCTGCAGCCTCCCAACACCACCTAGAATTTCCTGGAAGAACGTGTCCATTGCCTGCTCCCAACAAACATGGACTGTTTTCCCATGCTCTATTTTCTGTCGGTAAGTAAGCGGGCCGTGGCATTTCAATTTGTTGCATGTGACGTGTTGCTGCATCTCTCGATTTTTTTTTTTCTCCCTTGTCTGCTGAAATGCTCTTTTATGTGGCATTTGTCCAGACTTGAACTGAAGGTCTGTGAAGGGGTGTTGGTTGAGGCACATGTATGAGGAAGAGCCCTTTTCTTTGAGATGTGTTGCAAAAAAAAAAAAAAAAAAAAAGTCCCAGGTTTGTCCCATGGCTCGTCGGGGCAGACTGTGAGGGACAATGGCGCCTTATTGAGTTAAGAATTTGCTCCGACCTCGGGGCTGCCTCTTTTATTTGTCTAATCATAGTGGAAGGAGACGAGGGGAAGGGGTGGAGTGAGGAGGAATGACCCTCGGATCGCATTAGAAAAGTTGGGTTCTGGAACCAGCTGTTTACAGTACCTTCGGAGGATGTCGCAAAAGATAAACAGCAAGTGGTCTATCTGATCGGGGAATGCTTTACTGTAAACAAACAGACCGGGTTATTGACGGTAATTAGTCTGTCCCCGGCGGCCTGGTGTTAAAAAGGAGGGTGAAGATGGTGCTTTGAGCTGTTTAAAACTTAAATTTACAAAACTGTAGAGACGGAAACATCTATTTTTTTTGTTTGTCTCTTTGTCTTCCTTCTTATGTCCACCCAACCCTTCTGCTCTGCTCAGAATTTTCCTAATCTTTTATCTGTTTCATCTGCCGCCTCCACCAGAGACATCATGATTCCTGGTAATCGAATGCTGATGGTCATTTTAATATGCCAAGTCCTGCTGGGAGAGAGCAACCATGCTAGTCTGATACCTGAAGAAGGGAAAAAGAAAGTACCTGGCCTGCAGGGTCGCTCGACCGCTCAGAGCCATGAACTTTTGCGGGACTTCGAGGCCACGCTGCTGCACATGTTTGGCCTCAAAAGGAGGCCCCGCGGCCCAGTTTCTCAGCCACCGTGCCCCAGTACCTGCTGGACCTCTACCGGCTGCAGTCGGGGGAGGCCGAGGAAGTCGGAGCGCACGACATTGCCTTCGAGTATCCAGAGAGGTCAGCCAGCCGGGCCAACACTGTGAGGGGCTTCCACCATGAAGGTAAGAGAATCCGTTGACGCCATGTTTTTTTCATGAGGCAGTGTCACTGTGAATAGGAAGAAACATGATAAATGCAGCGTAAGCACAAAAAAAAAATAACATTACATCGCCCCTGAGGTCGCCGTTGCCAGGCATTCCAATAATCGTTGGTAGTAGTGTAGCGCGTTAGCATGGCTGCGGATTCCTGGATCCCTTGAAACATTATTGCAAATGGTGCTCCACCCAATTCGCCATGACCAAAGAATGTAAGGATGCGGTCACCAAACGCTGTCTGCAGATGGGCAAAAAAAATTCTGCTAGACAAGCTCTCAAGAGCCCAATTTGACAAAGCTCTGTGTGTTTGGTTAGTAGCTGAATGAAAAGCATACCTTCATATTACTGACTTACACTTCTCACCCCACCCAGCAGAATATGGTTTAAAAAAGCCAGTTCTTGGCTTGGAATTGTTAGTGTGCTCCTCTCTTATGTCTCCAGTTTATATGGAGGGTTCTTTAAGAAAGACCTTTCTCACTGTGCAATTATCTTTAATGCTACTCTGCAGCCTTCTAAATAAAGCCCCTACTGCCAACAATGTGGGTGCCGGGAGAAGACACTGCAGCTCTCTGGAGAGATGGAAAATCAGCCTCAGAGGCTGCTGCGATAGAAAGGCAGGAATGTTAGAAGGTTTCTGTTTATTGTGACTGCTCGGTTTTTAGCGCAGATGCGGACGTTTTTAATGAGGTTTCAAGAAAGTCCAGGTTGGTTACATTTAACTGGAATTTGCAAAGATATGCTCATATATATATATATCTGGTAGGTGGTAAATGGTTGACAGAAAGAGACAGAGGGGATGTGCCAAAGTTCATAAATGAGAAATTGTTCATGTGACACGATGAACCAGGAAAGTTACAGGGCAGCAGAATGTGTCTGCCCTCAGGAGGAGTAATGAAGGAGGAATAAATCAGCCCTAATGGGGCTTGTCAAACACGCCACTAGTGGTAGCGCATGCCAACTTACACTGACACAACAGCGTATGAAGACTAGTTATGAAGAAAAAAAAAAGCAGACAAGGAAGGAGGGATTTCTTCATGTGATGCAATGTGGACATGCACACATGTGAGCTCATGTGTGGGTTTGCGCTCGTCTCTAGAAGCGTTTACCCTCCTTTTCTCCCTGGCTGAACTATGTTAATAATATGCTTTCAAGCCCTTTGAGGGGGGAGTGTTGCATGGCATTGTGCGATAGTATGACTCAGTTGACTCATCCGTCCAAAAACACAAGAGGTGCGCTGCACTCTGCTGCAGATGGACAGTTAGTTAAGCAGCAGTGTTTACAGGAAAGGGAAGCTATTCATCCTTGAATTCAGCCAGAAAGATTATGGTTTTTATTTACTGGGCGTAACAGAAAGAGATTTCAAAATTACTTTGTCAATTAAACTACAGAGCAGACAGGACAGGAGGAGTGTGTGTGTGTGTGTGTGTGTGCACTCATATTCCCACGCAATACCTCCTTTCCCATGGGCTTCGGATAAATGTAACTCTACTGCATCGTCTGACTCCTTAATGATTATTCATGATGAAAATGATAAATGTCTTAAGTGAACAAACTGCAGAGCTAATCAAAAACACAGCGGGTTTTAATAATGAGAACCACCTGGGTAAGATTAGGGCCTGGGTGTGAAATAACAGGGGTGGATTGAGCAGGAAAATAGTAGACACAACATTCCTTTCCCCAACAATGGTGATCTTGCCAGAAATCTGCAGACTGTGCGTGGAACAGGGAGCCTCCACTGTGTTTATACTGTAGTTGTGGTACGTTAATCACCACCCTCCTTGTCATGCATGTTTCAGCAAAGTGCTCAGAGAAAGACACTGAGAGAGGGGCAGGATAATCCTTAAAGATAGATAAAGAAGCATTGATGATATATATTTATATCCCCCATTTCCCCAGAGGCCTTAAAAGGTTCGCATGCACGATACCGTTACTTAGTGTCAATTAAGAGCGAGGGGGAACGAGGTTAGATAAAATCTGAGCTTCAGACCTTTGAGGAGCAAAGAATGCAAACTTTAAGCCAACGTTTAGGAGATGCACATCTGAAGCAGCTTAGCGAGGTTCCTTATCATACATTTTATACATTCTGACCTTTATGAAATTGTGCTACTTGAGCAAACATCCCACACTTTTCCTCTGGCTCATTTTCAGAGCACATGGAGAGGATGCATGAGCTGGAAGATGGGGAATCCATGCCTCTTCGCTTCCTGTTCAACCTTAGCAGCATTCCAGAGGATGAGCTGCTGTCCTCCGCAGAACTGAGGCTCTACCGTCATCAGATCGATACGGCCGTCGCTGACGCCCTCTCGGACGAGCAGGGGCTTCACCGGATAAACGTATACGAGGTGCTTAAACCCCCGAGGCCCGGGCAGCTCATCACGCAGCTTCTGGACACACGGCTCGTGCGCCACAACGCCTCACGCTGGGAGAGCTTCGACGTCAGCCCCGCTGTGCTGCGCTGGACTCGCGAGCGCCTCCCTAATTACGGACTGGCCGTGGAGGTCCTGCACCTCAACCAGACTCCGCACCGCCAGCACAAACATGTCCGCGTCAGCCGCTCGCTGCACCAAGAGCCCGGGGAGGACTGGGAGCAGGTGCGCCCTCTCCTGGTGACTTTTGGCCACGACGGGAAGGGTCACCCGCTGACCCGCCGGACCAAGCGCAGCCCCAAACAGCGGGGCCGTAAGCGCAACCGCAACTGCCGGCGCCACGCGCTGTACGTGGACTTTAGCGACGTGGGCTGGAACGACTGGATAGTGGCGCCCCCTGGCTACCAGGCCTATTACTGCCACGGGGAGTGCCCTTTTCCTCTGGCGGATCATCTGAACTCAACCAACCACGCCATTGTTCAGACACTGGTGAACTCTGTGAACAACAACATTCCCAAGGCCTGCTGCGTACCAACAGAGCTCAGCGCCATCTCCATGCTCTACCTGGACGAACACGACAAGGTGGTCCTAAAAAACTACCAAGAAATGGTAGTGGAGGGCTGCGGCTGCCGCTAACACACAAACCTACTAAAACTCAGACACGGACTGGTGACTTGAAAAAAGGCAACATGGACGCTGAAACAAATCAGAAAGTCTTTACTCCCAAAAAATGTTCACTTGGACCCTTATTTATAACTTTTATGAGGTGTATGTTTGTCTCACTTTTTTGTTTCTTTGACAATATGATCATATATTTTGACAAAATATATATATTTATATCTACATATTAAAAATAAATTGAGTCCTTATTTTAAAAAAAGAAAAAGCTGTACAACTTTTCATAATGTACATTAGATTGTATAAGTTTTTTATTGAGAAAATAGTAAAAACTCTCTTAAAAGTAAAGTTTATTTACTTGTAATATTTATTGCTTTCATATTATATATGGATAAAAAAAAAAAAAAAGAAATAAAAACACGAACTGCTTCCTATAACACATTTAGTAAAGTCACAGTATGCAGCCGTTGTGTATTTGCGAGGACGTTGGAGCACTGCATGGATTTGTCTCAACACTGTTTCTTAAAGGAATTAGTTTTTAGAAATGTGCATTGGCTTTGATTTTAAAAAATCAATCTGATTTTTTCAATACGAACCTTAAAACAAACTCAATTTTACCTCATTGTAAAATATTTGTAATAACTATCCACAACGAGGAATTATATAAAAAAAATTAATAAAAGTTACACTAAACCACTATTACTTTTTTGCTACATGCATTTGGATTTAAATATAGCTTGAATTACAATTTAATATGATCTTAATTGTGCTCTAAAAGAAAGACAAGCAGTGATGTTTTTATTTTGACCAAACTAAATGAATAATTGGTTGATGTGCCGTCTCTAGTTTTGCAGAATCGGTTTGCCGTTTCAAAGCTGGGAGGCCTTCATGGTCAGAGGAACCTTTATTGTTCTCAGATTTCACTTTTCTGACAATTAGGCTAACATGTGGTCGGATACTCGCTAATCCAATTGCAGCCGGGGCTTGTTGTTCAGCCTGGCTGTGTGAGGGTGATCCTATTGTTCCTGACGTCCCCACATTGTGGGCATGATTGTGGCTGATGCGTCCTGCCCTCGTACGAGGCGGCTGAGTCCTCAGAAGAATCAAAGGTTAGACGCTCTGTCTCCTGCCTTTGTCTTCAGCGGCTCATGCCAGCAGAGCAAAGACGCCTGTCTCCAACCTGTGCCCCGTCACACAATAGGCTTCTACATCACTTATTTACAAGCTGACGGCTGGCCCAAATTATGTGATAATGTTTAGAGCGAGCGACTCCTTTGAACTGCCGGAGACGTTGCCTCTCTGCTCTGTGGCGTTCGTACGCTTTAGCTTCTAACCCATAAATCTAATTTTACAATTCGGCATTCGGTCGTTCCAGGAAATCTTCTTCTTTCCTTTCATTTGACTTGATTTGATTTATTTACTTATTTGTTCAGTCGGAGCTTTCTTGAAAAAAAAAAAAAAAACAAGCCCTACCTTGTAAGAGGTATCAAATAAATTAGGGATGACATTAATTGCATGTCATATAACAAAAAGCCAGACAAGTTTGTTAGTTTTTCCTACTGGAGCATGTGCAGGCCCTCGGGCCCTCTAATTGCCCCCGGGGCTTCTCTTTGATGCCTGCATATCAGCATCAAAAAGGGGTGGCTCCGAAACGAGGGGAAGACAGAAGAATCTCATTTTGAAGTGGCTGAAGGCAGTGCAGGAGAGGATGGGAGGTACTTAAGTATGTGTGTGTCCGGGAAGAAGGGGGCTGGTTTTTTTTTTTTTTCTTTTTTTCCCCCCATCTAGCAGCTTGACAGTGCAATTACTACATTTCTAAAGTTGAGATAGCATCAGCTATTTATGGTAATTGTCTCACCCGGTCATTATCCCACACTCTCCACGCAAAAAAGAGGATGCATGATTATTAAAAAGCCAGAGACGAACATTTATTTAAGCTTCACACACCCTGTATGTCTGCCGTTTAGTTCACCACCCGCCCCCTGCTTCAAATCTGGTCCTCAGCGTTTATATTTAGGAGACGAGGATCTGGAGCTCCACATGAGTCTTAAGATGCTCTTAAGACTTTCAGCAAATCGATAGACTTGACTGTATGTGAGAGACTGTGGAGGTGGGGGTGGGGGTTACATAATGAGTTATAAACAAATTGAGGGCTTTGTCATTCCTATGTGACGTGCCACTCAGCCTCCCGTTCTCACGCAATTACAGGTGAGTCATTATGCAGCAGGTCTATTGACACTGCTCGACTAAGTGATGGGGTGAAGTCTTCAAAAAAGCTTTTTATTTGGACGCTCCATCGTAAAGCAGAGCCGAGTGTTTACAGGCGGCGCCCCCCCCTCCCCGCAGGAACAAAAGGGATGATGGGCCTTACATGCGTGGCCTCGTTTTAGTGGGAGCACTCTACTGCCGCCATCATTTTCCTTCTAGGAGTGACAAGATGGTAGAGATTTAAATGTGAGTGCGTTTGCGTTTCAGGTAAGTCACGTGACTTCTGTTAAAAGCCACTTCAAGTAGAAAGCACAGGAAAACTAAAAAAAAATTTTAAAAAAAGTGACCAGAAGTGTTAAGAGTTGCATCATACAGCCACAGTCCTTCAGCAGTTCATCAGGGGAGTGTTATACCGCCTCTGTGGGCCCCCGGGTGTGAAGTAATACCACGGCCTAAAATAACTGACAGATTAAAAAAAAAAAAAAATACCTGAAATATTCTGTTGTGACTTGAAGTATTTTACGATTTATAGCCTAATGAGCCCTGACTCATTTTTCACGCTGTGTTGCCAGCTGGCTGACAAACCTTTGGTGAAACCACGTCACGTCAGAAAATACCAACGCCTTTAATTCTTGAACTGAGTCATGCTAAATGACCCCCCCCCCCCCATCCCCCCACCACTCTTCCTTTTACTGTATTTTCATCCCGTTAAGTTTTTAAAATATCTTGGTAGAGAGTTAGTGAGAGGAGTTTTTGCTGTATCACAAAACAGAAATTGTGATCATTTCAGTACCTCAGCGGCCACTCTGTTCAAACAACAGTCCAGGACCCAAAGATGTTTATTTTAAAATAGGAACAGATGTTTCACAGACTTAAATGAGCATTGATTAAGAAATACCTTTTTTTTGTGTGTGAGGTGCACAAGCCAGTTCTTCATGTGGCATCGTTGATCGTGTTGCTATGATGGATGCTGCTGTTATCGCTGACATCTTTTTCCTCCCAGGAGTCTTTAAGAAACATACGTACTTAATAAATACATGGAATATGTGTTGTTTTTGTTTTTCAGTGCAGAGAATGAAATGACTTTTATAGACCCGTACAGGCTTCAAATAAAAACCAAATGATATATAAATGACAAAACACCTGTTGTCTTCTGAGATAAATAAAAAAAAAGAAGAAGATCAGAGAAGCCTGAACAGAAGTTTAGCAGATGATCCTGAAGGATTTATTATTCCAACCCGTCACCGCGGATCCAGATAATGGTGCTAATGCACAAATTTGTTGGTTGCCAGAGTTTTGAGTTACCAAAGAGTTTCACGGAAAACCATTCAGCTCTGTGTTTGGATCACCGCGAGTAAACGGAGCTTTATCTCTGAAGACACATGCTGCGTTGGAATTTTTCAAATATCTTTTTTTTTAAAAAAAAAAAGAGAGACTTGAATACCAGAAAGAGGGCTCTCTCATATTTTACTGAGGTATTGAAAGGTGGATATTTCAGGAGCACAAAATCAACACGGCTGCGGTCCACGTATCACCGTGTCCTGCGCCGCCGCGCTACAGTTTCACACTGGAAAGCATTAGCTTATGCTCTCTAGTTATTTTCTCCTGAATCTGGAGGATCTCGTGTGATGAGAGCTCATGTCAGTGCTGCTCAAGGTCGGGGCCTCTTGTTTCACTCTCACCCCTTATACTTTCACACAAGGACAAGCGATGCACGCTCATTTGTTTTTATGTGCGCTCTTTTTCAAGATATATTAGTTTTGCACAAAGGCACACACACACACACACACGTACATTCAGGTTTGAAACCTAAGACCCTTCTCGCTGTCCATCTGTAGGGGTTATCTATGTGGCACCTCCTCTCACCCCCCTGCATGTGACTCATCTCCACTCATCACGCACACCTCTGCACTGGCACATGGCAGCCGAGACGCTCGGCGGTGCATTTAAGGGGATAAGGCTGTCATCGATGGAATACTTTGACCTCGGGGTCATCGATACCGACCCGGGCGCACACACACACACACCGTGTACAGTGTAGCTAGCAACGGGTAACAGTAGCGGAAAGCTCTTAAGGGTTCAGACACAGGTGACCGCGAGGCTTTGGACCAAAGGTAAAAAGAAAAAAAAAAAAGAGGTGGCAAATTCATTAATAATCAAAATGCCTGATAATTGCCAGGTTTGCAGGCAAAAGGCGTGAGCTGAAAACACTGTAATTTTGAGTGACAGGTGTTACGTGCATGGCCACGCTCGCAAATTTGCAGTTGCACTCGCTCAGTCAAAGAAAGATTAATAGCTGTAATTGCGGGTGATTAGAAAGAGTATCAGATATTTCCATCCTGACAACTTTACTCGAACAAAGCGCACGGGAACGGTGGGTCGAGGTGGTGGTGGGGTGGGGGGGGGGGGGGGGGGGTCATTTCTTTCACCCAGCCTCCCCGCCTGGGAAGGGACCGCAGTGGAAATTTCCACTTGTTGGAGAAAACGACCTGCGGGCTTAAAATTCGGTGTCAAGTGCCAGCGTCGCTGTGTGGACGGAATGCTTCTTTTGTGGGCGAGTCTCTGGTGTAATTTCGGGCAGGGCAGGGTGTCCCTGCAGTAGGCCTTTCTTCCTCAGGCCCTGTGCGGTTTCATTAGATACGGCTAATGAAAAGATGGCTAGCGGGGGCCTGTATTTACAGCTCCTGCCTTGCATCTCCCACTGAACAGGTGTGCTGGCTGGGCCTCCAGCATTACTCTCAGGGCGCTTTTCATCCTCGTCTTCATTTGACTTTTCCAAATAGCAAGACGATGCTCATTTAGCACTATTTTTATTATCTTGATTTGTCCTCTAGTTTTAAATCATCTAAACACAGAAGCATGTTTCCAGTTGGAGCTGATTTATGTCTTAACAAGGATACCAGGAGGTTAGAATCACATTTCTTTCAGATTTATTCTGAACTGCACCATAAGTTTACAGGATATGATACTTTTTGTTGAATTTCCCTTCTGGGATCAATAAAGTATTTTTCATTTTCATGTCAATTTTCTGGTTGACTTTTTTTTTGGATTTCAATGTTTCTCTGACGATCAACTTCTGGATCAGCCAAGCACCTCCCTCCATTTTTGTAACCAAAAGGTACCATTTTTAGTAATTGAAAAGTAATTTGGCATATGTATTTTGTACACTCCAAACCCTTTAATAGAGAAGGCTGGCTTCCTCATTTACAGTATATATATTAAAAAAAATACATGTAAAAGCACGTCAAAACACAGAACAAAAGCTCTTTGTGGCCTTTATTCATAATCACTTAACTTATGTAACAACTTAGAAACTTCTGCCAAATGTAGAAACTGCAACGGTTCTCCTGTAACTACACAAACCTATTTCTATAAAGTACATCTGCTGCACCTCATTCTCTCAGTTTCCTCTCTATGAAACTCTAATTGTCCTTCCAACATGACAATAGATGATATATGGTTTGGTGTCATCTGGCAACAGTTCATTGTTTAGTTACAGGTGCCATTTTGGGCCACAAGCAGCATCTCCCATTCAGCGGCATGAATATGTGAAAAGAAGATGGGTGTTTGGCCGGGGTGAGTCTGGAACCAGAACTCAGTGTTTATTTGCTAACAGACTCCCTCTGTGTTCATGCGCTGACCCTTTGTGTGGCTTTCTGAGAGGCAGGTGAATTGTGCCTTGGGCTTGCGGGCCACAGTTTGAAAGCAACAACGTGTAACCTGAGCTGTAACGTGACCGTGAGGCAATTAGGACCACAATGAGGACGTTTTTTTCGCATTCGCCCCCTTTTGTGTTTCTAAATACTATTTAAGAGCAAACAAAATGTGCAACCTTGGGTGCTCTCGCACCGAGACGGAGGGCAGGAAAACAGCAGCTGAAGTTTTTGTTCCCGTCCACAGCTGCTTGTTGTGCATAAGTTAGGAGGGAGTTGCTCTAAACTACGTCGCTCCTTTGAAGTTGCTCTACCTTCATGTGCATTTTTTTTTTTGAAGTAGGGGGATTTGGGTGGGGTTGAAAGGACTGGAGGATGCAAAGCTAATTAAGGACATTTTGCAGACCTTTTTTCTGTGTTCAGAAACAGACTATGGAAGGGTGCAAAGAGGGCCGGAAGCACGAGACCCTGCGCCTCCTCGTTCTCTCCCTCCGCCCTTCAGCTGCTATATACCCCTCCTTGAATGGAGTGTGTCTACCGGATCTGCCCAGGATGAAATGTCATATCTCAGACTGATCCTTATCTCTTAATCGCTTCCTTTGTCTCCGCGATTCCCCAGACCTTCCCTAACTTCCCTCCTCCTTGGACACTGCCCTTTGATGTGTCAGCCACATAGGAACGCTGGGGGTGGGATATTTGTGATCTGTGCATGTATGCATGTGTGTGTGTTTTTGAAGTGGCAGTCTGTTTCTCCTCTGAACTAACAAAAGCCCCAAAGGTTATCAAGATCCTGCAGTCAAGGAGACCACTGGAGGGGTTAGAGCGCAGGCCTCCTGTTTGCAAAACTGAATGCAAGATGTAATATTTGTTCTACATGCGTATGTTCCCGTCATATGTATGTGCTGGAGGACAGATTGAGCTCCTTGTTTGCGTTTCTATAACTCTACATGGGGTAGATTCCTACACTGATGACACATCACCCTTAGAAACTTTCTTCAGGGCCCTTGCAGATGTTCACGTTGTCTGCTGGTGGTCAAATGTGAAACAAATGTTGAAAACCTGAGCGACTTTCAGTCATTATTATTGACAAACATCACTGGACGCCGTGTTTACGGTGCATTTACAGTGTCCAGATTTGTGAGCAATCATTCATTGACTTATTTGTTTGGCTGAACACCTGTAAAAGTGTATTCCAATCATCTAAATGTTACGTTTGTATTGAGAACTAACCAGAATAACTTGAAGACACATGACATAATAGCAGTGTGATAAACATCATGTTTGTTCCTAAGGCGAGGCACTATATGTGATTTGAGGACTTGCTGGAAGTCTTCTAAGCCATTTTCTGTCTAATCCACGAAGGTGGATCCATGGGAGAACGCTCATTCGGGCTAACTGGAGCCGTGGTAGAGGCCAGACCGCCAGGCGCTCCCAGGGGAAGTGTTTCAGAAGCATCCTACTAAGGAAAAAGCTTTGGGACAGAGCAGAACTTCCTGGAGAGATTACATCTCACGGCCGGGTTAGGAGCGTCTGTGTGTCGGGACGAGCAACCAGCTCGACTGTCGTTCCTGTGACCCGCTTCCAGATGAGAGGAAAATGGATGGATGAATGGTTAAATAAATGGATGGAAAAAAAAAACAGATCCTCAGGTTTATTACTTAAAATATAGACTTTTTTTCTTTCATGGTACGGTGCCATTTTTTCACGCCTTGTGTCAGGATCGTTCAGTTATGTGAAACTGAAACAGGTGAAAGACAAGAAATAACACGGACATGACATGACAGACACGATGATGACGGACCGGCACAGAAGGAATGAATGGCAGGACGACATACTGACGCAAGACAGAGGTGACAGCAATCAGGGAAGACCACATGAGGAAGAGGGAGGTAACTGAACACAGGACAGGTTAACCAAAGCAACGAAACACAGAACCGAAGTCATAAAGCAGAGATGACAAGGAAACTAAGAGAAACCTGACATCACGACACCATGGAACTGAAAATGTGTAACTGATTTTTTTTCCACAAACAAAAGTAGAGCTTATAATAGTTTTTTTCATGTTTTTAAAAACAGATCTTTAAACAACACTGCTATCAATCATTTCTGAGATAAAGTTTGTCTGTTCTTGTTACTCTAAATAGGAATAAGAGGCCATAGATAATGGATGGATGAATAAAAATTGTCTCCTCACTGTGGCCAACAGTCACATGTATGAATCTGTACGGTAAGATACCATGTAACTGAAAAAAAAAAAGGTCACATGTCTGTTGGGATTTAAGACATTTTATCTGTAAATATGAGCACAAATGTACATATTTATCTGTCACGCTCAGAAGAGGTGCTCAACGCTGTTGAAATGTTGGAGCAAAATGTTTTCACAGAAGTGGATTTTTAATTTTTTTTTTTTTTTTTAAATCACATGTTTTTAAAAACTGAGAGTATGTTCACCTCGAAGCACCAATGTGCCTGAAGGGCAACCGTGTGACATTATTAACTGTGGAAATGTGCTGGTGCTCCTCAGACAGTCATCTTTATTTCATTGGACCTGCACAAGACAAACGTTCCAGCGTCATCTCCTGACTTAATGCATTTTAGTGATTCATTATTGAAAATCAAACCAAAAATAAACAGACAACTAACTGGGTTAATTGGCAATAGGTCAGTAACATAACTGAGTATGAAAGGAGCATTTCAGAAAGACAGAGTCTCTCGGATGTGAAGATGAGAAAAGGTTCACCTACTAGAAAATGCATCTAAAAATTGTGGAACAGTTCCAGAAAAATGTTCCTCAAGGTAAAGTTGCAAAGACTTTGAAGATCCCACCATCTACAGTATATAATGTCATCAAAGGATTCAGAGAATCAGGATGCGTCTATGCAGGAGACAAGGCTGAAGGTCAAAACTGGAATCTTGTGATCTTCAGGCGCTGCAATAAAAACAGACATGATTCTCTACTGGACATCACTGCATGGGCTCAGGAACGCTTCCAGAAATCACTGACTGTGAACACAAGTTGTCGTGAAATTGACAAATGCAAGTTAAAGCTGCGTCATGCAAAGAAGAAGCCATATGTGAACACGATCCAGAAACCGACCATCTTCTCTGGAGCTCATCTAAAATGGTCTCTAGTCAGATGAATCGAAAATTTGAAATTGAAAAAGAGGGACCATCCAGCTGGTTAACAGCAGACTGTTCAAAAGCCTGCATCTCCGATGGTATAAGGTTGCATTAGCATCTGTGGTGTGGGCAGCTTCCACATCTGGAAAGGCTCCATCAATGCTGAAGAGTACATAGAGGTGTCAGAGCAACATCTGCTCCCATCCAGATGACATCTCTTTCAGGGAACGCTTGCATATTTCAGTAAAACAATGCTAAGCCACATACTGCATCCATCACAGCAGCAGGGCTTCACAGGAGAAGAGTCCAGGTGCTGAACTGACCTGCCTGCAGTCCAGACCTTTCACCAACAGAAAACATTTGGTGTGTCATAAAACAAAGAAAGGCAACAGTAAAGGCTCGGGACTGTTGAGCAGCTAGAAACCTGCACCAGGATGAGACAACATTCCTCTCCTTCAACTCCAGCACCTGGTCTCCTCATTTTTCCAGACAGTTGTTTGAAGAGGACGGGATGCTGCACCATGGTAAACATCACCCTGTTCCAACTTTTTTGAGAAGTGTTGCTGCCATTAAAGCTATGAGCTAAATAAAATATTATCTGATGAGCTAATATTTTCCATAAAATGAAAAATGATATGTTCTTTATGTTCTATTGAGAATAAAATTGGGTTTATGAGATTTGCAAACGACTGCATTCTGTTTTTAATTTACGCTTTCCACAGCACACCAGCTTTCTTGGAACTGGGGTTGTACGTCCTTCCTGTTTTGTTTGTACTTACTCCTAATTTTAGAAACAGACATATTCTGCAACACTGTGTTGAATTACCTGCTGGAGGGGGGTTTTAAAACCCTCTCTGTTGCAGCTGGGAGCAGTCCCTTTTAAATGCTGACTAATTTGAGTATTTAGACCTGTGCAGGTATTTATTTTAGAAATGCAAATTGAAATAATTATATTTTCTTGTGAATGACTCTGTGAAGAAATTTAAAGAATGAAAGTTAATGCATCATACTGTATAATTTTCCATTAATAAAGTATTATTGAATTGAATTTAACTGAATTATTGTGTATTTTTGTTTTGCCTCCCTGTAATTGATCTGGGGGAAAAAAAATTGTCTTTGAAAATAAAATAAAACAAATGCTCAGGAGTGACATCAGCAATACGACAACACTCAAAACTTTTATTCCACCTCCAACCTTCAGTCAAGCGTCCCTGAGATGAGCAGGAACAAGCCACCGACTGAAAACTACTTCTAACCTTAGACTGGATTATGTTTCCTCCCTGTCTTTACTGCTTTCCATATTTCTGTCGAGATTCAAATAAGTCAAGAGAAAAGCTGAATGATTTTTGCTCAGATCTCACATGCAGTTTGTTAGCAGTAACTAAACAATAGGACAATAATAAATACAGTGGTACTTATGAACTAGGCTATAGATAATGGATGGTTGAATAAAAATTGTCTCCTCACAGTCACATGTATGAATCTGTACAGTAAGATACAGCCAACATACAGTTCAGATTCAGATTCAGATTCAGACAACTTTATTTATCCCCGAGGGGCAATTGAGGTCCAACTGAGCAGCATTGTGTTGACAGGGTATTAACAATACGAATGAGATTCAAAAGGACTAAAATAGAAATGAATATAGAATATGCTGTATGTACACAATTTGAAATGTAAATTATATAAAGTGACTGGAGTGAATGAAGTAGAGGTAAAGTGCAGGCAGTGTAAACAGTATGGATGGTAGAGACAGTATAAACAATATGTAAACAGTATAAAGCTGTAAACAGTGCAACAGTGTGAACAGTTGGCTGTATTGTTGATAATTTACTACTCAGCAAATGTGTTTTTGTTAACAGGTCAACATATTGAGTAAAAGACAATGCTGGATAGAAGCCTGTTTGAAAAAAAAAAGCACGAAAGGAAGGAAAAAGAAAAGGATATAACAACAGTGAGCGCTTGTTGTAAAAAGCTTGTATCTTCCGACACATCTTCAAACAGATACATGAAGTCATGACTTTGAAGAAGTGACTGTGTATGGGCGGACAACGCACATGTCTCTGCTATCATTGCTCATTGTTGTCTGGTGGGTTCATTTTGCCTAAATGACATCCGGAGCTTCATTTCTTGAGTCCTAAAGGAATCCTTGGTTGCAGCCAGGGGTGATGGGGGCACATTGTCTGCACCCTCTGGTGGCAGGATGCTACAGCACAACTTGCCTTTTGTGTGGTGATGTTTGTGCGCTTTGTTCATCTGAAGACGCTAAAAAGAACGTGTCTTCTCAGGTGAGAGCACACGACTGTGTGTTTGTGTGGAGGGGGGCCACCCAGCATCAGCTGCGTATCCTGACAAAGATAGAAGAACCGGCTTACAATTACCGCTTGTTGCTGCAGCCAAAAGCAACATTATTCATTTCAGTCAAAGACCGAGGCCCTCGCTGGCTCCGAAGCCACCTGCGGATAGAAAAGGGTGGAAAGAAGAGAAATGAATAACAACAATAGCGGAAAAAGGAAAAAGAAAATGTAGCCATGTGATTCGTCAGCATGGAATGGTAACCTTTTATCGGCTGGTTGGCAGGTGTGTCAAATCCTGGATGAGTTTCTACAAACGGGGGAGCATTGTTTCAGGCATATCTCTGTATATTTGCACACGCACGTTGAAGTGGAGACAAAATAAGCCGTGACTTTTCTCAGAATCTAAGCCTAAGCTTGTATAAATTCTGACTCTCCCTCCTTTGTGAGTGTTTTTCAATGGGCTGTTTGTTGCTCTTGGCTTGAACATACACAACTGTATACATCAAAAACCATGAATGTCGGGGGCATTCAGAAGTGAGGTCATCAACATATGGCTAGAGCCGTAAAGGTCTGCAGACATGATCCAAGTCTGGCTGTGTGAGTGAGCAATGATCACATACTGAAAGATATTATTGCCTTAACCTGTGGGGAAAAAGCATGCTCATGAAAAACCAGAAAAATGAACAAGTCATATCAAGCAAATCTGATTAAATTGATATATAATATCAAGGGCTTTGTTAAAAAAATTAGAAATAATTCAGGCTTTAGCTGAACGGTTTTTGTTTGAACGATTAGATTTCATTCACCCCAACTGAAAAGTTACAATGAAATCCAAGAGTCGACAGTCATTACTTCTATCCCAACTGTTTTTGTAGAGCATGTTGTGCCAGAAAGCAGAGCAGTCGGATCTTTCACAAGTCCCTGAACGTCTCGTTTCCATTAGCTTTTGTGCACTAATGCGATATGTCTGGAAGTCTCCATTTATTCCCCCGAGAACCTCCAAGATCTCTGACATCGTTGGGAAAATCAGAACATAATTTCCCTCACGTGTGATAAAAAAAAAAAAAAAAATCTGAACCTCCACGGTGGATTTTAGAGAGCATGCATGCGCTGTGCGAGCTAGCACTGGAAAGCTGAATTTCTCGTCTGAGCTACAGGAGTAGGCTATTGTAAACATTACTGTTCCTCTGCAATGGCTTGGTGTTCAGCATCAAGCAAGACCTTCAGAACTGCATTTCCTTGCTTCGAACACCAGGACACGTGGATTCACAGAACTCATATGTTCACAAAAGTCTGCATTTGTTCTGAAACGCTGTTTCAAAAGAGAACAATTATTTCAGGTCTGAGTCAGAAAAGACTCCCAGCCACATTATGCTACCATAAATGCACATCACATGGCCCTCCGTTTTCACTGGGGATGCTCGCATGAGTAAAAACAGGCCGAACCTCTGCTGGAAATAACATTTGCTGCAGATTGTTCTTACAGTAGATCATAATGTCTGCCCTCCTACACACGAACCAATCAGCCAAAACATCATGACCAACCATTTAATAATGAGAAGGCCCTCCTTGCACTTCCAAAAGACCTCTGACCAGTCAAGGTCTGGACGCAGAACATCTGACGGTGTCCCGCAGATCTATTGCTCAAGGATTTATTAGCAATAGATTGTGGGAGGGGTCTCTGTCGATTGGGACTGGTTTCCACAGATGCCATCAGAATCCTTCAGATTGGTATCTGGGGAGTTTTGAGACCAAATTAACAATTCCTACTCTTCGTTGTATTCTTTGAGCAATTCCTACAAGAAATTGTAGAGGGGCCAACTGCTGACCTGCTGAGGGAGTCAGCTACTGCGGGGCAGCGATGTCGCCAAGTTCAGGGGTGTGACAGGTCTACAAAAGGTTTAAGGTAAGTAGCATGTGCCAAAATAACTTTCATGGGAGTGCCAGGGTGCATAATTGTCCCAATAGCTTGGGTGATGCGTCTCGGCCAATCAGCACACAGATATTAGATTTTAGTGCTGGGCCGTCTGCGTTTCTCATGTTGCTTACAGGAGGCCGTGAGTCACCGTTTGACGTTTTGCTCGCAGCTGCGGCCTCTCGTCTGCTGTGGGGTGGATTTTCCTGGAATTTCCATGTTTTTTTTCTTGATTTTTTGTTATATTATATATTTTTGAAAAATCCGCAAATAACTAAAACCACGGAACTTAAAGCGCGAATTGGCAAGGGATCACTGTACAACCAAATGAGCACTGTTTACTTGCGCTACTTGTCAGTAGTCAGTGTTGTGGCTGATCAGTGTATAGGCAGTTGCAGTGGCATTAAACACAGATTTTGGCTACATAACAGCCATTAGCATAGACAACAAAGTGATGGAGCCAGTAAGACGTACTGTCTTAGCAAACTACTACTCCATACTACCTGGCAGTGCAACACTCTTGCTTTCATTCCCCCCCCCCATAAAAAAAAGAAGAAGAAGAAAAAGATGGAAAAGACAAAGAAAAACAAACTGATGACAAGATCAACACTGAAGGAGCTGAAATGTTTGCTGCGTTTCTGTTTGCTGTTTGCATTGAGGGCTTTGAGACAGTTGAACAGCATCATCTCCTGCCCGCAGCATATCCAATCAGCACTGAGTCCACCCCCCCCCCTCCCCCAACCATCCCTTTTTTGGGACTGCTCTGAGTACGTAACTCATGGCAAGTGCGTGTTTAGGCTCCATAGAAGTTGCCAAAAATTTTCATTGCAGGACCATTCCTGGCACTGGAGACACATGTCAATGATTTAGACCCTGTAAAACTACCCCTGACCCCCACTAATAGAAACAGGACATTAAACCCAGATCCATCTCCATGTTTTTGTTTATACCTTCATTAACATCTGTGTGGTATCTTCAGCTGAAAGGTGCATTACCTCCATCTACTGGGAAGCATGTTACCTATCAGTGAGGGCTACATGATACTTAGATGTTTTGGAGAGAAAGTCAGAGAAGCCAGACTGAGATGGTTTGGACATGTACAGAGGAGGGATAGTGAATATATCAGTAGAAGGATGATGAGGTTGATACTGCCGGGCAGGAGGCCTAGAGGAAGACCAAAGAGGAGATTTATGGATGTAGTGAAAGAGGACATGAAGTTACTTGGTGTGAGAGAAGAGGATGCAGAGGATCAGTTAGATGGAGGAGGATGATTCACTGTGGCAACCCCTGAAGGGAAAAGCCATAAGGCAAATACGAAGATGGTCACATGATAAAGCCTTGGCATATCAGGGAAGGATACATAACCAAAAGTTGGCATATACTGTACAAAAAGACATAAAACCGTTTTTTTTTAACTGTCTGACATTAAATCAAACTAAACGTTCCCTGTTTTAGATCACGTAGGATTACCAAAATTATTTCTATTTGCTAAATGCCAGAATAATGAAAGAGAGAATTTCTTTTAAGAAAAATTATTTTATGACTTTCTTCAAAGTCAGAAGTTTCCATTATACTAAGATTACTGCCTTTAAACAATTTGGAAAAGCCCAAATGATGATTTTATGGCTTTGGAAGCTTCTGATGACAACATTTGAGTTAATAGGAGTCACACCTGTGGATGTATTTTAAGACACACGTCAAACACACTGCTTCCTTGTGTCGCATCATGGGAATATCAAAAGAAATCGGCCAAGATATCAGGGAGACAGTTGCAGACCTCCACAAATCTCGTTTGAGTACAATTTCAGATGCCAGAAGGTGACACGTTCATCTGTTAAAACAATTATACGCATGAATAAACACCATGGGAACGTCCATCATCGTACCACTCAGGAAGGAGACGGGTTCTGTGTTCCAGAGATTAACATGCTTTGGTTCAAAATGTGTGTATCAACCCCAGAACAAAATCAAAATATCTTGTGAAGATGCTGCTGAAACTGGTAAGAGAGTGTCATTATCCACAGTTAAACCAGTCCTGAACCAACATGGACTGAAAGGACACTCAGTGAGGAAGGAGCCATTACTCCAAAAGAAAAGTTTGCAAATGCACACAAAGACAAAGACCTTTATTTCTGGAGACATGTCCTGTGGTCTGATGAAACTAAAATTGAACTGTTTGACCATAATGCCAAAGTAAAAGGGGGAATCTTTCAGATCTCAGAACACCATTCCAACTGTGAAGTACGGGGGTGGCAGCATCATGTTGTGGGAGTGTTTTGCTGCAGGAGGGACTGGTGCACTTCACAAAATAGATGCCATCATGAGGAAAGAAAATTATAGAAATATTGAAGCAACATCTCAAGACATCAGCCAGGAAGTTAAAGCTTGGGTGCAGATGGGTCTTCAAATGGACAATGACTCAAAGCATACCACCAAATTAGTTACAAAGTTGGTTACAAACTTGTCTCATTTGCACCAGTTCTGTCGGGAGGAACGGACCAAAATTCTAGCAAACTATTGTGAGAAGCTTGTAGAAGGAAACCTAAAACAGTTGACCCAAGTCATACAGTTTAAATGCAATGATACTAAATACTAAGTAAATGTATGTAACAATACATGCTGTTGAAGAAATTTAACTCTCACTTTTAGCAAATAGAAATAATTTTGGTAACCTAAAAGTTTAGTCTGATTTAATGTCAGACTGAGAAAAACAAAAATGTTTTGTGTCATTTTACATGGTGTCTGTAAGCTTCTGGTTTCAACTGCGTAAGCAAATCACGAAGTAAATGGGTGTAACCATGCCATCGTTTCCAAATATTTACTTTTTTGTCCATCCACATTACACCGCAACAGTTGCATTTACAAGCCAAACACTGTCTGCAGTGGATAGAAAATGTTTCTGTTTGTAAGGATTAGATTTGCCAGAGTAGTGTTGGATGCCAGATGTAACCATAAAAAAGATTTTCATTTTTCAAAATGAAAAGATGGAACGTGGCCGACCGACTGTACTTTGATGTTTTCAGTTCACTAAGGCTTCTTATGGTTATGATAATGGAGGTCTCAAATGTCAGGTGATTTTACAATGAAAGCAATAAAGAAGCAGCTCCGGGTGGATGGATGAGTCAACAAAATGCCAGATTTTGTCACATATAACTTCTATTTATTTCCCTTTTCCCACCAGAAAATATACATAAATGATACAACTGATGACACACAGGCCATTCTAGAGGGTGCTGACAAATATATTTTCAGTTCATTTTCGCAACCCTGTTATATGGTTGATTTTATCTTTAGATGTTAAGGAAACCATTAAAAAAAGATGAAGGTTTGCTCTGTAAATTCCTCACATATATAGATTTTTGTAGCTCTTTGTTGCCACAAGATTGAATCACCGGGGCCTGTGAAGACATGGAAAAGAGGAAAAACTGTGAAAACATACAATTAAACATCTGAGCCAGTAATAAAAAAAGAAAGGAGAGGAGTCACACCAAACAAACAGGCCCGTTGTCATGGTAATGAACAGGGTCCCTGCTGAGGTGGTGCATATGAGCCATCAGATTGAGCTACATCGAGAAACTGGAGTCCCAGAGGAGGAATGAGCCGGAGTATTTGACAGATGTGAAGCGAGGAGGAGAAACAATTTCTTTTTTGTTATGGATGTGTTGCGCTGCAAAAATCAAGAGAAAAAAGGTAGAGAAGAATACCACACTAATTAAGTCCAGGCTATCTCCGTGCATTGAACGCAGCTAGGGGGTTTCCAAAATATTCACAGTCATTTGTCCTGTGCGTTTGGAAGAGGATGTACACGCTGCTCATGTTGCCTGGTATGCACACGAGCTCCAGCCATGTGTTCACCTTATGCTACCTACAGTCCAAGATGATTTTTAATAATACCCAAGAGAAGAGCACGACAAAGATTTTTTTTTTAAATTTTGTCTGTGTGTGTGTGTGATGCAGGATATTTACTCTTGAAGGAATGAGTGCAAAACATGTACTCAGTATAACGATAGTTTAAAAAACAGATGAATGACTAAAGTACACAGTTTGACTGGTCAACATGTGGTGTGTGCCTATGTGTGTGTGTGTGTTATTGTGTGAGGCTCGCGGCCACAACCATGCCCGGAAAAGCTTGGAGTACAACCAGTCATTAGGAAGTCAGGCTGTCTGGAGTGCATTATGGGCTGGGTACTGTAACTCTTACAAGCAGAGGCTGCTATCAAATCAGGGATGAGGGGAAGAAGGGGGGGATAGGAGACCCAGAGAAAAAAAGAAAGTAACTCATCATTCCTGTGTTAGATAATTGTCTGAGAAAAGGACATCCGTAGATTAGCGCAGTAACATACGTATCAGGCATTGTTTTCCTAAAAGGGTAAAAATAAAACCCTCAACGACTCTATTGTTGAACTGTGCAGTAAAACCATTAAAACAGTCCTTTTATTAGTTTTATTTTCAGGATGTTTGAGGCGGGTCTCGAATTTAAGCTTCTGTCACACAAAAAAGTAGGCACTGATTACAAACAAAAGCCCTTAACATCCTAATTTTAGAAACAGGCCCTGCTACAATGCATTAAACTCCAAACAGCCAACCAGGCCACTGAGCTTGAGTTTCTGATAACCAGCGAGTTGCCTTAGTGTTGTCAAGTTGTCTCGTTTGCTAGAATTAAATGGCCTTAGGCTGCACTTACCGTAAATGCAGAGGATTCAACAGATGAAAAAAAGAACTGGATTAATTGTGTGAAGAGCTGAGTTGAAACACGGCAACCGTAAAGCCACGAAGAGAATCAAAATTATGCTCCGAAGATTTTAAGGGCCAAGTGAACAATTTCATACTGTACTTCTGCACCTTATGTGTGCATAGATATTGCAGTTGTACACACCTACTTTAGTTGAATGAATGCTGTAATGTGAAAATGTGTCTTCAGCTTGCAACGACTCAACATGTTTTGGTTTTTCACGTTGACCAAAAGAGCTCAAATGGGAGTAAACCAAGTAAGAAATTGCAGTAAAAAACTACAGTGTTCCACTCTGAAAAAAAAAAAAAAAAATTAACTGAGAAGAGAGAATTAGCTAACATCAATAAAAGCAAGAATGGCAACGGTGGATACCTTGAAATGGGCTCAAAATGGGCTTCGTGTGATGTATAGTGCAGCTTTTAGAAAACCGAGCAATACACTTAGTCACAGAATTAGTCCAAATTATGTGTTGGCATTGCCTTTTATCTTTGCTCCGTCATCTCTAATCTGCCTTGACTTGCCACTCATACCTCATATAATTGTCTGACAGCACACCCGTAATCCTGGTTTTATACGTCTTAATCATAGTTAAATAAAGACAGACAACTGAACCGCAAAAAAAAAAAAAAAATTATAATTGAATGGATGCATAACTCTTTCACTTGACATCTGTGCATCTGTGAATGGATGCTTAATGCGGAGAAGAAAAGGAATCGGTGAGAGGAGGCAGCAGCAAGATCACTTTGCAGATGGGAATATGTTCCACACAAAGGTAGTCATTCTTCATCCAGCACAGAAAAGCAAGTGTCTTAAACTCACAGCTGGGAGGTCACAAGTTTACAATCACAGCCATTCCACCAGACACAACCTTTTCCTAGTCATCACGTGTGCCTTTTATCTGTTTATTTCTGTCCAGAGTGAAATCAATGTCGCTGTTGGGTCAGAAAAAAAAAGAAACAAATAAAATGGAAAAAAAAAAAAAAAAAAAAAGCATATGAATCATTACTGGTCAGCGCTTAACCACAAAAGTAAAAACAGATTTTGGGGGGGCCGGCGACATTGACGAGGAGGGCGTGAGCACATATCCAGATTTACCAGATGTGATTTATCAGTTTAATTTTTGAATTTCTTCTGTTAAAACAAAACGTATGAGACGAAGCAGCCGAAGGTATCCATTAAAAAAAGCATCGTCTTTGACATCTTGACTTCATCCTGGTGTTTTTTAAAAAGCTTTTTATTTAACAGCAGGGTATAGAAATTGCCTGGCAAGCATCTGGCCTTCATGTTACAGCATTTGACATATTGAAACACCTGTTCTGATTTATTGTGTTTGGGTCGTTGGCAGTGGATGGATTCCAGCGCTGAGCTTCTTGCACGTGCTCTGCCAAGAAAACATTCGCTTCTCACAACAGCGAGCCGTTGTTACGGACTCACACAAGGTGCTCACGGTCAAACACACGCACCAAACAAACATCAACGGTGCATATTTGATTGTGCCGATAAACGTGCACTGAACTCCCTGCACAAGTTTTGCAAATGACTTGAATAAGAGATGAATCATGAGAGCAGACTTTCTGGAAGTCTGAGCTAATGCCTTTCGTTTCTCAACCTCCCCCTGCTGAGCACAGGTGCACTGGCACACAAAGGAAGAAACAAGAGAACAAGAACAGGTTGGAGAGAACAGTACAGTCCAGCAGAGAGAGAGAGAGAAAAATAATGGAAGAAAGAGGGCCATACGTCAATCTACCCTTACCTTTGACAAAGTCCCACCTGTTAGAATGGACCTGAATAAAGTCCCTCTTTTCTCTGAACTGAAGTGCATAAAACCCGGAGAGCAATTTAACTGCGTGGGCTTTTTGGTGTGGTGCCAAAGTTCCCTTTTCTGCTGGCCTTATCTGGTGTACAGAGCAAAGTTAAAGGGAAGCAAATAGATACACCATCTGGCAGTTGTCTAGCCTCAACCGTCTGTGGGACATATGATGGATTCTTGGTGGAAAAGACGCCAAAACACAAAATGGCTGAGGTCAGTAAGTTTAGGAAATCCCAAAAGAGGGAGATGTCGACAGATCTTTTTTTTTTTCAATGTTCTCCTGATGGATATTTGGATTTCTTACAAGTTGGTATATTCAAATTGCGCCAGCAGCCTCACATTTTTCTTTCTTTTTTTAAAGCAGGTTTGTGTATTCTTGTCCTGGAGCGTCTCCACTTTTTTGATCGTAGTTTGACCGGCTAGTATCGGGCCCGCCGTTTCTGGTGGTTCATGGCTGTCGTCACTCTGACGCACGCGCACGCTGTCCTAATTAGATGGTTGGGGGACCCAGACGACTGTTTACCGAGGCCAGACAGGGTTCTTCCCTTTTCCTGTGTGCAACCGTATGACATCACGGTGCGGTGCAGGACGCTCCATCTATCGCAGTGATCGGGCAGGACATGAGGCATTTTGAGGAGACCTCAGTTTCCTGTCACAGTACCGGTCCACCACACCATCACCGGGTTTTTTAAAGGAAGCGGTCCATGTGCCGAGGAAGCGCGGGCTGTGCCACTTCAATCCAGGAATTCTTATCATGTAGACTTTTCAAAAGGGATTCACAGCACTGCGGTCTTGTCCGCAGCTGGGACAACAAAGTGATGAGTGGAGCAGCCAGGGAGGAAGGGATATGCCCACACACCCACCTCCTCCCTCTCGCTATTTCCCTTTACACCCTCAATGAATTCACACACAAGCACAGCTTCGAATCCTGGGGCGACTGGAGAAATCTGTGAGCTGTGGGGCTCTGTAGAGCCATTCTCCCGTGCAGTGGCCATAAAACAAAAGCACTTGTAACATGAAAGAATTCCTGCAATTTACAAGAGGAAGTGGAACATCTGAGAAAGCAAGATTGAATTCTCAGTGTGCTCTTCTGGGCGATGTGTCAAATAAGGGGTGGCTGCTGCCGGGTGATGCTTCCCCACTTCCCCCCCCCCGCTGCCCCAAAGCAACTCTCCTCGCCGCCACACCCGTGTAACGTCTTTCATTGCTAAATGCGATCGCCTGGTTGCCATTACGCGCGGCGACCACGGCTCAGCGACCGGTGAGACCTCAGTAAAAACAAGTCGTCCCTGGGTGCAGGGCACCCACCGTGAGCTGCTCGGGGGCCGTGATGGGCTTCACTTTGAACCTGGCAGCTCCGGGGGAACATTCCTGCCTTGAAAGGTTTATTTGGTTATCTCTCCAAATGTCCCGAGGTAAAATATACTGTTAAGTAAACTTGGCTGATACAAACCAGTTGCAGGCATGCAATAGTTAACAGATTGTAACCGCTCATAAAATGGCTGCTGCTTGCATCGGAGCAGTGTGCTGCACATTGTCTGCCTCCACCCTGCAATATCAAAAATAGCAGGTTTTTCTCATAATGCAAAAACTCAAGAGTTTTGCATCAAGGCCACCTGGGGTCTGAACTTTTATGGGCTCTCTGGTTTTGTGTCTTATTGTTGCCTTGGCCTCATTGTGGTTTGACAGAAAAGACATGAAATATATTTTACTGTACAGCTCCTATGTTTTATAGTAATGAGAGCTTTTATGTAGCTTTAAAGTATGCAAAGATACAACCACTCTCAGGAAAAATTTGTGCAGCATGTGTCCGCGTGTGTTTGTGCATGTTTGCAGTTTTCCCAAATTCGGTCTGCATTCATGTGGATAATTATAACTTTATGGTGATTTTTTTTTTCCTTTTTTTCCCCCCCTTCCGTCCTTACAACCACATCTGCAGCAGAGGCAAATGGTAGAAGACG
Organism: Hirundichthys speculiger; assembly: GCA_018398805.1. Lineage (NCBI taxonomy): Eukaryota > Metazoa > Chordata > Actinopteri > Beloniformes > Exocoetidae > Hirundichthys > Hirundichthys speculiger. The sequence continues at coordinate 1,097,143 of JAGFBZ010000483.1, forward strand.
GGTGGAGGCTAACCCTTCTGGTTCTCTCCCTTTCTTCCCCTCTTTCCCTTCTGTCGCTCATCCCCCCCCGGACCACCTACGTTAGGAGCTTTGGGTGGACCCAGAACCATTGCTATCAGCGCAAGTGTATTCAAACGTCTTATAATGACTTCCACTTTAAAGCCAGTCCATAAACACTCTCAGATGCACATAGACACCCTCTCAGGGCTCAGCCGGCTACATAATGCTCTGCTCCACAGAGGCTGCAGTCACTTAGTTGGTTTCCCTAATTCTTTCCTTAATAGGAATCTGTTTGTTTGTTTGTGCATTGGTTCAGTGCTGTTTATTTGGCTGCCTGATTTATGAGATTTAGGAAAAGTCTTTTATGCCACCCTCTGAGTTTTGCTAACCTCATATGTGTATTTGCCAGAATCCACGTATCAAACTCTAGACTTTTTTTTTTCTTGTTGTTGTTGTTGTTACTGTTACTCTAAATCACTGTGTTCTTCTTCAGAGGACAGACATATTTGGAGATGAATACCCCGGTAAAAAATTTGAACCGGTTCACGACTTCTTTAAAAATCCCCAAAGCGTCTGGCCACGCCTTTGAACGATGAAGTCACTCACTGCAGCGTAAGTTTGTTTTGCATTATGTTAAATACCATAAAGCACCCGCCGCACGGGTGGAGCAGACATGTTCCTTTAGGTCACTGAATGATCTCAAGCTAATTCAAGTTCAGTGCACCATGATTGATTTAGAACCACCGTGAAAGTAAAATATGTCAATTTATTGTTTATGACTTCCCTGCGATCTTAAAGCAACACCAGAGTTAAAATAATCTGACCTCGATTCTTAGATGGGAAAGAGTATAAACTATCCCTGTGACCAAAACTGTGCATGAATCAAAGCAGTTGTGAGTATGTTCACAGCAAAATGGCAATTCTTTTTAGCACTTGCAAAAAAAGAAGAAAAAAGTGATTTTAAGTCTCTGACAAAACTCCAAAATATCTTCTACTTAAGTGATAGTGTGAATAGGGTCCTTCCAGGCAAACCAAGTGCCTTTTAACTTTGTATGAGTACAGGAAGTGTATAAAAAGAGTTGTTTGTAGATGGTACTTGTCATAAGTTCATACAAGTTGACCACTGAATGTTGAGCAAAATGAGACGACTCTCAGAAGCTAATTCAGGCAGATGTTTAAAGCTCACTTTGGTGGTGACAGTGATCTTAAACACTATGCATCACATTCAGAGACCTATAAAAGGAGCAATAATCTTAAAATCCCACTTCCTTCCACCTGGATTCTATGAAGGGGGTTGAATTATCACCCCCAGTATATTTGAGTAGTTCGAGCTACCTGAGGCAGCTTCCAAAAAGAGCGCTATCCAGACTGAATTAACTAGCGGAGCTCTGCTGGGATCAGCGTTGCTCACCTTGCTGCTAACGGGCTTGGAGCGGTTGCAGTTTCCTGCAGGTTAACAGTGTCAGGCTGTGAATCGCAGGATGAATGACCCTGAATCCCAGCAGACCTCCACTTCAGGAAGGGTCCTGGGGTGATCTGCCGTGGCTCCCTGCAGAGCCATGCTGGAGGACATCCACCGTGGGACGATCCGTTTCCAATGTTGTTTCTGTGACGACATCAGAGAGAGCTGCTGTATTTTTCCGACACACGGTAAGCACATGATGAATGCTGCTTTGCTAAGCTTTGTCCTCAGAGCCTTTCAGGCCAACCAGCAGCCAGTCACGGCTGTCTGGTTTTACAATTAACAGCACAAGAAAATGTATTCTCTTTAGAATATGAATGAATGTTCTCTGTTAGGTCCTTATTTACAGCTCAGAAGCCATAATCAGAAGTGAAGACAGTGCTAAGCGCTAAGTAGCCACGGTGATGACAGTTAACCACTGGCTATGGCCAGCGTCACCTAAAAGATGGATTTTACCTGACATGGCACCGGCAGCATGGCGGCTTGGTGGTTAGTACTGTCGCCTCACAGCAAAAAGGATTTAAATGCCACCAGGGGCCTTTCTAGGTTGCATTTCCAGGGTAAACCTACGCCGAATGGGGCTAGAGCCAATCCTACCTGAGACAGGCTCCATGATCCAGACGGTTTGACAGTCCATCACCGGGCCTACAAAACAACACCTCCAGTTGAACTTTTAATTAGCTAAACCCATTCAATCGTTTTCAACTCAGAGTTGAACAGTTTAGGTCGTACAATAGTCCCATCTTCATGTGGAGCTAAGTTAGCCACATGCTAACAGTGCAATTGGCCTTAAGAGAACCTACTTTTTTTTTTCTTTTGAGAAACAAACTATTTATAATGTTTCAACTGGCTCCCACAGCTGTCTGAGTATGAAGTATAGGTGCTGAACTAAATCACATGAGAGCTTTAATCTTTCCATTCCATTAACTAGCGGTTATCTGACTTTGGGATGCCGGGGCAGCCTGAGCAGCCGATGTCAAACTATGTTCACAACACCTGCAGTTTATCTCCCGCTGAGATAAACACAAATATTCACACATGACTCCTCACAAACCTCCTAAACACATCACACACTCCCTGTTATCAAAGATTAGATGGATTATCTCCTGCCTGCTCTGACAGGATACACGAGATACGGCTTTGGAAATGACATTTTTGCCAGCAGACTGAAAAGACTGTTACGTGACAACCGAGAATCTCCTGAAGATCGGAAAAAAAAAAATCAGGAGAGGACAGAAAAAGGAAGATTAAGATCAGACTCTGAGTTGGTCTGCTCCCATCTCCTGTCAGTGTTGACATTTCAGACAATTTTCCATCACGTCCAAATGTGGTTATGAAAATATGCCACTGGCATTGTGGTTCTGAAGTTCAGCTGTAGAGAAAAAGATTTCAACGTACAGTACCTTTTGTTTTTTTTTGGGGGCCGTTAAGGATTTTCAAACCCAAACATTTCTTTGACTCATGTTTCGCACAAACGTAGAAGTGAATCAAAGTGACTGAAGTTAAAAAAAAAAAACAACAAAAAAAAAAAAATTCACACGCACACACAGTCAACAGCCTCTTTCATCTGGTCTGCTTGAAAATTTTTCCATCTTGTGTTTATATTTCGGGCAAAAACGTGCGTCAGGCTTTGCAATCAACTTGCTTTAATCTGTTTGGGACATTGTACTTCAATCAGTATACAGGTGAGTTATCGCTGCAGCGCTGCATCCTGCCAAGCGTGGGGTTTCACAGCTCGGGGGCCTCTATCTGGACTCGCAGTGCGTTACTAACTTCACATGTGGGCCAGAGATTGGCCGTATCTCCAGCTCACAAGATCAGACACAGCACTAAGCTATGCCCTGATATGCTCACTCTAAGGTGATGTTTCAAACCTCAGGAGATAACAGATGAGCAGATTGAGGGTGTCACGCATTGCGATGGAGCAGAGTGACATTGCTCTGACACAAGCAAGGAGTGAAAAATAATGCGATGTTTTGGTGTGAAGTGGAAAAATATTTGGGTTTTCCCAACATCTGAATGTCCCATTTGAAAAACTCCAAAGTTGAAAGTAAAAAAAAATTCCTATGAAGACCAAACAAAAGCAGATAAAATCGTTCCAAGTATGCCACTTTAATCTGAGAAATGTAAAGAGCAAAGCTTGAAGGGCAACTGAAATGTGATTGTGACCAAACTGCATGGTCTCATGTGGTTATATTCTGTCCTGGTACACAAAGTTTCCTTTATTCTCCACCGTCAAATATCAATTAAAATGAAAAAAAACCTAATAGATGAGTTGAGATGAATGGATTTAGGAGCTGTCAGTCTCAACATCCAGAGCAAGTTAAAGCAGCTTTCATAAAGAGGCTCTGTTTGTTAGTTTGTTTTTCACCATCTAACCATAACCGAGGTAACCAGCACCTGCAGTGGAAGACTTTGTAAAGAGATATTTTTCTCTCTACTCATACCGCCTCTGTCTGTTTACATCCTGCTCGTGTGTCACGATTTCCCAACAAATCCGTGATCTTCATGTCTACATGCTCGCGTGCCCGTGTAAAACCCACCTTTCTGCGGTGAGACAAATCCCCACTGTGGCGTGTAGTGTCAGTTTCCCTCTCAGGGTCAGGCAGAGTTCCTCTGGAGGTGAGTCTATTAACATCGTGAGTGAGTCAATTAGTGTTTGTGACTCACTTTGTGGTTGCATTTTCTTTGAGTCACCTACACGATGGCATTGCTTTTTCCCGCAACACGACATGATTTTCCTCTCTTTTTCAGGTACCCAGGATCAGGGCGCAGTAGCTCCCTTAATCTTCTGCTCTTTGATGTCCCCAGTTAACGGTTTTGACTGTGTAGCGTCACTCAGCAGGCAGCATGCATTAATGACATTCTCTCATCATTTTGGTCGGTGGGTGTGGGAATGGTGATGGTTTTCTCCAAAATAAGGGTTGGATTTTTTTATTTTTTTTATTTTGTTAAAGCAGCACTTACGTGATCCTAAAGCCACAGCCACAAAAATCACAACATTAGTTTGATGAGTATTCCATGGGCCATAAATTCGTAAGCCAAGTGAGTAAGTAAACAGTCACCGAGACCACATCCACACCAAGGTGGATACATCTGGGAACCTCATTTACGAGAGAAAATTGCTTCCAACCATAGCAGAATTTCAAGTTGTTTTTGAGGGTTTTGCTAAAATGCTAATACAAAAGAGCAAACTTGTCAACATCTCTACACATGTTTAAGCAGCTAAAGTGCTTGTGCAGAAGGAAAGGATCGTATACTGGGTTTTCATTTAATGTTAGAAGAAGTGTAACTGTAATGTCACTCTGGCCTTTTTTAACTTCATCAAAAGCAGGAAGAAAGCACATATCTACGGCCTTCATCTTTCCCTGAAACAGCTCGCATGAAGGCCAGTTATTTGCTTCTGCATGTTTATGTGATTCCTGTAAATGTTTGGAGCAGAGGAGACCAGTTGCTGAAACGTTTCCTTTTCTCACTGGATATAAGATTTCAGCTGTTCAGAGGCCTTCTTTGTCATATTTTAGGTTTCTAAATGTGCCCAGTGGTTTTTTTTTGTTTTGTTTTTTTTTTGACTGGCAGGTCATTTTTTTTAAAAAAAAGACACTGTAGCAACAGCATACGCTGCTCCAAAATCTTCATGTATATCAGTCAGCGCTGATGGCACTTTCACGGATGTGCAAATTGTCCAACTATTTATCCCAGAAGATGTGGCCTCTGTGAATTGGGAAATCAGGAAAGTGTGCCACTTTGCCTCAGTCCATTTTTAATGAGTCTGTGCCCAGAGTCGGCAGATGCCAGGTTTCTGTAACATTATTCTCACATTGTTGAACTATTTACCCACACAGTCTCTGATATATATATGACCCTCTCCCTCTGTCTTCACCTCTTAAACACTCTTTAGGTGTTTAACAGTGCTCCAATTTTGAAACTTCTAAATCTGAACACCACAGGTGGGTACGAGGTGTTTACCCCGCTACTACTCTAGAACAATCACTGCACTGCAGTTTAAAGGAGAAAGTGTAATCATTTCATATGGATTTTTTTTTTCTTTTTTGCAATCTGGGGTTCTTGTGATACTTTTTCAAAAACACAGACACCAGTAAATTTAGGTACTTTTCAAATATTCCATTGTGACACATCTGTAGTTTATATTGTCAGCTCAGAGGTTGGTGGCATATAACAAAGGATTTTTAAGGAATATATCTTAAATTGCAGATGGTCATGTCCGTATTGGTCAGCTGATGGGTCTCCAGATTAAAACTGATAACTGTTGTTTTCTTTGCATGGTGTCTCTAATTCTCACTTTGTTTTTTTATGATTTTCAACTTAAAATTGTGGTTTTTATGTAGCCTGGCATTCACTGGACCCCCTTCTGATCGCATCCATTTCTACTGGTACACAACGTACCAAAGCAGTCGCAACAGGGCAGAGGTGGGCTTTATGACTCATACAGGAGCATCCAAGAGACACTTTTCAAAACAACCAAGATGGCTGCACAATTGATAAAAACACTTTGGATCAAGAGGTTTTTACTGAAAAACTGGCCGTTTTGCACGTCTTTCGTGGACACTAATCTGGTTGTCTCTCTGCCTACGTCGTGTTTGTTTTTCTGTCTGGTTGTGTGCCTATCTAATGGTGCCCAGAGGCAATTTCTTCTGTGTCTGTTGGTACTGCTCCCTCGAAATCAAATTCAGAACCCGAGGAACCAGACTAATTTCTTGTATCCTGGAGGAAAAGGATTAGGATGGCTGGACCAGGCTAGGGTTAATGTGGATGAAGAGCAGGAACAGGAGGAACTTGTTTAGCCAGCTTTATGAGGACAAGGCCTTGGTCATTTTTGGACCCTCACAAATTTCCGCACACTTTGCCCTCTTTATGTACCTCTATCTCTGGATGTTGAGAGGAGACATTTTAGTCTCATCACTGATAGAGTGACTGCAGACAGGAGGAACTGGTCTATCTGTTAAAGTAGTTGAACTGCTGACTTTAGAGGATGTTTGTAGGTGCTCATCTAAGTTATTTAACATTAAACATATATTATTTTCCAGCTAAGCGCAGTTCAGCCCAACAGGTTCCTTCACTGATAAAATAAAAGCCATATATGTCCACTCACAAGGGACGGAGACAAAAATACAATCTATGCAAGCAGCTTGATTTTTTCATCTCTTTTTGTACTTTACTCAATCAAACAAGTTAACTAAGCACAGAATACCTTCACACTAATGCAAGAAAAGTATCTTCCAGAGAAGCCACGTACAAACTCCAACACCACAATCGACTCACACACATACACACACACACACACACAACACGCACATACATAGACTTCAAAAGAAGCAGAAATTATAGCCTGCATACTAACTGGGGCCTGGCATACTCTCCTTGGCTTTCTCCTTGGCTCTCCTTCATCTGAAATAAATACACCCGCAAATACAAAACAGGCAAATACAAAACCATTGAAGCACATGTTTTCCTTTCAGTCTAATTTTTTTTCCATTCATTTCTAAGGCTGAGGGGGGTATTTAAAAAAAAAAAAAAAAGGTGAATAATACCTGGTGTTATTGTCATATACATTATGCTTCTTTAAATGAGAGCACCATCCTCTCAGATGCCGTTTTTCTTCCTAACTCATGAATTTATGCACACGTTTCATCCCTTAACGTTTTCTTGCTAAATGCTGTGAGACCCACATGTGTCATTCATGGTATCTGGCTCGTTTCGCTCTACTTTGACTTTGCTCTCTGAGATTTGTGCCGATCCTGCATGCTGGAGACCAGATAACGCTTCTGTACGGAGTTTAAAATCTTAAAACCGTCTCTATCCCCGTCACTCTGCTGCAATCTGTTACGATCTCGTCTCGGTTCTTAAAACTTGATGGAGTGATGGTTTCATTATGAGTCCTCCTCTCAGACAGGAGGAAAATACTGGCATCATATTTCCAAGAATTGTCATAATATATTATATCCACCCTTGAGGCAAAGTTTAACAAAACCATTCCAGGGATGCCTTGGCTCTGAGCATTATCTGTTTGGACCACCATCCAAGAGAGCAAAATGTAGCGAACCTGTAACCTTTTAAAGGTGAACTTCTAAGCCTTTTGGAGCAGCGCAAAATGTTTTTTGACGTGTAGAGTGAAAATGTTTAACAACTGAGGATGGTATGTTTTTTAGTGCTGTGAGTTTATAAAGTACATCTGCTTTCTTTGTTTAGAGAGAAATGTTCTCTCTCATCTTTTTCTTCCGCTATAAATCAGAAACCACAATGGCACAGGGAATAAAAGTCAGGGACAGCCCAGCTCTGTTGTACATCTTACGAGCGAAAGCAAGTCTCTGTTTATGCTTTCATACATTTGTTTGTACTGTTTCCTTGTCCGTCTGTCAGCCACATCTATTCATCATTTAAAACGTCTTTACTTTCAAAACACTTTGCATGCTTGCTTCAGGAAGTATACACTGCAGCGGGCGGACGGGGAAGAGCACGCTCTTGTTAGTTTAAATGATAAAAATAATCGTCCTTGTTAAGTAGATGTTTTAGGGAAACTGTTGTGCGTATCGCTAGTTTACCATCAGCCGTTCCTCCTCCTGGACTTTGAATTATTTGCCCCGCTGTCCGATTGGTGTTAAGATCTTTAAAAGATGTGGTGAACTGTTATTTTCCCTCTTCCCCCTCTGTTTCGCAACAAATGCAATGCTGTTTTCAGAATCATTTTCTTAAAACTACAATCAAGTGTTTTCCTTACACACACACACACACACACACACAGAGCCAGCTGGATGAGGCCCACCCCGCAGCATGATCTTGTTAGCGGTGCAGCAGAAAGCGCAGCCACACCTCAGAAGAAATTAAAGGAAAGATGGGGCAGAAGGAGAGCAGTGCTCTCGGTTCGACCGCTCGTTTCTTTCACATTATGCCCGTGCATGTTAGGAGACAGCATCGCTGTTTCTCTGTTTTATTCTAGTGGTGTGAAGATTCCCCTATGAGCATCCTGTGGGCACAAACTGATGCATGCTAGTAACTGCTGTGTGTTTACTAACCTAAAGGTGCGGTGCACGTAGTGTAGGGAACATAGGAGGCCGAGTCTGTCATTTTTCTTTCATAAATGGCTTCAAAATTAATGTGTATAACTTGTTAAAGCAATACAAGTATGACAAAAACAAGAAATTAAACAACTTACATGCCCTGCGCTTGGATGCTAACACAGTGCGAGCACTGCGTTAGCATCCAAGGAGGACCGCGTGATCCACCAAGAGAAAAAGCACAGTAAGATCAAGGAGCACCAACACAGCAGGTTTTCAGGTATCTACATACAAGGTAATATCATGAGCCCTTAGCAAAGGTGACTCAGTACCAACACAATCCCTAAAACCACACTGAAATTTGTCTGGGACAGAGTTAAAACAGCCTTTTCCAGAACCGGATCTGAAACTGAACAGTGCTGAGCAGTCAAGAAAGAGTTTCTTTAAGAATGGGTTTAAAGGCAGATGTGACAAAACCCAAGCTCAAACAGCCATTAAGAGCAGTGAGCAAACTCGACCCAAAAGAATCACCGGCCTCCTTAATCATCTTGGCGAGAACAGGGCTGTTGGTTAAGTTTCATGCGTTGCAACAGGAATGAAATAGTCTCAGAGTCCTCAAATGCAGTACTGTGCGAGGGGGGTGGAGTGGTGAATCATCATTAAACTTAACACTGCAGTTATGTCTGACAGAAGTTACTTTAACTGTAAAATATCATGAAACATCCTTGCAAATACTGGCCGAAGCATTTGTGAGAGTCGGGGGTGCAAGAGTTCACAACAGAGTTGCCCTGGATTGATGACAGCTGCTAGATGTGATAGATGATAGATAGTGTGACGTAACCTCCCTCTCAGCCTTCTGGTACTTTGCTTTAATAAACCAAGTGATAGGTGTAAATCGACCTTCTTCCACCTCCGTTCTGCTTGCCTGCAGTATCACTTGCAGACGCCGGTGGTATCATTTGGCAACAGATCCACTCCATTTAAGAATAAGAGCGGCATCAGAAGGATTGCAAAGGTTGTGGAGTGGAACAAAGACAAAATGTTATTTGATGAAAAGGGAGAGACCAGACTTTTCATAGTGTAAAACTTACAGAGACCTTGAATGTAGGAGGAAACTCATCGGCAGAGATATGAGGTGAAGATACGATGCCAACGAGCTGATGTGAGAGGTTTGGTAGCAGGTGGAGGAAAACTGATGTCAAACCTGATTGGTCTGATCTGAGATACCAACGTCGATTATTTCTCTGAGAGAGACTGAAGAGCTCATGAGAGATGACGAGATCCAAAGTGTGACCACGACGATGTGTTGGTCAGCCTATACAATGAGCTTGGCTGGAAGAATTCAAAAGGTTCTTAAAACCAATAGAAAGCTGCTCCTACAAAGCCACAGATGGGTGACGTCTTCATGGAATTACAGATTTCATTAGAGAGGGTCAGGCGATCATCCAACTGTAACGGTGACACATCCCAAGTGATAAGCAGCAGCAGCTGCTAAAAAAAAACAAGGAACCTAGCAGAGATAAGAGGAAAGCCACAGAAACCAGAGCCATCTTGGTAGTATAGTCTGCAGTTCTGAAAACAGCTTGTGTCTTTCATCGGTTATTTAAAATCCTTCGATGAAGGGTAACGAGATCAGACCCTTCAAACGGTTTTCTTCCGGGTTACTTGGGACTGGGGAGCTTATCAAAGGTTACATTCGTAGAAATGCTGGAGTGATATCATCAGCCAATAGGTGGGGCGGGTGGGGAGTGGGGTGGGGGGGGGGCTGAAAAATGAATCATAATACCTTTCTCCACACATGACCCAATAAACTGTGTTCTTCACGGTCATTCCTTTGGTCTGTGTCATCTTTAGGCTATTAAAGGCTAACGTTAAGATCTCTTTTCCAGTGTTGCGCTTGTATGTTTAACTTATACTGTACACTTAGGTTGTTTGGACTAATCAATATACAGTTGCATCACAGATAATTACCATCATGCCAGGAAAGCTCAAACTCTGAAGGAGGAGCTTAAAAAAAAAGCAGTTTTATGAATTATAATGGACTGTAGTTAATGTGTTGCAGACAAAAAAAAAGAAGTGGAACTTCCTCCAGTACAGTGATCCCTAGCCAATTCGTGCTTTAAGTTCCGTGGTTTTAGTTATTCCTGGATTTTTTTTTCAGAAATATATAATATTAAAAAAAAAAAAAAAATCAAGAAAAAATTGCGGAAACATCACAGGATGTTGTGCGCTTTCTCTTGCAGCAAAGACATGTTGTGAGCCAGCCTGGCCCCTTTAAGAAGGTGGCCTTATGGGTAATGGTGTGGCCTTATGGGTAATGTAGTGTGTGTGTCGTGGGACGGCAGAATGAAAACGAGGTTAGATGAAAGATCTGGTTTCTTTACTAGGGTTCAGAGACCAGAGGCTGCTGTGAAGGTAACAGAAAGACCACAGTTGAGCCTTTGTCTTGTTTTGCTGCAGTGCCTCGCTACTTTTTTTGCGGTTTTTAAACATATTTTAAACACATTATTGAGGCTCAGGGGGCTCCAGGCTCCAGTTCGCGGATTTTGATTCTTGCAGGGGGGGCGCCGCTCCCCATTAACCCCATTGAAAAAAAAGGGATCACTGTAGTTATAAGGAACTATCAATAGTTTTCTTCGGCTCAAGAGCAACTATACGTTCCATTAATGATCCTTATAAATGTAGTACTCATATACTGATTGCCACTCCTGCCGGAGCATAAGTAGCATTAAAGGCAAAATTTGCAACCTGGAAATCCAGAAACCTACACAAAGGCCCAATCTTCATTAGAATTTTGCTCTTAACTCTGTGTGACCTTATTCAGAAAAAAGTTATGATGACAACCAGAGTTTGAAAAAACAACCCCTATATTATAGTGTTAACTCACTCCGTACAACAAAAACAGGGTGGCTAATGTTAGAGAAAGATGGTAATCATTATTGCAAGATACTACCTTTGACTGGCAGCAGACGTCATCGCTCTTTATCATACGTACATGGCAGCACTTTGGCTGCATATTATACTTGTCAAAACATGGCACCTTCGACACAAGCCTACTCACCAGTGGCATCCTCACAAATCCACGCAAATCTCCTTTTTACAGCGCCAACATGCCTCCACATGCGCATCTTGCCTTCCAACTGAGAACCTCTTATCTCTCCCATCCAATGGCAACACTGATATACTGCACATAGATAAAGTTTGATATTTTAGGGATTTAATGTCTATATCTTGGCACCTCTACTCTCCTGGTTGTGATTATTTATTGAGTTTATGTGATTGTACCCAACAAAATGAATATCTTAGAAAGTCCTAGTGCTAAACATCTACTGAGTCTAAGTTTAATCTCTACGCAAGTGTTTCTAAGACGGGAAATTTCCCTGCCGTTTGTTTCATCATGTTCTAATAGATCAGCATAGCATCTCATGTCCTTTTCTCTTAAATCTATTTTTATTGACGTTAATGCATCCTCAGACCTCTTTTTTGAGTTCTCTCTTTTACGCTGGGGACCATCATCACAGCCATAAAAACCAATCTCCCTAAATGCAAAAAGAAAATCTTATTTAATAAATCTGGCGTGAGGGATTCCGTCTCTCCCCAGAAATGCTATAATGGCTCTAATGTCTTGGCTTTGGAGAAAGAAGAATTATTATTTGCATGACTACAAGAGGACACTTGTGAGGAAAAAAAAAGGAAAAAAAAAAAAAAATCTTGTTTTCAGTGTCCGAACGAGACAACTGCAGCTTTTGTTTCTCTGGAGAGGGCAGTCTCAAGGCTCATGTACAATTTACAGAAATCTGATTTAGATTAGGCTGCACTAATGCATGCAGGTTACAGTGGAACGCAGCAGAGCAACATATTGCCTGGGGGGGGGGGGGGGGGTTTAAAATGCTGGAGGTAGTGTAGTGTGCGTGTGTGTGTGCGTGTTTCTTGGGGGGAGGGCTGGGGCAGAGCTCACAGCTGGGAGAATGGTGTGCTAACCCTGCCAAAGCCTCAGCACATGACTCCCACCACTTGTCAAAATCACCATGTGTGCAATAATGTGATTACAGTCTGGTTACTATTATGATTTAAAACAACAGCTTGTGTGGAATGGAAGAAACGCGCTGCCCAACACAGTGTGTTTATGCGCGCTGAGGAGTGAGAGAGGGTCTGGAATAGGGGAGGGAGTGTACTGGATCGGTGCCCTCCCCGCTTTCTCCCACCTATGCCCTTCGGGGAGGGGAGGGGGAGGGGGGTGGGCACTGCGTGGGGGGCTGCAAAGGTGACTGTCTGGGTTTTGTCATGGATTTACAAGTCCAGGGAACACTTTTTGTCATTTTCCTCCCTTCTGTAGCCCCCTGACAGCATCCACAGTCAACCCCCCCCCCACCCCCCCACCCCCACCACCCCCGCCCTCCTCTTTCCTTTCATTCCAGGTTACACAATCGCTGCACTGCACACAAGGGGTTGTCATCACAGGTGCAGCCGAGATTGGCCAGAATGAAGGACCGCTTCCAGCTCAAGATGTTTTCCCCTCGTTTTCTCTTTTTCCTTTCTTGTTTTCCGCTCATCTCTTCTCAAGTATTTTCAGACTTCACTTGAATCAAATTTGGTGTGACTTTTTATAAGTGAAAAGCTTGTTCGCCGATCTGGTGTGCTGTCAAATTATTCAAGAAGAGGGGGAAAAAAAAGTCACTGTGACCACTTCGAGGTTGTGTTTTTTCTATATTTAAACAGATATGCTGTCTCCTCCAACCACATTCAGTTTAGCCCAGCCCGAAACTTGTATAGGCCTCTTGACTCATGCCGGGGGGAACAGTCGGGCGGCCAGCAGAGCAAAGGTGTGACATCACCAGTTTGCTAAAAATTGTGAATATACTCTGTGTTTGTTTATTATTTTGCTGGATGGTCATACCCACATCGAACGATGAGACTCCTTTTTTTGGTGGCGCTGCCTTGACCAGAGGGCCAGATGGAAAAGGGAGAGGGAAGGACAGAGGAAAGGAAATAGGGAGGGAAGGAGGGTGGAGTGTAAACAGCAAGCAGGCAGCCCAGCATGTAAGAAGCTGGACCTTATCCACACGATGCCAACCGGGCATGAAGGCAGCTCTAACGATTCCCTTCTGGGCATCTGGAAGTGGGAGAAAGAGAATGAATGAGGCCTAGAACCACAATGCCACCCATCTCGGAGCTCAGCTAAAGAAAACAAACGCAAGCAGTCACAGAGAGGGGATTTCCGGTTAGAGTCACCTTATACCTCCCTGGAATCTCAGAGGTTTGCAAACTAGTTTTCAATGAGCTGCCATAAGCCACAAAGGACCAATGTAATTCCACTTTCAGGTCTGTAGGCTCAGGCTCTATCCCTCTATCTGCTGGCTTAGCTGAGATAAAGGAAATAATAGTGGATTTCACTCACAAGAATGGAAAGATAAGTAAATACTTCAGGTTTTATGAATGAACAAAGGCCCTAAGCATATGTCTTCTTTGCTGTCTAAAATTTAAGTCATACTTTTCCCATGGTTTGTCCTCATTTGTTACAAGTTTGGGCATTTTTTTCAGGCCAATGCACTTGGCGCAACCTCTCCTCCTGAGACTTCGCCGTGGTGTGAAAAGAGTCTGGTGTAGAATCTCAGGCCTCAACCTCCTTTTGACAGGACGCGTGTGATGTGTACGAGCCCTGAGATGACAAGGTGGCGCTGCCACTGCTCATGAACTGCTCAGTAACCCTGGTAGCGCGGTCCCTTATCCGGGGCCTAGCCTTAATTCTTTCACCAAGTCTGTTCTCACAACAGATGTTGTTAGACAGACAAAACCCAGATTCCTAATAGAAATAGTTTCAAAAACTCCCTGTTGGCTCTTTCAGGAGAAAACCGACTGTGAGGCATGTGTAAGGTCGTGTGCGCAATGGGTTTTGGTCCAATAGGTTTTATGACCTCTTTTGTGTCTTGTGATGAAACATCTGTTCAGATTTGTGGACGGGCTACAGCTGAGAGCACTAGGTGCATACATGTCTCCTGTGTTCTAGGTGCGGCCAAGGCTGTTTAGATCCTGGACGGAGTCCAGAGTGGTACAGGTCCTGTGAAGACTCCAGCCTCTCTCAGCACTTCGGTCAAAGGTTTACATGTTCCAGGTATCTTGCAATGAGACATCTGTGCAGAGCAATGTGTGCAAAGTTAACATTAAAAGAAAAAAAAAATAGAAAAGAAGTCAACATCTGAGCAGGCGGCCTTGTTGCTATAAAGCCCATGCAACCCTTTGGCCCGACACCGTGTGCTGGTGTGAATAAGCCAGGGTCGCAAAGCGCTACGGCCTGATGGGAGTTGAAGAATCTGTCTGCCGTGATGAATAGCGAGCACCTGCACAACTCACGGAAACGAGCAAGATTGAGAGATGGAAAGGGAGGGAGGAAAAAAGACTAAGTGTCCAGCTTGAAAATTGGCAACAAGAGACCTCACCTGCTGCAAGGCATGGAGCAATAAAAAACAACCTCCCTGCAAACCTCTCTTCTTGCCCCCTCGAGACCCCTGCCCCCCCGCCCTCCACTACCACTATCAAGCACACAGACACATGCAAACACACACTCCACCAAAACCAGCTTTATTTTAGATGTTTGTCTAGCTAATGTGCAGCGCCTCGGGGAGAATCAGACTTAATGCAAGGAGACCGCAAACTCAGTGCTCTGCAGTCTTAATAAGGACTAACACTCTGCGAGGTTGGCCAGGGCTGGACGTGGAAGTCCAAGGGGAGAGGACTGGAGAGACAAGAGAAGGGAGAATGAGCGATGATGAAGAGAGAGTGCAAGATGGAGGAAGGGAGAGTTTGTGATGGCAGGAGAGAGAGGTCGGGGATTGTTTTACAAACAGAATTCCTTTAATTAATCACCTTGTTTGAACAGCTGGCCTTCCCGAGACAGGTCGTAACGGGATCCCTACATGGAAGTGCGGATTACAGATGCGGATTTGGCAGAAAAATATTAGCTGTCAAATGTTGCAGGCCGAGAGGTGCAAGAGAAGGCCCCTGTTTCCTGGTGGTGAGAGAACCACAGAGGTGGGGGGGGGGGGGGGGGGGCTGAACATGGTTCCCCAAGGACCACGGCTGCTCCAGGCAATGCACGGGCCCGCAGAAAAAAGGCCAGGGGGCAGCCACCAAGGCCAGTCCTGATCCCACAGGACCCAGAGCGGGGCTGCAGCCTAGGAAGGGGGTTCAGTAACAGGGGTCAGCCTTCGCTAGGGACTGGAAACTTGGAGACCCCCGTGTAAGCATTTATTTACAGGCCGCACATAAACAACTGAGAGCAGCTGTCAAGAGAGAATGCAGTGTCTTTTTGGTACATGTTTATTATCAATGTCCCCGCAGAGGGTTTGACATCACAGCGAAGAATGTAGCTGTGAAATAGTTGGCTACCTACACCTCGTAAATAAATATATTTTATATCTGAGTCCGAGTGCAGACAGACCATTGGCATTCTGGAAGAAGGTTGAGAATTATATATATTTGCAAATATTCAGCAGTGAATGTTTTGTATTCGTCTCTGTGGGGTCCATTCTTTGCTTCTCGCTGAAGGGGGCTCAGTCATAACAGAACATATGCAAACACCATTTCAGATAATAATCTAATTATTTTAGTAGAGCTGTAGCAACCAAAAGATTTTTATCATGGAGAAAATATTATTTTCTTTTTTTTTTATAATGTAACTCCTGTGCAGAGTTCATATTTGGTTAAGTGTGCAGTGTTCATATTGGAAAAAATGACATTAGGCCACCCTGACAGCCAAGAAATTACATTCTCAGTCTCTTTGGTTTTCATTACAGGCAGCAAACCTATTTGAACTGCTTTGGGGAAATACGATTAGTTATGATACACTATTTAGCAACATTACACACATATTAAACTGCACACTTTCACTCTCTTGGTAATTACTGTAACAAATCCTTCAGGAGGTGACAACACAGCTGTGAGAGTAACACATTATTAATTTCTTGATTATTCAGTGTTTTGAGGCAAATACTCAACAGCATGTACATGGGGAATTCTGGGATACCAGTGAATTAACTAACAACAGTGTGAGTTTAATTTTTACGATGAGGAGTGTGTGGTTGAAGGTATAGATTCAAGTCAAGGTTCAAGGAGTGTCTTTTGATTGGCGGCTAAGGAAACGAAAGCTCAGGATGAGAGTGAATGACCCAAGACGATAGGACTCCTCTATGGCAAATGGAAAAGATGAGAGTGGATGGAGGAAAGGATGGATGGAATGAGCAAAAAGAGGGATGCTAAAGAAGACGAGAGATGAGATGGATAAGAAAGAGGTGGAGTGATTAGAAAGATAAATGGAGGGTGTGAAAGGATGCAAGGATGAAGGGAGGGAGGATGAGGCACTTTCCCAAGGTACTTAAGTTGTTTTTGCAAGTTTCCCATAAAAGCGACATTGTTGAATTGTCTTCACACACACAAAAATCAAAATCAAACAACTGAAAACACTGCAGTATATGCACTTACCAGCCACTTTATCAAGTCTGCCTTATAAATACCGGGTTGGACCCCCTTTTGCCTTCAGAACTGCCTTAATCCTTTGTGACATAGATTCAACAAGGTTCTGGAAACATTCCTCAGAGAGTTTGGTCCATATTGACAAGACAGCATCACCAGTTGCTGCAGATTTGTCGGCTGCAAATCCATGATGAGAATCTCCCGTTCCAGCACATCACAAAGCTACTCTACTGGACTGAGATCTGGTGACTATGGAGGACATTTGAGTTCAGTGAACTCATTGTCATGTTCAAGAAACCAGTCTGAGATGACTGGAGCTTTATGACATGGAGCGTTATCCTGCTGGAAGTATCCATCAGAAGATGGTCCACTGTGGTCATAAAGGGATGGACATGGTCAGCAACAATACTCAGGTAGGCTGTGGCGTTGACACGATGCTCAGTTGGTACTAATGGACCCAAAGTGTTCCAGGAAAATATCCCCCACACCATATCACCACCAGCAGCAGCCTGAACTGTTGATACAAGGCAGGATGGATACATGCTTTCATGATGTTGACGCCAAATTCTGACCCTACCATGCAAATGTCGCAGCAGAAATCCAGACTCATCAGACCAGGCAACGTTTTTCCAATCTCAGCCTGTGTGAATTGTAGCCTCAGTTTCCTGTTCTTAGCTGACAGGAGTGACACTCGGTGTGGTCTTCTGCTGCTGTAGTCCATCCACCTTAAGGTTGGACGTGTTGTGTGTTCAGAGATGCTCTTCTGCAAACCTCGGTTGTAACGACTGGTTTGAGTTACAGTTGTCTTTCTATCAGCCGAACCAGTCTGGTCATTCTCCTCTGACCTCTGGCATCAGCAAGGCATTTGCACCCACAGAACTGCCACTCACTGGATATTTTCTCTTTTTGGGACCATCTCTGTAAACCCTAGAGATGGTTGTGGTGAAAATCCCAGTAGATCAGCAGTTTCTGAAAAACTCAGACCAGCCCGTCTGGCACCAACAACCATGACACGTTCAAAGTCACTTAAATCACCTTTCTTCCCCATTCTGATGCTGGTTTGAACTGCAGCAGATCGTCTTGACCACGTCTACATGAATAAATACATTGAGTTGCTGCCATGTGAGTGGCTGATTAGAAATTAAGGTTAACGACCAGTTGGACAGGTGTAGCTAATAAAGTGGCCGGTGAGTGTATGTGGCACTGGAACGCTGCAACACAAACGAGCCACAACCATTGCAACTGAAGAAAGAGGTAAACAGTACAAGTATTGATACCAATAATCTGGATTTGATCAATACTCTTATCACTAACTTCACTGGTCTTCAGTAACATGGCTTAACAGGAGGATGGATATCATTAATTGATGATATTGCTAAGATAACAGTATCAATAACACCAATATAAATGCTACGACTGGAAACAGTACAGTTTTTGGTTTAATGGGTTAATGTGACAAATTCTCTGACATTGTTACTACATTAGTCTACATTAGGAAACTACAAATCATAAACACAAGCCTTTGTGTCAAGGATGTTTTTATAGTTAACTGAGGTTATTTTTTTTAATCATATTTCTTTTTCTAGAGAATAAACATGACTAATACTTGCTGACAAGAAAGAATATTTATAATAAACTCATTTGAAAAGGATTCTTCAAGACTTCAGCCCATTTTTCTTTTGTATCTACATACAAAACATTGTATGTAGATACGTACAATACTACATATCTGCATTGGCGACCAACGTCACAACAGAGTTCATGGTGAGGTGGCACGATCCTATTAAACGCTACAACCAAAAACAAACCAACAGAATCCGTCTGCTCTTCAAGCTGCACACACCGTTCACACGAATCTAACCACACTACAAATCAGAAAGAGAGCGATTATACAACCCCATACCACACACAAAGAAGTGCTACATTTAAGACAGATGAATACAGAAACATTAGTCCTTAAGAAATATGAAAATGACTTCAAGGACACCCAAAGGTCTCACTTCCACTCATGTTTCAGGTGGTTTCACGAACAAACCCCATTTGCAGAAAAGTTGGGACTTTTTCTAAAATGTAACTTAAACTCCAGACTGAAAAAAAAGGATGGAAAATCCACGTTCAAAAAAAATGATTTACGGTGTCTGCATTTAACTGTTTTATTGTATTCAGAAAACAAATACAATCCAGAATCTGATACCAAGAACACACTCAGAAAGAGTTGGGAGACGGACGTTTTACTCTTGTGTTTTTCTTTTTAACTCAGGATGCCAAGTGTTGAAAGAGTAACTGCAATTTTTTTTTCGTTAATTCAATATTTTAACTGCCAAACAGTCAACGGTAAGTGTTTTCTTAATGTTTCTTTTCATGATGCAGCATACGTTTTCAGTGGGACACACATATGGAGTGCACGTATTCTTGTGAAGCCACGCTGCCGTCATGATGTGATGTGAAATGTAAATGTAAATGTAAAGCTGACATGTGGACTCATCTTACCAGAGGTCACATGTCCACTGTCTTCAAGTCAATCTAAGATTTGCGGTGTTCCTCCACAGAGGAGATATAAGGCCTCTGCTTTCCTTAATATAATTCAGTTCTCCGAGGTTCTCCACAGCTCATGTGGCTATAATGATTACAACAGCAGATTTCTCGTGCTGTGCAGCCTGAAGGCCCTCGGGTGTCTGACACGTTGAGATTTCCCCATATTGCTCCTCACTCCAAATAATGCCGCAACTTGGTTTTGCGGAACCCTAACTTGAAGTTGCCTCATTGCACGGGCCCTATCCAGATCAGTCAAATGTGAAGCAGACACCAACAGACCACTGTAGCAAGGCCCGCGCTCACAGGTGCCGCCTGGGGGAAGTACAAGCTTACAACAAGATTCAGTTGCAACAGGAAAAAGGAAAAAAGAAAAAAAGGAAAAGAGCTGTTTGGCCTTGGCAGAGAAGATTTGGGAAATATTTTACGGGCGCAACCGACATCCTCAGCTCTGCTGCTCATCCCACAAATGCACGATCTGTACAAATGTGGCACCAGATTTAAAAGGTTTTCAAACAGTAAAACGGGCTTTTCAACAGTATAAGATTTATTGCCAAGAAGCACTGTTGCAACAAAGAAATAATCTACCAAACACAAATTTCCTTGCTTTTTGTGCTTAGTTTATATATCTGTGTTTTCCTCCTTCGCTTGCCAGTTCGTCATTAGTCCCAGTCATGCATTTGTCACACTTCCTATGTTGCTTCCCGTGTTGCTCCAAGAACAACTCACCATTCTCCTGCATGTTCTCCACGCCTCAGTATTTGTTTTTGGATTATTGGTTGCTATTTGAATGTCTACTGTATGCAGCACGTTTTGTTCTGCAGCTTCTGTAAGAGAAAAAGAAAAAACATGGCTATTGTTTCTTCTACCTCCCAGTCTGCTGCCCAACACTTCCTCTCACAGGCAAAGAAGCTATAAAGCAGCACAAGTATTTCCATACTGCTATGACAGCATTGCCGCACTGCTGTAGCAGTACCCGTGGAGATGGTTCCTGTTGGTCCTGGAGGGAAATCCAGTCCACTGGTGGACGTCTTCTGCATGACACTGGTCCAACACAGCAGCACCAGTTGGGTTCAAGGCTTTAATACTGGCAGCAGCCTCTGGTTGATGCTGAGGAAGTGTTGGAGGTCAACAACTCTGCTAAATATACTGCTAAACAAATATGGATGGTCATTAAAACGAACAAGACAAGGGTTACCTTTACAGTGGTACCTCTACTTACAAACGTTTCTACATATGAAATTTTCAGGTTACGAAACGTCTCAACGGGAAAATATTGCCTCTTGTTATGAAAGAAATTTCAGGATACGAAAGGCAAAAATACAGTACGCGCTGCTACTCGCAGCTCCCAGAGTTTACTGAACGTAAACTTACTTGTCGGCTCCTGTGTCTCGGTTTGAAAGCGGTGCATCCGAGCTGCTCTGCCATTGGCTATCGCTTAGGATCTTCCTGGCATCCCATTGGCTAGGAGGGCCCCTTGTCTGTATGAGCGTAACCCAGCAACCCAGGTAAACGAAAAAATTTTACCTCCGCCAAGGAGGTTATGTTTTTGCTGGCGTTTATCTGTCTGTGTTCAAGATAAATCAAAAAGTTATGGATGGATTTTGATGTAATTTTCAGGAGTTGTCAGAAATGTGAAAAGGAAGAACTCATTTCATTTCGGGTGTGATCCGGAAGAAATCCTGGATCACTTTCAAATTTTCGGATCATTTGAGTGCTTTTCTAGTTCTAACATGTATTTCTTACAGGTTTTTATGTCATTTCATGTATTATTTATAATTATACATTTTGGGGGGGTTGGAACAGATTAGGGCATTTACATGGAAAATGCGTCTCTACTTACGAAATTTTCAGGTTATATTAGTTGTTCAGGTTAAACTACTTCCAGAACCAATTAATTTTGTAAGTAGAGGTACCACTGTATTTGATTCGACACCTCCTTTCCACTTGTCCTCCAATCTGTATGAAATATGTAACACCTCTTTACAAATGGGTTGGCTCCATGCTAGCACTAGCGATGTGAACATTGCTCATGCCGCCTCATTGCTGCCATGCAACTGTCCTTCTAAAAGGACTACATTTGGAGCCTTTACAGTTTCACTACATCATCAAACAACTGAATGAACTTCCTTTTTCAAATAAAACCCACTAGTAATTTGCATTGTGCTAGCCAGCATTGGGTAGTGCGCACATCCTACTCTGAAATCGAACGCACGAGCTGACCTTTATCGACACACACGAGGCAAATGAAAACTCCAAAAGACACCAGACGGAGGGGTTTTGCAGCTATGTATGAGATTACATAGGTTCCCAAAGGAAAGACTGGACTTCAAGATGTTTTGCAACAGTGCGCAAAAGCGAGCGGAAATGGGGCGTTATCCCCGTCACCTATGATAATAAATATAAACTCAGCCGAACATTTTATTCAATACATCGAGGTATCTTAAAACGGATGTAAAACATTATTGAGTAAAAGCCATTGAGCTATTTTACCGTCTCAGGGCTTGTGTTATGTGTATGACATGACCAGAAAAGCATTTTTTTTGGGACACTGTTCGTATTGTCCAACTCACTTGCAGTAAAATGTATTTATTGAAGGGGGGAACCCTTCAGCTGTTGGTGCAAGACCTGCTCCCCCCCCCTCTGAGATTTGTCAGCAGCTACCACCGACCGCAAACTTGTGGTACAATTGTTTTCTCAACTGTTTGAATGAACTTTAAATCCCAATCTACAAATTATCCTTCTACCCCTGACAATTTGATACAGATGTATTCTTTACAGGTTTTTTTTTTTTTTTTGCTGCTTCAGCCTTGACATTCTTCACCTCTCTGCCACTCAGATCTTATTCTATCCAGTCAGTGAGGGAGGAAAAAATAGTAATGTTGCCTCAGGTGCTCGACTGTCAGAGCACTCGCACTGTATTTACAAGAGTGAGGAGGAAACAAATGTTCACCGACCACACACACACACACACACACACCACAGCAAACACACGTAACCAAGATATATTACTCTAACTTTGTAAACAGCAATATTACTCTCAGACCTTCCACCCACCTCCACTCCCCTTTCTCTCATGGCCATGATGTAATTACCAAGGCACTTAATTAGTCTTGAGAGACGTGGAGAACAGATTTAACACTTCATGAGGCTAAACAGAATCACATACACTCGTTTTGATGAATCACAGTGACAAAAACAGACACTTTTAGAAGGCGATGCTGTTTTAGTAATGTAATATTTAAAGGCATCGCAATTCACTTGATGTGAACACCAGAGAGAGTCTCCTCCAGCCTGTCCAATCAGTTGGTGTAAAAAAAAAAAAAAAAAAACAAAGAAATGTCAAGCTTTTTCTAACATCTGTCTGTGTCTGACGTTTCACCAAAGACTTTCGTGATTTTCCAGTTTTCTCACTATATCCCAATAGGGAGGCAGCTGCTTGTTCAGTGAACCATGTTCGGTCCTAAGAACAAAGAGTCTGAAGAGTGCAGAGGATGATGATGTATAGGAAACTGGACCACCAAGTCAATGACTTTGGAGCAGCCCTGCTGTGAATGTGTTTATGCGTACATGAAAACACCCCCACACACACACATGCACACACCCAAACAAACACAAAACAATAATTGAAATGGTGGCCTGGTGGATGAATTGGATTTTATAACAACCTGGCCATTACATCACTGCGGGGATTATTCTGTAATGCTAGCAAACGTGACCATACATGTTTGCAATCTAAGAAAGATTAGAGGGAACAAATTTGACTACATTTGTCATGACATCCAGCATTACATCATATTGTCCATGTAAACACTGAGCAAGACCAGGGACCTATTTGATGAAGCAATGTTACCAGTGACGTCATATAACTGCACTGAACACCCTAACATTCACTTCTTTTTTCCCTCTCTGATTTATGCATGCCCCCTAAAACAACAAGCAGCATCCATGAGCTCTTGGATGGAGCATGACGGGTTAGGGAAGAAGTGATGAAAATGCAACTACAGGTGTTCAGAAGGCTGTCATCATCACTCCTTCTGTTGTGTCAGGAAAGTTGTGAAGACTTTGCTTAGTTCTTTTGTTGAACTTTCAGGTCAATCAACCGAAAAAAAAAAAAAAAAACAGCAGCACGCGACACTGAATCAATACTTTTACTGCCAGCCGGCTGAAAGGGACTTTTTGCATCATCATCAACCCACACTGCACAGTTAGGTGGGCACTGACGTTTAAGATATGTAATTAACACTGATGATTTAATTATTTTATTTTACTGAGAGTGGACAAAGTGGCCAAGATATCCTGAATCTGATATGATACTAAGCTCTAAAAATATTGACTCATAATGCATCTGGCAATAGACCCCCCCCTTCTAAAGGCCTATTTATACATGGTTATGGATATGCACCATGGAGCCACAGCTGTTCCAGGTATAATGTTCACTTTCCCCACAAGTTTGCAGTCAAAACAAATTGCCTAGCAGCCTACGAAACCTGCCGGTAGACAGATCAGAATTAGAACAATTTTCCTGATCAGCACAAGATGTAGCAGCTGCAGAAACCATCTACTGATTTTTTTCCACTGCCAAGTCATTTCTGGTACGTTAGTTGCCACGAAATGGCAAATGAGAAGCCAATAACTCATTCAGCCTGGACTCCAGCCTGGACTCGACTCTAGCACCAGTCCAGCGCCAGCACCGGTTTCAAATCGGTCAAAATGGGGGTATGAGACTGTTCGAGCCCTCGTTTCAGCCCCAGTCGCACTCATTTAGGGTGTTGTTTCAGGAGCGACAACCGAAATGAGGATGGATGAGGAGGTTTGATCAGAATGAATGGAGGATAGCTAACCCGCGGTAGCGGAGGTGAGGTGGATATGCTCCAACCAGCTGCAAGGCTTGCTTGTTTTTTTGGATTGACCAGAGTTGGGCTGAAGTAGTCCTGTAAATAGGGTGTTGTCCAAAGCCCAGAAAACTGGGCTTCAAAAAGACTCTCCAGAAAACCTTCAGGTGATGTCAGAATGGGTTTGTTCAGTTCTTTTTATACAGTCTATAGTGGCACCGTTGGCTTACCACTGCTTAGGTCAGTTAGCAGCTTCACAGGAGATATATACTTTAACTACATGTATATCGTCTCTGCCAACTGTTCTATAGTCTTAATAGTATCCTTTTGACAGCATCATAATCAGAGCTTTGCATCTGTATGCTCTCATGTTTCGATACAATAAATGTTGCTGACTTGTCTTCATACTGCGTTTGTATATTTATATGAGACAAACAGGCAACTCTGTATTCACATCTGTGAGTGCCTGCAGGTGCTTGCCTTGGAGGCACGTGGATGTTGCTGCATGTTTATGTGCTTGTTTGCTTTACATTGGCCGGGTTAATGCAGTTTCATAGATGTGTTTTCATCTCCAGAGAACATGTACGTGTTGAGTGTTGAACGCATGTTTCTCACTCTAAGAACTCTCTGCTCCACGCTCTGACTGAACACCATGATGGATAAACTGCTCTCTCTTGGAAAAACGGGTTCAGCAAAAGCGGTCCGTGATGTATAGAGGATCTTCAGGGAGAACAAGGAAAGGCCTGTGAAATGAAAAGAGGCGAAGTGACAAAAGAGAAGACAAAAGACTAAAAGGTGGAAGAAAGAGTAAGAAGAGGAAGGTTGTTTCAGTAGCTCATCTGAGAGACTCGAGGCGCTCCCACATCCCTGAGCTCTCTCTCGGACGACCCTGCTCCCCTGTGTCTACATTGAGAGAAAGGAAACGGACGAAGGATTTACTGTTGGGTCCTGACTTGTACACATTCCTGGTGTTGTTTTTCTCCCCTCAGCCCCTCGGCCATACCAAAGGCCTCTAAAACAACAGGCTGTCAGGTTGTGACAGCTGGCTTCAAACAGCTCCTACGGCAGTTCTGCACCCAGGTTCCCAGCCTCGGTTTGAGGCTGCATGTACGCATTTATATCTGTGTGTGGATAGTTTTGTGCATAGTGTATCTCTGTAAATGCATGGTTGCGTGTGTCTACATTTGTATGTATCTCATTAAGATGGATATGATTTCATTTGTTTAGACTTAACATTTAAATTTAATCGGTGTGTGTGTGTGTGTGTACGTGCACGAGGATGTGACTCACCTCTTTATTCTAAGAGATCAGCCCAGGTGGCAGAGTGGCTTTGAAGCACTGTGAGCCCTCTTATGAGTCCTTTGGTCATCCAGGTGTGTGTGGGCCGGTCCACCTGTCTCAGCCAGAGAAGGCCCTTTTTGTCTGGGCTTTTTCAACCAGGAGAACACCATTGATCCCCCTGACCTCCTCTCCTTCAGAGTGCTACCACACCTCCAAGTCACTCCCCAGCCTCAGATGTTGGGACTGGGAGAGGGGTGCAAGAGAAGTGGGCGGGGATGAGAACTCCTCTAGGTGAGCAGGAGCAGCACTTAAGACTAATGAGATAATAACTTGCACTCCACAGGTGCTCGCCATCCAAATGAGGTCACAGCTCAAGTGAGCCTCTTCAGAATTGGAGGAGGGTCGCATGTTTTGGCTGAGAACTGGCAGACAGTGACCAGACTCAAAAAGATGTTTTCATGGAGTGAAAAAGAGTGTGAGATAAAGTAAAGTATGCAGCAGAATGTTTAAAACGACCTGTTTACAGCCTGGTTTATATGCTCTTCTCATGCATTTATCACGACGTGAGAGAAAATATCATCTGGAATCAAAAACAAGCTAAAACTTAAACGAAACTGAACTTTTCACGGGGGAGAGGCCAACGGGGGATTCTTATTTTTCTCTAGAATGGCGCTAGATCTCATTTATTATGTCCATTTCAAGTTGCATTTAACTTGGCTAGTAAGTAGATGGAGTCGTCTTTGCTCACAGTAGCAGCTTGATGGTCGTCGTGAAACCGCTCACATAGTAGGACAATCGATTTTGACTAAAGATTTCCCCACAATTCTTTCTCAGCTGCCATTTTTTTAAACTGAAGCTTTTTATCTGTTGTTTTGGTGTGCAGCATATTGAATGAAAGCATATTGATAGACTGTATAAGAACTGGCCAAACCCTGAACAATATGACTTAAACAAACTTTATGCTTTAATGTCTTCAATATGGACAGCAGAAAAGAACCAAAGCCACTGACTTCCCTTTTGTAGAAGTGATGAAAAAAAGTCTAGATGAATCCATACAGATAAGATACTCTTCCTCTGAGGAATCAATCCCACATGCTCCAACACCCATCGACCACTTGCACATCATACAACCACACATGTAACTGCATGAATATTTTGAAACTGAAATATGCACGTACACAGCACACGTCCCGACAGTCGGTGAAAGATCACTTCAAAGTGTG
This sequence comes from Hirundichthys speculiger, assembly GCA_018398805.1. Classification (NCBI taxonomy): domain Eukaryota; kingdom Metazoa; phylum Chordata; class Actinopteri; order Beloniformes; family Exocoetidae; genus Hirundichthys; species Hirundichthys speculiger. Next base: position 1,123,961 of record JAGFBZ010000483.1, read on the forward strand.
ATATTACTGCCCCTCAACTGTCATTGTTCTGTTCGCCTTTGATCAGCTCATGCAGGTATTTTTGTTATATTTCCTGTCTCAAGGTGGCTACCTTTCATACACTCTCATTCTTCTAGTTATATTATGATCCTGATTAAAAGGTTAAGAAAAAGGTTTGATCCACAGAAATGCCAAATGAAAATGTGTTGTTGATATTAAAAGCTTCTTGTCTTATTGTATTATTATATTTTATGATAAAAAGAAATTGGAGGCACATGACGAGTTAAACTGTGATCATTTTGTTTGGAGTTTACGATAAATAAAAAGTCAAATCTTGGCAGTAACTTGGGTGGAAGAGCTAAAGAAAATTTGCTGTCATCATTCAAAATGGCAGTTTTACATTGAGACGGTGCTCATGTGCAAACAGTGCATGAAAAGACATTGGCTTTGCATTGCACTATGTTAGAGTATGTTCACAAAAATATGCCGCAGCCCAAAGCCCTGCAAATGTGACTCAAGTGTTTCTGACTGGTCAGATAAAGAGGGCAGAGCTGATAGATCCCTACTGGCTTTCCCTTGTGGAGTATTTCTACCTCTTCTCAGTCTCAGTGTGTTTGTAACTGCCATTCTCTCACCCCTTCAAGTAGACAAGAAGGGACAAAAAAAGGGGAGATTGGCTGTGCATGTAAGTGACAGAAAAACAGAAGACAGAAAACAAACCGGCATAGAAAACCCATGGAACTGAAGACAACAGACCAGCACAGACAGGGTGGATGACAAGACTTAAATACGCAGGTCAACAAACGAGAGGCAGGTGCAGACAATCAGGATAACAAGAGGGAAGGAAGCAAAACTGAAAACAACGGAGACAAGACAGACTTTTCAGAGTAAGACAGGGATTGACGCCAACTTAACACAGAACATAAAAGAACCCAAAATGGCTGTCATGGCCGCCCCAGACCATGACACACACACCTTTTCAACACATCAACATGTTATTGGCACTATGTTTTCAACACTAAAACATATACATTTTTTCCAAACCTCAAGTCCTTCTATAAATGTTTGAGCCATAATTGGGTTCAGAGTATGGAAGTGGACAGCAAGACAAAACGAAACAACAAAACTTACTTTGACCCTATAGTTGACAACAGCAGAGGCCGTTTTGGTGTGTTAAAAGCATATTTGTTATGGTGTGGGTTTGAGTGGGGTATGTTTTTGGTTTTCCCTCTGTTCCTGAGCTTTGTTAGTGTCTTGTCTCATCTCCCCTGTCGTTAGTCAATCTTGTTCCTGTTTTACTTTGAAGGTCTGTCTTGTCTTCGTAGTTTTCTGCTTTACTTCCCTCTGTGATTACCCTGAGTGTTCGCACCTGCCTCTCATTTGTCCCTCTGTGTATTTAAGTCTAGTACCTTTTCCATCCCAGTGGATGTGACGGCACTTTTTAAGAGATATTTTAATTTTTTTTCCAGCATGTCTTAAAAGAGGTGTGTTGTTGGTTGTGAGTGAAAGTGACTGACCCCCTGTTATATGAACATGACTCTGTAAGCCCCTGTATTTTCAGAAAAAAATAAATCTGAAAATAAGTGTTGTTCCAACACTAGGAGCTCGTGAACTTGTGTAAACTCCAAGTGGTAACTAGTAGTCTGTGTTAGGTTGGCAAGTGGCAGTGGGTGTATGCGTTTCAGAGCAAACATTGTGGGTACAGTGACTGTAGTTTTTCTCTTATCCTCTTTTGTGCCTTAGTGAGGGGAAAAACAAATAATTTCAATGCATCTTGTGCAACAAAACAACACATTTTCCAGGATTAAACAACTTCAAAATCACAATAAAAACCATTTTAACTTTTTTCAATATTTTCTTCCTTTTGTCTTCATTTCATAACATAGAGTACACCCTTATTATTCGCGGGGGGTTACGTTCCTTCCTCCCCCGCAAATCCCAAAAATCCACAAATTATTGATGCAGTTTTAAAAGGCCTATGTGTGATATTGTATACGTTAAAATATGCTTCCCAAACACATTCTAATACGCTCTTACTCATTAATTAACAATGATAATAATACTTGATTAGGTTTTTGTCCGGCCTTCCCAATGTAATTAAAGAAATTACGTACTGTATCGTCTCTCTCTTTTCTAATTTTTTATTTTATATTAACTGACGTTGTTTTAAAATTATTTACTAGTCAGGGTGAATGTGAGCGTTTCTCTGCTAAAAAAAATGGCCTAAGAAATTCACGAAATTCCAAAATATTATAAAAGAAAAACTTTGAGAGCAAAATCCGTGAGTATACGGGACAGTTAACAGTGAACAGGGCAAGACAAGGGTATACTGTATTCTTTTTTATGTGTGTGTTATTTTTATGGTCATATCTTTGTAAGCTCCTGCCATTTTTAACCCTCATTCTACCGACATATTTCCCATACATGGATTACCGACTGGGGTCCGTGCGGACCCCAAGAATAAATACTGTAATAAACAACCATCAAAGAAAAATTACAACTTTTTTCTTCTCAGAATATTATTACTGATGTATTAAATGTCATCTGAGGAAAAAAACAACAGATTATTATTATTTTAAGAAAGTTATAGTTAATTTGCATATTTTATAAAACGAAAATATACTTTTCTTTAACCCAAAAATGTCAACAGTGGAATTTTATGATCTCCTTTACAGCAATTAAGATCCTATCTGAGCTAAGCACAAATCCATTGAAATTTTTCAAATTTTTCAAATTAAAGAATGAGGCTACAGCGCAGCTTTTCCCTCTCTATTACCATCTCTATGGTAGTCACGTTAGACTTGATTCTGATATAATTTAGTGTTCAGTCATTTTAAGTAAACATTATTTGTGTTGTATTTATATGGTGAAACCAACCAAGGTCATTTTGAACCCAATATATATAAAAAACTTAAATAAAACCACAATCATTTAAATGTCACTACATTTTAATTTTATTTGAATTTTAATTCAAAAGTCAAAAATACAAAAGTAAGATACTTTAAATTAGGACCCATGGCAAACATTGACTCAATAAATGGTTCCATCTATTAAAAATACATAGGCGGAATTAGAGATTTTGACTGGGGTCCTCTTGGACTCCAATGCATTGGAATTTTTAAAAAGCACAGATAAAGACAGAAACAGAAAAAATCATATGACATCATTAGGAACAAATTGATTGACAAAGTCATGAAAAATTGGAATTATAGAATAAAGCACCTCTGAGATATGACAAAAAGTACGTCCGCGTAATGAGGGTTAAAAACATATCAGTTTGTATCGACTCAACTAAACGTCCTTCATGTGTTGTTGCAGGAATCTTAGAAACAGCTATCATGCAACCAGAACATGTTGAGAAGTGGGTGCAGTCCATCAGCTTCCCTGCAGACCGGCAAACTGTAACCAGATAATCAGTTTAACTCACTCCACCAGTCAGGGGTTTACCTGCTTTGACTTATTGCAGAATCATTTTTGTCACTGTCAGGCGAAATAAATCTTTTATCCACCAAGCTCCCTCTGCAGTTCCATAACTCATAATCTCATTCCCACGTGACAAGTTCTGCAACCTATTAGTGTTTAGTCAGTAAATAAATGCAGGCTGCAGAATTGGCTTCCTCTGGTTATTCCAGGCAAAGTAGACAGAATCACTGCTCATGTCACCGTCAGTGTTGAGCTTTTTTCCTGCCGAAATGACAGAAATGTAGCCTGGAATTTCTGGTGAGCTTCACCACATCGACGTTCTTTTGTCTTTACCGTCACACTAAATTCGGTGCCTTCGGAATCAGTGGGAGTTTTGAATTGTTGCTTTTCAAAACCAGTAGTTTTCGCATCTTCCAAATTCAGCGGTAACGACCGCTTTCGAGCAGTGTCTATCTATTGAAGCTACAGAGAGAGTGCTTAGTTTGTGGGCCAACAAACACTAAATGTGCGTTAAAACCAATACATCCCCTGGGTGCCACAATGCGTAGTGATGTAATGCATAATACAGCAAGTATTAGCTGTTTGCTGTGGATTCCTGAGGAGGCATGTGGCTGTCGCCATCAGGAATGATTCCTGATTAAAAAAAGAAAAAGGTCTCTCCAGTTATAGAGATAATACGGTTATCTGCAGCAGAGAACATCTAACTTTGTATCAAACCATTTTCACGTCATCGATTGAATGCTTCGTTGGCCAGAAGACATGGCGTCACCTCTTTCCAAGCCATCCCCCTTTAACAGAGCAAAAGAAAATATTTTTACTTTGCTCCGTTTCAGTTAAAATTACTATTTCAAAATATCTCTCTCCCTCTCTTTTTTAAAGTGTGAGTTGAGGATGCACCTTCACACCTACCCACACTATATGGTGGTCTTAAGGCAAGGATTTATACTAACTTAGTGAGCTGTAGGAGCGCTTGGCCAGCAGACAGGAAAAGTACAAACATTCGCACAATCAAATCCGACTTTTATGTGGTGTTTATGCATCTGGAGCAGGCTTTTAGAAAGGAGGCGGCTTTATGTACGAATCTGCTCTCAGATTTAAGAAGATTTCATGAATGAGGCCCCTACGTCTCCTGACCTGCAGTAATTTCCCCCCCGAAGGTTTTAGCTACATGTCTTTGATTTGTATATTAAATTTGTTGCGGTGCACTCCAGATTCAATTACTCCATCGCAGATTAATTCCTAAGTTTCCAAAGTCAAGCTCGGAATTTCCGAGAAACCACTTTTCACTGACGTGCAGCATGTGATAAAAGGGTCCTGAGGTGACGCTCAAACGGTCCTACGGTCCCAGTTTTGCACCGCGCAGAAAAGATTTGACATTTTCTCACTGTCCATGTTGCCGCTGGGGTTAGTTACACGTTCACATTCGGTGCATTCAGGTTGGTCTCCTTTTGGCCGTTAAGCTGTGAGAGTTTTTATGGCTGTTTTGCAGTGCTCTGCTTTCACAAAGGAAAAAATCATATATTAACTTGCTCTGCTGTCCACAGAGAGGTCAAAGTCCCAGATCGGCAACAGATCAGCTTGCCTGGAGCTGAATGGGATTTTGTCTTGCTCATTGACACTTCAGCAGGGCATCTAAAGTTCAGATGGAAAAAACAGCGCTCTTAAGTGTTTTCTGCAGTAATTGTGCATTGCAATGTGTTTAGAGCACAGGAGTGCACTTTGGAAACTATAATGTGGATTTTAAAAACAGTCCTTCAGGCCTGTCTCTCATCTGAACGGTACTTTTAGGCTTGATGCAGCTGAAAGTCACAACGGGAGACATCAAAGTGCGACGGCCTGTAAATGTTAGCTCCAGTTTCTTTTACATCAACAGTTTGCCCATCTCTAATTGGATCATGGCCCCTCCTCCCTCCTCGCTCTAATCTAAACAGAAGGACATACGCACGCATGTGCGCACGCTCACACTCATATGTTTCAGGATGTACACTCCTGTCTGCACATACACATCTGGGGGAGTTATGGGAACATCTGGAGGAGCTCATCCAATGCACAGACAAACGTTTCCTGGAGAGCACCAAAAGAACCATCAGAGGGGCTTCAAACAGCCCGCCACTGCTAACACAAACACGTGCGCACACACACACGGACACACACCTCTCGGGTGCCGAGGTAGAGGCCAGATCAGATGAGCCGGGGGAACAAAGAGCGTCTCTTTGCACTCTACGACTTTGCAGCACTTAAGTTTAACTTTCCGAGGATAAGGGCCGGCTTTCCTTCCCAGCAGTGTGTCAGCTACACGTCCTCAAATATATGCTGCCCTGTCAGGGTCCGAGGCCCACCAGGACACAGAGAAAACCAATGGAGATTCTTTTGAAATGATTTGAGTACGTCGGGGTCAGGCTGCCTGGCCCCTGACAAGCCCCTACAACACCAAGAGTGCGCTGGAGTCTGCTGCATGTGGATTTGTGTTAACAGTAGCTGTTTATCATACGTTTACCGGCGCTCCGCTGCAAATCTGGTAAAAGGGAAGAATGGAGGTGTCAAAATGACGGCTGAAGATTACGCAGGGGCTTCTGTTGTTGACAGCGTTCATACTAATGGGCGCTAATGTCAAAAAGCATCGTTTTCCTCCATGTATTTATATGAAGATGATGTCTGGGGCAAACAAGAGAAAATGAGCTTTTCGATTGTTTTCTAGGATCCTCGCATCTGGTTCCAAAAACACGGATTACATATTTCTGCTTCACAGAAATAAACAGCTGCAATAAAAGTAACCTATCACAAAATACAGATGTTGTATATGATGGATGGATGGATGGATAACTGGATGGATGGATGGATAGAAAACTGGATGGATGGATGGATGGATGGATAGAAAACTGGATGGATGGATGGATGGATAGATAGATGTATAAATGGATGGATGGATAGATAGATGTATAAATGGATGGATGGATAGATAGATGTATAAATGGATGGATGGATAGATAGATGTATAAATGATGGATCGATGGATGGATGGATGGCTGGATCTGTATGGATGGATGTCCCCTGGATGGCTGGATGATAGATATAAATGGATGGATGGATGGATTCGATGTTATGGCTGGTAGATGATTGATGGCTGGATAGGTTAGCTGTATAGATGGATGGCTGGCTATGGATGGATAGATAGATAGATAGATAGATAGATAGATAGATAGATAGATAGATAGATAGATAGATAGATAGATAGATAGATAGATAGATGTCTCCAATTTAGCTAAAACAGTGTATTTATTGACATATTAAAAGCATTGGATAAATTCCCGGACTAAATATTTTACAGAATTAAAGCATATCTTTCAACCATGTTCAAAGCTTCACAGTCATTCAACAACAATTTAACTGACTTTCAACTTTTAAACTGTTGCCAGATGTGTCGTTTTAATTCATTTATCTCCAAAATCTCAAGCTAGAAGTTTCAGAGGGCTTCAGGGTAATAACTTACATTCAGATGTTGGTGTGGGTATACTAGAAAGGAAAAAAGTTTGTGACGTAAGTGTTTGTCAGTATGGCAGCCACTCGGCCTTATAGAGTTTGGTTTTAAAACTATTACGAATCAAATCATATGGAGTCACTTTTACTTACTGCTTCTCTCGTTTTCTCCTCCTCTCTGTCAGAGGTGGCACAAAAACACAGTTTATCATTATCACCCCCTCTCACCTGAGACCTCACCTCATGTCTCCCCTCTCACTCTACTTCCTGACACCCCCCCCGGTCCACCCGTTCGGCCCTTTCACCCTTTCTCTCCCCTGCCACTACCCATCTCTTCACACATTCTCTCCTCCCCTCCCTCCCCCTCCTCACCTCCCTACCACCTAGTGAGCACATTTCCTTACTCCCTCCCTGCCAACAAAGGGGGGAAAAAAAGCTTTTACTCATTAGTGGATGACCCTTGCCCCCGGGCCACATTTTAAGAGGCTCTACTTGACTCCTGACATGGCCGTCAGCAATCAAAACATGCGCGTTCAGTGAATATAGACGTGGAAAAGAGGGATGGGGGTGGTCAGTGTGTTTTGATGCTTTCCTTGATGTGTGTGACAGCAGCCTGACAGCAGATAGGCAGGTTCACTAACTTCTGCACAAGCTCTGCGGTGGTTCCCCTGTCCCGGGGCTGCACCCTGGCGATGGGTTACCAAAAATGGGCCGGGTTCACTTCTCATGTGGCTCATTTGCAGGATTCCCATTAGCTTTGTCACCGATGGGCGTGTGCGCTCATTGGGATCAGTAAGGGGGTTTAGGCATAGCGTGTCAGAGTCGGTGTGTTAGCGGAGTTGATGCTTCACTAATTGCTCGCAGAAGTTGAATGTGGTAAGCTTGTGTAAGATCTGATGTGTTTGTGTTTCTAATTTCACAGGATAGAAGCAACTGCACATATGCTGTTCATCTCACTGCTGGCCTCTCGACTCCTTCCATATTCACTAGAACTTTAAGAAGAAAAAGTCAAGTATTGTCTGTTGTCAGTTACATAGTCAAAGGTTTTGATACGTGATAGCAAGCAAGCAACAGATTAGGCCTGAAAATGTGGGCTAACCTGAGGCTCTCTCCTGCCCAGGTCAATCTTTTAATGAGGAAGCTGACAGCATATTCCCTAAGGCGAGGTGCTGCAACTGTAGTAATAGCCCTTCACTGCTGACAGATTCATGCACCCTCCTCGTTTGATGTGGCTCTCTCCTTCTGCTCCGACCGAAAACTGCCTGCTTTGACAGTTGGGTTTCTTTTTTGTTTGTTTTGCTTTTCTTTTGGGATCTTTTCAAGAGACAGCTTCTGAACAATCAGGATCCTCTGTGGCCTGTTTTACTTTGTGGTGATGTAAAGTACCTTTGGGTATCCCTGATATAGTTGTCACTACTCAAACTGCATCGAAAGCTGAGTCTGTGTAGGGAACCAAATGAGCTCAGCTCGAAGCTCATTGTGAAACTGTACTATTTTGATCTGTAGACCAACATAACTAGAGCACGTTCTGTTGTGAGATCAAATAGCACGATAAAAAACATTTCTCAAGTTGCTTTTGTTTTTCTTCTTTTAGTACGCCATTTTTACAGGGTGACTAACAGCTGTTTTGCACGAGAACCTTTAAACTTCTCAGGGTCAGACTGGTCCTAGTCCATGAAGACACAAGTGTTAAAGGCAGGGTAAGGGATTTCTGGATGTTGTCATGTCTATTGATATATAAAACAAAACATCAACTAAACACCATGAGCTATCCCTCACCGTCCATCCAGTGTTCCTCAAGATAAAAAAAAAAAAAACCCCATCATGAACTCCCCCGACTACATTTGTGCGAGCATGAACCCTCCGTCTCTTGGTGATTGGTTGGAGCAGTGTTTGGTATGCAACCCCCCTCAGAATCAGTACTGTATATTGAGATTGGACTTTTTTTGACATGAGACATGAGATGAGCAGCGAGAAAATGGTGAGTAGATTCTCACTGAACGTGACCAAAAGTATTCTGACGTAGAAATCATGTAGAATCCCTTACCCTACCTTTAAAGAGTGAATTACAATGTTTCTGGTTTAATGAGGTGTTAAATGCCTGTCACATAAGAACAACATCTTAAATTCCATTGCACTGATGTTCACAGCTGTGGTTTTTAACCTGGAGCTAAACTGAAAGTTAGTTTGATTTCAAATGCTGTATCCTCAAAAAAAAAAAAAGTCCCTCAAGGGCTAAGATCTCATCTTACTGCACTTACAAGTTCTATTTTAAGTGCATTCACAGTGACGATTCTGTCGTTGCGCAGCTTCACAGCGAGAATCTTCAGCTCTTACTAGAGCAGTTTTCAGCCCGGAATGAACATCAGCACCTCCAAATCTGAGACCATGGTTCTCAGTTGGAAAAGGCTGGAATGTCCTCTGAGGGTTTGGAGTAAGGTGCCGTCTTAAGTGGAGAAAATGGAACAGGAGATTGACAGCCAGATCAATGCAGCATCTGCGGTGATGCGGCTCTGTTGTGGTCTGTTGTGGTGAGGAGACAACTGAGCCAAAAGGTGGGAGTCTCTGTTTACCAGTCAATCTTTGTTCCCACGCTCACCTATGTTCACAATTTGCGGGCAGTGACCAACAGAATGAGATCGTGAATACAAGTGACTGAAATTAGTTTCCACCACAGGGTTGATGGACTCTCCCCTAGAGACAGGGTGAGGTCGAAGTTCAATCATTAGAAAGAGGCTCACAGTAGACCTGCGCCTCGACATCGAAGAGGAGCCAACTGAGGTGGTTGGGGCATCTAGTCAGGATGGCTCCTGGGACGGTGTTTTGGGTTTATCCAACCAGGAGAATGCCAGCAGACTCAGGCCAGATTATATTTCTTCCCTGGCCCGGGAACACCTTGGTGTCCTACTGGAAGAAGTGGCTGACGAGAAGGAGGTCTGGGCCTCTGCCTAGGGTGCTGCCCCCACAACCTGAAACCCCAGACAAGCTGAGGTTAATGGATGGATGGATGGATGCAACATGGCAGCATCTAATTTCAAAAGAAATTTGCTAAAATGTCTCCTCATTTCAGCTCACGCTATTAGAAAATCTGTGACATACAAATAAATATCAATAATTTTATTTCATGTAGGCTGTACTGACTCCAAAGGCTAAATCTCAGCATCATAGCGTTACTCCAATACATGGAGGTTTCCTTCCTTCAGCTTTGTGCATACTTCTGGTTTCCAGACAGTTTAACTGTGATCCAGTTGAACCAGCGCTTGTTTTGATACTGCAGCTACGTTCAGCTTCAAGTGTAGCTGCGGTTTAAATTTAAAATGATGCTCAAACCAAAGCTAAGTTAGCCACAAGCTAACCAACTGTGTGTTTAACTCAGTGTTTCAAACAGAAAGTGACAAGATACTGCAGTGTATGCTGGGAAAAACAATGTTTTGTCAGCACTGATGCTAGTTAAGCTAATGTAATAAAAAAACTCTTAATGTAATGTACTTTTTTTTAACCCCCTTTTCATTCTTTTGTGATAATGACTGTAGTTTGCAGAACAAATTAATAATCCAAAGGATAACAGTTACCACACAAAGACGTTCCTATCTTAATTTATCAAAGTGTTTCCTGGAAGATATTTGGGCTTTTAATTTTTGCATTTAGATTTCAGATCTCTTAAGAATTGCACTCCAGCGTCCTAGATTTGAAATAAGTGTAATCTGGTGGTTGGATACAGCAGTGTGGTTGGGGTTGGAAGCTGGAAGTCCGGGGCTGGAGGTCAGGGTCGATGTTTGACCCTGGCTGGACTGAAGCTGGATGTACCAGGAGGAGGATGTTGGTGGAAATCCCATCTGGGGCCTGTCTGTAGCAGTTCACCACCCAATCCCTGTATTTGGACAAGGTTTACTTTCAGCCTCTGCGCTGATGTTTAATACAAGCTTGCGATATCCGAGCACTGAGCAACAACGGCGACATGTGGCCACCAGACTCTTTCACCCCCCTCATCCTCCGCTGCCCCGCTGTTCTCCTGAAAACATTGTGTCCCATGGCATGAGCAAACATGTTTGGCCATCTTTCCAACGAATCTGGAGAATGGCAGGACCTCCCTCTCTGCAAAGCCCATAAGACATCCCGACTGCCTCTCAACGTTACTAAAAACTGTTGAGACAACAAGCTTTCAAGCTGGTTTTCTGTGACCTTTTAAAAATATTTTAATGGCCCTATCTTCCCACTACCGAAATATTCAGCAGGGAAGGGTAATTTTAAAGCTGAAAACAACTATTCCTCCTGGAATAGGCTTCCCTCTGTTTGAAGTCATTTTGACTCATGCACTTCCTAGGATTAATCATTACCCACTTTTGTTTTTTCCCACAAAACTAACACTACTACATGAGTGCATCTTGGAAATGCTGTCAGACCATGTCGACCTGCTACTGCCTGAAGAAAATTACAAAATGTTCAGTGTAATTTTCACTGTCATTAGTTTCACCATGTTTCATATTGGTCATTTTTGTTTGGGGGGGTTTTAATTTACCTATGTAACAGAAAAAAAAGAGGTTTGCCCAAATAGTTTTCTCTCATACACCGAGATATCGTAGTGAAAAAAGGTTTTGTGTTCATCCACGTATGATCAAAAGTATTAAAACTGATCTCTGGAATGTTAAGAGTAAATTTAAAGAATGAATGTCGAGGAGGGAAAAGTCCTCCTGTTTGCTTTGGTCATTCTCCCATGGACACATTCTCCCACGGAGGCTGGACAGTTGTATCACACAACCAGCCCCAACTCTACAACCAGGTGATGACAGCATTATGATAGTCAGGTCCCGGAAGGGTTATGGTCAGTGTGTTAAAACATTGTTAAGTCTTTGACGTTTAAGGATTGAGTAACAGCTCTTTTCACCTGCTCTGTCCAGAGAGGTCTCTGGAAGCTGCAGGCTCCCATGGATGTGTGAGGTCTTCATTTGTCTCGCTCACCACTGATGGCTCAACACAGTAAATATTTGAGAGGGTTATTGCCGGGATTGGATTAATTACATGCAATCTTGAGTTTCTGTAATGCACCCTTTGGTCCCAGAGAAGTCACACAACATTAATAAGCTGTCAAGCTGTGAACTGACATGGTTTGTCAGGCTGTTGTTGTTTTACTTAACATTCTGCATGCACGTCTGCGTGTGCTTTCCTGTACCTCTGTGGAAACTGTTTGCAGGCTTTAAGACTCCAACACAAGCTAACAACACCCTCCGTGGTCTTTTCGCCCCTTTCCCCTGCCTGCTTTCCATTAGTCCCACCTGTACCTTTTTGCATTATGGCTTCCTTCAGTTAGTCCAGGCAAAGTAAACTGTATCACCACTCGTGTCGCCGTCAGTGCTCATCCTTTCTACGCCGAACTGAAGGGAACATAGCCTGGAATTTCTTGTGAGGTTCACCGTGTTGACCTTCCTCCGTGTTTTATCCTTACACTCGCGTTGAGTCAGTGCCTTCCAGATCAGTGGGAGTTTTGAATTGTCGTTTCCGTGTCTTCTAAGATCCCCAAATGTAGCGGTAACGATCAGTTTCAACATGTGCTGCCACGTAAAGGATGCCATTTTCTCCTGTAACCAATCCCACAGACACGTGGCCTGGATGACGTTTCAGTCCCTTCCGTTCACTCAGTTGTCACTATCAAGCCACTCAACTATTTATTCCTGTTTTACTTCCTCCAGCTTCCAGTGTTTTATCTATTTATTGGCTTAAGTTTTTCAAATAAAGACTTTCTCTTTAGATCTACGTCAACTTTGGTGTGGCTAACTACCACTAATGCCGGCGGTGGTTGAGTGAGAGCGAATGTGTCCTTCACCGGCCCTCTTTAACAGTCTGATCTAACACATTTTATCAACATTTAAAACCCTGATTCTGTCGGAGATGACTGCAATGAAACACGAGAGGACAGACAAACACAAACGAAAGTGATGGGAGGGGTGTGTGTGCGGTGCGCTGTGGTGTCTGTAAATGAATGTGTGGCGGTTGTGTTGAAATGTTGGATTAAATCCCCTTATCTTCACCAAAGCAGCCCAGCGGCCAGACACAAAGCAGTGATGTGGACCTCCAACTCTCAGGAAAACTTTTATTTTTTATTAACGAGTCTCATGTGAACGGTACATTTCATGCACGCGCCGTTATTCTCTCCGTTACTGTCACGGACCCATCGACATGAAACCATGGAACGTTAACATAAATGTGACCGAAGTCTGAATGACTAAATGCTGCCACTTTAACAGACCGATGAAGCCGTTAATCTTACACATCTCATATCTGAAAAGAGCTTTTGTAAAACAGAAAAGAGAAGTGAGGAAGGCGTATGGAGTGGTGGTAATGTAGCTTGACTATAAACCTGGTGCTTGTACATAAATTGACATGTGCAATTAGGGAGATGTACACAGTCCCCCTGGTCTGTTTAAGATCTGGAATAGTTTCCTAACAGTTTCAAGATGCCCTGTTTTGGCTTTGGTTTAAAATCTAAATCAGGTTTGACCTTGCTGAATAATGGCGCTGGTAAATGTCCTTCTGTTCCCTTTGGCTGAAGTCCAACTGCACAGCATACATGATGGCAAACGGAGAACATGGTTTTTGCCTCATTGAATTCTGATGAATGGTGAAGGAAATTCTGACCTGAACTTGAATTCCTCGCATTGGATTTTGCAAGGTGGTCATAAACACTTTTGGTTTCCTGTTTATATTGTGTATGGAGGCAAAGAGGGCACTAAAGCTGTTGGAGCTGAGGCTGCAGCTTGCGTACTCAGTCTGGAACGTCTCAAAATGAAATACTTTGGGAAAAAGGTTGGTGTTTTCTTTTCTCTCTCTCTCTTTTCACCAGCTTTTTCTTTCCTTCTCTCTTTTTTGTGTGTGGCTGCCCCTTTTTCTTAAAACATGACCTTTTCTTCCAGTGAGCTTCAGCAGAGTTGAGCATGTACAAATTCTAAAGACTTTAAAAAGCAGTTTTTGGCATATTGCATTACAAAAAAATAGAAGATTGAACAAACAAAGTGGCATTTCATGGGTTAAAGACATCTGCCAACATCTGTAGCTGTGGTAAGCTTTTAATTGTGAGGCCCAGCGAGTGAGTGAGCAGCATGGTGGTGAGGGGGCTGGCAGGCCACATATTTCTGCCGAGTGTTCACAGAGCAGTTTTTTTGGCCTGCCATGTGGACTCAATGATAGCAACAGGGGGTGTGCTGTGCTCCTATGAAATATTAAATCTGCTCTGCCCAGTGCGGACAGACCACCTGCAAGCAAGCCTGGCGTGCAGCGAGCTCGGTAATCAGACGGACAGAAACACTCACATGTATGCATGACAGAGGAATATATAAACTCAAATCTGTGCACAGACCAAGCCCGGGGATCTGCACATGCTTGCACTAATGGACATAAACACACACAACAATGTAAGCAGGGAAACAATCACGCTGATGTATGGAGGAAAATGTGTCTCCCAACTGCAATAAATGAAACTCCTGCACGTATAGGTTTCGTTTCAAAGCCGCGCAAAGCAAGCGGCAAAAGCAATGAATCCCGGTGATGGAAAGAAGAGGAAAACAAACAGCAAGATGTATATAGCATTACATGGTACGATGGCAGTCCAAGAAGAAACTAAAGCCTACTTTGAAATGCAGCCAGGAAGACAGCGGGTGCTCGTCGACCGCTGTCCCCTTCAGGGCCTCATTCATTGACACTTTGTGCCGTCGGTCCTCAGCCTCCCCTCAGCTCCACTGAGACAGCCCAGCCTGTCCAGATGTGCAGCTGTTTGTGTGGAGCAGTGATAAAAAAAAAAAAAGAAAGATAATCAGCTGGCCTGCACATTCTTAACATGACCAGTAGAGGTCACCAGTCACAGCAGCACCACTGAGGAAAGAAAACTTTACATTCCTGATGCTTAAATATAATTATAAATTCAAATTATTAATTATCTTATTATAAAAGTTTGTGTTTTAGGGAATTTGAAAGAGACTTTGTGCATCTTTTTGAGATCAGTTTGATGTCTGTGTCAGTTTTATGATGGAAAAAAAAAGTACCACTTAGAAAAGATTACACCATAAAGTGCACTGTTGTCTACAAACGTTTGCATTGAAATGGAGCTTTCATGTCATTTATTTTAAAAACTGATCTTTAATAAAGACAAATAAATTAACAAAAAAAAAAGCAAAATAATTCTGTGCCAGTATTGTGGATTAATTTCACCACCGAGGTATTTTGAAAAACAATAAAAAAACAAGATTTCTGTATAATATGCAAATGTTTTGCACAGAGTGAGGAACCAAATATCAAGTTTATACACGGAAAAGTCCTTTGGATATTTTTAAATGCAACAACATGTTTAGATCATTCATAGTAGGACAATCTCAAACATCATGTGTATAATATTTTATTTAAAGCCTTATCTAGCTTTTCTAGCAATTTAGACAAAACTACTTCATGTCATATGCAGTCATATCAACCTGAGCCTCGTCTCAGGGCTCGTGCAACACTTTCTAGTAATATCTTAGACACTAGCGACATCCTGTGGTCACACTGTTCCCTTTAATGTCACGTTGACACATGTTGTTTCTCTGTCTGTCGCTAGGGGGAGCCAAACGTCGATGGTGGCTCATGTGTGGACTAGATACAGCAGTTGTGATGTTGTGATGATGTCACAGGTTGAATCACAACCGACGTCTGTTGCTGAGGTGACAATGAAGAGAAATTTAAAAAAAAAAAAATGTCAGAGCAACAGTCACAAATCACATTGTACTCTTGAAACAATAACTGTTTAATTACTGGTAACCAAGGCAGCATCTCTGTTATGAACTACATTTTCTAAAAAAAAAAAAAATTCAAGTAGAAGCAATAGACCAATCCTATTGTTTCATTTTAATTGAATCTCAGAATAACTGATCTGTATTTGGGAAGCTTTCTTTTTCTTTACTCTTTGTGTTTGAGATTTTGAATTTAAAACTAAGTTTGGGTCCAGTTTTACTTTTTGAAGGTGAACTGAAGGTCACTTTTGGAATAACTGTGAGAGACGATAACACAAAACTGCGTGAGCTCAAACGTATCAGTTCGCTTCAGAAAACTGGATTTACACTGAATGTGCAATTCAGTTTGATACCCTAAGATGAAGATGAAACATTTATAAGAGCAGCACATGTGAGCAGCAACATTCCATTCAAATTCAGTTCAAAAATACTTCATTGATCTCCTAAGGAAATTAAACAGAAATGGTTAGTGACAGCAGATCAACAGCATCTGGATCCCATAGATCAAATATAGTTTATGCAAAAAGGCATATGTGATGACATCAAGAACTAAAAAAAAGATACAAATCTACAAACTACTGTGAACATTTGAGATTATGATAACAGAGGGAATAAAAGAATTTGAATTAAGGTTTGTTTTCCTCCAAGGATGCATAACAGCGCTCCCCCTGGGCGAATAACACAAATGCACTGAGCAGAACTGATTAACTGATAACTGATTAACTGATAATTCTGTTTGCTTGTTTGGTAACCAGCCACTTTTTTTACACAGCTGTGTGTAGTTTAAACATTAGCTCATGCACAAAAGACCTGCTGCATGCTTGAAGAGGATTCAGAGACTGAGGTGGATTCCAGGCTGAAGTTATGAAGTGGTGGGTTTTATTTCCGACCCACCTCATGGAAGCCGACAGATGACTTTATAACAGTAAGCTCTAAAGAAAACGGTTGCCCTTTGCGGCCTCAAACTATTTGCCCCGGTTTGACTTCAGCTCCTCCACAGTCAAACGACTGATTCATTTGGACCTTTTTGATTGTTCTCAGAATCCATCCAAGATGCTGGGCCGAGAAATTTGATTTAATATAGCCATAAACTGAGCATGTGCTTTCCTCTGCTGCAGCACCATGCTGAGAGAAAAAAAAGAAATAGCTTGAAGCATCATCAGTTTACCATGTGGTTGAACAAAGTAAACCATATAGGTTTGCCTTGGTCGGAAAAACAGCTGACTCTCATGGGTTGAGTGGTGAATATTACAACAAGAAGGCCTTCATTTAAAAAAAAAAAAAAAAAAGTACATTGTACTATACAATGGAAATGGCTTCGGCAGAATGGATGTATTGAACATCTTCACTTAAAAATGATACAACTAAGGAGTCATGTTTAGTCACAAGGTGGCAGTCAAGGCTTACCTGAATCATACCATATGTCCATACAACCACAGCCTGTTCTTTCCATGAGCCAAATGTGCAGGACAGAAGCTGAAATGTATGTTATAAGGTGTGAAGGTCAAGTATGGGCTAGAAGTCTAAGCCATGACATAAAAGTGGTTGAGTCTTGGGAAATGACGCTTAATGCAATCAAATGGCACACGTGAAACAGGCTGGAAAGCCGAATCTGTGACGGACCAATGCACTTCCATGCTCGCTTCGCGTCTGCGTGGTTTGATATGACTCATTAAGAGACCAAGCCCTGCTTCATTTCCATCCGTCGTCTTTGACTCGTCCTTGGAATATATTTGTGAATGAGTCCAGACAGACCAGCTCTCCCTCTTGTCTCTCTGTTTTGAACAAATGTCACGGATAACCTCCGGGGCAACTCACTCTGATTGTGTCATTCAAGTAGCGGGGAAACTGTCATTTTGTTGCCTTGGAGACTACAAATCAATTGCGTCTTGCAGTACATGTATGTTCATTCCCAATTTAAAGAAAAAAAATCTGTCGCTGCTGTCGTCATCAGGGTCGGAGGGGGGGGGGGGGGGCGTGGGTAGAGCTGACTCACCTGCGCTCTGATTGGTCGGCGCCTGTTAATGAGCTGCCATTGAGGATTTTTGGCTCGCGCGGAGGGGAGGTGTGTCTCCTGCGCGCGCGAGTACCCGCCCCTCCGCATAAATACCGGACACAGCTGGGCGCCTGATCAGACGCACCAATTTTGGGGGAGCAACGCGGGCTCGTGCAGGTCGTCAGAGGTTTCACCGTACTTTCGGTTTGCTCGAGCGTTTCGCGCGCCGCGTCGGTGAAAACAAAGACGGAAAGAGTAGATAAAAAGGTCACCGGCGGTAATTAGATCTCCCAGCAGAACCGGCCGCACGTGCGAATTCATGTCTGTTTTTCCACCGCTGATTTACAGGTGAGTTGTGGCATCTTCTCGGCTGTCACCCCTTCAAAAAAAAGCTTCTAACGCGAGTTTTTACTTCCTGCATTGCGGGGTGAAGGAGAAGAATGAAGTGTTCTCGGGTATAAAACATCAGATATGTTGTCTTTTCTTACTAACTATGAAAGAGGAATAAGCATTTGTTTGAGTTGGTGATTTCCCTCTGAATCAGCCACCTTTTTTGTTGTTACACCCACTCTAGTTTCCTTTGAGCTTTTCTGCGGGGTGTTGCCTCTGAAGCTGGAAAAATCTGGGGGAAGACCGAATGGAAATAAGAAAACTCAATATTACATTTTTTTTTTCCTTAAGTGCCAATTTGATTAAGGTTGCTGCACGTGTCAATTTAAGACGGGCCACATTCCTCTCTCTAATGCACCTCTAAATGTCTATGTTTGAACTTTAGGTTCACACAGGCTCTTTTGAGTTGATTTCTGCAGGAACAGTCCAGTTTATTGCTGATATCTGTCCATAATGCTGCAGGAATAAGGAGTCCATCCCACCTGAAGCCTTTCTGCTCTGTTGAACACTTTCCTTTCTGTGAAGCGACGACTCAAGTTGCTTTTTTGGAAGTGATAATAAAACGTCTGTAGGTGTCTGTCTGTCTCTAGCAGGAAGTTCAGAATCAACCTCTTTACTGTAACCACACTTGAGTCGTTTTTTTTTTGTTCTGTGAATAGATATGGCTGACTTGTCTTTTGTTTTCTCTGCTTTCCCCACTTTTATTTCTGTAACAATTAGACTGTTTGAGCACGTCTTTTAACTGACAGATTGCTTCTGTGTATGAGATGAGGACCAAAAAAAAAAATCTCTGGACAGCACTTCTCAGGTAACTGATCCAGTAACAGAGTCAGCCCACGAGAATCTGGATACAACCCATTCATTGCATGCTCCTTGGGTGGGTGGGTGGGGGGGGGGGGGGTCCACTGGCATACCTGCAGAGCTTGTGTGACTCTGCTGGTGAAAAGCGCAGTGCTGGTCTGGAATGCCAGCTGCTTTGCCATGCTGGCACATACGCTGAGATTTATGATGGTGGTAGTACTACGAACTGGGAGGTGACGGGGGGGAAACGATGTTGATAATGCAAGATGCAAATTCCCTTCTTGTACAGAGCTTATTGCAGAATCCAGCTCTAGTCCTGATATGGGTGGGTTGGGTTGGGGGGGGGGGGGGCTGACAGGTAGAGTTTGGATAGCATATGGGTTTTTAGAGACCCCAGCATCTGTTTTGGGTTAATGCAACTGTTGTATAAGAGGCTCCAGCGCAGGGTCGGTCATGGTGAAATATAATCCACATATAAGTAGGTGCAGAAAGGTGTTTTTTGAGATTTTGAGATTCAACTGTGTCTAAAATGGTGTTGCCAAATCCACTATTTGAATCTTTCCTGAGGCAGCAAAAATATCAGACAGTAGTTGCACAATAATTACCTAATCAATTAAACTGCAGCTCTAGACTACTAATCCTGATTTTTTTTGGACACCTAGCGCTTTACACGACCGTCTCATGATATTATGCACGCTCCATCTGTACCCTGGCTGCTTGTGGCATTAGGAAATTGGCAGGACCAGGTATGTGCTATCTTGACAGGATCAAGAGGTGAAAGAGATTTACTGCCATCTGCCCCACCAGTCTTTCTCATTAAGCATTGCGTGGCCATTTGTCTGAAAATGTGTCTTGACTACAGATTTGGGCTGTCTGGTCATTTTAAGTGTGTGTTTTTTGTCATGATGTAGCCATGATTCCTGTTTGCCATATGCTGTTGTTCATGCCGAACTCGTCTTAATTACAGGTCGGCTACTGGGAGAACCTCTTTAATGCATCCTCTCGGTATTCTAATATTCCACTAGGGGACATGTTTTTCATCAATCTCTGACGCTGGAGGCAATAATGGCTGTGACTGTAGTTGGTGCTTGTTTGTTTCCTCCCAGGTCAGCTTGTTACTTGTGCACTTCCTCCTCATTGTGCCACTTCGTGTTTTATTGGGCCGATGTTCTGTTATTCCTTGCCTAGCAGGATGTTTATACGATCCCCGCGCAGAAATATGACTGGCAAGGTCTGAGTGTTTATCTTTCCTTCCCCTTCACTCCATTCCTTCCCCAGTCGTCCTCCTGTGCTGGTCTTCACCGTCACTGTTCTTCCCTCTGTCCTCATCTGCTTTTTTTTTTTTTTTTTTTTTTTTTTTGCATGCCTGTCCCATCCTCCTCTGCTCTCAGGGATGAAATGAGTTCAAAAGCAGCCCCAGTTGACTCTTATTTATTTTTTTCTTCCATTTCCACCTTGCATGTTAAACCCATCCTTCTAGCCTTTTATTTTTGGACATCCGGCTATTGTTTGGGCCAAGCGTGTAGCTTCAAGTGAATGGTAAAGGAAAGGTTGTGTAAAGAGACTCAGTCGGAAACTTGAGAGCTGACATTTCAGATGCACCACACACTCTTGCTGTGGTGTCAGTGTTTCCTCGTGTGAATTTTAAGGATGGAAGAAATGAAACCGTCTCCGCTCGAGGGCTCGATGTCTCCTGAAATTAAATGACTGTCACATGTCTTAGTCCTTCTCAGAAGTAATATAATTTTGTTCAATTACAGTAACTGAAGACCGCAGTGTGTGTGTTTGGGTAGTTTTCATCTGTTTACAGCGAAACTTGACTGATCATAACAGTGTTTTAGGATTACGATGAGGATACCTGTGGGTGGGGGGGGTTATTACAAGTCATGGAATTTATAGGAATGAATGATCTGAGCCTTGTCTTTGACATTTACAGGACGATGTTTGCTGCTAAAGTGTTTTTGTAAAGGGGAGGGGGCACAAGCAAACAAAACTGCAGCTTCATGAAAGTGCAACTTGTGTCACATTTTATAAGAAGCATGTGGTGCTGCTTCCTTTAACATTCAAGCAATCTCATTACCCCTTTGCTGGTATCAATTTGACAGTGCCACACAAACAGTTATCTGTCAATTAATTTTCAGTTCAAACCAGTTTTGAGTCGACCGAGTTGATTTCCAGAGAACACGCTTCATGTTGTAACAGAAAGTGAAACGCGGTGCGTGTTTTGACACGGTTCATTTCTAAAGGAGGAGTGTTGACTTGTAAAGCATGATTCAGTCTTAGCATCTGCTCTGTAGGGGTTGTTGGATGTGAGGAATGGTGAAATGGTATTTCTTAAGATCTCGTAATTATTACAGCCTCGGCTACGCTTTTGACAAACATCTGAAATCTAAAGTAGGTCAGATTGAGCCCGGATATCGTGACCCAAAAAAAAAGTCAGCGACTCCGCTACATCGGCTGATACGAGGCTACGAGTGAGCATCATGTCATGTGCTTTTATTGCCTTTTTGTTGTCGCTGACCACACAAACCACAAACATGTGGTCACCAATTACCAGGCTGTAAATGGAGAGCATGAGGTGGCCACACAGTTTCCCCTCTGAAAATGAAAGCAGTTTAATTAGAAAAAAAGAAAAAAACACACAAAACAAACTAACGCCAAGAGGAAATGCACTGAGCGTGGATGGATCGCCTCTTAACAATATGACATGGAAAGTTTGTCCAAGCTGTGATGGAACTGAGTACATCAAGTTTCTCAACATTCAAATACCACAACGCACTTTCACAATGACTGTTCACTTGTTGCAAGAGCATCTTATTCAGTTTAGAAACATGAGCCTGCAGCTTTGCAGCGCATAAGTGCAGTTGACCACGGACCAAAAGCCTGGTGTGTTGGGGTCAAGATGTCACATTATAAACCAGCAAAACGCACACGGGGAAATGTATGTGTATATATTCTCTGTATGTTGCGTTTTGTTCTTATATAAGCCTTTTATTTATACGTGAATGAGGTTTGAACCTCATCTAGGTTGTACAGTAAAGTGCTTTAGTTTGAATGTAACACCCTTTCTTGCAGACAGTTGTGACTTCCAAACACATTCTCCCTCCGTCGTCGTCATCATATCTAATCGGAGCCTCTTGTCTTTCAACCCCGCAGCCCAGCGTTTGTACCCAGCCAAGATATGACTGAGGTGATGATCAGCAGCACCCCCATGGAGGACATGAGGCTCAGCCCCAGCAAGGACAGACTCTCCTTCCAGGTAGGACACGCATACGGCAGCATTGATTATTCTCTCAAAGTTCCTTGACTGTGCACCTAATGTGGCATTGCCGGTTTACATACCTGCTCATCCAGGCGCTACTGACATCAGAGAGCAGGAGGAAGCAACTATTGTAGGTTATTTGATGGCAGCTTTATTTTATTTATTGATTGTGGACATGAGGGAAAGCTGAGATTCATTAACTTAGTTTTTTTTTTTTCTTAAATGCAAATTTACATTTCAAAAATTATTTTTAGAACTGTTGTGTCCATTAACAAAATGGCATTATGTAATTCTTTCATATTGTATTTTTCCATCCTTTATATTTAAAGAAAAAAACGTTTTTTTTTTCCCCACAGTCACAGTAATGACAAGTGGCCTTCAGGTGTTTTGACAAGCTGTTGCAACCAGCTTTTGTTTTACCGTCACATCATCAGGGCCAACTTGAACCGTAAACTATTTAAACGCGCAGCTGCTCGCCTCTTTTTAGTTTCACATTTGAACTTGGACAGAAAAGAGAATGAAAGGGCACGCTGAATATTTAAACCCCTCTTCAGAACGTGTGTGTTTTTGAGGGAACGTCAAAGCCATTCCTCGTCAGAAAGTAAGATGGATGCGATTATTGAAGACCACTCTATGAATCGTTTCATAAGCTTGGAGATGTTAATTCACGGTACATTTATGAATCTTATACAGCAGCCTGCTGATGCAAATAGGACAAAGAGGATGTAGCCTGACCCGAAGGAAGAGGCTTTCTTCCCCTCGGTCCTCATTTCACACCCCAGCTGTGAGTCTGGGAGGAAACGGAAGGAGAGAAGGCCAAGAGAAAAGGGTTCCAGCGTGCCACTTCTCCGCTTCCCCCCCCATTTCCTCATCTCGGCCCTCTGCCCGAGTTTCCAGGCTTTTCTTGGAAATGCGCTGATGTGTCACCCATCACTTCCTCAGTTCATCTTAAACTGCATGACCATCCAGGTGCTCTTACAAAAGTCTTAACATGAATATGATCCCCAGTCATGCAAGAGGAAAATGAGATGGATGTTTGCCTCTTCAAAGGCGTCCCCGCTCCTCCGGAAGTGAATCAACCGATTATGTTTGCTTAACTCGTTCAAGCCGAAGCCAACCACCTCCCCGCCCCGCCCCACCCCACCCCGGACTCTCTGGTGCTGACTCAGTGAGTGTCAGGGATGCTGGCCAAAAATGCACGCAGGTGTTACACAAAATGACATACTTGCACACATGACTGCGCTTCTTGGTGTGGCCGACTGCACAGACGGGTTTGGAGAATGCAGAAGTTTCCTACGAGACATGCTCCTCTTAAACCTGAAAGTCTATAGCTTTTTTTTTTGTGCAATTCATGGAGACTTGGACGCAGCTGGATCTCCTGTCTTGTCTGTCTCATGTCTCACTAAAAGTAGCCCCCCTCCCCACCCCCCCTTACACTCGGCTCTTTGCCCAGACTGTGACATCGCCCCTCACCCTCCCTCTGTCTTGGAGTGATATATGCAGGTCTAAAAATATTCATCCACTTTATCCAAACAGAGCAAAGAAAAATGCTGTTCTTGGATCAGGAGTGGTGAACTTTTTACTTTTTTTTTTTTTTTTTTTTTTTTTTTTTTGCCCTAACTCTTCCATCTTCCTTGTTCCTGAGAAAGCTGGAGGTTGCGGTCTAATCTTGCCAGGACAGAGTCTGCATGTCTCATGCCCTTTAGTTCAGATCCAAACATTTAAGACGGTGACAGTCTTGATTTGATGACGTCTTGGCAATCATGTTCAAATATGGACTGCTGTTAGATTGGATAAATACTCCAAGTTGTTGCAGCTACTTGCCACAATGCTTACAAAACTCTTGGGTCATCTCCTGTACAGCCAGTGATGCAGCAACTCTTGTGCTGTTTGGGCAAGGACAGGTATGCTACTTGGAATTAAGCAACCGCTTTTTGTCTGGGATGTTTAGTCTTGACGCAGTTTCCTTTAGTTGCCCTGTAAAGGTGCCAAAAATGCAGCCCACTGTCCGAAAAATGTTGCTCACAAATCATTTTTATGCCTCAGGGGTGGGACAGCTGATGCGCCCATCTTGCATTTCAGAGATGCTTTGAATGGAGACCTGTTAATGACGTATCCGTTAACCGTTTCTCTCCCTTCTAGATATTCCCCGACCCCTCGGACTTCGACCGCTGCTGTAAGCTGAAAGATCGCCTACCGTCCATCGTGGTTGAGCCGACAGAAGGAGAAGTCGAAAGCGGGGAGCTTCGCTGGCCTCCAGAGGAGTTCCTAGTCAGTGAAGAGGAGGAGGAGGAGGAGAAGAGGAGCCGAATGATGGCGACATCCAGAACGGACAGCCGACGCAGAATTCTCAGCACTAGAAGCTGCGCTTCAGCACCCTGTCACTTTGCTCCTCTGTTTCTGATGGACTCGACCTTTTCACACACTGGTTCCACTTCACCAGAGCACACCTGCAGACTGACAAATCCAGTGTCTTCTGATGCCATCCTTTTTCCGAGGACACCTGGAGGAAAAGACTAAAAAAAAACGGAATACCCACATTATTTCTCTCCTTTTCTATTTTTTTTTCCTCTTCTCGCACTCAAACCTCACCAGTTCAGACATGAAGATTTTGGATAACGCACAGCCACTTCCTGCCGCCTCCTGTGTCTCGAGTCAGAGCTCGAGTCAGAGCACGCACCCCATCAGAGAGCAGCAGCTCAGCGCTCCACGGACGGCTCCTACTCTGCGCCGGGCCCAGTGGCACCTTGTGTTCGACCCCAAAAATGGCTGGCATGATGACCCCAGAGACTTGAGACTCATATACAGAACTACTGTGGTACCTGTGGGGAATTGCTGTACAGTACACAGTCCATGTTTGTCTTTGGTTTCTCGATTGATGTAATTATTGTCACTGCTGTCTATAGATTTCTTAGTGTATGTTGTGATTTGTCTTTTTTTCTTAAGAAGTGGGTATTGGTGCAAAATGTTAATGGGTTTTGGTTTGTCCACACAGGACTTGTCTAAAATATATTCCTTGTGAACTTAAGTATACTGTACGTCTTGAAAAGGCAATCTGGGAGGAAAAGGGGGGGTGGGGGGGCTGTTATGTTGTGTAAAACTTATTTAAAAGGCTTGTTATGCACTGACCCCAGAGTTATGCTACAATGTACATTAATTCCTTGAAGCAGTACTTCATGGCAAAAAAAAAAAAAAGTTTGCAATGTAATGCAGAAGGGTTCCTCTTCAAATGGGGAAAGCTGATTTAAGGATGGAAACTGTAAAGGGGGTGGGGGGGGGTGAGTGTACAGACCCAGTGGAAGTGTAAATGTGTTCCCAGTGGGCCAACCCCTGAGTCCTTGTAGCGTGCTGAATCGAAAGTTGACAGTATTTTCTAGTCTTCCTGTTGTTTTTGAAAACAGCCATACTTCTGACACATTGAAGATCTGTTCACATAAAGGCAATACCTTTTAAACGGTTATCTTTTTACACTATCATCACTTCTGGGGAAACTTAAGTCATTTTTTTATTTGCCTGTATGGAACTTCAAGCATTTTTGTGGGGTGTTTTTTCATTCTCTCCCCCACTTGATGATTCAATTTATGGAGCAAGTCTTTAACTAGACTTTTACTTTTGCAGATGATGTGATGTTACAGTTGTAGAAGCATGACTAAGGTGTCCATTCCTCTTTTTTTTTTTCCTCTTTTCATTTGGGTGGCTTTAGGGCTGTGTACAGAATGTCTTCTGTCACCTACAGGTCCCACATAGTTTAGTTTCTTTTTGTTTTTTTTTCTTTTGTAAAGCTCAGGGAGAATAGCTGCCATCTTTCTCTTGGTGTGGGTTTTTTTTTGTTGTCCTTTTTTTTTTTTTTTCCCTCTTGTCTTTGCCCTTTTGTATTTAGACCACTCTTGTAATTATTGCAGAGGCTGTAAATAAACATTTTGAATTTGCTATAAAGCCAAGAATTGAGTTTTTTTTTTTAAAGACTTTTTTTTTTCCCCCTCTAAAAGATGCAGTCAAATGTCTTCTCAGGGGTAACCCTCCAGCATATCTGAAGTAGTTTCCAAGAGACTTTACCACTGTTCAATTTTCCTTTGTGTAAACCTGGCACCCCCCCACACGCTTCACCTGCAGTGGTTAGAAAAAAGCGGTGTTGTTTCCTGCTCAGCATCTTTCACATTTCTCTCCCTCTATGAAAAGGTGTGTGTGTGTGTGTGTGTGTGTGTGTGTGTGTGTGTATATATATATCTATATATATATAGACACGAGAGGAGGCCACATCTGACTTCCTGTGTTCGTCTTGCACACAAACTCTCTCCCTCACAGTTGAAAACAAAATCTCATTCCTGAGCACAAAATGGCTCTTGATTTTCATGTTTCTCCAAATTTAAAATGTTATGCGACAATATACCCTGATTATTCATGGGGGTTACGCCTCCCCCGCCTCCACACGAATTCAAAAAAATCCGCAAATCATTGATGCAGTTTTAAAAGGCCCATGTATGATATTACAGTGCCTTGTGAAAGTATTTGTCCCCCCTTGAACTTTTTAACCTTTTGTCACATTTCAGGCTTCAGACATAAAGAGAACATTTTAATTTCTGTCAATCAACAAGTGAGACATAATCATGAAGTGGAACGAAATTCATTGGATATTTTTTTTTAAAGAATTTTTTGGCTCTAGTGGCCTTTATTGAAAGTAGAGAGACAGGAAGGGGGGCAGAGAGAATGGGGAAGACATGCGGGAAAGAGTCGCCGAGCCGGGAATCGAACTCACGACCAGCCGCACGAGGACTGTAGCCTCTATATATGGGCCACCTGCCCTAACCACTGCGCCACCAGGGCGGCCCAAATTCATTGGATATTTTAAACTTTTTAATAAACTGAAAAGTGGGGCGTGCAATATTATTCAGCCCCCTTGTGTTAATACTTTGTAGCGCCACCTTTTGCTGTAATTACAGCTCCAAGTCTCTTGGTATGTATCAGTTTTGCACATCGAGAGACTAAATTCTTGTACATTCTTCCTGTAAAACAGCTGGAGCTCAGTGAGGTTGGATGGAGAGCGTTTGTGAACAGCAGTCTTCAGCTCTTTCCACAGATTCTGGATTGGATTCAGGTCTGGACTTTGACTTGGCCTTTCTAACACCCGGATATGTTTATTTGTGAACCGTTCCATTGTAGATTTGTCCTTATGTTTTGGATCATTGTCCTGTTGGAAGATAAATCTCCGTCCCAGTCTCAGGTCTTTAACAGACTCCAACAGGTTTTCTTCCAGAATGCTCCTATATTTGGCTCCATCCATCTTCCCATCATTTTATTTTAACCATCCTCCCTGTCCCTGCTGAAGAAAAGCAGGCCCAGACCATGATGCTGCCACCACCATGTTTGACAGTGGGGATGGTGTGTTCAGGGTGATGAGCTGTGTTGCTTTTATGCCAAACATATTGTTTTGCATTGTGGCCAAAAAGTTTCATTTTGGTTTCATCTGACCAGAGCACCTTCTTCCATGTTTGGTGTGTCTCCCAGGCGGCTTGTGGCAAACTTTAAACCAGACTTTTTATGGATATCTTTGAGAAATGGCTTTCTTCTTGCCACTCTTCTATAAAGGTCAGATTTGTTCAGTGTAGACTGATTGTTGTCCTCTGGACAGACTCTCCCACCTCAGCTGTTGATCAGTTCATCCAGAGTGATCATGGGCCTCTTGGCTGCATCTCTGATCAGTCTTCTCCTTGTTCCAGATGAAAGTTTAGAGGGACGGCTGGGTCTTGGTAGATCTGCAGTGGTCTGATACTCCTTCCATTTCAATATGATTGCTTGCACAGTGCTCCTTGAGATGTTTAAAGCTTGGGAAATCTTTTTGTATCCACATCCAGCTTTAAACTTCTCCACAACAGTATCTGGGACCTGCCTGGTGTGTTCCTTGGTCTTCATGATGCTCTCTGAGCTTTAAACAGAACCCTGAGACTATCACAGAACAGGTAAATTTATACGGAGACTTGATTACACACAGGTGGATTCTATTGATCATTCAGAGATCCTCACTAAACTTCTGGAGTCAGTTTGCTGCACTGAAAGTAAAGGGGCCCAATAATATTGCACGCCCCACTTTTCAGTTTTTTATTTGTTAAAAAAGTTTAAAATATCCAATAAATTTCATTCCACTTCACGATTGTGTCCCACTTGTTTATTTTTGACAAAAAATTAAGATTTTATATCTTTATGTTTGAAGCCTGAAATGTGGCAAAAGGTTGAAAAGTTCAAGGGGGCCGAATACTTTCACAAGGCACTGTATAAACACTAAAATATGCTTCCCAAACACATTCTAAAAACATTCTTACTCATTAATACAGTAATAATGTAGTAGTGATAAATTAAAAACATTTAAATTTTGTAGTGTGATATTTATTGATATCTATATATACACAATAATACAGTTAGGGTGAATGTGAGCATTTTTTCTGGTATAAAATGGCCTAAGAAACTCACAAAATTGCCAGGGCTACCACAAATTCAAAAAACATTATGAAAACAAAACTTTGAGAGCAAAATCGGCCAGTGTGCGGGACCGCGAATGGTGAACCGCGGAGTAGTATAAAAGAACAACGGTTTGAGCTGGTCTTTTAAAGCTCCTATAGTTGCCAAATGTGCTTTTTTTTTTTCTCCACAAATAAAATGCATGTAGGTTACCACAGCAACAAAGGATAAGGGAATATTGGCAAAGATGCACAGATTGGATTTGATGACTTTATAATGTAAACTCAGTCAGGAAGAACAGATGAGGCTGGCAGTGTGAACATACTCTTAAGTCTGTGTCCACAACATGGAGGCTGGTAAACTGACTTTGCTGCTGTTGCAAATTAATTAGATGGAGCAACAGTGTGAATTCTGTGAACCACCTTATTTCGGTCGGCTGTCTCTGCTGGTATATCAGGACCTGGGAGCCTCTGATCCAGCCATGTTAGCTGATGGCTAACGGGTATCCTTGGCCTCTGGCGTAGATGTAATCAGTTTTTGTGTCACATTGCAAACGACACGATTTTAAGACAGGTTTGGTTTCTCAAATTGCGTTTCAGACTATTCAGACTGAGACGTATCTATTCAAATCTGATTGGAACTGAATTTGTAATCACCTCTGTATGCAGTCTGAAATCACATTTCAAACTGAAAAAAAAAAATCTATCTGGAGACATTCTGAATAAATAAGAAAAAAACAGGTTTGAGCTGTCAGTATGAGCATGGCCTCAGAGAATAAACAGATCAAATCACCATTAAATGAGAAATGCCTGAGGTGGTTTTCTTCTCCGTGCTGTGTGGTGATCTCCGAGGTCAAGTGTGACTCCTTGGCATTGAGGTGAGTCCGTCAGAGCTGCTGTGATAGCCCATTTGGGGGCCAAGACCCTGACATTTTGACCAAAGTGCGCAAACCTTCCGTTCACTTCCTGTATGGGAAACAATGAACTGCCATTATATCCAGCTTCCTTCTTCCTGGGAAAGACGGAAAATAAGGAGTTATTAATATCCCGCAGCTGATAATGGTGGTCAGCAGCAGCGTGTCTCCGGCCAAAGGAGCCGGTGTTTGGTTCTGAATCAAGAAATGATTGTCTTTGTGACTTTCTTAATGACTGCTCCCTGATCTTGATGGAAAAAGCAATGAGCTCATGGAAAAAAAAAAGAAATCAACAGAAGTTAGAGCTGCAGTCCTTGGAGACGTGGACTGAACTTGCACCGGGCCATGCAAGCCTGTGACGTCAGCCTGAGACCCCTGAACTTTGCAGCGTTTTTCAAATATTACAGGAGAAAGCAATATACTTTGATTTTAATAAGAAAGGTCCTGCGCTTCAGGGGTTAAGGAGATATGAAAGAGCCCTGCAGCATCTTACTGTGGCATTCTGATATTCTGAGCAGCTCTTATCTCACTTCTGTCTCCTCAGCCGTGTGCAGGATTATTAAAGTTAGGGAGATATCTTCATAATCAAAGGTTTTTTTGCAATCCTGTGAAGACCACTTGCTTTGTCTTTGAACCAAAATGTGAAAGATACAGGAGCTGGATGAAAGATATATAGGAGATCAAAATATTTTAACCCTGGTGGTCGTGTATTTTCTTCTGGGCTGCATTTTTCACTATTAACATTCAAGTTCCACATCTTTGATAAAAAAAGTAAGATCATTAAAACAGGGAATGACATTTGTTTCGTAGGTCGTTTTAGTTGCAGAGCTACACTCCATCAAGTGAATTTTATTAAAAGATAAGAAAACATCCACAATCATCACCTCCAATGCTCACAAAAATGCCAAGTCTCATTTAATCTGTGCAAAAGGCATTAAGCTAAACCGACCAGATAAAGGCTCAAGCTTCTTATGCACAGAACAAAGACACGAGGAATGTAGCTTTAACCTTTGCTAAGTGAAAAAATAAACACATTTCCCAACAAGTCAGGCTATTTTTGTTCATCTTTGAGTAACTCCTAAGCCTGCTGTCCAGCCCTAAATCAGAACCTCTGATTGTTGCTTATCTCCTACTCCTTGAACCTCTGTCACTCCTGGACACTGAAAATCTTTTTCGTTAGCAACACCGCCGGCGGTCAGATGAGGGTGAGAGCCGCAGACCAGGCAGTGACATCGGGGGGGGGGGATGGAGCGTCTCGCACACCACCGTTGGCATGAGACGGAGTATCTTTAAAAGTGTGAGAGAGCGTGTGTGCCTGGCTATGTATTAAAACCGTTGTCCTCCGAGTGAAGTCACTGATAGCTCTTCTAGCTCATTCTTGGAATTCTTTCCAGTGGAAACAATCCCATTGCTGATCCCAGTGTGTCAGCAGACTCTGACCTGCCAACCCTTGAATTCTCCCCGACTCCCAACTATAGTCACATTAACACTGTTTCACTGTGGCCTCTCCGCACTTAAACTCAACCCTTTCATTTCCTCCAACACTACCCCTCATTGTGTTACCATAAGGAGAGAAAATGTTTATCTTTTTTTTTTTCCATTTCCTCTTCACGTTTGACTTTTCTCTCCAATTTGGTTGTTTGCTTGTTCTTTCTATTTTCTGCTCTCTCAGACTTTTATCCCGTTCTGTTGTTTCAGCAAGTTTCCCATACTTACAGAGCCGCAGAAATGTACTGCGCATTCCCACAGTGCAGGTCATGTTTCACCATAAATATTGCCCCTGTTCCTGCAACCCCGCGTCCTAAACGGCGAGTTTTATCCCGTGTGTTCATGCATAACAGCGTCTGTGTGTTCGGGCTGAGCCTCCAAACAGACGCATGTGCTTGGAGGTTTTATGTAAGAGCATGTCTGTTATTACGAGTGTCATGTGCGTAAGGGAAAGATTCTTTTCCCATGGTTCCTCAAGTGTGAGAAGAAAGTAGAGCTCTCAGGACATGAAGCAAAAAACTCTGACAGTTATTTTTAACCTGCATGGAGACGGCCCACCAAGCGTAGACACATATCTGGCACTGTCAACAAGAGAAGAGCTGGAATAAGATACACTCAGAGGCATACGACAAGAACGGAGAAGTCAGGGGGGGGTTAAAAAGAAGAATGTTAAAGAGGTAAAGTATAAGTAGACCGGTTCTCTCACCTGGTAGCCACTTTAGATAAGG
The DNA here is from genome assembly GCA_018398805.1 of Hirundichthys speculiger. Lineage (NCBI taxonomy): Eukaryota > Metazoa > Chordata > Actinopteri > Beloniformes > Exocoetidae > Hirundichthys > Hirundichthys speculiger. The sequence goes on from JAGFBZ010000483.1 coordinate 1,155,624, forward strand.
CCGCAACAACAGTGGGACTTGTGTGCTCGCTTAGTGGCGTGATGCTCTAATTGAATTTAACCAAAGTACTTTCCAAATGACACAACAGATTAAAGGAATGGAAAATAAGATTTAAAAAAAGAAGAAAAAACAAGCATGTGATGACTGTAAAGTGACTTAAAAAAAAACAACAAAAAAGATTAGAGTGAGTGCATTGGATGCTTGAAAGTCCCCTTGCAACATGTGATGCACCAACTTAGCACAAACAACCACAAAGCACTGATTTGAAATAAGATTTAAAAAAAATGCTTAATGGCTCCGAAATCGGAGTCAAGCAAGTTGGACATGGGGGCCAAATAGCTCTCTCAACCTAAACACAACTCCCTGATCTGCAGCCTCAGCACATATGGACAGACACGTCTGAGCATCTTGGGATTCATTTTCTGTGCAGTGAAGCAAAGAGGGAAAAAAAAAGACAAATGTTTTGTGCTTTAATTTTATGTGTTAATGTGTTAAACCACAGGCTGCTCCTCTTCTATACGCCGTTGTTGATATAAATAGGCAGCTTATGACCCTACCACGCTAATCCTCATTGCCTAGAGGCCAGGATGGAAAAAGTAAGGAAAGGGAGCGAAGGGATGGGACCAAGGGCCACAAGCGAGGATAACACACACAGATATAGAGATCCCAAAGTGGACTTAATAGGCATGTGTTGTTACAGGTGCAAAGCTAAAGACATGAGGACTCAGGTTCAACCCTGTCTGAATGACCAAAAAAGCACATTATGTTGTTAGAGGAAGGAATGTTGAATGAAAAAAATGTTGTTTTTTTTTCCTTGCAAAACCTCATTAAAGTTCTATCAATAGACTCCATTTAAAAATAAACCAAAACACTTTGTACAATAGACAAGAAAAGTTACTGTGTCTCTCCCGCGGGGGGGGTTATGTAACCAGAATGGTATGCCTAACATAAATTACTGTTAATGCCCGACTTGACATTTATCAGGCAATTTGATTTTAACATTCATTGTAAAACAATTGCTCTTACCTCCCGAGTTAATCCCAATTTGATCTGCAAACATGTGCATGTGTTGTTTTGTTTTTTTGTGTCTCGAATTAAAATCTGATTTTTACCAGAGGCCTTTGGAATTCACTGAAGGGAATAGGTCTAAGAGTATCTGATCATACTGATTTTGTTTAATCCTTCCTGACAATGGTCATTAATTTTGTGGATGCTCTTTTGAAGGTGAGTTGGCAGCAAACTTTAGAAAAAAAAAAAAAAAAGCGAGGTTGTTACAAAGCAAGCTTTTTCCGTTCTTCTCTCAAGTGATGCGCTGACCCTTGAGTAGTTTATTCTGATAAAGCTACACAGTTCGCTCAGTCGCTCAGATAGAGTGCATGCCATGGGGAGCAGGTCATGGAAAAGTCCTGAGTTTGACTAAGTGCACTCTCTCTTTTACCCTGTCTGTCAGTCCGTCTCTGCTCCACTCACTCGCCGCGTGCACACGAGCAGCAGCCACGTACACAGCGAGCGGTGCATGTTCACGCTCAGATGCACTCAGACAGATTGACCAGCGTGCGCGCACACACATCACTGAATGCTGAGGTAATTCGTAACAGTAGAGCAGCTCATAACTGTGGGTAAAGGAAACAAATGACACATGCTGCGGCTTTAAAAGGTTACGCTGGACGGCTCAAGTCAAGGCGAATATCATCGATATCACGCTGAACGAGTTTGGATGCAGGCCTATTACTAACATAGGAAACTCGAGAGACTCCCTGTAACATGAGCAAAACCTCTCAAGCCGTGGGAAGAGGATTAGAGCGCTCAGAATTAGTCACAGTGGTAGACATACCTTTTTCCGCTGAATGTTTATGTCAGTGATTTCACCATGATTTAAAGACATTCAGGCCATTTCAAAGGTTAAACTTCCTGAAATTAAGTGGGCAGTCTGTTAAAACAGTCTGCTTATTTATTCTTTAAACACTTCAACAATGGGGCAGGAGTGATGAATGTTTGGATGAACTTTTCAGTGTATTGTGGAAGATTTTCTTTGTTTCTTGCTAGCCTGCTTTAATAATTAATGGCAGGGTGTTTTGTTTAGTTAATATGATGAATGAGTGTCAGGCATTTTTTTCCATTCTCACCTGGTTACAAGTGTTTGTTTGAATGATGATGCCCTAACATGATAAGTGTCTTCATGATTGAGGGTTTAACTTACTTTTATTGCCGTTTTTCCTGTGATCTACTTAATCTACTGTATGAATCAAAATATGAAGGTCCATCGTCTATCATCAACATACACCACGACAGGAAGAAGATGAAAGAACGAAATATGTTACTCAGGACCAACATTGAAAAAAAAAGTGAATAAATACTTGTGAAATGAAATATGACATAACTATGAAAAGAGCAGCATCTCACATAGACAGAGCAGATGCATACATATTCATATTTGACTATTTTTAGGAAGTGCTGTCTGTGTTGTGGCAAAAACAGCATACAGTGATCCCTTGCCCCTTCGCGGTTTAAGTTCCCCGGTTTTAGTTATTCGCGGATTTTTTCAGAAATATATAATTTTTTAAAAAATTTTAAAAATCGCGGAAACATCACAGGATGTTGTGCGCGTTCTCTCACAATGAAGAAATGCTGTGAGCCAGCCTGGCCCCTTTAAGAAGGTGGCCTTATGGGTAATGATGTGGCCTTATGGGTAATGGTGTGTGTGTGTCGAGGGACAGCAGAAGAAAACAAGGTTAGATGAAAAGTGGAGTGAGTATAAACAGCAGCCCAGTGTCCCGAACAATACAACCTGTGTGATATTATAAGTTCCTGTAGTGCCAGAATAAAGTGCTTGTTCCATGCAGAGAAAACTGGACTTTTTGTTTTGTTGTTGTTAGCTGTTAGCCGCTAATTACAAGCCAAAAATAGCACACCAGCAGTTTGTTTACTACGGTTCAGAGACCAGAGGCTGTGAAGGTTACAGAAAGACCACAGTTGAGCCTTTGTCTTGTTTCACTGCAGTGCCTCGCTATTTTTTTTAGGGGTTTTTTAAACATATTTTAAACACTTTATTGAGGCTCGGGGGGCTCCGGCTCCAGATCGCAGATTTTGATTGTCGGTGTTCTGTCGATTTCTGCTACTTGTCGAGATATGCTACCTCGGGGTTCTGCGCATGCGCAGAGCGAATTCCCGAATGACGTTTTCCACGCCCATAAATTTGTTGCCGATTTACAACAAAGTATACTGAATTTACATACTGAATTAACGTTTTCAACAAGCACAAAGACGAAATAATATGAATTTTAAGGCTGTTACTTACTGTAAACTGATGACTAGTCCCACTACGTGGATGTTCCTCTTTGCACTATTGTTAAATAATTAATACGACACAATGAGTGTCATGCAAGGATAATATGACATTCCATATATTGAATTCACATGCTGAATGAACGTTTTCAACAAGCACAAAGAGGAAAGACGACATGATATGAATTTTAAGGATGTTACTCACTGTAAACCGGTGTTCGTTTGTCCTGCTGCTCCCGCTACAAAGGGTTTCAAAAAATTATGGGCGTGGAAAAAACGTCATAGGTAGCATATCTCGACAAGTTACAGAAATCGACAGAACACCTGTTCCCATCAACCGCGAAAAATAAGGGATCACTTTATATCTCATATTAGTTTTTAACCATTAGAAGACTAAAGGATCTCACATAGACATAACAGCATTTTACATAAAGTGCTGCAGTGTCTATCTATCAACTGCCATTTAGGTTTTGCATACAAAAAAATAATGTACCATGTACAGTAGTGTATAAAGTAGCTTGCCTGAAAGCTACCACATCATCCCCACCATGCAAAGCAACCTGCATTTCAGACACCAGTGCACGATCCATAGTAAAATATTTTTCACCTGGAAAAAAAAAAAAAAAAAAAAAAATCAAAGTTGTAGTTATTTGTGTCTTTTCAAGGAGGCTCCATTAGATCACAGTGACACTGAATAGTATGGATGGATGCATCTTTTCTGTTGCCAACCTCCTCCTTCTTTTTGCACAAACGAGTTCACATTTGCAGCCAATCTCATTGCAACGTGAAATACAGCAAACTCGCTCGCTATCAATCTACATAATCAGCATGTGTGCGGGCACAACTTTCGCTGTGTGGAAGCTGCGCTCGTGCGTCACCGTGGCTGATCGGCCTGTGCAAACAGCGCGCCCCCTGTTGACGGACTGGCGCGAGGACAGGTGAGAGGTAACGAGTTGAGAGGTCGTCGCTGTTATTATTCGCTGCGACGCGCTAAAAGTTAGCGACGCGTAAAAGACTCTGACCTGTTGGTCGCGCCAGCTTAATGTCTCAGGAAAAACAAACCGGGTGTGAGACATTTTTACTCGCAGGAGCTCTGAGGTGATGGCGTAGCTTGTCGATGAGCTCTGCTTGTTAGCTGCCGCTAGCGCGCTGCTAGCCGAGTCGCTGCTATGTCGCAACCGAGTGTTTGGATTAACTGCGTGTGTTGGTGACTAGTGCATGTGAAACATCTCCGGCTGCGGAGGAAAACGCCGTAAGAGGTGCGTATGCTCGTATTTGACTCGGTGTTGAAACTCTCCTTTCTGCAATAACGATGGCTAACATGAGCTAGCTTCTCATTTGTGTTGGCTCGCAAAGTTCTCACTCAGGTTTTGTTCACGCGGTCCTGGCGTCACGTAGAACAGGTTTTATGAGTTTAATTGAATGAGAAAACAGGAGTGAAGCGTTTTTTTGCTTATGCTTACTTTTACATCTGCTCTCATAAGGTAAACTATGCTAACATTAGCAACCCCAGTCCATTTGCTCTCGTTCCTCTTAATCATTGCTCATTTTAATTACAGTTATGACTTGGTGTTCTTTGATCTGTTATTTTATTAAGGTATCTGTTTAAGAGGAGACATGACTTATCACTTAGCTTAAAGTTTAACGTTGGCTGACCTGGACAATCTTTGTAGTTACATCTGGCTAATGCCCTGCCCCACCCAGGGAATGAGAAAAGCTTGGCACGATCAATAATGACCGTTTTTCTTCTCTGTTTTTTTTTTTTTTTTTTTTTTTTTTGAATACATCCAAAATTCACAAGTAACTTATTTTACTCGTGGGCTACTTTAGTCATAACATAAACAGTTGAATATTGACTTGATAGATGGGAGGATCCTGAAGCAGTCTCGTGCGTGCACCTGCTCTCACAGTCTTATCGTTTTTATTTCTACAGATAACCTTTTTGACTTTTCACTGCAAGAGAGGCAAAGGTTCATTACTAACGTTAAAGAACACCCAGTAAGCAACCAGAAGGCACAGCAACTGCACCTGATCCTAACACACCTGTGCATTTGCTTCAGTGACGTCAGGACGTCGTCTGCTATGGAAAAGCTCTGTTTGCTCTCCAGACACCTTTATCTGATAATTAACCTCCACGTGTTAAAAAAATAAACTGTTGTTACACTCAGAAATGATTAAAAGGTTCTTATCTGGGAGACAGGGCTGTTTACTGTTAGATTATGTTTTTTTTTATCAGTTCTGATAGTGGAAAACTACTTTATTTGTGTGCAACAATTACAAAGAACTTGACTTGAATCAATGCCCTCGGATGTTATCATTCAATTTCCAGTATGTTCCAGTTTATGGCAAAATCAATAACCCGCTCCAGTCTTTTTTTCTGTATTGATTCGAGTCACAGAGGTGGTCCTCTACCCTCCTGAATTCTGTCTTCTTGTTTATCCACACAGTATAAAGCTCTGGCTGCTCTTGGTATTATTGCGACACAGAGATAACCCCTCGATGTTGAAATATCGGTTTCAATTTAACTCTAAGCAATATTGACTATTTTTAGGGAGTGTTGTCTGTGTTGTGGCAAAAACAGCATATATCTTATATTAGTTTTTAACCATTAGAAGAACAAAGGATCTGAGTGAGTCTGAGAATAAACTTAAATAACAAGATTTGGCCATGGCTGGAATGCAGTGAATTTAATATCCATATGTATGCAAAGGGGTCAGACTTAAACCTCAGCAGTCGATGCTGAATGACAAAGAATATCAGTAAACCAAGTGATTTAAAGAGAAGGCTGGAATATACTAAACGAATCATATGAGGAATAACAACTTGCAGGCGCCCATGAAGGGCAAGGCACAGGAGAAACCCAGTTAGATAAAAGGATCATGGCCAGAACATAATATCAGAAATGATATTATAGACCATGATGTTTACATTCCATTACGGTCTGTCTCACCGTCAGGCCCTTGATATTGTCAAAAAGCACCCAGAGTAACTATGGACTAGTTTATCCTGCTGCAACAATATGAGGGCGTACACAGATGCCAGCTTACTTGAGTCGTAAATCACAATCATCACTGTATGATGTTACATTGGTTGGGAGGTGGACATCGATGGATGACAATTTGAGGAATGTCAATATCAAAATCTCTGCCACAATAGGATGATCCGATTTGATTCAGGAGTTAGTGATTAATATGAGATGATATGTGTTGCCTGAACACAATGACTAACATTCACATCAAACGACAGTAAATGGCTTACAAAAAAACAAGTGACATTTTTATTTCTGGGATAAATTATAAACAATCTGCCATTGGATCGTTAACCATTAAACTGCTGTATCAATGTAGCTCAATGGATCATTCCAGCCTAACAGGTTACTGTCAGGTTTACTGAAGAGGCACTCTTCTGTAAAACTAAAGCCCACAATGCAGTTCTTTGGTGGTGGTTCATGTTCATGGAGTCGTATGAGGAGCAGAATAGTGTAATCTGTAGAGAATAGTGCTACGACGCCAAAGCCTTCTGAGGCCTCGTTCTCCAAAACTAGTCATGATTTTTAATGAATAACATTCATGCTGTGATTTATGAGTGAAAAAGTGACATAATCCTGAAGCAGCTTCCTATTATATTTAGGGCCGGACAAGTTTACACGTTATCGCAATAACTCATTAATTTATTAACGCCAACATTTATTTTATTGCGGCATTAAAGCATGTTGGTCACATGCTTTTGTTTTGAAAAGTCTGCTGCAGAACCGGAAAAGAATTGAGAGGAAAACATGTGGGAAAAAAAACAGAACTCTTGTACAAACAAGCACTTTACATTCTCGTCCCCTGGAAAGGAAATTTCAATAGTGAATTTTTTTTGTGCTTCACACTTTCTAACAGGACGTTTGGTACTGGACATAGACTGGTAATGCTGCTCCCTGTTAAAAGTTCCTGCTGTTACCTCGTAAATTACCTGTTTTAATGTTATGATTGTGCCTCAGGATTTTGGTGGTAGACTTTTTTTTTTTTTTTTTTTCATAAAAAAATGGGATGACATTAATGCCCTGGCAGTGTCATTAAGCTTTATTTTATTTTACATTTTTTTAAGATGAGATTTACACTAAATATGTGTTACTGACAAGTGCTGATAAGTGTTTGCACAACAAATGTTATAGCACTATTAGTTCATATGGCAGGAGAACATTTAATTAAAATTGCACTTAACACTACTTGTGAATTCATTATTTGAATTTGAATATATAATATGATTAATCGTGATTAATCAGGGAAATCATGTAATTAATTGCCATTAAAAATTTGAATAGTTGCCCGGCCCTAATAATTTTCTGTTTTTTCCCCCTCCCCCGTTGGTTTGGTGCATTAACTGTATGTATCAGGCTTTATGTGTTTTTTTTTGTTTTTTTTTTTTTTTTTTAACTGCTTGAATGATTAGAGTATAAATGATCTCATTTTATTTTGAAAACTCTGTTCCAAAATCCTGACTGAAAACTCAGCGTTGCGGTATCTTTCGTTGTAGCTCCAAATCAGCGGTCCAACGTCGTACTGCAGTTCAGCAGTGGCTCTCCCAAAGGTCACCTGAGAGTTTTCTGACTGTGTCACATGTCCTACAACTTTGTCTACTGACTAACAAATTAAAATGGAACATGAAATGCTGTATTAATTAATACAAATTTGTGCCAGTCTAGAGGGAAAAAAAAGGGGATTTATAGCATAAGACCTGGACCACATTCTCCTCCTTATTTAAAAAAAAAAAATTAGTATCTATTTCTGACCGACGAAAAAACTACTACTGAAGTGTGGTTAAATTTCTTGTTTTACTTGTTGTTTACCATCATTGCATGCTGATGATACTGCTCAACATCTGTTGTAGCCTATAATTTAGGAGATGGTATAATCTACACTTACCATTCTTGACGTCATACCCAAGGTTAAGTGGATGAAAGTCATTCAGTGTGACATGTCATGAATTTTAAACCTTTAAGAGAGCAAAGAAAGTAATAATGTGAGAAGCAAGGAAGAGAAATTGAGAGCGACCAAGTAAGACAACGAGCGAGAGTAAATCTTGGACAGTATCGTAAAAGTGATTTAAGATCAGAGCTATGGATTTCAAAAATGTCTTTGTAAAACTTTAATTTTCTTTTGATTATCTTTTTGCATGTTGTTAAAAGGAAGCTTTGATTGTTGAACTTGGCAAATATAGAAACTTGCATACAAGCTGGCAAATCAGAAACCATTTCAGGAAATAGTTAGGAAATGTTTAACACTTGTGTCATATAAGTTAGTGGATTATTGAGTTAAGAGGACTCCTTACAACTTACAGTGCTGTCAGATAGATCTGCATTTAAATCTTCAGAATCACATCTTTATTTCCTATACTTTCTCTCATTTTGTCTTACACAGACAAACGCACAGACAAATACACACACACACACACCAATTCAGCTCATTGTTTAGCCAAGACATACTTGACCTCCTCGCTCTGCTTTTGCTCTGTTGGGATGTCTGGTCTCAGCACAAAGTTAAGAATGCAGAAAGACTGCCAGAGAATCCAGACATGGATTGTGAAGAGCGCTCTTTGAATTGTATGTGGCATTGCTTTTGGGTGAGTGCTTCCAGGATTATTTCTATGGGCACCAAATGCATTTTAAGCCAACACAATGGATGGAACTAAATCAAATGTACAAATGTCTCTGTGGATGTCTTGAATAAGGAGTTTTTTCTTGTGTCCATGCCAAGTAGAAGAAAAAAAAACATGCATACTGAATAGTTTAAATGTAATAATTTCATTCACTTCTCATGTTCCAGACCCAAGGTGTGCCATACTCATTGCTGTCATATGGATAAGCTCATTTATTTTTTTTCAGCTGACACCCAAGGGTGTGTTTTTGCATGTCTGGGGTTGTAGCCTTAATTGTGGCAGCTGTACTCAGCAGCTCTGTTATCCCCACCTCTTACACATCACAATTTCCATTGTTAAAACCAGTAACCCTTAAACCCTTATCACCAGCATAAACCTGTGCACAAACACTTGCACCGTTTAAATGTACCGTGAGCCACTGTGGCTGCAGCCATGACGATTGCTGCGTCATGGGCCCGCTCAGGGTGTCAACAAGGCCGTATGATGAGCATTTTGTCTGAACCAGAGGTTTGAACGATCATAACAGTAATCAAGGTGGAAAGATGTGAACTACAGTTAATATGGGAGAGAAAAACGCCTCCAAGGAGACACAACTAACTGTAGCATTCAAATCAAACTCACAGTGTCAGTAAGATCAGTGCATGAATAAATCAGTTCACTGTATTTCTTTTTAAGCCTTCATCTCGAGAGATGTGTTTGTACTTGATTTGTTTTACCTCTGATAGTAAGACTTTTGAATCTTAACATTTCTCATGTTTTAAGCTTTTCATGTTGTGCCGCCTTACTTACTCAGGTGCATTTTACTTGGCCGATATTTTTATGTCTGTGATTATCAAAGAATGTAGAAGTGTGCCAATTCAGAATATCTGCTTTTTTTTTTTTTTTTAGGTAACTCACTAAAAGGCAGTTTTGCTTAATTGCCTTTCATAGGAACGTATCCACTTGTATTTTCAATTTTTGCTCCAAAATGCATGACTATTAGCTCGTTTCCACCAAACGGTACATTATGATACGCAGATATTTGTGTTTCCATCATCAAACGTTGATAACCATATAAGTAAATAAGTGAAATGTAGTGTCCTAGTCGGACAAGGGATCATCTTTCGTGTTGGTACAATCCTAAACTGTAACATTTTTAAAAGATTTGCAGCAGGACACGGAGCTAAAATCTGAGAGAGTTCAGCTAGGACGTCTTTAGAAACAGTTTTCCACAGTGAAGGTTTTTGATGACTTATAGCTAGTCCATATTAAAATAGAAAAATGATAATTTCAAAGAAATTTTATCTCATTATCTGATCACACTTGAATTTAGATTTTAGAGCTTAATTTGATAGCCTAAACACTTAAATAGTTGACCTACAGATTCAATCATCTCAAAGCGTGAGATGAACTGGCCATGCACTCAGAGTTATCACACGTAGTCTAAAAGGTCCCCATATTTACATCCCATACCTGGAATGCCTGTCATGGATTTTCCACTGTTTTTGGGAAAATATGTCAAGAGGCACAGGAGAACATCAGTCTTTGTTATTAATGATAATGTCAACAATTACATTTTTTCCATGCTACGGATGATTTCTTTTCTGCTCCCTTTCATAATAGAGATCCAAGTTGGAAACATATTCCCTATTCCCATCAAAAGTTAGGACACAGCAACACATTTGAAGATGTGTCCTATAACGGTTACTGTACACCGTGTGTATGAGGTTGATTTAAGAACTTTTTTTTTTTTTTAAAGCTTTTATTTGGCTAATCTTGTTCTTTTCTCTTCCAGATGGCTGTGTCGGTGCGAGGCCTCTACTTTGTTGTGACCCTGTTTTTGGGTAGTTTCTTTGGAAGTATCTTCATGCTGGGTCCAGTTTTGCCTCTGATGCTGTTGTCTCCTGCATGGTACCGCTGGCTCACTGATCGAATCGTAGCTACCTGGCTCACCCTCCCTGTGGTGCGTACACAACAACTTAGCCTCGACTTGGCCCACTTTCATGTGCACCAGATGGTCTTAAGCTACGTGTGTTTGAAATAACAAGACGTTTCATCTCAACCTTATTCATTTGTTAATTTATTTTATATCTGGACTAGTAAAATGCAGATTTTATGTTTAATTACCACTTAAACTTAGGGAATCCTTATTCTTCTCACACTCACAATCTCCGTCTTCAATTTTTCTTTCTATCTTTCCTCTTCCCAGTCCCACCCCTCTCCTTCCACCTTAATCATTTTTTCGTGTATCTTCTTGACTATCCATCTCTCCATTTCTGTCAATCTCTTCCCATTCTTCCCTCCCTTGCACCCTTGTTTTCCTTTCTCTGCCCTTCCTCTTTCCACACCAGTCTTTGCTGGAGCTGGTATTTGGAGTGAAGGTGGTGATCACTGGTGATGGCTTTGTACCGGGAGAGCGAAGTGTGATCATCATGAACCACCGCACCCGTCTGGACTGGATGTTTCTTTGGTGTTGTCTGCTCAGGTACAGCTACCTTCGTCTGGAAAAGATCTGCCTCAAGGCTGCACTGAAGGCGGTGCCTGGCTTCGGTTTGTATACAGCGGTTCCTACACAAATACTTACAAATGCTCTCTTTCACATGTATTTATTAGGCCTGGGCAAGTTAACGCATTAATTTATTAACGCCAACATTTATTTGATCGCACGTTAACGCATGTTGCTCACATGCTTTTGTTTTGAAAAGTCTGTCACTGGCTGCTGCGGAACCAAAAAATAATTGGCAGGCAAAACTAAAACAGACATGGAGAACGGTAAAAATCTTTGTACTTTACAGTTCGGGTAGCAACTCAGGTAGCAATATTAACAATTCTGTCTGGAAAAAAAAAAACTTTCAAACTCCCTTTGTTCAAGACGATCGCGTCATTCCTCCATTTATCATCAGATCTGCTCCATGTGTTCACTGTCGTGCTGTTCTCTAGCTGGTTACTTCAGTGCGGCTCCATCTAGAGGCACAGATGTGTAACGACAGCAGAAAGTCTATTTCTTGATTATAAAACAAAGCCATTTCCGGGTCACGTAAACAAGACAATAAAATATTAAAAACAAATTAAGTCTCGTGGCCTGTTTGCTAAAATTGAAATATAAAAAAAAAAATAGGCTTTTTTTTTGGGGGGGGGGGGGGGGTAGATTAAAAAATGAAAAAAAAAAGTCACTTTTGAATTTTTGATTGACAATCGAAAATGGAAAAAAAATTAATGATACACAGATAATTACGGATTGATAAAGTTACAGAACTTTAACATGGACATTTTCATTTTAAAGTTCTCCCAGGGGATGATTCAACAGAAACAAGGTTATTTGTAACCACTGCCAAGTTGAACTCCCCGTTAAAAGTCTCTGCTGTTATCTCAGAAAGTACCTGTTTTAATGTTATGACTGTGGCCTCGAGATTGTTAGGATTTTCTTGGTAGACTTTTTTTATTTTTCATTAAAAAAAAAACAGGATGACATTAATGCCCTGGCAGTGGCAATAAGATTTATTTAATTTTACATTTTTTAAGATGAAGTTTACACTAAATATGTGTTACTAACAAGTGCTGATGTTAAAAGTGTTTGAACAACAAATGTTATGGCACTTTAGTTCATATGGCAGCAGAACATTTAAATAAAAGTGACCTTTACACTACTTTTAAATTCATTATTTGATTTTCCGTATACAGTGCGATTAATCGTGATTAATCAGGGAAATCATGCGATTAATCGTGATTAAAAATTTTAATCGTTGCCCAGCCCTAGTATTTATACTATAATGTTACCTCAAAAATACTATTTTTGTTGAAGAATTTGCAGATGCATTAAATGGACTAATTATGCAGTAAGATAGGAAGTGTGTCAGCTCTGTTTAGCGTTTTTCCTTAGAATTGCAATTTGTTCAGCTTGAAGACTTACAGAGCCAGCTAAGACGAGAACTGATCAGCCTTACATTTCATGACCTTATATGCACTGTGCAGGTTGGGCAATGCAGGTAGCCTGCTTTGTCTTCATTCAGCGCCGCTGGGAGGTGGACAAGAAGCATTTGGAAAACATGCTTGACTACTTTTGTGACATCAGGGAGCCCCTGCAGCTGCTGCTGTTCCCTGAGGGCACGGATCTCACTGGTGAGGACCAAACACTGCCACTCCCCATTCTTTTGATTTATTCTTGGGGCATTTTTCCAGTGTTTCATTTCTCATTCTTAGTATTCGTCACCCACCAGCCAGTTTCTGGAGCTCAGTGTAGCGGTACACCTGTCGTACTGTTGCACAGTTTCAAAGTGCAAAGCTTACCTAAATCCCTTGACATACACCTCCATATAGGCATGTCTGTCAAGAATGATCTCTCAGTCCAAACAACAGTGACACCCATGCCTAAAGCTCCTCTGGATCACAGCTAAACTAATAAAATTCATGGGTAGCTGTTCTTAGGAAAGCTTAACATCTCTTTGCGGATCAAGATTTATTGACGTCCATTCTTGTTGCATCATAATTGGCTCGTTGTTTCTGTGTGCTTCGACGTCCGCACATATTTGTACTTAATCCTCTTAAACCTAAAGGCTTAGTTTGACACATGAGACTACGATATGTACACATATGTTCTGGCATTCAGTTCGGAAGTTGTTGTGTTTATTGCTCCCTTAATGCTTTTTTCTAGGGACTTACATGATGATCTAGAAGATCAGATTCAGGCTACACATCTTAAAAAATTTCCATGACTACATGTGAAGCTTATTGAATCCATGAACTGCGTGAAAGATTATTTAATGATGTCGAGTCTCAACTTGGTTTCAGAGCAGAGGCCTGATCCACACCTGTCTGGCTGTGCTACTTTTGTCTTGGTTCTTTAGCTAAATGTCTGTCTGAATTAGTTGGTTGTTGCATAATTTCACTGTTGTGTCATGAGAATTTACTCGTTCCTTCAACAGATGCGTCAGGAATGTTTGGTTAATAAACATTTGTTCCTTCCAGGGCAGTCACATCCAGTTTATCCAGTTACAAATGCTTCTTTTGTAACTACTATATATATATGTATTATTATCATATCATAAAAAAGTTTCCATAGCGATCAATTAAGTACATGGCATTCAGTAAGCCCAGTCATTTTGAGTACTGCATTTTAGTTGTTAAGAAGTATATGTTGCAGGTCCTCAATATAGTCTTGACTCTTTTTAAATTGAAATGTCATTTTAAGACAATAGTAGTGATAAATGGTCAGTCTAATACTGCTGGAAATATACCATACACATAAAGCACATGTGCATCCCCTGCAGATAATACAAGAGCGAGGAGTGATGCATTCGCTGTACAAAACAACCTGCCAAAGTTGGAGTATGTGCTTCATCCCCGCACCACCGGATTCACCTTCATCGTGGACAAACTCCGAAAAGGTCAGGGTGAGACACATCATCACCTTCTGAAATGTATGCGCTCAACATGATAACAGTCCACCTAGTTAGTCAGGAGACCGTCAGCAGACCAACAGCAGACACAGAGCATTTGTGATGATTAATATTGTTTGACCAAATGAAAATAGGCTGGGCACAAAGCCTGTTATCAAGATGGAAATATTGCATCAGCAAAACCAACGGAAAATGATAGGTTACTGTGATGACTGCAGTTATTCCACTGACGTTTGTAGAAGAGGGATCATACCTGTTATTCTTTCAAGTCCCAGACCTATGCTTCACCCCTCTGCCAGGATTACAGCTCCCATGTGCCTCTCGTGTTTCTCTGTGAGCTAATTCTGGCAGTCCTCCAGAGGTTTTAAATGCCACCTCTGGTCCTTTCTTTCTAACCCTCATTCATCCTGGATGCTGAGCGTAGCACTAACCCTCCAAGCAGGTGTTGTAAATCAATATGATATCATCGACGAATTCTCCTCCTCTTTCTCTGCATCGCTGACTGGCATGATGGGCATATTATCTTTTTCCAGGTCTACTGTGCCCCCCATAACTCTATTTTTACCACGGTAAAGCTAAGTTGTACAGGAGCAGGCGCTGGCAGCTGTCATCCTGTACTTTTGATATTTCATTTTCCCCGATTGACGTAAAGGGCATTCCAGATCAGTGATGATGGGATTGAGCTCATGGTAGTTTTAAACCATCATGTCCTTGGATTAAAGGGTGTCTTTAATGGGGCTAATGAACTGGGATTTTGAATGGTGCTTAATGCCGTTGAGATGTGCACTGTGGATGAGTAAAAAGGCAGCAGCATGACTTCATATTCAGTACCTGAAGGTTTGCACAATGCGTTTCCTGCAGCTATTGAAGGCTGAATATTTTACACTGACACCTGAAAACCATTTCAGTCTTACTGCATTTATTTTTATTTTTTTAATAATTGCATCAACCTGCAATGCTCCTTTGTCATTATGTAAACCTGTGTGGTTTTTCCTCAGGAGACAACCTGGATGCCGTCCATGATATTACAGTGGCATACCCCAAGAACATCCCTCAGACCGAACGCCATCTCATACTGGGCCATTTTCCACGCGAAATCCACTTCCACGTCCGCCGTTATCCAGTGTCTTCGCTTCCCACCTCTTCCTCCGACCTCGAGTCTTGGTGTCCGAGAGCGTTGGGCCGAGAAGGAGATCCGCCTGCGGGACTTCTACTCCAGCCAGCCCCGGGCCTTTGACAGGGAAGGTGTTGCTCAGGTGCCCCCCTGTAAGTCGGAGCTGCGAGTGGCGCTGATCAAAGCCGCCTCGCTGCTGTACTGGAGCAGCTTCATCGCGCTGTGTTTCACCGGCCTGTGGCTGTGGGCTCCCTTCAGGCTTCAGGCGCTGGTTCTGGCTGCGGTGTATGTTGTCCAGCAAAAGCTGTTTGGAGGGCTGGAGCTGCTGGAGTTGGCTTGCCATCACTACTGGAAGTCCAGGGGTGGTGACATTAGTGAGAAGAAAAAAATGCTTGACGGAAAGGTAAATTAAAGGTTAAAAGAAATTCTGGGCTGGAAGTGACATTTCATCGTACAGCCAGCAGCGCTGAGGTAAATCACTTGTTTCGACCTGTTCAGTCCAGAGCGCCGTGGGGATCCCACTGAGGATCCGAGGTTCCATGCTTTAGAAATAAGGTAGCAAGTGCACCTCCTGATGGCATGCATAGCTTCTGTGGAGAGCTTTACCTTTCAAAGAAGAAAAAGTGGAATGTGAAATACATTTATCCTTGCTGGGTTCAAGGAATTCATCATATGATGTTCCTTTTGTGCTTTGAATGTCCATCCCTGCACAATCAGTCATTTAGCTCGCTGTCAGTACATTTTACCGTACATTTTATATGTTGTTCAGGTCTATGGTTGGTTGTTCAAACCCTTTATGTGGACGTGTGTCACAAAACAATACTGTTATTGTTGTACTGTTGCCATGTCTTCAAAACTGGTTTTATTGTATAATATGTTGTCTTTTGTTGTATATCTTTATGGAGCAGAGCCATAGTACAGACCACCTGTACGTATGATGACTTGACTTTAGCCAATATTCACGTTAGCACTCGTCAGACGGATTAGACTGGTAGGACTATTTAAATCCTTTCTGTTGACTGTGTCTAAGAAAGAGGTAGTTCTCAGACAATTATCAAGGAGTATACAGGTATAGTATATACAGCATGTGTAAAACTGTTTACCTTTTATTGAGGGTAATGTTTTTCTCTCCATTTGGCCCTTAGAGATGGTTTAGTGTTCATTACTGTCCAGATCTGCTTTGCACAAGAAGATTTTGTGCAGAAAAGCAGACATGATGTTTAAAAAGAGCCCAGCAGAATGTAGAGTGTCTTTCCAGGGAGGGATCGCTCGCAAAGCTCCCCATTGTATCACTGTAATATGAAATCAAAATAAGAAATATGTCTGAAAATCTGTGCAAGCAAATGAGCATTATGCCCTTCCTAGGAATGGGGAACACAGTGTGAGAGGCAGGATGTCGGTCCTGTTGGGACAACGTCACCCCTCATTGTGCAGTGTGACAGAACCAGACTTGGAGTGGAAAACTGGCCCAGAAGTCAGGCTAATCCCAAAAAGCCCTGTAATGCCCACCTCTGCCTGTGTCCCTCTCAGAAGGACTGGCATTAATGCGCCTGCTAAATTCAATATGCGAGCGACAGCTGAGAAAGCTGTTCCAATTGTGCCAAAAAAGGAGTGAAATTGAAACAAGTTTGGAGCAGTGATCCAGCTGCATTTTTATCCACTGATTCCTCTTAGACCTCTCGACCATGTCAGTCCAAATTATTTCAGTAATAGAGGATCAATTCCGTCTTGGCCGGTATCTAGCAGTTCCTACAACACTGTGCGGTGTGTCATGTAGCTTTACTTTAGCCTTATTTTCTGAGACAAATCTCTGTCACAAGTCACCACACAATGGAAGTGTAATGTATGTTTATGCAAATCTATAGATCCTGTAGTTTAAGTGTAAAAAGATTGATGCCAATCACTGTGAAGCGGTTGTTAACAACTTTACTATCAGCGTGTAGTAGTTTACCAAACATGGACCTCTGTTTCTTTAAACCATGCAGATCCACCATCTCCAGGTGTTAGTCCTTCACTTGTATTGGTTTGAGTTGGTTAATTTACAGTTGCCTGCTGACGGTGGACCTCTTTAAAGTTAATTATCCTCAGGTAAACAGTGGATACTTTTACAAGTCAGTCTCTTAAAAGAAGACGTGTATATGAAATAAATCTACTATATAACCACATGAAAGCTTCCTGTCCTTGTTTTTGGTCTTGTTTCATGTGCAGGATGAAAAAATGTTGCCCGACCGTGTGGTGAAAGATTTAGAAGGTAATTGCAGAACGTGATCAGAAACGTTTAACATGATGGTTATTACAAATACACGACCAGCAAACAACTACGTCCAGTTATTTGAGAAGTTTGGATGATTTTTTAAAAATCTTTTTACACCTCCACAATATTTCTGAAATATAAGAATCATCTGAAAGAGGTGACTTCTTTTGATATTGTGATGGTGTTTTCCTCCACCACAGGAAAGGAATCTTCAACCACCCACTTTAATCATCTTCCCTGTTCTTCTTGGCCAGCAATTCCCAAACTTCAGAATAACAAGGCCCAGTATGTGAAAAATCTCCGCAGCCCACCGAAACCTCTAATCACAACTGTGATCAACATCCAGGACTAGGAACCATGTTCGGATATTAATGTGAGGGGTCAACAAATAAGGTGACACTTGTCATATTAAGTTAAGATGACAGTAGAATAACACTTAATTGGGTTGTTTTATTACTTCTTAATGTTTTTCTTTAATCATGTCATAAATATTTTACGGTAATTAAAAATATATTTAAAAAAGATCAAGGATTTAAAACACATTTGTTTAATTTAATTGACCTCTCACGGCCCACCTGCAGTACCATGACGGCCCACCAGGGGGCTGCGGCCCACACTTTTGAGAATCGCTGTTCTAGGCCTTTTTCCAGGTCTGTTTGGCCACACCGAAGGTTTTTACTGTCTGTCTTTAACAGTTATGCTCTTTCAGTCTCACGATGGCCTCCTTCACTTGCTCTACCTTCATATTGGCAGCTGCCATCTAAATACCTGATCAACTCCAGACCTTTTATCTGCTTTATTTGTCTTGAAAAATCTCCTTTTCAGTCAAATGTCCAAAAACATTAAAGCCTCTGAAAATGCTGGCACTTTACTTAAAATGGTTGTAATTACTAAATGGCAAATGCCTTATATTTTTTTTGTGAAACCTCTTAAAACTGAAAACATACATTTTATTCACTTTTTATTTCAAGTCTACTATGATGGTGTCTAAAGGCAAAAAGAATAAAAACTTTCATAGTCCAAATACTTATGTAACTAAGATATTTGGAGGATTTGTTTTCCTTTATTCAGCGCCCGTTTTCCGTCATAGTGAATCACGTTTTAACAATGACTCGATTAAAAGTGTGCATCATCTCAGCAGCCCTTTTAATTCCGACTGTAACAAAAGCTGTAGTGCAGCGAACGCTTCAACAAGACCTTGAGTGCTCGTGTTACACAACACTGATGCCATGGTTCACCTCGTCTGTTTCTGCACACCAGCCACAGACAACCAAAGGTCAGGAGCTTTGAAGGTGAACTGCAGTCACCATAGTAACTCATGTTGACTCCCCTGTCTCCTGGCAACGGGATGCAGAATGATGTCAATGGAAAGCATGCTATTTTCTCCTGGTGACAGAATGATGTCACTCCTTTTGTGTATGCGAGGAGAGAGCTGAAAGAGAGAAGTTTACTTCTATATTCTGTATCATCAGGAGGGGGGCTGCTGTTGCTGACATCCTGACATATCAAAGACAGACAAAGGGAGATGATGAGCTAAAATAGCTCTCTGGGGATAGTGAATCATGAGCCAATTAAAGGTGAAATTGTACTCCTTATTTTTTCCTCCCACAGTTCTTCCTCTGCAACTGAATATAACTTTAAATTCGTCCTGAAAGGTTTGACAGCAGGCCGAGGGAAGACAGATGGTAGACACAGAATCTACCAAAACAGCATCTTCTTAGCAGAGCACTTGGCTAAGTCTGGGGGGGGGGGGGGGGGGACTGCTCCACCTAAGTTTGACCATCTTTGAATGAAAACTAACAGGATCAACAACCAGTGTCATTATCCTTATCAGGATAAGGGCTTTTTTAATCAGGGCGGTTGGTAATCCTGAGGTGGGGATGAAGGCAAATATGATAATGAAGTAGTTCAGTGAGTTATGTGAAGAAAGATCCACCTTTTTGCTTCTCGTCAAGTGTTGAATTTTAACGGCACGAAACAGGATCAATCTTCCAGCCCACATAGAAATAAAACAATTGCATTGTATGCAAAAATAGCTGCAACCAGAGCAGTTTTTTTTTTTTTTTTGGAACAACCTTGATTAATATTAGTGAGCTAGGTTTTGTACTTGGCGCTCAGCGCATGTGGCCCCAGGAGTGACTGCAGAGAAGCAGATTGGTTGTTGATTCCTCCACAGTGACACATAGCCTTGCAGACAGACCAACAAAGACACCTTCCAGCAGCAGAGCTATAAATAACTCTACGGCAGCACCGCAATATTAGTGGGTGGATTAGTTGAGTCGTCACTTCCTATTTATAAACCAGATGCATCCAAACCTCTTCATCGTGGATGATTCACTGAGTTCTGCGTAGTTTAGATTAAAACTGGACTTCGTTTATAAGATGATGCACGTCTGCTTGTTGTCCATCATTCAATCACATCTTCTATCTGTAATCAAATATTGATCAATATTGGATATTTATTTGAATGTCCATAATTGACCTTTCATTTAATTTGCTTTTTCCAGAAGGCAGTGAATCCCTTCAGATATTCCCAAACAGCTTTACATTTGTGACAGAATCTGCATTCAGTGTTTCCAAGGGAAAACATCACGTTTCTTAGTGTTCTGCTGCCACCTAGTGGTCAATGCTTTGGTTCACTCATGATTGGGGTCTTTCCATCTCCATCCCTTATTTATAAAAAAAACAAAAAAAAACAGGTTTGAAAAATCCCTGTGTGTTTGCAAGTGAAAGGAAAAAAAAAATAGTGACCATCGTTTTCAAACCTGTGTTGGATCCTAATGGCATGAAGGGACTTTATAAATCACTGACTTTCTGCAGTATTTATATTGATTAAACACTGGCATTCTGTAAGAACTGAACTCAGCAAGACTAGATCTTTATTTAGAAATATCAGAGAACATCCTGCTATAGTAATAATAGAGAACAATGTTTAAATCAAGAATCAAGAAAATACTCAAGATAAATACATCAATCAAAATAACGATAATGTAAAGCAAATAAAATCCTATGAATAAAATGCTAAAACCAAACAACAAAATGATGGAAATTGTAAACTGCTCTGCGTTTGGATCATGAACGGTGTCGGCGATTTACCTGTATGAAAGCAGTGAACGTGGTAACACCTCCAGGCTTCACAATCTGACATGTTACAGTTACACTAGGGCGAAAAAACTCAGTTCAAATTCACCTTAAATGTCCAAAAAATAGATTTTCTTTCCTAAAATTTGATCATATAAAATGGATGTTTCAAGGACAAGGCCTTAAATTGAAAGATAACCCAATAAAGACCCATTAATATTTCCTGGCTTTCTGATCCAAGACAGTAAAAGTCGTCTGATGACAACATATGCCCCGGGCATTAGAGTATATAAAGAGGGTTTCATGCCAAGAGACAGCATCTGCAGATCAGTGTCTAAATGGAGAACACGCTGAAGGCCCAATGGATTGTGTTTTTACTAATTCCTTTACCTTCAAATGTGACTCATCTTTTCACAATCCTGCTCACTGGAGTGATACGCCATCTCTGAACAACGGACAAAACAGACAGACTCCACGGTGACAGATTTGAAGATCCGTCTACTGTATGGGTTATCACTTCCACAACACAAATAACAGCAATGGGGGCAATGACGCCACTTTTTGTACTTTTCAAAAATGCCACATCAATCGAAAATATATGCACATCGTGTGAGCTTAAATCATTGTCAAACAGAATACTTAATTAAATATGACATCAATCCGTGGGGTCGTCGTGGCATCATCTGGACGAGTACATGTTAAACACCACTACACCATTAAACTACAAGCTAAGAAAAAGGGTAACTAATAGGGAATAAACGACTACCATACTGTCTTAACTGTATTTGGTGTAAACAGTGACAAACACACTGAGACAAAGTTCACAACACAGAAGCACAATTACCACAAAAGCAACATGCAGAATGATCCCTCGACTGGCTCATTTAGCAGTGTTTTTGCAGAGAGAGTTGGTCGATTTGTTTGGTCTGGATAATGATCACCCTCAGCAGAACTGATCGAGACAAATAAAACTGAAGATTTTAAAAGTGAGTGACCGGTGTGATATCATGCACGTATCTAAATACCATGAAAGTTATGTTCTGTGTGAGGATTCTTTGTGGTCGTGCTAAAACACTTGAGCGAAGGTGCAACTCCCAGAAATCAAGGAGCTGTTTGGGGGAGGGAACAGATCCAGCAGACCATTCTTTTAATCAGCAGAGGTCAAAGGTCATGTGCCAGAGACATGGAAGGAGCGTGGGGGTTGAAGTCAAAGCTTCACTGGCCGCTAAGTCTGCAGGTGGTGATGTGCAGGGCAGAGGCAAGGGCTTAAGGGATCAAGACAAGAGGGCATGGCGGTGTCCAGAACTCATGAGTTGTCTGAGGGGACGTGCTCCTCAAAGCCCTCGCTCTCCCTCACCAGCGCCCTCTCCAGGATGACCCGTCCCTCTTTGTACCGCTGACTATCCTCAGTAGCAAACTCATAGATCCAGCCCAGCTTGCTGTTGCAGTTCTTGCAGCTGACGTCCCTCACCATGTGCCTGCCGGTGAGCATCACTCTGTCCTGGACCTCACTGTACTGGAGGTTCACCACCTGTGGGGTTGAGATATAAGCACCGGGTCATCCCTAAAGCATGGAATGAGATACCGAGTAGGTGCAAGCTGTCGGATTCTTAATGGGTGGTCTTTCTGTACCTTATTGAAGAGGAAAGCTCGGCCCGTGGCTCCGGTGAATCGCGTGGAGATCAGCTCAGACCGGTTAGTCAGGATAGTGTCACAGTTTGCACAAGAGAAAAGACGCGTTCCGCCGATGTGGTCCAGGAAGATGCGTCCCATTGTTTAATTTCTGGCAGTTACAGAATGATCACCACTTCCTGAGAGGAAAAAGAGGGGAAAACAAATTACAACTGAAGAGATAAAAGAAAAACAGATCTTTCCCATGTGGAGCTTGACTCATACCTCTGCATCACAGAGCACAGAGCTGGTACTCCTGTTTCCATCTACAGTCATGGAAAAAATTATTAGACCACCCTTGTTTTCTTCAGTTTCTTGTTCATTTTAATGCCTGGTACAACTAAAGGTACATTTGTTTGGACAAACATAACGATAACCACAAAGATTGCTCATAAGAGTTTTATTTAAGAGCTGATATCTTACCATTTTCCATAGTCTTCTTGATTATAACCTAAATCACTTAAGTTTTTACATCAATAGCTATGGCGTTGTACTGCCAAAAACACTGCTTTTATGCATTCAGTGTTTTCTTTTCTGTCTGTTTTAGTCACATGATGACGTTTAGTGGTACCAGGTATTAAAATGAACAAGAAAGTGAAGAAAAAATGGTGGTCTAATAATTTTTTCCATGACTGTATATGGAAATACAAACACTATTTGATGCTATTTGGGGTGCTTTTGTGCAGCTTTTAGTCCTGTGGCTTCCTTTGTTTACCTTCTTCATGTTTCTCAGACATGATTATTGAAATTTTCTTTAACGGAAATTATTCCGACCAATCCTGTTTGAAAAAGTACTGGCCTGAAGCATGTGGCAGGAAATACAATGCTGAAAGTGGGCTGATCACAGTTTTTGTAGTCCACAGTGACCCGACGGATAATTATATCTCTGGGGAGGGTGCGCGTCAGACTAAAGTGTCAATTTGATGCAAAAGCACAATTGAAATTGTCGCTTACATAACGCTGGATAGTGCTGGGCAATATGACGATACATATCGTGGGGACAATCAGTGTTTCCGCTAGAAAAAATTGGCACCGGACAATGTGACCGGCAGGTTTTCAATTTACCGGACAAATGTTTGAAATTCCGGTCACATAGGCTATATGAATTTACTGAGGTTAAAAATAAATCATATGCAGTAGTACGATATCAATGCAAGTCATTTAATAGTGTTTTTATTGAAAAACAGGCTATTTCAAATAAAATAAGTCCCGTCAATTGACTCAAGAGCGTAACTTAAATAAATAAATAAATATTGCAGAAACTTGCGCTCTTCTGACTCCGCTGCGCTGTTTTAATGCGGTTCTGCAGAGGGAAACCTCTCTGCTGGCGCACTGGAGACAGGGATCAGCAGGCTATCTGGGCCAGTTGAGCCCACTCGGGATAGATTTCACTGAAATCCCCGATGAGAACTTCACAGGACGTTGAGAAGTTCAAGCCTCCATAACCGCGGAGCGCTGTCATGACGGAGATGCGTCTCTGCGCGCAGCTGTGGCATCAATGAGTGGAGCTGTGGCTGGAGCCGACTCGTCCTCACACACTACTCATTAGTAAAAAAAAAGGACATGTTTTTTCATAAAATCCATCCATCCATCCATCCATCCATCCATCCATTAGCTTCCGCTTATCCGAAGTCGGGTCGTGGGGGCAGCGGCTTCAGCAGAGACGTCCAGATCCCTCGGTCGCTTCCACCAGCTCCTCTGGGAGAATCCCGAGGTGTTTTTCATAAAATGATGTGGAAATAACCCATTTTATTACAACTGAAATTGTGCTTGGGAGGAGTATTTTCACCGGACATTTTGACCGGAGAGATTATAAAATCCCGGACTTCCGCATATTTTACCGGACAAAGTCCGGCAATTACCGGACAACGGAAACCCTGGGGACAATATAAAAGTGTGTATCGTGCCATTTCTCTTCTATCGTTTCTAACCTTTTTTTTTATCAATTATTACAGCAAATATGTAATTAAATAACCTGCAACGATAAATTTGATAGAATCATATCTACTTCTACAAAGTAGCCTTTTATGTTTGCACTTTTATTTATGGTTAATGCCTTAAACAGAGTCTCTTCAACCCGATGTTTACTTTAGACACTTTATATTGGTTTGCAAACTTTGCACTACAAGGTTACAGATTTCAGAAAGTTGAAAAATAATTTGTGTTTATTTTTTTATAGCTGAACTTCAGTGCAAAAATGTGTTTTCCTCTCAGAAACTGTTGTGCACTTTAAATAAAATGTGAAGCACTGTACCTCTGTACCTACCTGTTTTTGCTGCACTACAATGTAGTTTGTGACAGTCAGCTAAATGTCCTTTCAAAATAAAATTGAAAAGTAAGCAATGAAATTTTTGTCAAACTTTTCAGAGAATAACTGAAAACGTACTTTATTATGGTATATCATGATATATATTGTTATCGTGATATAAAATAGTCCATATCGTGATATATGATTTTTTCCATATCGCCCAGCACTAACGCTGGATATGGCTCAAAAGGTTTAATTTTGAGGTTTTAGTTATGTTTAGAATGTTTTTTTAAACAGAATAGCTACCATATTCTTTACACATCAGGGGCAGTGCCTCTGGACTGGTAGCTGGGGGGTTGTGGGTCCACTTTTTAAGAAGGGGTACTGGAGAGGGTGCTCCAATTACAGGGGGATCACACTCTTCAGCCTCCCTGGTAAAATCTACGCAGGGTTGCTGGAGAAGAAAGTCCAGTCCAGTTAATAGTCATACCTTGGATTCGGGAGGAACCATGCAGAATCTGTCCCTGGTTGGACATAACGCTGGACCAGCTCTATACCCTCACCAGGGTCCGGTCCTGGAGGGAGCATGGGAGTTTTCCTAACCAGTCAACATGTGCTTTGTGGACTTGGAGAAAGCACTCAACCATGTTCCTACGGGATACTGGGTTTGTTCCTATGTGCCATTCAGCCCCTGTACAAATGGAGTTTGGTCACCGTTACTGGTGATGTATTGGATATTTTCCAAGTTCGACCAGTGCTGCCCACGGCAAGATCTTCACCTCACACTGGAGAAAAACTCACAGCTGAGTAGGAAGCAGTAGGGATAGAAATGAGCACCTCCAAATCTGAGACCGTAGTTCTCAGGCAGAAAAAGGTGGAAATCCCTCTCCAGGTTGTGGGAGAGGTGGTGCATCAAGTGGAGGAGTTCAAGGATCCTGTCTTGTTCATGAGTGGGGGAACAATAGAGCGGGAGATCGGAAAGATGGGAAAGATGCCCCAGGGTAGACCCGAGGACACGAGACGATATCTCTCAGCTGCCTTAGGAATCTCCTTGGTAGTCCTCCGTTAGGACTAGAGGAGGTAGCTGTGGAGAGTGAAGTCTGGGCCTGGCTAAAAGTTAGTGGGATGAACCCTCTATGGTCAAGCTTCTTTGCCATGTCTTTGGAATATAATCCCAAAAGGCAAACAATCTTGCAAAACTTGCAAAAGTGCAAAACAGACCAAGAGATTTAAGCTTCTTTCACTACCTTTTTTTCCTCTTTAATTTGCTCAGTTTAATGAAGCCTGGATCAAGAAGCCAAGTAAACAAAAACCCTATTCTAGGTCATAAAATGTAATGATTTATTTAGTTTTTTTTTACCCTGCCAATGGTGGTTCTCATTTCTCAGGTGAAAATGTAACTTTAAACTTACTACACTGAGTGATTTGATTATCTTTAATATAATTGATGATCCCCAGTCTGACACGTCACAGTCCTTTTATATATAAATTTTATTCCCTCTGCATTGTCACTACTGTTTTTTTTTTTGCTCCTTCTTCTTCTTCTTGTTTAATTATTGTTTTTATTATGTAAAGCACTTTGTGTTACTTGTGTATGAAAAGGGCTTTATAAATAAATTTGATTTGATTTGATACTGTCGCTGTTGAAATCTTGTCTGCTTGATGCAATTAGTTGATAGTTTAAAACCTGTTCAGATTTACAGGAAACTCCAAACAGGTCTCATTAGTCATTGTCTCTGTCTTTGAGAAAATATTTTATTTGCAGTGAGGAAATTACTAAAATATTATTAACAGTAAAACCAATGGAAATATAAATGAAAATGTAAATAAATAACTAAAATATATTAAGCCGAACCTGATAAGGTTTATATATATATAAACATTTTTTTCACCGATGTCAACAAAAGCGGAATGCTTGTCATGTGTAAAGTTGACTGTAGATGGCAGACTTGGCTTTGAACGCTTCTCTGTCTAAAAAAAATTATGACTAATATCTCAGTAACCACTCCTCATAAAATGAGAACTTTTGCATAACTGATTATAGCGAACATGTCAGCTTGTTTCCATTAAGCTTTGAGTATATATTCAGACTCCAAAAAGACACCAACATCAGCTAACTGCTCAGCTAATGGCGACAGCAGGCTAAGAGGAGGAAAATAACAAATCGAATATTTAGATTTCACTCAACGTGAAGATTACCTACCTTTATAAATCAGCTTTAAGCGGTACGAACTGTTTCCTCCAGCGGCGATGTCACTGTTATCTGAAGGGTATTTGAGGCGCTCGTCTGTTGTTTTATTTCGTCGTCGTCGTGGCTTTGTTTTTCTTTTTCAGCTGTTCCTGTCTGCGCTGTGCTTCGAGCTAATATCAACATCCGGTCGTGACGTAGTAAGCCTCTGCTGCAGCGGCTCCTTGCTGTTCCACGGTTTCACCACCAGAGGCCAGTAAAAACGCAACTCAATCTCGTTCCAGAAAGACAGAAGATGCGCACTTGAATGTATTTGAATTGAAAGCTCGTATTATTGACGTGGACCATTTCCACAAAGAACTAAAAGCAAAAGGCTATGGGGAAATGTAAGAATCAACCAAACAACATACAATACCCCCCCCCTCCCCCAAGCAGACCATAATGTCTCTAAGTGTCTGCAAAGAGACATGAAATTATGCTGTGGCATAATGAGTGATGAGTGACGAGGCGTGGTTGTGGCATTGTTGCATTGTTGTATTGTTGTATAATAATGACGGGATGGAAATATGGAAATCTATGAACTACCATAGTTTATGGTATAATTGTCAATGTCAGTATAAAGCATGTTTGTAGTGCCAGAAGCCTCAAGAATAGGGAACAGTAGAAGTCAGAGCAACAGGGGCTGAAGAAGAGACTGAAAGTTGTGTAAATTTGTGCTCTAAGTTAAAGTTTGCTTCAGATTCTCAGTTCACTTACAAGATCATCAAATGCAGTCTGATTAAAGTCCCAGTCATATTGTAATATAAAGCAGAATGCAGAATGCTTTTTATTGTCCTTATACAGCAATATACAACGAAATTGGAGTAATGTACTTTATATAATATTTTGATGGATCACACCATAACATAATGTTTCGTAAGTATTTTTCCTGCTTAACTGAAATCTGATAACTCGACAACATCAAGATGTCTTTTAACTGCACTGATTCCAAGGGTCATGTTATCTAGGGACAAACCGATAAGGTATCTAGCAATCAAATCATATCTCAAAACATCTCCAGAACTGATCATGTCAAGTTTTACTGAACAGGTGGTTGTTAAAATATGATTAGCAATGGTGAAATACAAAAATACACGCAACACCAGGATGTATGTACACTTTATTCAGACCAATCCAATGAGCGTCCTAAGAAAAGTGCTTGCACTTTAAAGACTAAAATATAACTGGACACAAATATTTCAACTTGAGGCTTTGTGCAATTCTGAAAATTTCAATAATAATAATAATAATAATAATAATAATAATGATGATGAATCCCTCCAGAGAAAACAAAATAAAAAAATCTGAAATAATTTTAATGATTAATGTCTATAAAGCACATCCTGCACCTTCAGTGACTGTTTCGTTTCAAGAATATGTGAAAATATATGAGTCTTCCGTTTGATTTTGCTAACACAAAGGTTGTTGATATAGTATTTGGTTTCACTTTTTTTTTTTTTTTTGACAGAGTAACTCCATTATAAAGCTGTTGAAGTAAAATTTGTCTTTCAGTCATCAGATGAGCAATTATTTTTGATAATTATCAAGTGAGAAGTTATATCTGTTAGACGTTCAGTAACCCAACAAGACGACTTAAAGTATTTACGGTACAAAACCTGCAACTATGGAGACAAAGAACTGTTGATTTGACTACTTTGGTTTCATGTTATTGAAATGAGGGGAAAAAGTGATAATTGTCCATCTGCGTTTAGAAGTTATCATCCTCCTGGATAAAACTTTGCCCTTCTGGGACCCTTTACCCCCTCCACACCCTTCGCAGGTACAGTGACTTTTACAATCAGTAAAGGTTATTGTCATTCTTCCTCTGAGGCTGACGGTAGAAAAGAGGAGGCAATTACACAAAACTCTCAGTGTAAGAAACATTGCATCTCGCTGCAACACGATGACACCTTCACTCTTGATTCTCGCTGTCCTTGTTGGATCCTGCGCTGCTTTTCCAGGTAAAATACCAAATATGGTAGTATTCATGATGGCAGTATAAATTCATGGCA
Source organism: Hirundichthys speculiger (assembly GCA_018398805.1). Lineage (NCBI taxonomy): Eukaryota > Metazoa > Chordata > Actinopteri > Beloniformes > Exocoetidae > Hirundichthys > Hirundichthys speculiger. The sequence goes on from JAGFBZ010000483.1 coordinate 1,184,534, forward strand.
CTGAATTATTTTCTGAACTCATGGGCTGTTCAGAATAAAGCAGTGCAGCTATATGACATGAAAGTAACTAAATAACTAAACTGGCAGCTCACTTTTGTAAAGCCTTGCTGTGAACAACTTTACAGAACTTGCTGATGGATGTTAGGACTTATGGACCGTTTGTTCTGTTGTGAAGATAAACAGTTTAAAGCTCTCATTTACACAGTAGCTGCTACTTAATATCTTTGCTGTAAACATGAATGAGTTTTACTGATATGCACTGCTCAGGGTAAGTTTATAGTAACTCTGTTAGTTATTAATTCATTTTCAAGGACCTTTTCCAGGAACAATGAAAGTCTGCAACACAGCAGTTTCTTTTTTGTACAAACTGATTTGACATCTTTAAAAAAAATTTTTTTTTGAGAAAATTGAATTTTGTTTCCTATTAACTTTTATGAAGTTCATTAAAATGTTTCAACTGCAATGTTCCCCCATGAGTTAAATTCACATGCTCATCTAATTATTACATTCGCTTTTTTTTTTTTTTACTTTTGTGACATACAGGCAGTGCTCCAGTCCACGTGCAACAACATGAACCTGCTGCAGTTGAAGCTGAGAAGGTGCTATTTTCCTACTATGTCTATGAATACATTTCATTTTATTTATAATGGACCTTATATTTAGCTCTGATACTTTGCCAGTGACAGCACATTTTATTTAATTTATTTTTCTTTCATTATTAATTTAATACACCTTGTATTTTGCTCTGATGCCGGTGACAGTTTGTTCTCATCTTTATTTTTTTTTTTGTGCTGTAGACAGAGAGATACATGCCAATCCTCTGTTCACCCACACCTGCCCCCCTGTCCTCATCCTCCTCAGGTAAAGCCCTCTGCAGTCATTATCAAGGATCATATCGAATCATTCCTTATCTGAGGATTTGAGAATCAGTCCTGCCAATTTCTTGTGATAACATCTCTGATACTTGTTTTCTTTTTTTTTAACCTTCATATCAGTTCATGCTCTCACACCCGCTGACATCGCAGCTCTTTACATGCTGGGAATGCCTCTCTCACACAGGTACACAGCAGAAATGAACATAAATGTGCTTAACACATGCAAACACTGTACAAGATTGCATTTATAGTTAGTCCTCATATATTAAATCTTGGGTATATTTTCATCTTTTTTTTTTTTTTACAAGGCATGAAGTGTCCAGAGTTGTCAGCAGATTAGCAGGTAAGATAAATTCACACCTGAAGAGCCCACCTAGCAATTTTCCAGTGGCAGTGAATAGAGATGATTGCATCATTCCTGAAATACGTTGTTTCGTATGCCCCCCAGTTAATTCGGTTTGCAAGGCTGATTTCCTCTGTGTTATCAGACGGCTGCTTATCAGTGCTTTCAAGTTGCAGATAATTTTTTCTGTTTTTCTTGAGATTTTTCACAGGCCGAACCTTCACCGTTCTCTGACTTACAAAGAAAGTATTGTGGGGGAAAAACAAAGTTTCTGTATCTGACAGTTCAAAGTAACAAAAAAAAAAAGTGTCTAACTTCACATAATGTTGCGTTTGCTGCACCTTGGAAACAGATAATGCAAAGATGTCACACTGAAGACAGATGCCTGCCAGAAGATCAGCCTTAAAATTCAGCTGTTATGAGCTGAGCTGTAGTGACGTGGGTGAACAGGGAGCTGTTGTATTGTATCCCTGCAGTATTCTGATCTAAGCATTTAGTTACAGATATTTCATTTTCACCTCAGGGAGTTAAATAAACCTGTAGGGGGGAAAAAAGGGATAATATATCTCCTGTAAATTAAACTATAAATTGAAAGCACAGCATTAAAAGTAGAGAGTTCATCTTAATCCAAGGAGGAGGTAGAGTCTAGACCCAGAGCAGCCTAACTGCAAGGATTGCTCATCCTTAATTGTAAGATTCATCAAAAAGTAGGGCTTTCAGGCTAACATTAACAGACCGACAACATGCATGGAAATCCTTTCACCAAGATCTCACCAAGTGTATCATTTTCTGTGTGGTTGCACTGTAAAGAATCACACACTTATTAAGGCCTCCGCATTTGAACAGAGTTGCTGTCCATGTTCACTCCTGAGGTGATGGTTAAGCACGTGGAGCAGACCTCACTGCGGCCCAGGTAGCGCACACACATGCACGTCGCACATGTATGTATAAGGAAACGGTTGCAGCGTTCCTCACGTGTGAATGAATGTGTTACAGGAGCTTATTACAGGAAGCTGAGGACCTGACGCTCTCCCTTTCACATCAGGTAGGAAATACCCTTTACAGCAATTTCTCCTCAGTTCTAGACGTTTCTGTTTCAAAAAACTATCACTGGTGTGCATCTACATGGACTCCTCTGGCAAATAAGGTGCATGTGAAGCGCACACTGCATGAGTCAAAACATACCATACGTCAGCCAGCAAACCAAAATCTTCGAAGTAAAAAGAAATAAGAGATCTGGCAAATGTTGGAGCACTTTCTGTATGTTCCCGCAGGCAACAGACTGGAAGATTGTGCTGCTGTTCCTCCAGGCAGATAACATATGTGCATGCTCGCCACATGTAAGATTTCTTATTCTATATATATATATATAAAGAAAAATCACCCGTTTTTAACATTTGGCATCTTATTCAGTTTCTGAGGGATTTTTACTGTTTCTTTGAAGGTTGCAGAGGATATTAAAAATGCCGTGCAGGAAGCAGAAGCAGCTCTGCAGGTACTCCAGAGACAGGTAATGGTCTTTACTGCTGAGTATAATCTTTAACCACAGACCGAACAGTTTCTAAAACAAATAAATATTAATAACGTGATGGGCATGTGTTTGCAGATGCATTACGCTTTAGTTCATGTGGTGGTTTGGAGTGGATCTGAACCGGAAGACAAGTGAGTGTTAGTGAAGTGAAAATCCAGCAAACAGCTGAATAAACTTTAACACATGATACAGCGTGCTGCCTGTAGTGTTCGTAGCCTGTCAATTGAAAATGTGCATGAAGTTACATTTTTGTTTTGTAGCGACTGCAAGTGTATGAGAGATAAAGGCATAAACCGACGCCTCTACAAAGCAAATCTTCTGCAAGCCCTGCAGGTAAAGAAACAGATGGATAAGTGGCTTTTTATGAACTTTGTAGCTTCCATCTCAGCCATTTTCGCTGCACCACTGAAAATTGTGCTTTTAATTTTGCTTCCAGGACTCCTTAAGTCATCTCCTGGAAAAACCAACATGGCATAACACAGGTGCAGACTTCACCGTTGTGCTGCAACCCTCCCCAGTTTTCCTGCAACCCAACTCGCCTCCTGTAAGTGAAGAGAAACTAATCTTGTCATCCATGGCCAACAACACTGTCCCTATCAGCTGTAGGTTATAAATCTGCATTACAGGAACAATGACTGGATGAATATCAGTTAATGTGTAATTTATATACATCGTGTGTGTCCTTAAAGAGAAACACGGGGTCCGAGTCTGACCATCTCGCTGTTCAGCTGTGGACAAATCTGGTAGGTCCTTATGAATCGCTGAATGCATGACAGATAAAAGGACCAATCAGAGTGTTATTAACAGAGCTGTAAAACGCTGCCAGAAGAGCAATCAAGATCTCTCAGATTGATAGTATTAGCAAACAATGACTGCAGTGTCTTTGTCTGACAGCAGTTTAGATAACCAAAGTAAAGATTAACCTCGTGAGATGAAACGCATCTTTTTTTTTTGCTAATTCAGTATATACACTGCATGTGCCTGTGAATGAATTATTATGCAATGAGAGATCTAATTTACAGAATGACCTCTCCTTCACTCCTAAAGCTTAACTAATCATTACTTTCTTCATCTAGCTCCAGCCGTCTGCAGATCAGGCAGAGTTCATGGACAGTAACGACATCACCATCCCCTGTCCTACTCAGGTGAGACGCAGTTAATGCAATAATAATCGCGCTGCAGGTGATGCCGCTCCACTAGTCAAAAAGCTTCAGAAGTGATGCTGTTTTTTGAAATAAAAAACACAAAACTTTTCAATCCTTCTCACAGGAGCGGCCTTTTCTGCGAACGCATACGAACTCCCCGACTGAAACAGAGCAGGAAGCTCTTCACGAAGCCTCTGCGCTGACAGATTCTGTAAGGGACTTTCTTTAAAAAGTTCAGAAAGAGATCATCAGAGTTTGTGCTTTACAAACTGAAGTATACTCCATGTTTTCAGGTTATGGGCACTGAGATAACCTGCACAAATCGCGATCCGTCTCCCACAACACCCACGTCAGGTAAAATGTTAGGCTCTGCTGCCAGCTCTTTGGAAACACAGTTGGGTTTAACCATCTCAGCTGAGCTGTTCTGTCTCCTGTCCAGTACATGAGCTCAGGCCTGCTGACATCAAGGTGGTGGCGGCTGTTGGCGACTCTCTGACAGTATGTATTTCCCGTCTCCTTAGACTGTTCATTATCAGATTTATGTTCACAACCACTTGTAATGTGCATCAGCAGCTACAGTGAATGGATGGGTTTATAATGGTACCACCTCTTCCTGTGTGGTGGTTCTGCAGGCAGCCAACGGTGTGGGCGCAAAGACAAACAACATTCTGCTGCTACTCACTCAGTACAGAGGACTGTCCTGGAGGTGAGCTGTGGAGGGAAAATAACACTTCAAGTGATTTCTTTCTTTTTCTCTCTCTTTTTTTTGTTTTGAAAGCTGCATTTAAAACAAATCTAAAATTTTTGTCTGTACTTTTCAGCATTGGTGGTGATAAAAACATAACCGCTGTGACAACTCTGCCAAGTATGTGTATATATCTCTTTCTCTTTTTTCAAATCTTAAAATTAAATTACATGCAAATACTTCAAAGAAGGATTATAGTACTGATAAATGATAGATTTTAGGATTTTCACACCAACAATAACAGTCTTCCAGTCCAACAGACATGGCTTCAATGTCAACTAAAAACATAAATCAAAAAGCAAAAAAGTGTAACCTGTAAACTAACAGATAATCCAATGATTTTAATCATTTAAATCAGAAAAAGAGGCGTGTTTATCACAGTGTTTCATCCGGGTCTTTTAAATCAAGCTTTCAAAGTATTTGAGGACATGGGAGGCCATCTGATGCAGGTTTGAAAGTGAAATGATTTCCATATCTGGCTCAAGACAGGGCTTCAGCTGCTCAGATGTTTGTTTGTAACAGAACACACCAAATAACTCCAGTACGCCCCCTTCTGGACTTCTGTTCCTGCAGAGCCATGAACTTGCAATATAACACAGAACGTCTGGCATTGCTTTGCTGAAATAAGTTTTCACTGAAAAACTTGCCACCTGGTTGGAAGCATAATGTTGCTCTAACAGACGTGGGGATTGTTCAGCGTTTATCTTGCGTCCACGGATCATTTTAACAGAAAAACTAAAATAAAAAAAGTCCAAAAACATGTACGTCAGGTTAACTGGTGACTCTAAACTGCCTACAGGAATGAATGTGTTTTTTCTACATGTGGCCCCCCTGGGGGCCCAAGCTTCCCTTGTAAAAGGGGTCCTTTGACATCAGTGGGACTAACCTGACTAAATAAAGGATGATTAAAAAAAATTAACAAAATAAATTTGGATTAATCTGACCAGAGGGTCAGACCTGTAATCAACCTGTAATCAGCTGCGTACACTGATGGTATTTTCAAAAGATTCCTGAATAATACTGTCATTTCTAGCACTGAAATGTGTTGGCTTTTAATGCAGTGCTGCCAGAAGCCCTTAAAATCAGTTTAAAAGTTTTAAACTTTTCTTGCATTAAAATAAAGAAAGAAATAAAAATAACTCTCTCCCTCTCACTTAAAAAAAGAGAAAACAATTAGACTTTTTTATACTAATAAATTGTTCATAACCACTAGAAATTACAACATGTTCATAGGTTGATACATCAATAAAATGTCTATCTTCCTGATGTTTGCCTGCAGACATCCTGAGGGAGTTTAATCCCTCTCTGACTGGATTCTCACTGGGAGTCGGAGGCGAGGACAGCCGGAGAGCCTTTCTTAATCTGGCTGTGGCAGGAGCAAAGAGTGGGTCAGTCACTCCCTTCACCCTATAAATCTTATACAACGTTTGCACTCCAAATCAAGAATACTTTATTGCTGCGTTTTATTGTTCCTAAAGTGTGTTTCTGTTTCCAGTGACATGGTGCAACAGGTGCGCTCTCTGGTGGACAAAATGAGAAGTGATTCGGTAAGGCCCCGAGGCTCAGCAGCAGACAAGCGTTCACACATTTACATGGAGTCACGTGTTCCCCATGTTTGACAGTAAAGTTAAGGAAACCTCTAAGGATTCTTTGTATTCCTTTCTCTTTTTTTTCTTATTTGTCAGCTGCTAGAATAATGAGGGAGACATTTTTTTTGATGATTAAACTTTTTATTTCTGTACTTATTTACTTACTTAAATATTATTCATTTATATATTTGTTTATATTTCCTTCACAGTAAGAAATACATACATATGCCTTTGAATCTTCATTTAATTTTATTTAATTTCCCTTTGGAGATTAATAAAGTATTATGAATGAATGAATGAATGAATGAATGAATGAATGAACTGTACTCATTCATTCATTCATTATGAATGTATGAATGAATGAATGAATGAACTGTACTCATTCATTCATTCATACTCCGTTTCCCTCAGTCTAAACTGCACAAGGTTCTCAGCTTCAGCTCAAATCATTCATTCAAAACTGTAACAGAATAATTGACAATATTTTGACCCAGAAACGTCACTTGCAGTTATAAAAACTGTAAATATTTGTCTTTACCTGAAAAAACTGGACACACATACTGGGAGTTAACTATCAGAAGCTTCTAGTGACAATTCTCTCATAGTTCTCACATTTGACATAACTTTAGGAACCTTAAATTGATGAAAGCAGGAAAGTCAGACCTAGATAAAATTATGTCTTTTTTCTGTGTAAACTGTTTAAACCTCTGGATGCAGCTGTATATGATCCCTTTATGTGATCCCCCTCATTTATCTCTTCAGCGCATTGATTTCCACAACGACTGGAAAGTGATCACCATGTTTATCGGTGGCAACGACCTGTGTGACTTCTGCACAGACAGCGTGAGCACTCTTCATTTCCACTCATATTTTCAGCGTTATACTTTGATTTTATATGCAACCATCATAATAAGGGAGAATACGCTCTTATGTATGTATGTTCTGTTCATAATTGGGAGCATTTTCAGCGACTGATCAGTGGGAAACATCTTTGTTTTACAGGCCCTCTTCTCACCCAGGAATGTGGTCAATCGAATCCGTGACGCTCTGGACATACTTCATAATGAAGTAGGATTTTTTGTTTTTTTTTTCTTCACCTTTGCTTGCAATGTTTGCAGTCGTAAAAACAAACTGCTGTGTTTCCCCCCAGGTGCCCCGTGCCATCGTCAACCTGGTGGAGCTGTTGAACATCATACCACTGCGTGAACTTCATGCAGATAAATCTTTGGGTTGTCCAAGCTGGTTTGTCAAGTCAGTGATTTTTGTGTATATACAGCAAACTGTTCAAGATAAAAATAATAATGATGAAATGAATCACATGGTGTATATAACTAACATATGAGTGTTTTTCGGTTCATGTTTTAGTATAATTTGCCCCTGCATACTGAAGCCCAAAGAGGGATCATCCGAACTGCAAAGGGTCAAAGAATTCAACGCAGCTTATCAGGTGTGAAAAGGGAAACATTTAAAGAAACCATTTCCAGCCGTTTGCAAATGTTTCAGACGTTTCTTGTTTGTAGAGACACTCATTTGTCTTGACTAACAAGCAAATGTAACATACTAAGTCTGTCTGTCCCATGGAGATGCAGCTCATAGATCATTAAAAGTAACAACTTTTAAAGGTTATTTTTAGCTTTGTTTATGTATCATATCCAGACAAGCTCAGAAAAAACTGTCAAAAGTACAATTTTTAGGCCATTTGTTTTATTTTTCTTGCTTTATACTTTGTTAAACTGTCAAAAGCTGAGTTTGAGCTGCAAAAAGGATGTTATGAGTCACGAAGGAGAGCAGTGAGGTTGGGGGAAAGGAAGAAAAGAGGAAATCTGACATTTTCACTGCTGCCAGGTCACATGCTCCTTTTCTAATATTGTTTCTCTCCCCGTGTCGCTCTCTTCTTATTTTTGTCCTCATGTTCTGGCTGTCCCCTCAGTACGCTATGAGAGAGCTAATTGACTCTGGGCGGTATGACACACATGACAACTTCACTGTGGTGCTGCAGCCCTTCTTCAGAGAGGTTTTCCTTCCCAAGTTAGAGGCAAGAAGTGGAACATCTGAAATATTATACCTTTCATTTAGCCATTTTTAAAAAACATTTTTAATTCTTACCTTCCAATCGCTTCTTTTTTAAAGGATGGCCGGCCTGATCGCTCTTACTTTGCACCTGACTGCTTTCACCTCAGCCAGAAAGCTCACACACTCATGGCTCGTGGACTTTGGAACAACATGGTAGGATTTGTTCTTTTTGAGCTTTTTTGATTTTGATATATATTTATTTTTTTTCAGCATTTGGATGTTTTTGTTGACTGTCACAACCTCCTTAGATGGAGCCGGTGGGCAACAAGACTTACACACAAGACTTCACAGCTGGAATTAGTTTGAAATGTCCTTCTGAGGTAACAGCTTATTGGCAAATATATGACACAGTTACTTTTCTCTTCATCACTTATTATGTTATTAATATGTATTTATTTGTTGTTTTTCCCACAAGACCACCCCGTTCCTACGAACTGCTGCTAACAGCAACTACACATTTCCAGGCCCTTCATCCACTCCTCCTCCAGTTACAGGTAGGTTTCATTTGACTCAATAAAAACTATTTAGTCTGTTTATGCATCATAAGCATAAACTGAGTGATTATAAGGCTTTGTCATGTTCAATGTATATCACTGTCATTCTTGTAGAACTGGGGCAGCGACTTCTCCTGCGTTAACACAGCTCCATCAAACTCTGTGCCCACTTCAGGTGATATTCTGTTATTAGCTGTGGTGAAATGTTAGCGTTGTGTGTAAAACGTGCTCATATTAGGTCTTTGGTTAGCTCACAGAGTACGACCAGCGGACATCAAGGTGGTGGGTGCACTAGGAGACTCTTTAACGGTACGTTTATTCAGACCATGACAGTAACTTTGACTTGTTGGAACAAATACTCAAAACAGCTTGTCAACACATAAATGAATAAATAAATATATATAAGCTTTTTTCCTATAAAATCAGTTTGTTAGTTTTTAAGGCAGCACTATTGTTACTGAACATTTTCTTTGCACATTTGTGCAATATCAGATGTTTAAGGCAACAACTAGAGCTGAAAGTTCTGCATGTTTGCTGGAAAGTGCAGTATGAGTTAGACGCCTAGGAATAACCTAACGAAGAATCTAAGAGAACAAATCCAGTTTAATGCACCAGTTGGTTGAACAGGAAAGAAGAAAGTGTCTTGAAATCTGGAGTATAACTAACTTTTCTTGCTTGCAGACTGGCTTTGGTGCAAAGGCAAATAGCCTGCTGGAACTCAGAACTGAGTACACAGGGGTGTCCTGGAGGTGAGATACTGTTCACAGACTCAGTGATCAAATTTGTGTTGCATTGTAAACATTTTATTTTATTTTATTTTATTTTTTCAGCATCGGAGGGGACAGCACTCTAGAAACTGTCACAACACTACCAAGTGAGCCACAACCCTGCAGTGTTATGCAAATTTCCACCACTAGATGGCAGAGATGGTCTGAACAAAGCTCACATCCGGTCTTCATGCAGTAAAAATGCCTTTTTTCAATCTTTACAACAGATATCTTAAAGAAGTTCAATCCTGCTTTAAAAGGAATGTCAAAGGGGCAAGGAAAAGGGCAGACTGGCTTCAACGTGGCCGTCTCTGGGGCTAAAGTAGCGTGAGTCCTAACATTTATCTGATATCAGCAACTGTGTGATGTTGGCAGCACTTCATGCAATAAATCAATTCCTTGATTGTATATAATTACACACAGAGACATCCCGAAGCAGGTCCGACGTCTGATTGACCTCATAAAAAATGACACTGTGAGTTTCAAATTTAATCATCAGACTTTCTCTGACTCAGTTTTTATTGCCACAAATGGTCACATTTTGTCATCATCTTTTTTTCCTCTGCCTCTCTGAATCTTCCACCATCTTTCTGATGGAACAGTCAGTGGATTTTCAGAATGACTGGAAGCTTGTGACCCTCTTCATCGGAGGCAATGACCTGTGTCAGTACTGCAACGACCGGGTGAGTCGCTTTAAGAAGTCGTCACAGGAAATGCAGGCCGATCCCGTGGGTGAAAGGCACTTTCAGAGCACTCCCTAGAAGGAAAAAGACCCTCCTGCACAAGCGCAGTGCTTAAACATTACTGGTTGTTGTGCGATGCCCTGTGTGGAGCTGTCTCATGATATCACTCCCCAAATGGATCTGAGCACTGGAGCAGAATAATGAAGCTTTGTGAGCAGCCCTCCCCTAATAGTTTTATTGTGTCAGAGTGAGATGAGAACAGACAGGGCCTCTTTTCAATGAGTGCATTCTGTCACTTCACCCCTCTAGCACAGATTCCTCCCCCCCCATCCTCGATTTCAGCCTCTGTCTGCATTAAGCATGCACACAGGCCACAGTCACGGCCCTTGTTCTGTAAGAGTCATAAACAACACAGAAGTAAACCCAGACTCACTTCATTCTCTGCTCTCCTTCTCCTTTTGCCTCACATTCCTCTTTCTTTTCTGCATTCTTTGGTCTTGGTTTTAACGGCTGTGCTTTGAAGCAAAATTTCAAAAGAGCGGCATCAATTTAAAATGAGCTCTGAGACTGTGTTGTTAGAGCCTAGGGTTAGATCTCGCTGGTGAGCTCTCACATCTTGCACGGCTCTCACGGTTGGCATTTGATTCAGACTTGGCCACTTCATCGTTCTTTCAATTCATGACTTCACGATGAATTAATGATTTGCCTTTGCAAACTGCAGGCCTCACTTTCACCTAAGAACTACAGCTATCACATGATGACAAGCTTGGATATCCTGTACAAAGAGGTGAGATGATGCTATCTTTAACATAACTACGACTGATGTGCAATGAAAATCACAAGCGGCTCTAAAAACGAAACTAACGAAAAAAAAACATGAGTTTGGGTTTTAACTTCCTTGAAATGATCATTTGACCATAGAAGTTTCTTTTCATATTTTCACCCAATGAAACTGCAGAAAGCCCATGTTTTGTTTTTTTTTTTTGACTGTTCCAAGGTTCCAAGAGCAATTGTCAACGTCCTGGAGATCTTGGAAGTTGAAGGCCTTCGCAGGCTCAAGAGGGACAGTCTGGGGTGCAACGTGGTTCAGAAGTAGGCACCGATTTAACGACAAAGCTCAAAAACAACTGAACTTCTTGAAACACTGCCATAATATCGAGCGAGTCTTGCTAAAAAAACGAAATGGTATAAAAGGACCGCACTTACATAGCGCTTTCTGGAGACCATCAGCGGTGCCCCCGAAGCACTTCACAGTGGCCTCTCCTTCACCCATTCACACACACATTCACACACCTGTGGGCGCCTGCTGCCATGCAGGGCTCTGCCAAAAAAATAGAAAGGCACATCCTTCGCTGAGGTCAGGGCTCTATTTTACAGTTTTAAAGAACAAGACCTGACTCAATATTCTTTGCATAGTCCGACTATAAATATTGTTATTTAGACAACAGCAGACTGCCTTATTCCTGAATCAGTAATAAATCTACAAATGCTGCAGTTACCAGCAGGAAGCATCACGTTGCAACAATAAAGAATTTTGAAAATCAGCTGTTTGTTTTCACCCCTGATCCACAGGTATTGTCTGCCCCTGCTTCCTGTTACCCAGCGACGATTCACCTGAACTGGCTGAAGTAAAGTGGTTCAATCGGGAAATGCAGGTAAGCACAGAGGATCAGCACGGCTTTGATGTTAATGGAACAGGTTACTGCATTCACCTTTCTGACGTCAGCATTCCCCTCCCTAAGGTTGAAACTGAAAATTTGGTGAACGGAGGTCGCTATGACGGCAGGGAGGACTTTGCTGTGGTTCTCCAGCCTTTTTTCAGAAGCTCCATCCTTCCTCTGAATGTTGTAAGCCATTTGTGCACCCTCCACCCTCCACTCCTACACGTGGCACGTGGAAACATTTAGATATGAGACTTCAAACAGTGATTCTGTGTTCACTCCTTCCCCTCCAGGATGGCAGCCCTGATGTCACCTACTTCTCCCAGGACTGTTTCCACTTCAGTGAACGGGGTCAAGCTGACATGGCTGCTGCTCTGTGGAATAACATGGTGAGTCTGGGAGATGAACTGAAGGGTTTGGGATGATGCTGCTCTGAATCATCACACCTCACTGCAATTTGGACACGATTTGGGCAAAGATACATATCTGCTTTATCCTTAGTTGGAGCCAGTGGGTGAAAAACATACCTTCAACAATTTCTCAAACGACAGAAATAACATCAAGTGCCCCTCTGAGGTAAGAGAGCTGCCACACATAACGCTGCTGATTTAGTTGTTTACGGTCAAGCTGCCGTCGGTGCATTTGGCTCAATTCTAGGCCTTTGTGTTTTCCAGGAGCATCCTTACATCTTCACAAAGGTGAACAGTTTCCCCAGCTTGGCCACGACCCCAGAACCCTGGACAACCATCACCAAACAGCCTCTCAGCCCAGACTGCTCGGGCAGCGTGCCAGAATGGCTCGCCGTGGTGTTGGCCGTTGTTTGTCTTCTGATTGGCTGGGGCGTCACCTGGCTCTTCTTCTTCTGCAGGAACAGGAGAGCCAAGAGGACGATGACAGCTGCCGTGGAGATGAAGGGAACAAGTTTTTAAAGTGCTGCTTATTGTGCTCTTGCACCGGACTATTCCAGGAGAAAATGGAGAGCTACAAAAATTAAAAAATGTATTTGTCCTGTATGTATATTTTAGATTTTTGTTGTAGCTGGTCTAACAACTAACTTAACGAACCAGGATACTCACAAACCATTAAACACTAGTAGGTTAGATGTTTGCTCATAGAATCTGTCAGTGAACCTGCATGTGATTCCATGTAAAACTACTTGTTTCTATGCCTACTTTTATTCAAATAAACACATTTTAATTTGTTGTAACACATTTTCATTGATGTGGAGTTAAAGACACAAAACTTGTCTTAAAGCTTGTTCTGAACTGTCTTAAATTGTGTGGCTATGTTGATGTTTTTAGTAAAACAGCACATTTGATTCTGTCTAAAACTGTTTAGGGATGGGGGTCATTTGGAATAAACAGTTCAGCCAGTAAACTCGTGTGACTGGCTCGGTCCAGACCCACAGTGATGTGGCCAGTCAAGGACTCGAGAAGTGCAGAATGTTACCATGCAAATGAGACAAACCAGTCACGACTGCATTTATATGCTTCGTTGTGTCTGACGGCGATTCCAGCCTGCTGATAATGCACGCAAGAGAAAAAAATATCACACAGGTCATGCAAGGACAGCTGCCCTCCAGAACTGGAGCTTGACACCTCTGCTCTCGATTGTGGTGTGAAGTGAACCGATGCGCATGGGCATATCGCAAGGAGTTTCATCGGCATAAACAAGTACTTAACCACAAAATCCCATTTTAGCTCTTTTTTGCAGGGCACAACATGACCAACTCACATTTTCAGCTATCCAATGATCAGCACAGGGATAATTTGTAAGAAGTCCAAGTCAGCTGAAACCACTATCATTCTGATTGAATAATAAGAGCAGGCTGATACAAAAGAAGGCAGTTGTCTGCAGATGTTAGAGATGGTTAACAGCATCCAGCTGTTATTTCCTTGCTTTAAAATAGTCATAAATGCAATGAAATTGGTGCTGGAAATATCGGACTGAAAAAGAAACCACATTTTAATTTCAAGAAATTCAAAGAGAGAGAGGCTCAGACCTAGTAAAGAGAGCTCAGGAGCTCCAAGCGTCCAGGAAGTCCCATCACTATTTCCTTGTTAGGATTCAGCTGGGGAATCATGTCACCAGTGCAGAACTTTCTCAGCGAATGGCAGCTGGTGGGGGTGAATGCATGACTGCTCAGAGGAAAGTGGAAGACAGGAAATACCCAAATTTGACAGTAAAAGGCTGCTGCAAAGTAATTTTATCCAGTGAGGCCCCCCTCCTCCAGCTGAAAACAGAAACCATCTATGTTCGGGGTGTTCTCTCATCAAAAAGGAGGGAGTTTTCTTATAATTCTACCCAAACTGTAATCAAAAATGTCCAACAATAGAAACTACTTCAAATCACAGATGCAATTTAGTCGAGATGTATGAATTTCTAGCATGATGGAGCATGACATTACAATGGAAAAAGTGATAAAGTGGCTCAGGGATCACTGATCTCTAAACTCTTCAAATCTTAATCTCCTCTAAATCCCCTGAGAATCTGTGGTCAATCACAGATTCTCAATGACAGAGATTGTGATCAACCCAGGACACTGATGCAGCCAGACTGGATCTCCACCAGTCAGGATCTGGCCCAACTTTTAATTTCAAGCACACAAGAGGGAAATTTCTGTTGGTTTCAAGTAGCAGGATCGGCACTGTCGAAATCTTTTCTTTGAATGAAATCTAATGTATTTTTCCAATAAATGTAGTTGAAATGTGAAATTCCAATAAATGTCTTTCAGTGCAACATGAAAACACTCGAAACAATATTTGTATCGCTGTCAGTATGTTTGCCATATGAAAGCTCCATTCATGCTCTTTCATCCAGCAGGGTCTGATTACAGGCTGCATTCAGAAATGTAACTCTATAGGAAAGAGGAAGCCATATCACCAACTCTGTATAGAAACACCACTCTCTCAGTTCTCTGAGCACAAGCTCATCTCAAATAAAGATAAAAACTGGTGGACACAGATAAGATGAGTCATTATTTCAGTTTACATTTGCAAAAAAAAAAAAAAAAAAAAAAAAAGCAGACTTTGTTTTTTTTGGGGGCTGCAATCAGTGACCGTGGCATGGGTGTTAGAATTTTTGAGTGAGATATGGGACCGTCGAGGTGACACATTTTCCTGTCATGTCCATGCTATTTCAGCATCATTATATCACACATCATCTGCGATGACTTACACCAGAGTGGCTTCACAGATGCAGAGACCTTGACAGACCTGCCAGAGGTCTAGAACTGTTTCCTCAGCAATGGAGTGTCACGAAGAGGAGAATCAGATAATGATTTTCAGCTGCTTGCAGATCTGCAACAATTATTAACCTCCATTCTGAGAGGACTAAAAAGTGCAATTTAAAAAGGAAGAAATTGGTTAGAGAAAATGTCTTTAACCCCCACATCCCTTTTTGAGTTGTTCCTGGATTTAAATCCTGTATTTTATTGTTTCATATAAATAATCTGAAATTTGTCAATGTATATGTATGGTTGTATCTGCTTTAATTTGTCATCTTATTAAGAAATGTATTAATTACCGTCCTGTTCAAAAAAGTTGGTTTAAACGAGTATAAATGTATGCATAAAATGTTAATTGTAGGCAGTTTATTGGCCTCTCGCCGCTGGTTATCATAAAATCAGATAAGTACAGTACATACAGTACGTTCCATGTTTTGTTATGATCTCATTACATGTTTTCTCTCAACGGCGCCCCCTCGTGTCAGCGAGGAGCATCGAACTTGCTGACGCTGTGCAACATCAGTGTGAAGATGGCGGAGGGTGAATTGAACGTGGATAGCCTCATCTCTCGGCTTTTAGAAGGTAGAGAATTTTAATAAGTATACAATATAAAGCAAAGGTAGTGGTTTGAGGTCCTCGAGCTGGGTCTTATATTTATTTAGTAGCTTTCATGGTTGACTTAAAAAAAACGCGGGGAAGTGTTAGCTCGTAAGGCTAATGTCAGCCGTAGGTAATAATGGTGAATGCTAGCTTTGGCTAACGGTTCGGTTAGCTGGCTGTCAGTGTTTATAAACACTGCGAGCAGCGGACGCCTACGTGTTTGAATTTGCGCAGTTTACAGCGGTGCTTTTGGCAGCTAATTTATCACGCTGCGGTCTTTACTTTCAGCATGTAATTAAAGTTTATTCCTGATGCGTTTGTGGCTCGTTTATTTTCCTTACGGCTGGTGTTCAGAAAGGAGGGGCAGGGACGTTTGAATTTATTTGTCACAGCACGAAAGGATCTAACTCCATGCACTTTAACATGAAAGCATATATATATAAAATATAACTAAGTAGCTAGCCTCTTTCATGTGATATTGGATGTTTTTATCGTGTGATCCACGATCAAATTTAAGTGCTTCATAGTTTATATATCTCTTAATTTCTCACATGGTTTACAGTTGTCTTTTACTGTAGTTGGGAGGTCGTCATGATTCAGGGCACTCGTGCTCTCCTATTACCTTTAATTGTATATGTGTTAAGATAAGTCAGACATCTAAAAACTAGAAAAAAAAATATGGAAGCAACACCTGGTTTCTTTGACTAATTCACAAAACTTAGATCTTCTGATCACAAACATATGACTGCTTTACATCTTTCTCAGTGCATGGTGATCATGTTTTAGACAAGAAAATATGCACAAATGCTTTTTTGTGGTGACAGTGCATGAGCTCATGAGAGTAGAAGAAGAGGGTGTTTTCTGGTCCCCTGTGAGATACTCTGAGTCACACCAGACCACTAAGGCAAATGCAGCTGTCCTTGGCATACTTTCCTCTTTCTCTGTGACTCTGTGGTATGGTCAAGAAATGTTTTTAGCTGTATGTTTTAGTTGAAGAATGAATAGTCCCCTCTAGCCCTTAGTAAGGTCAAATGAGTATAGTAAAAGGATGGATGGATTCATTTTTAATAAAGACTAGGGCTGAACTATATGGCCAAAATTTAGATCACAATATATTCTGATATTGATATTAGTAATGTGAAAACCACAGAAAACTACCAGGAATGTCCAGAAAGTGTGACTGTTCCCACAAATCTATAAAAACTAAATTGCTAAATCCATAAAACTCATCCTATAAAACTGTATTTTTTTCACATAAAAATGTTTATTTGACAAAAAATCAAGACCAAGAAGGGTGACATTATCCATCTAACAAACCTCTTGGCATTTTCGTAATAATAATGCATATCAACGTATCGAAAATGTAGTTAAAAGTCATATCATCATTTTAGCTTTTATTAACACTTTCTATTGCGATACATATTTTTTATTGAATTATTGTCCAGCCCTTGTCAAGACAGTGTAATTAAAGATTGAATCAGATACTTCTGTTCATGTTATAGAAGTGTAAGTTTTAGATCAGTTGTTTTTGTGCCATTCATCACATATCTTTTTGCTGGAAATTGCCTCCTTGGAGTTATTTGGAACCTTGTTGGATTTGGATTAGGGGGTGGCTGTAGCTAGAGCGGGTCATCCAGTCACTGTAAGGTTGGCGGTTCAATCCCAGCTCCACATGTCTAAGTGTCCTTGGGCAAGACACTAAATCCTTACTTGTCCTCAGTGGGCCTGGCAGCGCCCTGCATGGCAGCAGCCAGGGAATGTGTGTGTAAATGAGAGGCCAATGTAAAGCACCTTGGGGGGACCATGATGGTGTCTAGAAAGCGCTATGTAAGTGGAGTCCATTTACCCTTTAAAATGAAAATGTGTCCAAAGTGGTACTGTGACTCTAACTTTAATTGATGATCATTTAATGGGGTTGTTCAGATATTAGAAATATAAATTATTAGTACACATGGAGATGAGCTTCTGGTGGTCAATTAATTGCTGAGAATGGGGTTGCAAATTGGTGGACAGAAAATTAAAATTTCACAATGCTAATTTCCCCTTTTTGGGTTAAAAAAATGATGCAAATATATAGCAATCGTGATGAGCATTTTTACGAGTCTAAGATTTTTTTTTTCATTTTCTTATATACAAAAAATATTAGAAGAATAAGTTGATTCAGACTTTGCAGTAAACTTGATATTCATTTTTTACTCTTTATTCTGAAACAAAATTGCATCTGTAGTTTAACATTTCACACTCATCAACCATTATCACCTTTCATATGCAGAGGTTGATGTGTAAAGATGCACTGGATTTCCCCTCTTTATTCTGCCTCTGTTCCCAGAAGGGTGCAATATTTCCTCCCCAGAGTGTGCTTTTGTAAAGCATTACAGCCTTTTC
The DNA here is from genome assembly GCA_018398805.1 of Hirundichthys speculiger. Lineage (NCBI taxonomy): Eukaryota > Metazoa > Chordata > Actinopteri > Beloniformes > Exocoetidae > Hirundichthys > Hirundichthys speculiger. Next base: position 1,202,651 of record JAGFBZ010000483.1, read on the forward strand.
CAATCTGAAGATGGTCCCTTCCCTTATTTTTGCAATCAGCAACAAGTCCCTAATGTCTCTTGACACTGAAACGTGTCCAAATGTCACTGATCGATATTTGTGCACGCTAACTGCAGAAGAGCGGGCTTATATGTAGCTTTTAATAACAGAGGGAGCTAATTAGAGTGTCATGATATTTGGAAAATGTGCAGTATGCAGCATCATTGTTGAAAATTGCAATGACAGTTTGACTTACGATATATAAACAAATGGTTAAGTGCATTTTGTTACTGTTTTTCGGCTTTTCTGCTAACAAAGGCCCGTGACAGTGACTAGAGTATTTAGACACTGGGAAGGAATTAAATGTATTCATAATTAAAAAACAAGATAAAGTTGGAACAGGAAACAGCTGTTATATTGGCAATGAAGCAACTTAGTTGTAAGGAAATAGAGGCTGTTGAACATCTTCATACTGCTTTAAAACATTTTCTGATGCATTAATGGGTTTTTAAGTAAGGAACATCAAATAAGGAAGAAACTTATTTAACCTGATTGGACAGATATGTTATTGAGTGTGAATGCATGGCATTAAGAAATATACCATTTGTTTGTCGAGTACCATTTGTTGTGATTTTTCACATTTTTGTGATATAGATATTACGCATGTTGATATTGCGATGATGATACATTTTCAATATATTCAGCCGTCTGAGTGTTTATTCTTTGTTTTGCAGCCTAACTGAGAAAAAAAGACAAATCACAGCAGAACTAGGGCTGTAGCGATACACTAATCTCGCGATATGATACGATACACGATATTCGGCTCACGATACGACATACATCGATAATCATCTTACAATACATTTACATCATTTTCCGAAAAGATTTTAGAGGGACAAAGTGATTTTGGTGACATCTTGTGAGTGTTCCAATGACTTTGTTTGAATTAATTGAACTGAAAGCATCAATTACACATTAAATGGCTGACAGGCAGCTTGCAAATGCTGGACAAAATGAATAAAAGATTTGTGGAGAAAAATAGTTTCATTTATTTAAACAGTGCAAATTGTTGCTTGCAAGCTTTTAAAGGTGGGACACGGGGGTTTTGAAAGAAGCTTAGAATATTGATACCCGTGGCCGAAAAATCGATACTCGATAAAATATCGATATATATCGCAGAATCGATAAAATCACTCAGCTCTAAGCAGAACAAGCTTTCCTCACCAACTCCTAGATCTGGGCTACAGTTTGGCTGTTGGATACAGATACAGCTGTTTTTGTAAAGTGAGTTTTTGTGTGCACTTATATTACTGCAGTCCGCTTGCACATTCATCATCACAATGTGACACAAAACAGTCACTTTAAACATTGTTTTGTTTACAAAAAATGCATGCTTTCTTTCTCTGATTGATTGTATGGCTATCCATTGGCATCCTGCACCCTTTGGTACTGCCCCCAGGAAATCAAAATTAAACCCAGAGGAGGGTAAAAATTATTTAAGATGGCTGGCCATGCATCGAATCATGAATCATGCCATATTTAAGCACAGAACAGAAAACACTAGTCGAATGAACCAGACTTTAGGTGTCAGTTGTGTTTGGATACAGTACAGATCACAGAGTGTGAGTGCACCATAAGTGCTTTTTATCAATCGCAGCTGAGCTCTCAGTTACTCACTATTAATACGGGAGCGATCTTAAATTACAAGTTCTGTCACTGCATTGATTCAGAATCATTCACATCCAGATAATGATGGATCTTAGTTTGCAGTTACCACTTATTATAAATTACAATTACCACTTACAAGACATGATGCCACTTTAACTGGATACTAGGGATTCAACGATACTCGGTAAAATACCGAAGCATTCGCTACGACCTGCATGGGACAATACGCTTTTATGTAGCGCGTGCCTTTTAGGCAACAGCCCCGCCGCTGCATGTCAATATCCACTCGCCTCGCTCACTCACAGTGACCAGCCTATCACACTTCGGCCGATTGGCTACAGCTCATAGACCCAGAAAAAAAAAAAAAAAACAAGCAGGCATGCCCAGCGGTAGCGGAGAAATTGGAAAAAACTTTTTTTAATCACCGGTGTGGGAACATTTTGGTTTGTTGTTGAAGACACCGGTGAGGGAGTGAAAACAGTTAACAGAACGCAATCTTCCACCTCCCTAAACCTGGATCTTACCTGCGTAAGATCCAGTTGTTACCAGTTGTGCATCTTGGCACAGCTGATGTGCTTTTTAAAATACTGCAGAACGAATCGTTGGATGCGCATTTAAAGATCACAAACAATTAATGTTCCTGTCCCTCCTCGACCACCAACAGTTTCAGACATATCGGAAATAAATTCCCGCATCCAACCTTTTCCAGCTTGACACCAGGGACAAAGATCTCCTTGGTTTCCTTCACAGCAGACATCTGAATGAGATAATGCCACAGCTGTACAGACTGACGTGTCTGGCCGTGACTATTCCCACATCCACCACCACTAGAATAAAAACTTCTGCAAGTAATACGGTGATGCGTAATCAAGAGGTAGAGCCGTTTGTGCACGTCCACATGTGACCAGGTGGACGCACATTTATGCCGTTTGGACGCGCTCTTTTACGTGCCGACATGTGAGTAGCGCTTTCCGCAAACTCGGTATCTTGCGATCGCTGGTAGAGGGTGAAACTGTACTGAATCCGTACCGAAACCGTGACACAAAAACCGAGGTACGGACCGTACCGTGAGCCACCTGCAGCCCTACTGGATATCTATGCAGTTACACAGCTGCATGTTTGCTGTATACACACAGAGAAGAGCAATAGTTCATGGTAGTTGAAAATCGTTGTCATTGCTTCATTTCAGCTTTTGCCCCTGAGTGTTCCTAAGAACATAATCTCTTTTTAAAGTGCCAGCCTGCAGATTGCCAGTGCAAACAGTGAAAGGATCACTGTTAAAGCTGAGCAGGCTAAGCATCCAAGCTTAACTCACTCTGCTCTGCTGAAGCCTGGTAAAGAGCCCTACTTCTGCAATTTCATGCTTCATGCAGTGTTCATCATCTAAGTATGAAGTAGATGGAGGATAAATAATATTTGTGGCATAAAGCAGCAAGGATAGCGGAGCCGTAAAATGTTCAGGTCTGATGAGACAGTCAAGAGTTTAAAGACATTCTTTACTTCAGCAGTTCCCAAACTGGTGGTGGTGGTGGTGGGGGCACGACAAAGCCCTTCTCTACATTGCTAGCATAGATACGTTTTCAAAATGCTACACACTGAAGTGTTAAGCTCGAGTACCATAGTATTCGGAGTGGAAGCGCCACGCCAGCCGCTTTGAAACGCCGCCATTCAAGTCAATGAGAGTAGTTGCATCAGAAGTGCTTTTCCGGTAGAGATACGCATCGAGTCTGTTTTGGCGCTCGGCGGCTGGTGGACCACATCATTTTACACACAGCACGAGTTGGCAGGAAGTCAGACGCAAAATTAGCATTGAGAATCTGGTGACATTTCAAAGTAAAGCGCCACTGGCAAGCTCGGACATCAACATTTTTTTAACCTCTGGAGACTGTGTTTTAGAAGAGATTTGAACCACAAATGAGGAAAAGGTCAGTCTGTATGATTGAAAAACACATTTTATTTGACAGCAGTCAGTGTTTTTAAATGTAAATTTCAAGAAAGAACAAGACATGGGGTAAAGTTTTGGGAACCGCTGCTTTAGTTGGTATTTTTATGTGGGTTTGTATTTATAAATGCAATTAAATGCATTTACCAAGTTTTACAGAATTTTGAGTGAGTGCATCCATTATCCATTTTTACCTCCTTTTAGTTTGGCTGTTCTGTATTTTGTCATCCTTCACATAGAGAAACAAAAAAGGCAATAAAAAAGGGGTTCAAACAAACTTCCTCTCTGACTAAGATGCATTTGCTTCGCTCAGCTCTGCAACCCTTTATTAGACTTTCCAGTGGGCGTCCAGCTGTAAGGCGATGTGAAAATGGTTAGTTATTACATAATGCCTCTGTACTGGATTTCCTCATCACTTTGTATTCATTGCAAAACGTTTCATTTTTACAATGTTTAAATTGTAATGTTTTTGAACTAGATACCATTTATTATTTACTATTTTTTACATTCTTAGAAAGGTTTTTTTTACAGTTGCACGAAAGGTTCTATGCAAAGACTGGTTGATTGTTTGAATCTCAGAAAAGTTTTATGCAACTCTCTGTTTCAGCTTGCTGTCACTGTCGTTTTTAGGTCTCACTTCTCTTTTCAATGTTTTTTTGATAAATCTGAGTTGTGGCAAAACACCACAAAGTAGGCTTAAGCTAGCAGTGCACAGATACACAGTCAATAAACCCACTCTACTGCTGAAGATGCAAGCTGTTCTCATTGTGTAAGCAGTGGGTTTCTAAAGTATGGCTGAGACTAAGCAGTTAAAAGCTGTGGAATCACTACGCCCACTGTTCATCAGCTTATAAAATAGCTTTGAGGTTCTGTTAGAAGTTTTTTTTTTCTAAATTGAAAAGTTATTCTATCATTGCATTAATTTGATGAACTTTGTGATACAGATGGCTGGTGTGTTGTTTCTTATTCTTTTTCCCCTTAAGAATTGACTGATGATAGTAGAAGTACTGACTGAGTCTTTTTTTCCTGCACTCCAGTGCGAGGATGTCGTCCGGGGAAGATAGTACAGATGACAGAGGCAGAGGTTCGGGGTCTCTGCATCAAATCCAGGGAGATCTTCCTCAGCCAGCCCATTCTGCTCGAGCTTGAGGCACCCCTGAAGATTTGTGGTCAGTATTTTCATTTATGCCCGTTTAAATCCATTTTGATGTCATATTCTGCTTATTTTTGCTTGTTAACTTGCTGTTTCATATTGCTTTTCTCTCTTTTGTAATCTTCTCCCTAAAAAGATATTCCACTGTGATTTTTTTTAATGGAATTCTGGATTTTATGCTTTACATGGACAAGAACTCAAGAAGAATGTTATAATCCAGAAATAATCTTTTTTTTAAAAATATGATATAGTTTAGTGAAGCACACTTGGGACCTGCCAGATTCCTGTGACTGTGCTTTCCTTCCACTTGAATTGACTTTACTTCTTTTTCTTGACATTTCAACCCAAAAATGGAAATGCAAATGGATGATTCATTATTTTAGCTTTTTAAAAAAACTAAAATAATGGGCACATCTGCAAAGAAAAATAATTTTTCTGTCAGCTTTCTCTTTGGTCCGGTAGTTTATTTTGCAAGTACTGTTGTGTTTTGAGCGTTTCCATGATAATGTCCGAAAATGTTAAACTGCATCATCTAAATTTTTTAAGAGCAGCTCATGCAGAAAGGTACATTTTGAAGGGTTGGCAGCACCAGTGGCAGTCTCCCACTCACCAGAGCAGAATTTGCCACAAAGTCTGGTCTACTTAGCCTGCAGCAGCACTCTATCCCTTTGATGCAGCTCAAGAGTTTCTTATATAACCAGGCTGAACACTGCCACAGCCTGGGCCTTATTTAAGGATCTGTTCTTCTCCTGAATCTGCTGCCATGCGAAGAGGAATGCATACATGCACAGATTGTTAACACTGGGGTACAAATACAGTGTAAATTAGATAGATTGAAGACAAGCAAAGTAGCCCACATTCACATGTGAGCTCCTATCAATAGCTGAAAAAGATACTGTTATCTATCTCTAGTTGGCATCTGCATATCTCAGCAAACTCCAGCATACGTTTCTCTTTCCTCCAGTGTAGCACTACAAACAACTTAGAGCCAATTAATCTATTTGCCATTCTAAGAGAAAACATTACCCAGCTTCCCCTGCACACATTTGAAACTGCCGTGTTAAGTATGTCTAATATTGACTGTATCAGCCACAGATAGTGTGATCTGTTTTGGAGTGAATGCAAAAACAACTGGCTCTTTAAGAGCCCCAACTGCCTTCTTCCATGTATGCCTTAGACTAATATATGCATGAATTAGAGGTTGTGCTATTTGTTACTGAGGAAATTCTTGGTCTCTCCTTAACCTTTCTTGTTACTGATCTTCTAACCCCTGGTTAATTAGATGCCGGTAACCTACTGCCCCCGTGCCAGGCTTTCTGAGCACCAGCACTGAATATAAAGACCAAGCAGTGGACTTTAATTATTTACTAAGTCCACATGGATCAGGTTCTGTGCTAACTCCATATCAGATGTTAAACTTAATGTGACTGTTGGGCTTTTTTATGTAGTTGGTTTAAAAAAATGTTTATGCTGTTTGTGCAGATACATAGGCATAATCATCAGAATACAATATTTGCTAAAAAACAAACAAAAAAATATTGATAACAAATTGCAGTTATGATTATCTGAAGCTTGGGCTCATCAGACCACAGCACAGACTTCCAAAACTCATCATCTTGTTTCAAATGTTCATGGGCAAACCTCAGTCTGATTTGATGTGCTGTTGTGTTTGCATTGAAAATCATCTTGGCCAATGACCTTGAAGGCCTCCACGATGCAGAGCTCTTCACAGCAGTCATTATCAACAGAAAAAGCCAGTTAAGCAACAAAAGCTTTATAGACATCTCAGGATTCTTGTTGATGTCTCTCACTAGCAGCTTCTCCAAAGTTTTGGGAAACTTTTCACTTTTGACCATGTCCAGGTTTGTTTTTAAAAGAATTTATCTCCTTGTACTTTTTAATAAAGCAATGTAAAGTTGCTTTTTCTTCATAAATGGCCAAGGCCATTGCTATTTTCTGTTTTCTCTGTCAGAGTTTCCAGTTTGTAATGAGCCCTGTGCAATTTAGTCTGCACCACCACCTGATGAGGACACACATTTATTATTTTCAAACCAGGCAGCTGGAACAAACCTAATGTGCATTTTCCATGAAGCAAGAGTTCAAAAGTTTGCTTTGGAGTAAAGCTCTTTTACTGTGACTTGGAAAAATTGCATTATAGCCACTTTGTGGTTGCCAGTGATTCCTCAGTATTTCCAATTCCTTGATTTTTGCACTTAAGTTTAAAAATAACCGTATTGTCCTTTTAACCTAATGTACTTTCAATTTATATTTAACACGAGACATAAGTTACTGTCCAAGATCCAAAGTGTCATCTTTGCTAGAAAACCACCCACACTGTTGATATCTTTCTATTGCGACTCAGCATCAAATGCAGTCCAGGCATAGATTACGAGAATGTACTGCAGCTGCAGCATGAACACTTGGTTTGACCATCTTATTTAAGTTTCACATTTGCTCTGAAAGTGCCAATTTAAATGTATAAACGTCTGTGCAGTTTGTCTGCCTCCAATGTTCGCGCATTGGATAGAAATCTCTCGATTGCTACTGTGAGTAAAACAATTTCTTACAGCATCAAATCAGTTTTTATGTGGTGAACTGGCTATTGATTTAGGACAGACTTAGAAATGTGCAAACCTTTCCTTTAATTAAGAAGCCTCTTATTTTCCTGATTAAAGAGCATGGAACAAATATATTCCAAATCTGTCAGATAGACTCAAAGTAGACTTTTTCTATGTATCTCCCATCTTAGTTGTTAAATTATAGAATATGATGGTCAGTGGTTGACCAGACAGTTAGATTTTTGTGTGCGTGTGTCTCAGAAGAGTATTTAAACTCCCCTGACATATTTAATTTATACTTCCATGTGTTTACATTTATATTTAAAGTGCACATCATTCTATAAGAAGCGACAGAATGCCGTAATGTTTGCAGTCTCGAGTACATTACAACATCTGTAAAATTGCCTGTTGGATATAATTGGAGTAATTGTAATGGTAATTTGTAGGGATGCACAATAATTATTGACCCGATAACAGGAAATTATGACGTCATCTCGATAAGTCCGATATCATGACGAATAGCCCCGATAACATATATATTTTTGTCAACACAGCAGTGCCTCGCTCCCTCTGAGCTTTGAATGACCAGCAGTGAATGTTATGTTCAAGTGACGGCGGCATAATCAGAAAAACGATTTCTCGGTAAGGAAAATCAAGAATACCCCCTCATGCCAGAAAACAACTTTTTCACTCAGTCATAATTTTGGTAGTTGGTGACATTAATTGATATTCGCAGTATTTTCCCACATGTTACACATACAAAATAGAAAAAATAGATAAGGCTGAAAGAATTACGAGCAAATGAGGGAACGGAGGAATTTACATTACACCTTGAATGCAGCATTGCGGCACAGTGTGTTGATTAAAAAAAAACCATGGAGGCGACTGCAAGGAACTTCGTTCAAGTTTCAGAAGAAGATAGTTAGCTGGTTATTTGTGACAAATGCTCCAAGCGAAGGAGGGAAAAATAGCACAAGCTTTAATACGTCAAACCCGATCAGCCACCTGAAACATAACCATCGCTTTCATGGAGTTTTGAAATCGCGCTAACGTGAGCTAACGTGAGCTAACGTGGGCAAGCCAGCAGCAAGTCTCGTCCTCGCTCCGCTACACTCCCATCTCCTTGCCATCATCTCTCATCTAAAGCTTTCATGAGATTAAAAAAAAAAAAAAAAAAAAAAAATACCGAACCTCATTTACTTTAATTAAAGGCGTTCATTTGAATGGAACCACAAGCCAAAATCCTTTAAATATAATTTTCTGTTACTATGGAGTGCATTTTTTTTCAGTTTATTTACACAGACTAGTCTAACTTGCGTCAGTACATTATGACCTGTGCATTATTTTTTATTGTCATTGAGGAATGCATTTTTTTAGTTTGTAATTCTGATGCATGTATTTCCATCAGTTCAAAGAGCCTTTATTTTTTATATCAGTCAGTAATGCACCTTTTTTAAGTTGATGTGAGATATCAAATAGGTTTGTTTGATAGCTTTGCGAAAATGTTTGAGAGGCTTTCCAATAATTTTTCATTGGAAAAAATAAATATCTGTTCATTTAAAGAGTCAAAACTGTTTTTGGTTTTGTTCATAGTATTGATGTAATGATCTTAGGTATATGTGTGTGTTATCGGTATCGGCTTTTAGGAGCTGAAAGTAATCGGTTATCGGTATCGGTTTTAAAAAACAGTTATCGTGCATCCCTAGTAATTTGATACTGAGGCTCTTTCTTGTCGGTGCCTGAAGTGAAAACAGGCAGCCTGCAGTTGCTTCTGTTGCTAGTTTGAGAAGAGGTTCCCCGAAGAACCTGGAACAGACACCAGTGGCAACGTGGCATTGGTGTAACCCAAGCAGCTTTCTTTCTGCACGTGATCATGTGTGCAATCGGCATGTGACACAGAGAGAGGAGCTCACTTGCTTGGCTAAAAGAGAGTTCTTTGGATGATGAAAAAATGTATAAATATTTGAATTGGTTCACCAAACATACTGTACATGCGGAGCTTTTAGTAAAGCTGGGAGGGATACCTAAGTACTAACATAGTGTGAGAAGCCTTAAATCTGAAATAAAATCCCAAACCATCAGATTGTCAGATAAAAGTTAAACTTTTCTATCCAAACACAACTAGCATTGGAACAAGAAGTCTTATCCCTGAGTCCATGGCTTGGATATATCATTTATGGAATTGTGCTCTGCTTCTTCAGCCTGAAATATCTGTGCTGCTGATATCAACTGTTAAACCCTATTAAAACAGGTTAAATGACCAATGTAATCACTTTGATCCCATAATTCTTTGTAATAGGACAGGGAGAGTCTGCTACATAATGAGCTTTGCTCTCAACTTCACTTTTATAGTAATAACTTGGTCATTGCACTTGGATTGTGAAGTCAGGGATAGTTTCTATAAAACTAATCTGAGTTCTCTTTTCTGGAGCCAGACATTAGCTGCAAAACCTTTTCTATCCGCTGCAGTGCTTCAAACATATAACTTGGCATAGATTTTTCACATAAAGTCATAGCAGTCAGCATTATATTTATGGAGTAGAGAAACTCAAATGATTATAGAAGTTAATCAGCCACAAAGTTGAATGAAGGATCATTGTTTTATAATCTAGTGTGTCCATGTTTTACTGCAGAACCACAGCTCAGCAGAAGTGATCCCTGCTTCCTCCAGCTGAAGCTTTAATTCACTTACCTCCAGCTGTCTTATTGGTGATTCCTGTATATGTTGCCATGCCTGTAGTGTTTATCTGTTTTTTTTCAAGTGTGGCTTTGTTCCTACATTACCTTCCTCTTCCAGAGGAGACACTGTAACATAAATGAGCAGTAGGGATTGTTTGTTTCATGTCCATTTCTGTTGACACAAGCAAGAATTATTGCACCGTGCGATGACCTCTGTATTTAGTCAGCTCTCTCCATTCATTCTGTTGTTCAGTTCAGTGTGTTGCTATTTGATTGCTCATCATCGCTCTCTATGAAAAAAAAAAACTCAAAATAGGTTTCAAATCATTAATTAAAGAAATTGTTTGGTCATTTTAAGACTTTTCTGGTTTCACACTGGCAGCTGGTGACCTTGATTATGTGGCCAGATCACTGCATCAGTACATTTCAATGATTTTTCTTTTTTTTTTTTTTTTTATTGTATTTTTAAAGTAAGGATTGTGAAGTCATTACCAAGCAAGCATTTGCATGAAAGCTAAACAAGCTGGGGCTGCCTGCCCAGGAAAAAAAAACAACAAAAAAATAAAAAAGATGAATAGGAAAACATAAAATATGGTTGAAACTCAAACCAACTGGCTAAGCACACGAGGAGAACTGAGTATAAGGTAGAGCAAAACTTCAGTCAGAGCTGTTCCTTAAGTCATTCATTTGCATGGAATGTGTGCTTTTGCATCCTAGTGTACAGACGAAAATAAGCCTCGGCCTGTAGCCATTTAGTTTTTGGTGCCAGTCGTGGTTTGGGTTTTGGTGCATCGAATTGCGATGGGCACAGTAAAATAGAAAAGAATACCAACCAGCTCCATGCCCTCAGTATAAAGCAGACATTTTTGTTGGTCATTTTAATCTCAAGGCCAGACAGCTGCATAGCTTAACAAGGGCTGTTACTTTAATTTGTATTTGGTGCCATCTCGTAATGAAGCATTTCCTTAAAAAGAGTGTGGCACATAAATTAACTTTCTTTTTTGGTCACCATAAAGCCAGTTATTACTGTCCTGTTCTGGTGGGGCTCTCTTCAGTCATCTGTGTCTGGAGCGCTTAGCCCAAATTAGAGCATCTCTTAAGATGACACAAGGCGATATAAACGGAAGCAGGTCTTGGCTGGGTGATGAAGTGAGTCTCCGTTGCAGAGATCGTGTGCTTTGGTGAGAGCAACTCCAGCTCATCACTGCCTGACTGATGTCAGAAGAAGATAGAAGAGGTTGACCCTAAATCCTGGGAGAACTGTTAAAATTAATGTTAGTTTGTGTGGGTGTGTGGATTATGTGTGTGCTTTACTTTTATGATTAACCTGGATTGTGAAAGTTCTTTCCCTTGGTAGCTGATTTCCCGTGGGCCATGGCATTGATCTTGTGAAATTTTTCATGGTATGGTTTTTCATGGTTCCTTTTGTGTATGTGTCCTTCGGGTTGCCGATGCGGCTTCAGTTATTTATCTGCATCAGCGTTCATGAACTCTGGCAGTCTGTTTTTGAAATCAGAGCAATGTCAGAAATAGAGGAGTAGGCGTGTACATACATGGAAGTTGATAATCTAGCATGTTTTCAGTCCTTCACAAACTTCACTGTTGCATCTTTTAGTTGTCTTCTCCCTTTATTAAAAACAAAAACTAAACCCTTTACATGATATACTTACATATTGCCAAACTGATATTGTCTTTCTTTTTTCTCTTTTTCTTGTCACACTCTTATCAGGAGACATCCATGGGCAGTACACAGATCTGCTGAGGCTGTTTGAGTATGGGGGCTTCCCTCCAGAGGCAAACTATCTCTTCCTGGGCGACTACGTGGACAGAGGGAAACAGTCCCTGGAAACCATCTGCCTCCTCCTGGCTTATAAAATCAAATACCCAGAGAACTTTTTCCTTCTCAGGGGCAACCACGAGTGTGCTTCCATCAACCGCATTTATGGCTTCTATGACGAGTGTGAGTGGAAGGAAAATCAAGCTGTTGACATGAACAGTCCTGAAGCGGATTAGAAGTTTTGGAATGAAAATGTGTATCTCTACGTTTTTAACAGGCAAACGCAGGTTCAACATCAAGTTGTGGAAGACCTTCACTGACTGCTTCAACTGCCTCCCCATCGCTGCTATTATTGATGAGAAAATCTTCTGCTGCCATGGAGGTGAGGCGTAACACTGGCTCTGACTCGCTTATGACAAATTCAAGTGGTGGTTTCTTAACACTTAAATCTTTTATTTAAAATATGTTTTAACATCTCCAGTTAAATCGTTCCTCTTATTCTCCTGGTTCAGGGCTTTCACCTGATTTGCAGTCAATGGAGCAAATCCGCAGGATCATGAGGCCTACAGATGTGCCTGATACAGGTACTGTTTGAGTCCGCATGTACAGGCCAAGAAAAAGTATATGAACTCCCTGGAATTAACAGGTTCTCTGCAGTCGTCAAATGTAAGATGATCTCGTCACAACAATGGACAATCACATTATGCTTAATACTAATAAAACATTCAGACTGCTGGTGGAAAAGTTAGTGAACCCCTGAAATTAATTGCTAGTCAATGCTCCTTTAACAGTAAACACTTCATAAGTGCTTAGAGTAGCTCTTGATCAAACCATGCAGTGTTCAGGATCAGTTTTTGACTATTCCTATTCCAGAACTGCTTCAAGTCAGACGCATTAGAATATCTTGTAAGGACGGTCATTAAACACCATTGTAAGGTTAAAGTCTGGGTTTTTACTGGGCCTGTCTGAAAGGTAGATTTTCTTTTTCTTCAGCCATTCTGTGGTGGATTCATTGGGATGCTTAGGTTCTTTGTCTTACTGCAGCACCCAACTTCTGCTTCAGCTGGAGAACAGCATTGACATTTTCCTGTAAGATATTTTTGGTAAACTTGAGAATTCATTTTGCCCTCCATGAAGGCAACTAGTCCAGTTCCTGAGTCAGTGAAACAAGCCCAAATTCATACTGCTTCTTTCCTTCATTGTTGGGAAGATGTTCTGTTGTTGGGAACCTCTGCCCTTTTTGCTCCATAAACAGTACTCTTCCTGAATAATTCAGCTTTTATTTAACTGGTCAACAAAACATTTCCCCAGTAGTCTTGCAGGTTACCAAGGTGCTCTTTGGTAAACCAAAGGGCAATGCTCTTTGTTTTGTTTTATTTTGGAGAGCAGTGGGTTCCTGTGTGGTATTTTGCCATGGACAGCCTATCAACTATTCATTGTGGGTTTTTCACTAACTCAAAGAAGGTTCTGTCTTGTGCTATTTGAGTTATCTTGGCTTGATACCCACTACTGGGATGAGTAGCCACAGCACCAAACAGCCTCCATATATGGACAGTTTGTCTAACTGTCCATAAATGGAGACCTGAGTGAATGACTTGTATATCAGAAGATCTTCTGTGTTTCATCTGGAGTTATAGCACATTGCTCCACCCTCTACTGATGCTGCATTTTTTTTAACACTCTCTGGGTTTCTATGTTCTTATATCAATCTTTCCTTTTCCTGTGCATCTATCAGGTCTGCTGTGTGACCTGTTATGGTCTGATCCAGATAAGGATGTCCAGGGGTGGGGAGAGAACGACCGCGGAGTCTCCTTCACCTTTGGGGCCGATGTGGTCAGTAAGTTCCTAAATCGCCATGACCTGGACCTCATCTGCAGAGCCCACCAGGTAATTAGGAATGAGGTTGAGGTTATTTTGATGGTGTTAGTTACCTGTTTCTTTTTCATTCTAATGTGTCAAACCTATAAGTACTTATTTATTTCCAGTGTATGTTATTCTTGGTTAAAATTGTTTTCAACCAACAATGACGGGGCGCTTTATGGTTCCTGTTAAAATGGCCACAGCTATTTCAGCTCTGAGTCGGGTGTTTCATATTGATTCAGATGTAGGTGGTTTGCAACAAAGTTGGTCTCTGAATCTTGCTGAAATTTGTTGGTCTGGGTATTGATCGCTGTAGGCGTTGGTATAACGTCACGTGTCTTGGAACAGGTTGTGGAGGATGGATACGAGTTCTTTGCCAAACGCCAACTGGTCACACTTTTCTCTGCTCCAAACTACTGCGGGGAGTTCGATAATGCAGGCGGCATGATGAGCGTCGACGAATCCCTTATGTGTTCGTTCCAGGTAGTCTAAAAACCATCGAGACATCTGATATTTTTCATTTCATTTCAAGGAAAAAACAAACATCCCTCATCTTTTCTCTCATTGTTTTTCTTCATCTTTAAGATCCTGAAGCCCTCAGAGAAGAAGGCCAAGTACCAGTATGGTGGTGTAAATTCTGGTCGACCTGTGACCCCACCCCGCACCACCCAGGCCCCGAAGAAGAGGTGAACACCTAGCCGCGGCTCTCCCCCTCTGTCTCATCTTATCCATCCCTGGTCTGCCACCGAGGCAACCCCTGTAAACACCCGCCGTAGAGTGAAGATACAGGGCTTATCTAATTGCCCACATCTTTCTCCTCCTCCTTCCCCACTCACCCAGTCCCTCTCCAGTCCCACTGACAGCTCTTTTCTTAATGTGTTTGTGTACATAAATTTGCTGTGATCACTCTGTTTTATTATTATTATTATTATTTGCCTGTTTGTTCAGATTTTTGATATTATTAACAGTCTTTTTGGTGGCTCTACTTACATTGCTATTTGAGATTTTCTGAGGTTTTGTGTTCTGTAAAGCCATGCCTTCTCTCTAGAAGGGTAATGCGACCGAGAGACAGCAAATCCTTTGAGTTTGTCAGAAAAGATAAAATGGAGATTGAACGTTATTTTGCCTTGACCTCTCAAGAAACAGAGAGGATCCTCTGTGAGTGTTTAATTTAGGACTTTGTGGCTTTAGAGCAGAGCAAAATCTACATTCATAAATAACATTTCTTGAGTTATAAATTGTAGATATTAAACCTCTGGCAAAGTGAACCTCTCCATTAGTTGCAAAGAATGTGAACAGACCAGCTTGGACAAAATATAGAGGCTAAATCACAGTGCCGGCTGTGGGCAGGATTTAGCTGAACACAGCGTCCTCTAGGCATCGATTTCTCTACTCAGTTATCCCTCCCTGTGCCTCGACTTCTCCCACACAAAAACATGCCACTTTACAAACAAAGCTGGTATTGACCTTTTTCCTAATCTGTTTATTTCTTCTTACTACGAGTATTTGCCCTGGACTTATTCTCTTGTAATGAGAGATGAGGGTTTTTGATTACTCTAATTTTAATGAGACAGTTACAGATTTCAGAGCAGGCAGGTAAACATGTTTACAAAATTGTGCTTTGTAAATCTGAAAATTTGTAAGGAGAAAGAAAAGAATAACACAACTGGTTCTAATTTTGCGAGGTTCTGAATTATCAGGTAAAATCCTCCATTATATAGATTTGTTTAGTGCAGTGACTGTGTGGCACTCTGAGGGAAGTTTGCTTTTGGAAGCTTTTTATTGAAAAATCAGCCTTAATCTCCTGTCACCCAGTCTGTTGAGGTACAGAGGTGTGAAAACTGGTGAATGTGGGAGTGGGTGGAAGTCAAGGAAGTTTTAGGAAGGCTCAGTGATTGTGTTGCCCTCTGGTGTGTAAATACAGCACTACAGCGCAGGCTAGTGCACGTCCCCTGTTTGTAAAATTCCAAATATAGAAGGATGGGGTTTTCATTACATTGCCAGTATTTAATGTGGTGTCATTTACTATTATGAGGTACCACAGTTACACTTACCAGCAGTAAGTCTGGTGAATGTCTACTGAAACGCAGTTAAAACTTTATGGAAAAACAGTTGCCTCTTTTACTGTTTCTTTTTCACTTTTGCTTTGTTGTTTCTGTTGTTTCAGTATGTTCTCCATTTACATTGTTTACTTTTAATTCACTTAATTTATTTCCTTGATGAAGATACAACAAAGTGTTATCAAAAGCTGTTTTGCAATTTGTACAAGTTTGTTTGAAAGTCTATACATTCAATAAAATGGATGGAACCTAAAATGGCTGTTTTCCTGTTATTTAAGTGATGAAAAGAATTGGTAGAAATCTATGAAATGCACATGGATGCTTTAATTGAAGTTTCTGCATTTACAGCTGGTTGAGCCAGTTTGACCCCCTCAGGCGCTTCTTAGCCCAGTTCAGAGCAGTCTGCGTCGGTCCCCAGTACAGCCACATGATCACCGGGAGCACGGAGCACCCAGATGGAGATGAGATAATACCCAGGCAAAGGCAATCCAGACTGCCACTCTCAGAAAGAGAAGAGTGTAGTAGATGATGTTCTGAAACCTGCATGGTGATTCCTCCTAGGATATAACAATTATGATTTAACTTCATACCATTAAGTGACAATACAGTATTTTTTAGCTTATTTAACTATGACTCAACACTGTCGCATGTCTTGCCAAACCTGTACCTCCTCTGCAGGTAGCGACTCAATGTCTGCAGTATTCACAGACATGTAGGTGTGATCATAGGGAGTCTTTCTCCTTATAGGCTGTCGTGGCTGTGGAACCTCCATTGTCAAAGAGTATTGGGCTCAGGTGATGGATACTGTAAAGAAATCATTGTAAATGTTCTAACACTGTGATAAGATATTAATAAGTAATATATACTACCAGCCTGTAATATTCCACAAATTGAGAAACCAGAATTCATCATATTAAATGATCAGTGAACCTCAGTTCGGAACTAAATGAGGTGAACCTGAACCACAAAACACTGTATACACCGTACTGTACGCTTTTTTTCCCTTATATAAACTACTGTGCAGAAGTGTGGGGCAATACCTACAAAAGCACCCTACAGCCAATATGCACCATGCAAAAGAAAAAAGTAATAAGAATAGTCAACAATGTGGGATATTATGAACACACCAATAATTTATTTTTAAAATTACAAACATTGAAATTAAGTCAATTTCAAAACTGCTTTAGTTGTATACAAAGCTAGATACAAATTACTTCCAGGCAACATTCAAAGATGGTTCAGAGAATATAACTTAAGAGGGAGAGGGAATCTGAAGCAGCCAGTGGTTCATACCACACTGAAAAGCATGTGCACATCTGTCTGTGGGGTGAAGTTGAGGAACACATTACCTAATAATATCAAAGAAAGCAAACATGTGGCCCAATTTAAAAAACTGCTCAAAAAAGACACATTAGACAAGTATAGTAAGGAGTAATTTATAACAAATCCAGACATGAGGATATCATGTTTTGTTTTATATTATATTATATTATATTATATTATATTATATTATATTATATTATATTATTTAGCAAAATTAATGACCATGTTAAACATATAAATGAAAAGGGGGTAGGGATTTCATAAACTTAAGCTTCCCTCTACTCCTTTTTTTGAACATAAAAAAAAATCTCAACATTATAAAACATACAAAACGTCAGGCTATTACTGCCTGTATTCATTTAAGTTTTTTTTATTTTTTCTTTTCTGATAAATCTGTTTGATATGTCATTGTATAATTATTCATATTATTATGAAAAGAACTGTATGGCTCATAAATGTTCAAGAGACAAATAAATAAATAACAATAATAATAATAATAATAATAATAACTTCTGCTTAATCACGTGCAATTAATTACATTTAGAAAGCAAAGTTAGATATCAAGAACAAATCTGTTTGCATTTCCTATTAATCTGAATGTTTTGATTACTTACTCGTTTCGTTGAAGCAAATGTTGGAAGAAAAACTTGGAAAAACCGTTTTTATTTTCGAAAAAAAAAACTGGAAAACAGTATTTCTAAAACAAAACATTCCCTACCATGGAGATTGTTATATGTAATACAGCCTCCAAACACGTGGGGGCGACATACGTTCAGGTAAACCGCCTCTGCGGTTGTTGACTGGTGGGGACGCCTCACATGACGTCAGCTCCTTATACAGCATGGATGGGCCACTGTCAGCGGTCCGCGTGCTGGTGGAGCATTTACAGATCTGCGATGCTTCATTGGACGAGAAGCTGCTGAACCTCGCCTGGCTTCTGTTCTGTCTCGTCCTCTGCGGCTCATGTAGCAAAAATAATTAATGAAGAGTCGTTTTAGCCGCGAGACTCAGTTCATTTGACATATTTTAATTCGATTAAATGTCATAGTTTGACTTTAGACGCGAGCGAGTTGTTGACTGTAGATGGAGCAAGCTGACATGTCAGCCCTGTCCTGGTCGACTGATGTTGACAAGTCTAAAGTTCAGTGCAGGTAGAGTTGAAATAGCTAATGTTGTTAGATTTTTTATTGTTTGGTTTTGTTTAGAGTCCACTGCAATAAATGGAAGAGCGCGTGCTGTAACTGTAACTGCATTTTTAACGGTCAGTATGGTATAAACACTATATTTTAGTCAGCTGTCAAGCTCTCTGTGGTTACTTGTTTTTATCTATTCATATGAGTAAATTTGAAAAATTGACAGTGCACCAGGATAACATTTAATCTTCGATTTGTTGAATGATTATTCAAGCTCCGTTATCAAACATTTAATATACAGTGTAATAACAAAATAATATGAGGATGTGCTTATTTCTTTTGTCTTTAAATAACTGAAAATAGGACAAAAGGTGCAGCAGACTGTGAGACAGAAAATCAATTGGAAACTTCTTTGATCATTAGTAAATAATGAGACTCATGTCAAGCATGTTATATTAATAAAACTAAGCAAATATCTCCAAAATATACCCAGCCTCCTCTTGAGATAAAATTATGAACCATTTTCCAGATGGTGGTAAAAAAAAACAAAACAAAACAAAGAAAAATAATAAGCAAATAATTCTTAATTCTTAAAAATGAACGAAATGAGTTTGGACTGGGCTTCACAACTCTGCTTTGAATTATGGGAAACTGATGCACATATTTATATATATTTTCCCTTTACAGATGATAGCAAATATTGCTCACATATAGCTTAATACATCAAAAAAAAAAACCAAAACAGTATTTTAACAAAAAGCTACTTTGGGGAATCTCAGTGCCAAATTGGACATCCCGCACATATTGTAAATAATGACTTTTACCCATATTGCTCATATTGTGCCAGTGTAATTGTTGGTTACCATCACTTTTATAAAACGCTCATATCACTTGTACCCTTCAACCTCCAGGCTGAAGAAAAATCCTCAGACGGAGCTTGAATGGCAGCATCTCCAACACCTGTCCCGCACTGCTGTCTCAACTATGAACTCTGGGAAGCTTCAAGCACTGAGTGAAGAATGGCAAGGTTTAGGCGCAAATCTTGCATCACATTAGTCGCTTTGGGGTTGTTTGTCCTCATCGTAACACTGCTCTTGAAGGCGCTCGCACCTGAAGATGCTCCTTTCGGCGGCCCAGAAGGCGTTCAGCTGTTTCCAGACAGAAACAATGACCCACAGATCCACAGAGACAACAGTAAGAAACCTGAAGAGACCAAAACAAATGACTCTGCTCAGTCCGACAGGGATGCAGAGCTGGAAGCCACACTAAGGAAGTACCCTCCTCCGAACTACTACCTCCATGCTTTCTACTACGTCTGGTATGGAAACCCAAAGTTTGATGGCAAATACATCCACTGGGACCATCCACAGCTGCCACACTGGGACTTAAAGATGGCTCAGGGATATCCACAGGGGAGGCACATCCCCCCCGATGACATTGGGGCCAACTTTTACCCCTCTTTGGGGGCTTACAGTTCCAGGGACCCCTCTGTGTTAGAGTCTCATATGCATCAGCTGCGTACAGCAGCCATTGGTAAGACAAAAATAAATCAAAATTTTAGCTCAAGTGTAATCAATCATTCAAATGGTTGATTTTTTTTTCCATTTAATGTTAATTATGTAATAATGCATTCATATTATGTTGGTGCTCAGAAATATGTTTGAAGTGTACTATTTTCATCAGAGTAGGTGGGTTAGGTGGTACACTGGTAACACTGATGGTTCTGAATTACTGCCCAAGTTGCAACTTAACCTCCACATCTATCGGGGCCCTCCTCTGACCTGCGGGTGGCTGTAGCTCAGTTGGTAGAGCGTCCAGTCACTGTAAGGTTGGTGGTTCGATCCCGGCTCCAACTGTCCACATGCCAAAGTGTCCTTGGGTGAGACACTGAGCCCTAAGTGGGTCTGGCAGCACCTCGCAAGGCAGCAGCCGCCCACTGGTGTATGAATGTGGGTATGAATGGGTGAATGAGAGGCCATCGTAAACCGCATTGAGGGCACCTTGATGGTGTGGAGAAAGCCGTATATAAGTGCAGTCCATTTACAAATAGCAAAATTTCCTTTGTGTTGCTTCTCACTTAAATCCAACACTCAAATCAACATCACTACAATGTTATGGAGCTACAAAAGGCTAAGACGTGGAAAATAAAGCTTGTGGAGCACATGGCCAGTCTCTGCCATGCATTTGTTGATTAGAGTTCTAAGAAAATCCGAATTTTCAGAACTGTCAAAGAAAATTGCAATCTGTGGATTTCTATTTGTTCACAACATTATTAATTTAGGCTGTGTGATGTGTAGTACAATGTTCATTCTATCACACGTTACACTGATATACAGTCATGGAAAAAATTATTAGACCACCATTTTTTCTTCAGTTTCTTGTTCATTTTAATACCTGGTACCACTAAACGTCATCATGTGACTAAAACAGACAGAAAAGAAAACACTGAATGCATAAAAGCAGTGTTTTTGGCAGTACAACGCCATAGCTATTGATGTAAAAAACTTAAGTGATTTAGGTTATAATCAAGAAACCATGGAAAATGGTAAGATATCAGCTCTTAAAAAAAACTCTTATGCCAATCTTTGTGGTTATCGTTATGTTTGTCCAAACAAATGTACCTTTAGTTGTACCAGGCATTAAAATGAACAAGAAACTGAAGAAAACAAGGGTGGTCTAATAATTTTTTCCATGACTGTATATGTAGATTTTATCCTGTATGAACCAACTGTACAGTCCGTTAGCTTGAAGATCCTCTCAAAACTCTTATCTGTGTCTGTTCTCAGGTGTCATCGCTGTTTCCTGGTATCCTCCCAAGACGAATGATGACAACGGTGAGCCGATAGATGACATTGTGCCTTTGTTGTTGGAGGTGGCACATAAATACCACATTAAGGTCTGTATGAGGGAGATTGAAGAATGATTGTCTCATAATTGACAGTTGCTCAGCTGTTCTAGGTCCTGTGAAGCATCTTTAATTTTTTCGCCAACAATTTTGAAAACAAATGTTTTTCCTGGTGTTTTTTTACAGGTTGCTTTTCACATTGAACCATACAAAGGAAGAGATGAAGTCAACATGTTCACCAGTGTCAAATACATAATTGAAAAGTGAGCGTTGCTGTGATTCTTTAGTGTCACTCGTCATTTATTTAATCAGCGTATTCGCACGGCGTTCTTTACTTAACATCCCTCTCTTCTCTTCAGATATGGAGAGCATCCCGCATTTTTCAGATACCAGACAAACACTGGCAAAGTCCTTCCACTTTTTTATGTGTATGACTCGTATCTGATGAACTCGGAGCAGTGGGCTAAACTGCTCAAACACACAGAGAGCAGCAGCCTCAGGGATACCCCGTACGACGCCATCTTCATTGCCCTGCTGGTTGAAGAGAAGCATAAGAGGGACATCCTGACTGCAGGGTTCGATGGACTCTACACCTACTTTGCCACTAATGGTTTTTCCTATGGCTCCACTCAGCGTCACTGGGGCACCATTAAAGCTTTCTGTGAAGATAACAACCTGATTTTCATTCCTAGTGTGGGCCCAGGATACATCGACACAAGCGTTCGACCCTGGAACTTTCAAAATACCCGAAACCGCATCAATGGCAAGTACTATGAAACCTCTCTGAGTGCAGCTTTGGAAGCCAGACCCGATTTTATCTCTATAACATCTTTTAATGAGTGGCACGAGGGGACTCAAATCGAAATGGCGGTTCCTAAAACAAGCCAAACTGTGTATCTGGACTATCTGCCTAATAAACCAACAATCTACCTGGAGATAACTCGCAAATGGGCGGCGATATTTGGTGGTGAGCGACGAAGGTGGCAGGAGTAGTGTTATAAACTAAAGTGTAGCTCTGTTTGAAGAATTTGTAATTAAGTTCAACTGATAAAAACTCGTATTACAGAAGCCAAATGAGCCACAGAAGAGATGATGACTATTTCATTATCTTAAATGTAGCTGCTGTATTGTCTGTGATCCTTGATGAATGACTTTTAATTCACCTTATGTCTTATTTCTTGTTTACAGACCTTACACATTTAGATATTCAGAGATAATAGCATGTTTTTTTCCCTTTCTCTGTCCTCATCCAACCCAGCTGAAACTGCAGGCATTTTTTGCCTTTCTGATCCTTGATGATTTCAAACCTGAATAGAAATGAAGTGTGCCATGGAGAGGAGATAAAGCAGTCGCCTCTCTTCGTTTCAACTCCTATAAATAAAAAAAGACTTGGTATTTCAAAGGCATGCCAAGCTGGAGTGTTAACTTGAATAAACTTAGTCTTGAAAACTGCAGATGAATGACAGAATAGCAGTTCTGTCCTTGAATAACTTTTTCTTTTCTTTTGCACAGTAGTTCACCTTATAAATGGTCCTTCACTGTGAGATGTGTTGTCATGGTATCAACAGGTTTGCATGCATCAACTGAATAAACTTCTATTAATAATGCATATTAATGCAGTTATTGTTATATTTTGTTATAGCATTGTTATGAAATTCACTACAAAGGTTGTTAACTTAAGAAAGAAAAAAGTTACTAACTTACATAAAATCACAATTTAAGCATCATAACTGGACAACAAGATGACCAAATGGATAAATGGCAATAAGGAAGATGGAGAAACTGGAATAATGTATGTAGAGGGGTGAGAGTGAGTATAAAATGCAGTACAAAATAAATGTAAAATTGGTAATTAGTTTTACTGACTACCAGTTTTGCTCTAGCTTGTTATTCAACTTTACAAATTAAGAAAATTAAAAATTCTGAACGATTCAGATTTTTCAATTGCCATTTGGTAGCAATTTTATGGAAGCTACTTATATGTGACCAAAGGCTGTGATGATGCCAGTGGAAAAAGTGCAGCATTAAGCTGAATGAAAAACTCAACAGATCCATTACGAGCATGGAATAAAACTGTGTTGTGGTTAATTAAACCAAAACTGTTAGGCTCCTTAAATGAATACATTTAATGAAAAGCTCACCAACACCACAAGTCCTGGAACCTGTTGTTGTCCTTCATATGTTAAGGACTGTGAATACTACTGTCAAAACAGAATAAATGGATAAATAAAAATACATAAATAATGAATCAAACTTTTCCTGAATACAGAAAGAAGGTTTGTATCAACGTGCAATGATAACATTTAACTGGAAGGGCAGAGGAGACCTTGTTTTTCTTTCCGTTCAGATGCTGCAAAAATGCTGCAAAACTAGGGCAGCACTTTACAGGATAGGACAATGGCACAAAACATAACACAGAGGCAATCCAAGAGCTTTTTCAGGCAAAGAAATGGAACATTGTTAAATAGAGAAACCACAAACAGGCAACGACAACAGACAGATGTCTTAAAGGCCTTGAAAAGTATTTTTCAGTTGTAGGTGACCAGTGTCGGGCAAGTTCACATTTTACATTAACTAGTTCAGAAGTTCACAGAAATTAAAATGAACTAGTTCAGTTCACCGTTTGAAAAAATGAACTAAATAGTTCATTTTTAGTTATTTTTTTAAATTATTTTTTAATGTTGCTGCAAGCAATTAGTTGTCAAAACTGACTGATTACCACTGCCCATATACTACACCACCACAAACAGCAATTATTTTATCCATTTTATCTGTCAAAAACTATGTGTCCAATTCAGAATCTTTATCCAACCAGGGTTCACATTAGCATTGGAGGGACAGCCCACGTAAAACTGTAATTTCCCTTTTAGCTTCTCTCTACAGTTTATTAAAGATATGAGGAAAAACTTGCTGCCAAATGGTCTTTATTGGAAGACAAAAACAGGTCCTTAAGGTGCAAATGTTTTTTTTTCCCCTCTATTTCAATCCCAGACTCCAAAGATTACAGTGTCATCTTTGTATGGAGCCCTGTTTGGGTCATAATTCAATGAATAAATGACTCAATTATTATGAAATACGGGCGTTTATTATTATGAAATATTTCCCATTATTATGAAATGCATTTTTATTATTATGAAATATTTCCCATGATTATGAAATGCATTTTTATTATTATGAAATATTTCCCATTATTATGAAATAAGAATAAGAAGAATAAGAATGTCTTTATTGTCATTGTACAGGTACAACGAAATTGGATGCAATCTTTAAGGTGCATGGTTTAAATATATATATATATATTAAAACAACAACTATAAAAATAAATAATCTCTAAAAGTACACAAACAGGAAGTACACAAACAGGAAGACAACATACAGTATTCACATTTGGCAGGAATTGCACGATTCTATGGCAGGTATTGCACGATTTGGTCAGTATTACACATTGGAAAAAGTCAGTTTGAGTATTTAGCAGTATTAAGTGTAGTTATGGCTCTGGCATAGAAACTGTTCTTGTTTGCAATGCATTTTTATTATTATGAAATATTTCCCATTATTATGAAATGCATTTTTATTATTATTAAATATTTCCCATTATTATGAAATGCATTTTTATTATTATTAAATATTTCCCATTATTACAATAATGGCTTTGTTTTTCATAAGAATGATTTGTGAGTCAATCACAGCAGAGAGGGCGGAGCCATTTATGTGATTGGCTGCTCTTTCATTCAGGCATAAGCAACAGAACAGTAAATATGGTCAAGGTTTCCCGTAGCTCAGTCCAAGCTGCCATAGCTACAATCGGACTAGGCGCGCACCTTGATGACGCCACGGCCCGCTGCTAACGGGACCTCACGGCCAAAACTAGTCGATGTCAGAGCGTAGAATGGAGAAGGATCAGCCAATGAGCGTGCAGGTCAACCACTGGTCCCGCCCAGTGGCAAAATGTCATTATTATGTAAAAACTCATTCTTAGATTAAAAAAAAAAAAAAAATCCTGAAATAAACTATTATGCATTAAACTAAGATTAAATAATAATAAAAATATATTTTATAATAATTACATTTTTTTTCATAAAAATGGGAAATATTTTATAATAATACACATATATTTCATAATAATGGGAAACATTTTATGATAATGGATACGTATTTCATAATAATAAACACCTGTATTTCAATAATAATAGACTCATTTATTCATTGAATTATGACCCAAACGGGGTTCCATATCTTTGGAGTCTTGAAAGAGTGGCGCTCGTGAAGGAGAAAGAGAGCACGTTCAGTTCACTTGTTTCGCACAAAATATGAACTAGTTCATGAACTTTCGTTCAATGAATGCGTTCAGGTATAACACTGTAGGTGACTATACAGAATTTATATACCATTGATTGAGATTTTTACTTGTTATAATTTTTATTTTCCATGCCTTACTGAGGCCTTACTGGTGTTTAGTCTGTATTATAATGACCTGACCTGCTCAGTGATGAAGATTGTTTTGCTATATGAACATTGGTGACTGTTTGACTGTCTGGGAGACTAGCCTTCAGCTGTGTCTTATCTTTGATTTTCCTCTAATTTTCTATGTTAAAAATAATATCCTTCCTCGGTCACATACATATATAACAAATATGGTTTGTTGATTAGGAATTTAAGTGCTTTGTCTAGACCTTGGCAGACAGCGCAGAGCAGTGTTATCATCAGCGTATATTTTACAGTCAGCCTGATTTAAATGATTAAAATAAAACACTGAACGCTAAATGATTTACATATAATAGAGCAGTAAACTAGATTAGGGTGTCCTGGTATGGGAGTTTTGTGGTTGTTTAATTTCTTTCTTTTGATTTGTGGTGCAGAGTTGGAAGTCGGTGGTAATGTTTTCCTTCCTGAGTGCAGACCGCTGCGGGCAAACCTCTCCTGACAGAGGACTGGGTTCTTTTAACAGCCCAGACAGGGTCATCGGGAGGAAGACGATGGGGTGAAGATGTGGTATACTGCAGCTATCTCTTCCATTATAAAATTAAAAGTTGAGTGTGAGAGAAAGACACAATTGATGTACCATTATCAGCGCCAGGTTGTCTAAAACAACAGCCTTATCTCTCATTTTCACGTGACTTTCTTTGCTAAAAGCATCGCTTATCCTTTGTTCTCACACCCACTCAGTCAGAGCACTGCGGAGCACTCTTGGAATACCTGTTTCTATTTTCACTTGTCTGTCAACCAGGAGGGATTGATCTGGTTCCAGATCACACAGACGTTGTATGACACCTAAATGATATTACAGATGATGACCAGCAGCCAGCGTTCATCATCATAACCTTGTAAACGTTGTCTACGCCTCTGAATGTGGTTTTAGTCCAGGATTATAAATGGTTTACTGCTCTAAGTCATTATCAATGCCAGCCACTATGTGCAGCGATCTCAGGAAGAACACATTGTTGTTCTTTTTTTAAATTAAAAAACTATCTGTAGAGAGGATGAAGGCAAATTTGACGATCATTTGCCGTTCATGTTCATCTGAGGCAAAGAAATTCTCACGTGACCTTGTGTCACCTGTCCATCTGTCACATGAAGCACAACCCACATCCCTTGTTTTGTTTTTGGGTCTTCACTCTTCACAAAAATAAATTGCTTGAAAAAATTAAGGGAACACTTGATCTCCACGGTGCAGTACTGTATAAAAGTCTCTGGCACCTTTAGTCTTGCTGTTTTATCAAAGTTTTCATGACATTCATATATTGCAGGGGTGTCCAAACTTGGTCCTCGAGGGCCGCTGTCCTGCATGTCTTAGATGAATCCCTGACACAGCACACCTGATTCAGATGAATGGATCATCATCAGCTTGTCGGCCAGGTCTCGGCTGCAGCTTGTTTCCTCTTCATCAATACTTTTACAGCCAGGGCTTTTCACTGACAGGTAGAATAAAAGCCACCGCGTACCTTCCTCTCTGCAACTTCAAAGACTTTAATATCTGTTTGCTGGGAGTGGAGGGACGGGTCGGCTTCAGTGTGAGATATGTGTGGGTCTGAAGGAATGTTTGAGTCACTGTGGCTGCTACAAACATTTTACAGCATTTCAGGATAAATTACTAATATTACAGCTGATTATCTGAATCGTACAGTATTTTGGGACATAGCATTCTGTCTTACTATATAAGACTTTACTTTGAGGGTGGAGGAGAAAAATAAGGCTATAGAGGTATTAAATTAATACAATCGTTTTTTTTCCCATCATGGTTAGCATCTTTATAAAATTTGCCAGATTTTTTTTTTAATTTTATCCTTTAATATTAAACTATAATTCTGTCAGTCATTCTATTTGTCAATAGTCATTCTAATCAAAAACAAAATATAATTAGCACGTGATGATCCTGGTTCAACACCGCTTCTAAAATGCAAGAGTCATAACTCTTCGGTTAAGCCAGCTAAAGACTTTCAGTACAGTGCTAGTTTGGTTGGATTTTTTAATGGTTAATTTCAAAAAAATGTTTGTTAATCTCAATTTGTGCATTAGTTACCACAAAATTCAACAGAAGTCATTATTTGACGGTTTATTTTTCAAAAAAATGTTCCCATCTCCCCTAGGAATGCTGCATTGCACTCTGAGCTGAATCCCAAATGTTTACAACGTCCGGCTTCATCCTTGCAGCTCACCACTTCCTATAAAGCATCTTGGTTTCCTGGCAACTAGCACCCTGCTTGAACAGGATTTGGCATATCACATCCTATCTGAAAGAACAATGAAAAACAAAAACAAAGGAAGAAAAAAATCCATGTACACGTTGCATCATAGAGGCAAAACAGCAGCAGCCTGCCAATGCAGAGCAGCAGAGATAAACAAAGTTCAGGTGAGTTGAAAATACAGGTTGTACTAGTCCATAAAAAAATTAATGGGACCCAAAGATGAGACATCTAATCCATGACGTTGCATATAGGAAACCCAAGAAATCCATTCCAGATGCTGTAGACAGCATGTTGAGGGAGAAGCACCTGGACCTTTAGGGCCTCAGGTGAGGGCTTAAGATAATTCTGCAAAAAGTTCAAAATAGTGGATTGGCGGTAAAATAATACGTTGTGATATGAGCATAGTCGCCAGTGCTGAGACGAAACCTATTTCTTGAATATTAGGAGGGGTCTTTAATGTTTAGTTGGGGTGGGGGTGCCCATCTAAAACGTGGCCCGGGGCTCCAGCGCGGCCAGGAGCGGCCCTGGCTCCGCCACAGCCTGCAGACGCATCAACGGTAAACAGAGCAAGGTAGCGCATGGGCAGCCAGCAGGGAATTATTCCGCATCGTGTCACATCCCTGCGCATACATGGCGTCCTCTCACACCGAGCCATGCATTTAATGTGCGGGCTGAAGAGGTAGCCGCCAGTTTTATTATATATTTCTATAAGGCTATACATATAATTTTTTTTCTTAAAAAAAAAAAAAAAAACCCTCCGCCGCCGTCCTCTGCGTCGGTGTGCGGGAGAGAGATGCGGCGCATTGCCGGAGCGGCATAGGTACCATCACTCCAGATCAAGACGACGGATGCGGGCTCATCCCGACCCGCTGCTGCTGCTGCCGCACATCCAGCCGCCTGGCTCGTGTTTTTATTCCGTCCACATCCTCTCTGTGTTGCTAGGTGTCTTTGAAAAGGATGCGAACCTCTGGGGGGAACTGGGATGAAAGCGCTGTTTTGACTCGCGCCTGCAGAGATGGTGAGTAAAATGCGTGCGTGATTGTGTGCGTTTTTTGTTTTTTTTGCCTGTTATACTCCATTATTTTTATGGTAATTTGGCTAATTAGCGTCATTTTTGTTGGAAAATGACACAGATATTCACAGATTGGTGGTTTCGGGTGTCCCTTGGGTGCTTTGTTGTTTTTTTTAACCCCCAATTGTTTTTATAAATGTTAAAAACATCGGTTTTGTCAGCAATAAATGTGATTTGTTTTTAGGTCCTGATCTCTCAGAGCTTCAGCGTCATTCTCATTGTCATCATTTAGATTATATTCCAGGCGTCTTGGCTAAACAAGAGGGTGTCGTTTTAGGCACCACATTATTATATTCTACTGATTTTTCTCTGAATATCAACTTAAACACAGTGTGATGAACCATCTGAAAGACCGTCTCCATACAGCATCACGTTTTAAAATGACCTTCACTGCCTGGAAATGAATTCTCACCTGGGATGGACTGCCTGCACAATCGGTGCATTGTGCTCCTTGAATGGATGCTCGTAAATCTGACACCAACATGCAGTCCATGTACGTTTTTGCTGGACATGAGCGCGTTCATTTTCAGGTTTTTATTCTACCTGTTACTTAAACCGCATCTGTGGGATTTGATGCGTCTCCGTGTCTGATGTTGCCAAAATCAGAGGCTGCGTTTTTCCTCTTTTATTTATTTTTTTTTTTTCTGCAGTCATCTCAAATGTGGCCCCGCAGACTACTCACCCATTCGCTGCTCATGTCCCGAATACATCACAATGCATTTACCAAAACCCATCTTGTTTAAAATGTGAATGGGTGCTTGAGCTGCACGAGTCTCTCTGGACGCATTTTATTTGCACTGAGCTGCAAAGGAAAGGAACTGATGAACACTAGTGACTTACTGAATAATTAAATGATCATCGCTTATCATCTAATTTGTGTGCCTATAGTGATAATTAACCATGAATCAAATGTACTCCCACTTTGTTAATGAGTTGCAAGTGCATAACTAACAATAAATCATTCATCTCTGAATTGTGTGTAACATTAATAATTACCCAATGATGAACTCCTCATGACATTGCATTTCATAACTAATGATTTATTTAATAGAATTTTGGTCCTTATTGCTGGTTATAAAAACAAAAAAGGATTTGTTCCAGGTAGGAGTTGCGCTCCATCACACCTGCCCTCTGTCACCGGTTCTGTTCATGATATTAGTGGACAGAGTTTATAGGAGCATCCAGGGATGGAGGAGTTCCAGTATGGTTGCCTCAGCTTTACATCTCTGCTTTTTGCAGATGATGTAGTCCTGTTCAAGCTGAGACGTTCAGCTCTCACTGGGGCGGTTGAAGCAGCAGGGTTGAGAATCAGCACCTCAAAATCTGAGTCAGAAAAGGGCGAGATGCCTTCTCTGGGTTTGAAGTGAGGTGCTGGCTCATGTGGAGGCAGAGTGTGAATTATACAATGACAATTGGGGGGGTCAACATTTTCTAGAGATGACAAAAATGACAATTTGTCCCTTCTTTAGGGGGGTCGAAGTTGTAATTGGGGGGGTCAAACCCCCCCAAACCCCCCTGTTATTCGCACTATGTGTGGAGGTGTCTGAGCATCTTGGGGACTTTTTTTTGGTGATAATGGAAATGCTGAGCCAAAAGGCGCAGCTCTCTGTTTACATGTTCCTACCTTCACCTGACTGTGGGTAGTGAAGAATTAGATTGCGGTAAAAATTAGTTTCTTTTAAAGGGTGTCTGGACTCTCCCTTAAAAATATGATAAGAAACTCTCTTATCAAACCAGGCTGAAGACCTGAGCCAGACCTGGGGCTGAAGACCTGGGGCTGAAGACCTGGGGGGGGCTCAGGACACGTTGGAGACGTTATGTCGAATGTCTCTGTTTTCCCCCAGAAGAGCAAAAGGAGGTGGCCAGGCTACTGCCCCTGCGTCCTGAGCTCAGATAAGGCGAAGTCAATGGATAGCTAGATTGGAAGATTAATTAAATGTTCAAAAAGTGAGTAATTAAGAGTGATTTAATAATTGGTTAATTATAAAGTAAGACAATCATGACATATAGGAGAACAGATTGTCATGGAATATCCTGTATTAATGAATTATCATTTAATTACTTGACAATAAGTATTTGTCAGTCAGTGGTGCTGACCTCTTTCTTTATAAGAGGTTTTAGAAGTACAAGCTGAAAAAACAGAACAAAATTAACAACTCCATTATGCTACTAGCTAGTTAACTTAAGGTTTTTGAGCACCAAAGTTGTGATTTCTGTCCATCAAGAAAAGTGGAGCTTCAAACTGAGAAATGAATGAATCAGCACTTAATGTTTACCTGGGACTAGCTGGTCCATTTTGGTCTCCTCTCATGTAAAACAAAGCATTATAAAGTGTGTTTTCATTAGCAGGAGTCTGGAGTAGTTTAACAGGGCTTCATGAGTCTTGTGCCTTCATTACCAGGAACAACTCTGCAATGGGAATTTCTGGGATCTTCTATGGGGCCAACACTAGGTACCCCAACATGGCGCCTAAAATCAGTTGGGTGGAGGGTGGTGTCCACTCAGTGCTGATTGGATGTGTTGTAGATGATCATCTGGTGGTTCAGTCATCTTTGTGTCCCCTTTGAGTATAAGTCATCTCTTCATATTCATGGCCAACAATGTGGTGCAAGCAAACAGTAGATAGGAACACAGCAACCATCTCAGCTCCTTCAGTATTTATTTCATTGTTCCATTCTTTGTTACTCTTCTTCTTTGCTGTCCTACTATTCGTTTTTTTAAATGGTGGTTGGCAAACAGCAAAAGTGCCGCCAACAAGTGATAGGTCTCTGCTACAGAGTTGAATGTGAGTAAAAAAAATCTTTGCAATGAAAAAGTAGGTGCCTCATTCCCTGGTATGGTGTGTTTGGTGTCAACCGCTGGCATTTCAGGGTTCCCCTTAACATTTCCCTTGCTCATAGTGACCTCACCTGGTTAGAAGCAACTCAACGATGTGTTAGCATCGTTGAGTTTTGTCGAGTTTTGAATAGTTCACCCATAACCATCAAGTTGTTTCTGCTGCGAATTTTCCACTGACCCACCAGCGACCTCTGTGTTTGGCAAGTCGGATCTAAAATCACGTCGTTTGAGAGCTCCCTAAGAGAGAAAGCCCAGGAAAAGCCAAGGCTTCCAGAACAAATGTTATCTAAATCAGAAAAGGAAAAAAAAGACCCGGAGCCATTCAGATAGTAATTTTAATTTTGGAAGGCTCTTAACTGAGTGAAGTGACCTGGAAGTATCAAAGTGGCAGCCATGATCAGGGAAGCCAAGTTTATTTATTATATTGCTGTGCATTTCATACCCACCTGCAGTTCAAAGTGCTTTACAACAGCGATAAAAGAAAAAAAATCAGAGATTAAATTAATTAAAAGTGATGCACAAGTACATCAGAAATAACCGTAATTTAAAAAAAACAAGATTTTGAAGAACAAATACATAAGAAGTTAAAAGAAACATTTCCACATAACATAAAAAAAAAATGGAAAAAATCATTTGGTTCCAACAGCTGTGGCAGATACTTTCCCAGAAACCTTTACTCCAGTTAAGTGGACTCATTGGACCATTTAGGTGTCTACTTACCTCACTGACAGTAAGAGCTGATGGAATGATATAAAATCCAAGAAATGGTGCTTCAATCATTCATTTTTATCCTATAGCATTGAAAACACTGGCCCCTTCTTTGTGAAAGGACAGTGGATAATGTCATCCCACAATTCCTTGTGGCTGCAACATTCAAAGCAGAGTATAATCATTTTCATACAGTCCTAAAAACATTTCAGGTGATTTGCACTTTTGGTTAGCAAGGTAATTACTTTAAAACAGTACTACCTAAACTCTAACATTTTGAGATGAATTGAAAGATCACATATATATTAAAGCTGGTCGCTTCCTTAATGATTTGAACCTACAGACTGAATGAGGAACCATGAGTCCAAGGTCTCCAATAACCTGGATCCTATGAGTCCTCTGGTTGGCAGCTAACTATTGAGTCATGCCTCGCAGCTTCACAGCTTGATTTATCTGCCATTCAGCCTTTTAGTCCAGGTGTGTTCACAAACCTGAGGCATGACATTAAATCTGATTTAAGTGTGATAATTTAGAGAAACTGTATGCATGATTGCATGATGTGACTCAAAGCTGCCACCTACTGGATGTCTGTGGCAGTGTGAGAAAGTTTAGATACAACTGGCACTCTTAAAGTAGAGTACACGTCTCCAGTTTTTGAACATCCTTTGAGTTGGTGACATAAAAATGTCACTTATGCTGATTTACTAATTACCCGTCGTACTGCTAGCATGGTAGAAACAACAATAGACAGCAGTAGAAGATTGGTTAAGGATTCAGCATCCTGGTTTTATACGCAGTCTATTCAGGCTTAGGAATGGGGTTAGTGGCATCTAACCCCAATGGCACCTCGGTGACTCGTATTCCAAACAGAGACTGACATCAGGTAATGTCAGTCTCTGCCTGACATTACCTGATTCAGGCAGAATCATACGTTAAGCTCTTGTTACCACGTCTCCCTACCTGTCTATAGGTCTTTTACTTTGCTCTTTGTCTGGCGTGAGAGTGACGAGGGTGTGCCAGGTGGAAGTGTCACACTTCAACATAGCTTTCTCAGCTTCACAAAGTCCCCTTAATTTGACTCAGGTCTGTTGTGGAAAACATGCAAAACATGCTTTACGCCCAAGTAGTGAGAACCAGGGTGGGGAAGCACTGTTCTGGTGTACGTTGAATCAAAGTATTTGCCCCACTGACTTAACTTTGAACTTAGTTTAACTAAAAGTATGACTGTACTGTTGTTTAAAATGCCAAATATGTTACATGTTATACTTTGTAACTTTGCTGTCATACCAGCTAAAGTTAGACAAAGGTAACCTGAGTAAGTACAAAGGGCAGTTTTTAGCTGATGATTTCATTTATGAAGGGTAAACAGCCGTCCAAACCACCACTGGCCCGACGTGAATGTTTATTCTTAAATCTTAAATTAACTGTGATTAACCACATTTATTTTAGAAAGCTGAGTTCAGTTTAATTTGCTACACCCATACCTGATTACTGCCAGTCA
Source organism: Hirundichthys speculiger (assembly GCA_018398805.1). NCBI lineage: Eukaryota > Metazoa > Chordata > Actinopteri > Beloniformes > Exocoetidae > Hirundichthys > Hirundichthys speculiger. The sequence goes on from JAGFBZ010000483.1 coordinate 1,236,433, forward strand.
AGCAGAATAAAAAAAATCCCTTAAATAGAACGGCTCTTACAACATGAGGTAGGCTAAAGGAGTTCAAAAAGTAACACATCATGCCTTGAGCTAAAGAAAATCAAGGACTAAAAAAAAAGTCATGAGTCTATGTGTGCCATTATTGGACAAACTGATCAATCCAGGTGTGTCTGACCATTGCTGTGAGGTCAGACACACCTGGATTAATCAGTTTGTCAATTAATGGCACACAGGAAACAAAGCAGCTGGCTGAAGTTCAGGAAGTAGTGCAGCTGTGCATAAAGCCACGTTGACATAATGTGAACATTCATTATAGCCTAAATGAAAACACAAAAGGGGTATATATGAAGAGTAACATTGCTTTTATTTACTTTTACATTTGATTTTCATTCAACACATTGTTTTCATTTTATATTGCTCTTCTTTCACAGTTTTTCATCTCATTTTTTTCTTTTTCTTTACTCTTTTAATGACTTGTTGTACTCGTTTGTTGCAGACTTTGCATTCTTTATGACTGTTTTGGAAGGAGTGTATTTGTGGACTGGTCCAGAGTAGTTTATTTTACATGAGAGAAGAGCGCAAACAGTTCTGTTGTCTAACGACATCGTATTCTCTGTAACAGTCTTTTTTTTCTTCGTGCGCTGTCACTCATCGGATGTCACACACTAACCTCGTGACATCTACCACCTACAGTACCTGTAGTAGCTACTGCTGTGGCAGTTATCGTGAGGCAAGTGACAGATCTCAGATTGGTAATGGGTTTTTTTTTGTTTGTTTTTTTAATAAAGCAGGTTAAAATATGGAAAATACTAATACGGGAGGACGGTGGGAGAGAAGAGTAAAATATGGGACTTTCCCGGCCTAAACGGGATACTTGACAGGTATGGTCTGAGGCAGCTTTGCTGCTTCGGGACCTGGATGATTTGCTGTAATTGATGGAACCATGAATTCTCCTCTTTAATGGAGCATCCTGAAGGAGAACGTCCAGCCATCGGTTCGTGACCTTAAACTCAAGTGCATTTCAGTTCTGCAAAATCCAGACCTAAATCCAATTGCAATTATATTGTAAGACCTTAAACAGGCCATTTATGCTAGAAAACCCTCCAATGTAGATAAACTAAAACAATCCTGGAAAAAAAAGTGTGCCAAATTCCTTTGAAAGGCTCACTGCTGGTAATCACAGCTGTTGCTGATGGAACGACTGGTTATTAGGCTGAAAGGCCAATTACTTTGGGTAGCTTTTTTTTCACCTTATTAAATGAAAACATAATTTGAAAACTTCTTTTCGTAGTTACTTAGGTTATCATTGTCTGATATCAAAACTTGTTTGATGATCTGAAACATGTAAGGGTGAGAAAATGGCAAAAATCAGAAGAAATCTGTGAGGAGGAAATATTTTATATTTTATATATAAATACTGTATATTGGACTGATAAAACATTGGACTGGACATTCTCTGGTGTTATCAGACTCAAAGTGGTTCCTGGAAATCTTAAGTCTTTAAAACAAAACAGAAAAAATAGAAAATAAAACAAAACTGATAGTTCAGGAAAAGTTTGTGTATTTGTCTTCCTCTTGAAATGAAAACAGACTTTTTTAAACTTGTTCTAAAAATATGGTATATATTAACTCAGTTTCTATCTATATATTTATCTGTACACAAGACTTTTTTGAAAGACAAGTATGCATTTGCCTTTCTTATAAAGCCATTCATTTTTTCAATCATCATGTTAAACCCTATCAATATTTTCCTATAATAGTCTTTCTTCCTTCTTTTCAATTTGCACATTTTCAATGAATCCCTCTACATTCCTGTTTTAGATTGAGTTTTATTACTTTAGTTCATTGAGGTTTTAGAGGGAAAGCAAATACAGGAGCCACATACGGATGTTTCTTGTAAAATCACGAGCTTGCTGCCGTGTGTGCACTACCTCGGCAGTTGAGTCACTCTGAGTGTGTACTCTGTGGTTAAAAATCCACCTGTTCTCCTCAGATGGCTTGATAATGGTGGAGGTGGTGTAAGCTCAGGAATTTTCTGTGGACCACCAGGAACTCAATAGTTGAAGTTATGCAGCATTTCCTCTGCTCTGTCTGTTTTCACACCAGAACACCACTAAAAAATTAAAACAATTATGCGTGAAGTATCATGATGAGGAATTTAAATCCTGGGGTGCGTCATATGCTATCTCCCATGTTTACCTAGCTGTTGACATTTTCTTAGCTGTGTGTCTATTACCAGTTTGCACCAGTACTGGTTTCAGCTGAGGTGGTAGGTAGGATACCTCTACAGCACTCAGAATAAAATCATAACATGAATAGAATATGACTGTGCAAAGCAATTGTCTCCAGAAGACAGGAAAGACCCGTCCAGCTATATGTGAAAACATCAAAGAGGAGCAGATTGATTTTGCAGTGTAGGTTGGCGAAAATGATTACTTTTTAGGCAAAAAGCTGCATGAATGCAGATATGTCCATTCTCTTTCATGTCACTTGACTAAATCTAATCTAGGACCACATACTGAAGTGACACAATCCCACCCTGAAACCAGAATTGATTATTAGACAAATGTGTCCACAGAGCCCTGGGGAAATAAATTAATAAATAATCAGATATTAGTCACATAAGTGGAAATATAAATGATACTTTTCAGAATGTTCTTTTTCAACTCCAAAGAATGCAATGGAAACGACAGATAAGATCACAGATAAGAGTATTTGCTCAGGGAGCAAGTGGTGCGGATGGTTAAACACAGGAACCACGTTATTGGTTTTCCTGCTTGGTTACATTTCAAACCCCATTTCAGCTGCTTGGTGTTCAACAGCAGTATTTTCCCTGTTTCATCCCTGACTGATGGATAAATACACATAAAAAATGTGCCAAAAAAAAGAAATTGGCCTGTTTTGCAACATGAATAAAATGCCAAAAAAGCTGTTTGTTCGTCCCAGAGCTGAATAGTAGCCCAAGACGGCAAACAAAACTACATAGCTCCCACCATTAATGTAAAAAAAGGAGAAAAATGATGCACCACCAAAACACATCAAGTCACAGGGCCACCCTAACTTTGGGTTTGAAAAAAAAAAAAAAAGGATCAGGAGGTCCCAGATCATTTCAAGCCCAGACTCCAAGTGTTGTGTAAAAAAGTTAAAGCTTTGCTTTTATGTATAGTATTAATGCCAATGTATATTTCCATTATTACAGAAGGCTTACATGGCTTTAGGGTTGAACCTTAGTGAATAGACATGTTTTTATGGTTTTTGCATGCAAAAAATACCACACAAGGTGCTGCAATTAACTGTTAATCCAAACAAAATTAGCCAGCTACCTTGCAGCTGCTAACATATAAGCCATAAACCATAGTTAATAAAAAAAGATAAGTCATAAGTAAGTGAAAAGAATTAGTGATAAGTTTAATAAGATGGAGCAGGGATATCCCTTTTGTTGTTGATAGATCAGGCTTTCCTAGAGGCATCCACGCTCATTTTGTGATCTGGGCTTTTGTAATGTTAATCTTATTTGATTTAGAGTATGAGATCATTTTCCCACCTCACATTTCTTTTTCATGGCTTTTAAGCCTGATGTAGGTGTTCATGTATACAGTAATGGCCCAGTAATGGCCTCCTACCAACCAGAGATATGTTCAGAAAACACACACACACACACACACACAAAGAAAGAAAACCACGGATGTGTCAGTGTCATTCAGAGGAATAGTATTGACAGGTTGTTTATTAGTAGTTCTAATAGTAGACATATAGTTGACAACTATGTGTGACTGGTATTTTCAACACATAAAAAAAAACAAGATTATGTCATTTTTGAAGGTTATAGCTGAGTTTCAGCAAATGTCACGAAGAACTTTGGCATTGTCTTTCCATTACTTTTTATTTTCTGGCACTAGTGACCTTTATTCATAGTGGAGAGAGACAGGAAGGGGGCCAGAGAGATGGGGGAAAACACGTGGCAAAGGGTCATCCGGGCTGGGAGTCAAACCTGCGACAAGCCACATGAGGACTGTAGCGTCTGTACAGGGGCATCCTGCCCGAACCACTGCACTACCAGGGCGACCCGTAGCCAGTGTTGGGCAAGTTCACTTTCTACACAAACTAGTTAAGTTCATAGTTCATAAAAATTAAAATAAACTAGTTCAGTTCACCAGTTCAAAAAATGAACTAAATAGTTCATTTTTTAAAATTATTTTTTAATATTGCTGCGAGCAATTATTTGTCAAAATGATTACCACTGTCCCATATACTACACTACCACAAACAGCAATTATTTTATCCATTTTAACTGATGATCCACTGAATGAATGGCACAGTGGTTGACCAAGAATGTGGATACAAACACAAAAGGTCCTCTCCTGTCTTTCTAGGAAAGACAAATTAGATCTTTGTTGATCTCTGTTTGCTGATACCAGACATGATACCAGCATCTATCTGCATGTTTATTTGGTTTACGGCATATCTGACTCGCTGAAGCTGCAGCAAATGAATCTGACTCTATTTTTCATGTGTTAATTTATCCAAATATAAAGCATCCTCACTGAAGTCAGGCTGCTCCACCATTGGTTGGAATAATTCACCAACTTTGGAATAAGGAAAAAATATGAATGCCAGATTTATATAAACCATAAAAATATGACTACACCGTTACATAACACATCATGTTATGTATGCTTTGTACTAAAATCTCAGAGCAGAGCATTGCCACAGCACAGTGTGTGTGAATCTTGCTGTCATTTTAGGTGAAAAAAATGAGAAACATCTGAATCTCTCTAGTGATATAACAGCACTGACTCACAGTGTCAGAAGAGAGGAGCTTGCAGACACATATGCCAAAACAGGTTATTAACACTGGGTGGGACATACCTTACCTAACCCCATCACAGAGGCAAGTAATCCTGCACACACTGTTTGGAATCACCAATTAACCTGGCATGCATATTTTATGGATTTTGGAAAGAAGCCGGACAATCAGGAGAAAACATATGCAGACACACTGTCCAGATAGACCCCAGCCAAGATTCAACTATAGCTGTTAGGCGATGGTCCTCTCTTCGGCTCCATGTTCCAAACTCTTCTTGCACTCACTGTTAAAGATGAGCAGTGACGATAATATGCTTAGCTGGGAATCTAATCTTTACAAAGGTGGAGAAGGCATTACTCTGCCTTCTTTACTACAAGCCATTCAGTCTCTATACAACCAGACAGTTTGGTCCACACTGCCTGTAATAAGTCAGATTTGTCGCAGGTGAGAGCTGTCCTCCGCCAGGTCTTCCCTTTGTCACCAGTTCTGATCATAATTTTTACAGACAGAATTTCTAGGTGCAGCCAGTTTGGGCTGAAAACGTTCCATCTTGATGATCTCAGTTTTCTATGTCCACTTTTTTTGCATATAATGCGTTCCTGCTGGTGTCAGTGTGACCTTCAGCTGTCAGTGGAGCGGTTAGCAGCTGAGTCTGAAGCAGCAGGATTCACAGTCATGACGCGATGGAAGTTTCCTCCGCAGGGTTGCCCAGACTCTCTCTTAAAGGTGAGAAGTTCAGCCATTCAGGAGTAACTTGGAGTAGAGCCACTGCTCCTCCACATCGAGAGGAGCCAGCTGACGTGGTTTGGGCACTTGGTTAGGATGACTCCCTCAGGGGGTAGTTTGGACATGACCAACTGGGAGGAGCCCCCCCTGGGAGATCCAGGACAAATTAGAGGGATGATATCTCTCAGATGGACTGGAACAGATTGATATAAGAGGTGGCCAGGGAGAAGAAGAGCTGGACTTCTCTGCTTAGCCTGCTGCCCCCATGAGAGGAACACGGATAAGTGGAAGATAATGGATACAAAGGTTTCAGTGCTCTGTTGTTTGTTGATAGCACATCAGAAATATATAAGCACTGATGTAAATGAAACATAGCTGTTCTAGGACCTGTGTCTGTGTCTATGTGAGACACGTGTCCCGTCTCCTTCGCAAACACACACACAAAATACTTACAAGCAAATGTTATTGTGTACTGCGCTGCAGGTGTAATGAGATGCACTGCATGTAGGATTCTAAGTGTAGGTAAAACATGTTGCAGGGAAAAAAAATAAAAAGTCATTTATGGTAATGAATGTTTCCATATCAACGTTCCTCGACCTCCATGGTTGCGTCAAAACATGCAGAAATCAAATGTTGGCTTTATTTTGTAGGTTTCACAGAAGTAAAATATCTACTGGTAAAATATCTACTATGAGATTTTAGTGCCGAGGAACTCATTTTACTTGTTTTCTCTGCTTGTGTTCCCGCTCTGCTACCAGGTGCTGAACACACATCAGTTTGGTGAAGATCCCACCAGGTAGCTCGACTCCTCCTCCGTCCCTTCCCCTTCGCTCCTCTGGAGTGTGGGACAGCTGCAGGGATGAACATTAAAAGATACAGAAAAACAGAGCGCCTGTCCTCCGAACAGAGACTCTTAACAGACGAATCCCCGCGCAGCAGCTCCTGAGTCGTCAGAGAGCCTCCTGAACGGCATCGTTCACCTCCCTTGTCCTCCATCAAAGATGCAGAGGGTAAGGCAAAGCTGCGCACACCTGTAGCGTCATTGTAGGCTCATGTAACACGCATGGGGCAGAATGATCACTCCCTTGATTACTTTAACAGGAAAGAAATGGTTTTTTTTTTCTTTTTTTGTTAAAAAAAAAATTCACTGGCACCAAATTTTCAAGAGCTCTTAATTCAAGTCGAAGGGACTGTTTGTTTATGGGGTCCCCTGCTGTAACACACTTGTTTAAAAGGATCATATTATTATCAAACAGCTACAGTTTATTAGACATCCATCTTTGCATTTCAGGCTTCAAAAGGAATCCTGACGTTAAGGTATGAAGAGCAGCTGAAGAGTTTCAATCGTTCCTTTGTCCCATTCTTCCTATAAACATGTTTTAAGGTGTGCAACAGCACGGTCTTGTTGTCTAATTTTTTTGTTTCATAATTCTCAGCGTACTGAGTTCAGTACCAGTATCTAGGCCAGAGCTTGCATTCATACCCTCCTCTTCCTCAGTCAATCCTTTGTAACGTGTGCAGAATGAGGGTTTAGCGTTGTCTCGTTGAAAAATGTTCCTGGAAAGATGTCTTCTTGATAGAAGCATATGTTGCTCTAAAATCTCAATGTACGTTCTACAATAATGCTGCCAACAAAGAAATGCCAATAATATGGCAGAAGTGTAAACGATCTTTTCCAATGACACTGATACGACTCCAAACCATCACAGAGCCTGGTTTATGGACCTGCTGCTTAAAACAGTCTGGATGGACCTTTTCTTCTTTGGTCCAATGGACACAGCACCCATTTCTTTCAAAAGAGTTTCATCTACTGAGAGAGTTCACCTGTGTTACCTGCCAATGACGCATGTGACATAATTGGGACAGTTGTTGCCCGGCAACAAGCACAGCACCCCAGTGTAACCGTAATAATCTCTGGAGATTTCAACTGTACTTCTTCCTCTGCTATGCTTCCTACTATTTAACACCTTCAAAGAATGGATACTGCTTTTGCATCTAATCTCTGCACCGTTGTGATTAGATACAGGTGTAATGTCCTGATATCACTGATGTGACATTAACAATAAAACAAGCTAAGGGACTTTCCTTTACCTTAGGAGGTCAGATGGAAAGTTGAATTCATGTTTAAACTGATATACTTCCAACCAACTATTTGTTGGTTGTAGATAATCTCTCAGAATTATTTTTTTCAGTGGCAATACTTTGTTTTATCTCTCTTTCTCACCTTGCTTAATCAATTCTCTCATTTTCTCTCTTCCCGCTGACGTAAAGGAGACTTCATCACGACGACCTGCGGATTCAAGACCAAACACACCCCATTAGTTCATTGAGGACTATCATTATTCCTACAGTTTTTCTGTTTTGTTTTTTTTTTAATTTTTTTTATTTTCTCTTTGTGAGCACTGAATCAAAAAAGGAGATTGATCAAGCTGCCTGTTCCTTCCAGTTTCCACAACATCAATTTTTGCATGGCTTTGAGAACACAATCTAAACCAGGTTTGTATAGCAGTGTGATTAAGGACTCATCAGAACTGAGTATTGATCGAATAGGATGTAATGAATGCAATGTGAATAGCAGGTACACATTAAAACCAACTGCTTAAAAAAATTTTTTGAGACAATGATCTGAAATGAAAGTATTGTATGATTACTTGACTAGCTTTGATGTTGAACTCTGTTCACAAAGAGTTTATTTTTGCTTTTCTTTGTGGTTTTTCATCTGCAGGACAGAGTATGTCATCGGCAACTTTTCACAAAATCCTACGACCCCTTCTGCTCACTACCTTCATTCTGGGATGTTTTGTGACTGTGTTTTTGATGTATTTTAAACCATCCACAAGCTGGTTATATGGTCCGGTAGAGTCAACCGTTTCCACGGACAGGGTCAAGAACCTCTTTTCCACCAAGAATGATAAAAATGTGACCACGGTGCTAATCTGGCTTTGGCCCTTTGGACAAACCTATGACCTGAGTGTCTGCAGCTCTCTCTTCAACATCGACGGCTGCTTCATCACAGCAGACAGAAACCTTTACAATAAATCGGACGGGGTCGTCATCCATCACAGAGACATCTCCAGTGACCTGAGCAACCTGCCGCCGCTCCAGCGGCCTCCGTTCCAGAAGTGGGTTTGGATGAACCTGGAGTCGCCGTCGCATTCGTCCCAGCTTCCTGGGATTGAGAACTTGTTCAATCTGACTCTGAACTACCGTCAGGATGCTGACATTGAAGTGCCTTATGGGTCCATCATAGCAGCAGAGACTGAGGAGGACTTTGTACCACCAAGCAAAAACAAGCTCATCTGTTGGATTGTGAGCAACTGGAACCAGGACCACGTGCGGGTGAAATATTACAACGAGTTATACAAACACATTGAGGTTCACGCATACGGACAAGCTTTTGGGGAGTACATCTCTGACCAAGATTACTTTCCCACCATGGCCAGCTGTAAGTTCTACTTGGCTTTTGAGAACTCGATCCATAAGGACTACATCACTGAGAAACTGTACAACCCGCTCTCTGTGGGCACAGTGCCGGTGGTCCTCGGCCCACCCAGGCAGAACTATGAGAACTTTATTCCAGGAGACGCCTTCATCCACGTGGATGACTTCACTTCACCCAAGGAGCTGGCCGAGTACCTGCTGCTCCTGGACAAAAATGAGGGAATGTACCTCAGGTACTTTGAGTGGCGTCGGCACTTTAAAGTAAAGAAAGCCTTTTTCTGGGCAGAGCACACATGCCTGGCTTGTGATTACCTTAGAAGGCACAAAGAGTACAAGGCCCTGAACAGCCTTGACAAGTGGTACTGGGGCTAATAGTCCTCTAAGGACCAACGCAGTGCTCATCATCTTTTCATGAAGTGGATTAAAGCAAGAATTGAAAAAAGTGGTAGCTCTACAAAGGCTGGCATATAAGTGAAAATATTTATCTAATAAGTGAGGCATTATGAAAAAAAACCATCTCATCTGTACTTGTGATGCAGTCACCTATGCAGTGTACTGAATTCAAATGTGGTACAATAGTGTCATGTACATATTTGTAGCTGTAATTTCTTTCCATGTATTTGGAAGTTTGCATTTGCATTGCTGATCCAACTGATACCTGTCTTTACAAATGTAAAGAGCAACAGGCGGTTTTCATATTGTTATGTTCTTTAAGAGGATATAGGGGTGAATGTTGCTCTGAAGCCTGGATCCCACTGGGTGCAGAAGTAGTAGTCAAAGAGAGAGGTCTCGCCGGGCGTGACAGCGCTGTTTAGAAGTGCCCCAGAAGTGACCATCCACCCTGCTCTGATGAGTCCATTCTGGCTCGAAACCGCAGCTAAGCCACATCAATTTATAGGCGGCAGATTGAGCTGGCAGGAAGTCAGCCTTAGGAGCAGCGCAGAGAATCCAGATGCTTTTTGAAATAAAACACTCACTCGTTAACGTTAAGGTGTGGAGGCTAAACCTCACCTTCAGCTGAGTGGGCAGTGCTCTGGACCATTCCACATCCGGTGGAAGCATTTCAGGATTGGAGGACGTAGCGAAAACCACAGAGAAGCTGGAACCACTGTCCTTCGGCACTCAGTGGGACCCGGGGGAAATGGACTGTCTTATGTGAGAGGTCACTATTTAATCATGGTGTGAGTTGTTCACATGTCTTGTGTGAGATTACGGTCGGATTCCATGAGGATGATGTTACAAAACGGTGCGGAGCAGTTGCACTGCAAAAATGAAGTCCACACACCTTAAGGTGATGTGTCCTATTTAAAAAAAAAGAAAAAGAAAAAAGGGGTCTAGCCGACTGAAAAGAGCACAAAATCAACACATAACTCAGTAATTTAAATTAGCTGTTTTTTTTCTGTGCTTTTCACACTTGTCTCAAAATAGGACCTCAAATATTTAATATTTATTTAAACTTTTTCCAGAACATGTTAAATGTGTAAAAAGTGAGTTGAGTTGAAGTTATTATGTGTGGAGTGGAAAAAAGAGCAAAAGTTGCTGAACGGTTTTCCATATTCCTCTCTGGGACGTCTCAGGAGGTCAACAGTTGCATGCAAAATAATTTGTTCTTTATTTTTGTTAATTTTATTGTTTACAGCAGTAGTGCGCAAGATCACTCCACAAAATGACAGTTCTGTATCATTTCTAGGTAACCTCACCTGAACAATGATTTTAACAGCGCTCTGAGTTATCATATGTTTTCTTTTTGTTTCTTCCAGAAAGTTTTAAGCAAAAACATGTCAACTTTTTATGCAAAATGAGCCGGCAGCTTCTTGGTAAAGTTCTCAAGCATATTTCATTTTGATATTTCTTCACAACTCAAAGGGACCAGCGTTTGTAAAATTAACTCATTTATTTTTCTTGTATAATCTGGCCCTAAATGCCATCGCGAAACCTATCCATAAACCTCGTCGTAAACTGGGGCGCCAGCTGGATCAAACCAGTCTGCTATCCAAGATCATTCCTATGAATTCCTGTCTTGAAAATCTCAAAGAGTTTAAATTTATAAAGAAAAATACAGCGTGCTGTATATATTTTAAATGTTCAAATCTCTTTCTAAACTGTCAATGTCAGGAAGTGAATGTGACTCCACTGAATCTTTGCAAGTAATGACTGGTGCTTCTGTGGGCTGTGAATAAAAGTGGAAGATGAGGGACATTTGAAAAGGAAACAGTGTCACAGACAATGCTTTCCGTGTGTGCGTGCGTGTGTCTGGGGTAGAGTCGTATTTCACATTTAGCAGGTTTGGTATGAGGTGGTAATCATTTTGGCGTGACCTGAGCGAGAATGTTGTGCCAAAATGCAGCAGATATAGCACCTTTTACTTGTGTGACGTTCTGTATTTTATTGTGCTTTGGACCATTTTTAGATGGAGCTGTTGTGAGTTGAAAAACTGTTCTTCGAGATATCAGTCTGTTCCACTGATCAACTATGAAACTCTGGCTCATGGTTTTATACTGTGCAGTCATCATGTGCTTGTTGGCTTTGAGGATCACTTTTTAAAATCTTTTCTATCATCCTTTCTTTCACTATTTTCCCTCAAAAACCAACATGGAAAGCTGTGGCTTCTTCGTCCCTCTGTCTGAGACTGAGTGTCATCATCACCAGAGAGTCATTGAAGATGTCTCTAAATACTATCTAAACAGAAACTGACTTTACTGGTATGTTTAAAATGCTGTATACTGAAGGGGATGAAATCAATGTGTCATTTCTCCAGAAATGTTAACAGTCTGCCAGTTCACTGAAATGATATGTCAGTCAGTTTTTGCCAAATCATTGCATTTTGCCAAATGTAGTAAGTGTAGATGTCTGATAGTGTCAAAAATGAATAATAAAAAGAATTAATAAAAAAAGATGGACAAATGAAAAAAAAGGCTGAAGTTTGTTCTTTTCGAATTCACGTTTATGATGTACAATTAAATTATTTGAAAGTCAGGTGAAACTACAAATGTACAAAGACAGAATTCATGATTAAAATGATATACAGTTGAAACCGGAAGTTTACATATACAGTCTAAAAAGATGCATGTGATTTAAAAATAGGGTCAGGTCACTATGGTCTGTTTCTCAGTATCTAATGTAGAATATCTAATCCAATGTGAGATATTGCTCAGGCGCCATGGCATGATTTTTGAGACACTAGCTGTGAGAAGAATTTGGCTCAAGCCTCAACGTATTGATAAACAAGTGGTTAAAATGACTGCATTTCCTTGATTCATTGTCTTGTGCTGATGACGCCTGGCCATTCTCTGCTTGTATGCAAATGGAGATTAAAATCCACTTTCACCCTCTGTCCGATTGTCAAGTGCTCTGTTTAAGTGTTGGACAACTGCTTCACCCAAACCTCAATCAACTGACCTTTCAGTAAGCACCGTCCCCCTCCCTAGTTACTGTTGCTAGGTCGGACAAACTTGCTGCTCCTGCGTTAAGGACTGCGTTAGTTTGCTATATTTCCGATGTGTATCATCAGTGTTAATATTATACTATAATAACACCATGGTGAAATACTGCTGCTGGGGACCTGCAACAGTGGCTCGAGGTGTCCAGAACGTTTGGAGCGGTCATTTTTATTCTCTTTCCCAAGCCGAAACGAACACTGGAAAAATGCAGCTGTAGGTTAAGTTGTGTCCGTCCACACAAGCAACTGAACATGGAGAAAGTTACAAAATACACGTACATTTACTCCAAGGTAAGTTTGCTTTGTTTATTAGATGACTGATTTAACCACTGTTTAGTAAAAGTAATAATATGATTCAGACATGAAAACGTCTCTCTGTTAGCATTAACTCTAGTCCATAGTGGAGAAGTCATTGACACTATGGACCAGAGATAATGCTAACAGAGAGACGTTTTCACTCATCACTAGGGTTACCAACCGTCCCGATTTGCCCGGGACATCCCGTTTTTTAGGTGAATTTTATTTGCCCCGTGAAGAGCTTCTCTCGTCCCGCATTTCAATCATAGTCTTGACAGCATTTTTGACACATTCTAAACAGGGAGTTTTGATAGGCTACTATGCCCCAAAACTCAATGTTTACAAAGTATATTGTCTAATGATAACAGACTGGTGTATGATGACACATTCTGATCAGGGAACTGTGATAGGCTACGCCAACCTGCATGTATACGTTGCTATGAGAGACGGTTGTAATCAGTGAAGTTTACTGAGGGAAATGGATGAACCAGCTAAAAAAAGAGGCTTTGCAGCTATAACAAAGAATGGGAAACAAAAAGGTCATGGGTTAAAGCCACTACAGACCCTAGAAGAGCATTTTGTACTTTATGCCGCCGCGAGATATCGATTGGCCATGGTGGCGAGCACGACTCATCCCGTCATGAAGACCCCGAGTGTCATAAAAGGCTGTGCTAGCTAAAGGAGCAGCAACACATCACTTCATTCTTCGCCCATCTACTGCTGAAATTGACAAAAATTCTGCAAGCGAGGTGGCCTATATATACCACACCATCAAACACGGGCACAGCTATAACAGCGCTGACTGCACCGTGAAATTAAACGGGGCTTTATTTCAAGACTCGAGTGTTGCTAAGAAGATGCAGTTGGGAAGAACCAAAGCGGAGATGATCACCATGAATGTGTTGGGTCCAAGCACTGTGGGGAAAATAGTCTCCGATCTTTCTTCAGGTGATGGTGAGCCCCTTTATTTTTCACTCGCTAGCGATGCCTCTAACAAGGGCAACAGAAAAATGTTTCCAGTTGTGTGAGCTACTTTTCCGCGTCGGATGGCGTAATGTCCAAGTTGTTGGATTTCTACGAAACCGACGAATTTGCGAATGGCACACACATAAGGCTCTCCTTTCCTGTCTTGACACATATGGTCTTAATGTTGAAAACATTACCGCATATGCCGCCGACACTGCAAATGTTAACTTCAGAAAGCACCATTCTGTCTACAAATTGCTCACCAGCGTAAACGATGGCATTCTAAAAGCTAACTGCCTGGCCCATGTTGCACACAAGTTGTGTGCAACATTTTGTGTGCAACATGCATAATTAATTTCACAAAATTATCCTGAAATTAGTAGGATTGTGGTCTGGATAAGAAAACATCATAATTTCTGGCATGGGTAGGGTGGCAAGACGTCAGTCTTTTCAATGCCTTAAAATGCAGGAAATTGCATCTAAGAAACACAAAATTTTCAAAATGTTCTCTCCTCTCTCTGTCCAACATCCTCTCTCTGTCCTGTCTCCCCTCTCTTTTTCTTTCTTTACCCAGCTGGCCTTCTGCAGGAAGCCCCCCCCCCCATATGATCCAGGTCCTGCTCAAGGTTTCTTTCTCTTAAAGTGGAGTTTTTCCTTGCCACTGTTTGGCCTAAAGTTTTTTTTTCTCCCACTGTGGGAGTTTTTTACTTGCCATTATCCTTGTTTTGGATTCAATATTGTATTTTTAGTTAATGATATTTGCTCGGGGGTCATGCTCTGGGTTTCTGTAAAGCGCCTAGAGACAATTGACATTGTAACAGACGCTATACAAATAAAATTGAATTGAATTGAATAATTCATCTGACGAAGAAGTTTGCCAGAGTTAGCTGCTAAGCCAGAGGCTAATTGCTTTGCCTAGACTTTGTTACAAGGCTATCGACCTGAGAGCTAAATCAACGAAGCCGGTGTGAACGTGCCATCTTGGCGAGAGGGCGGAGATTCGACGGAGGTGGACAGCACTGCTGGGTGAGGGCCGGTGCCAGTGTCGACCTCGTGAATCATCGCTTCAGCCATGTGAATCTTCTCTGCGCATGTTCTACTCCTGCCATCCTTGACTGGGTGTGGTGCAGTAACATTAAAGAGGTACCATTATTTTATATTTGCCTTTGTGGTGAAGATGCTGTTTGTTTTTGGCTGCAACGTACCCGAGCAGCGTTCAGGCCTGCAACGTTTGGACTGAGTATCATTTCAGTTGATTTTATTTGCCGGCTATAAATTTACTTATCGGGGCCCATAGAATATATCAAGTGGTGCTCATCTCAAGCTAAATGTGTTTTTTTTTTAATTTATCATCCTGAGGGTTGAACATATATTTTTTTGAATATTATTGTTTTTCTTTAGCAGTGTTTAAACAATACACAAACATTTGAAAAAGAACATGTTGGATCACCATGTTTCTATAATTTTGTACTCTTCAGTTCATATTTTATGAGTCAATTGCTCCATAGTGTGTATTTCGTCAATAATTTTCCTCCAGTCCTTCTGTGTTGGTGAGTCTGCCTTGTACCACTTTCTCGTGATTGCCTTTTTACAAGCTACTAACATAATTTTCAATATATATATATATATATCTATATATATATATATATATATATATTATCTTTCAGCACATTTCCAGGAATAATGCCAAGATATAATAGCGTACAAGACTTACACACATCACAACCCAAAACTCTACTAATAATTAAATGGATATCACCCCAAAATGTTGTGCAAATGTGCAAAGTTATATGCGAATGATCCACATTAACATCTCCACAACTTCTCCAACATGATTGTGCCAGTGAAGTACATTTATTCCTAATTTTGGGCATTACAAAGAATCTGATTAAATTTTTTCCAGCAATGTAAATCTCTAACTTGTTGAAGATGTTGTTGATTGCTGTGTTTTCCAAACGTGTGACCATTCATCATCAGATATGTTCACACCTAGCTCCCTCTGCCACTTCAGTATTACATATGTCTTTGTAATCCCTTTTGTCTCCATTATTTGTCCATAAATTGTAGAGATTATTCTGAATTTCTTTGCGTTGTAGACTTCAATTATGGTTTTGACTATTGAATTCTTATCCAGATTTACATTGTGTTTTATTTCTTTGTTGAAGAAGTGCCTTAACTGTAAATATCTGAAATGGTCTTGGTTACGTAAGTCATATTTTTGTTTAATCCCCTGGAAAATCATTTTTATTTGCTGTACATATTGCTGTTACTCGATTTGGAATCCATTGTTTGAATCTCTGGCAGGTTGCACCATTTCCCCACTGGCATTCGCCATGGCGATGGAGCTCATCATCAGGGCATCGCGATGGGTGGTTGGAGGGGAACGGCTGAAGAACGGGTTGCGTCTTTCTCCAATCAGGGCGTACATGGATGACATGACAACGATAACAACCACAAGTGCATGCACCAAACGCCTGTTGGGGAAGCTCCAGGAAAACATTCAATGGGCACGGATGGAGATCAAATCAAGTAAATCCCGCAGCATCTCCATTGTTAAAGGCCAGCTTGCTAGTGAGAGGTTCCACGTCAATAACGAACCAATACCAACTGTTCTGGAGAAACCAGTGAAAAGTCTTGGTCGCTGGTACAGCGCAGAGCTCAAGGACGTTAAGCAGGTGGAACAACTCAGGCATGATACCGTCAGTGGCCTCAGAAAGATCAATACACCTCTCTACCTGGAAAGTTGAAACTGTGGTGCCTTCAGTTTGGACTGCTGCCCCGTCTCATGTGGCCAATTTCCATCTACGAGGTCACGCTATCCCCACGCCAGCCGCCTGGAAAGGTTGGTGAACGCGCAGGTGAAGAAGTGGCTAGGACTGCCGCGTTGTCTCAGCAGCATAGGCCTGTACGGAAATGGTGCCCTCTCCCTCCCAGTCTCAAGCCTGGTGGAAGAGAATAAATGTGCCAAGGTAAGACTGGAAATGACCCACACTGAATCCCGGGATCCTTTAGTCAGAGGAGCTGCCCCAACACTGGCTACAGGGAGGAAGTGGAAGCCAGCAGCAGCTGTGGCAGTGGCAAAGACCGCCCTCAGGCACCGGGATATAGTAGGCCATGTCCAGCATGGCCGGGGTTGGCCTGGGCATGGAAAAAACAACACCTACTTGGCAAAAGGCCACTCCAGCTGAACGACGGCACATGGTAGTGGAGGAAGTGCGCCGTCAGGAGGAAGCAGCCAGGTGTGCTAAGGCAGTCTCCCAAGCACAGCAAGGCCATTGGATGAGGTGGGAGGGTGTGGAGATGAGGAAAATCACATGGAATGACTTGTGGAGCATGGAGGCTAACAGGCTGAGTTTCATCTTAAGAGCCACGTATGACGTCCTGCCCTCTCCAACCAACTTACACCGCTGGTTTGGAGAGGAACCAGCCTGTCCCCTGTGTTCAGCCCCCAGCAAGTCTAAAGCACATCCTGGTGGGGTGCAAGGTTAGCCTTACGCAAGGTAGATATACCTGGCGCCATAATCAGGTGCTGAAGAGCCTGGCGGCTAAATTTGAGAGCAAGAGGGTAACTGTCAATGCCCTGCCTCCAAACCCACAGACCTCTGTCCCACGGAAAACGGCCTTTGTTCGGGAAGGGACAAAAAGGGGAACTAAGATAACTCCGGCTGAGACGGAACCACTGTCTGCAGCCCGGGACTGGGAAATGCGGGTGGACCTCAGTCAGAGGCTCATCTTTCCACCCGAAGTCGCAGTAACCAACTTGCGCCCAGACCTGGTATTATGGTCAAGATCAAGCCAGAGTGTTTTCATCGTGGAACTCACAGTCCACTGGGAGGATGCGATCGATGAGGCGTATGAGAGAAAGAGACTGCGCTACGCTGACCTGGCAGCTGAAGCGGAGGAGCGGGGGTGGAATGTGAAGGTGTGTCCAGTGGAGGTGGGCTGCAGAGGCTTTGTGGCCAGAACGACCACAAAACTCCTGAAGGAAGTGGGCTTCAGAGGGCAGGCTCAGCGGAGGGCATTGAAAGAACTGGCCTCTGTAGCAGAGCAAAGTAGTCACTGGCTGTGGCTGAAACGGAGGGACACAACATGGGCGGCAAGCTGACCATGCGGTGCCACAGCACAACTCACACCCAGGCTTGATCACCCTGTGGTGGGCCAACCTTGGCAGAGGGTGTATTGTGACGAAATGGCCGAAACACCCAGTGATGCCAGGGCACACAACTGATGATGTGTTGTGCTGGTTGTGCCGCATGTTCATCAGGCCTAATCCCACTCCAATTATTGTTCTTTTATTTGCCATGATTAAGTAGGGACTATAACACCTCGTCCTATATTGAAGTCTGGTCAAGAGAACCACGAATAAAACCCTTATCATAAGCTATCCACCGAAGCAGTCCAAGCTTTTCCTCCAGTTTATATTTTCACACCATGTTAAACCATAATTTTAATGTAAACCGAGTGACTGTAGTTACCTGATTAATAACACTCATTGTTTATTCTCTGTCTCCAATAAGACTTTGAATTTCTCTTTCTTGCACCAGTTTTTCTAAATTTTTCCATTTGGCTACATAATCTTTGTCACACCAACAAATTATATATCTGATTTGTGCAGTATGAAAATTTACTTTAGGATTTGGCAGTGCCATACACCCCTTATCCTTTCTAATCTGTAGTGTTTTGAATTTGATTCTCGGTCTATGTCCGTTCCATATAAACCCTGAAATAATTTTGTCCCACAGTCTAAATTGTTTTTCAGGTATCTCAATGGGTAGTGATTGAAACAGGTAAAGAAATCTAGGTAGAACACTCATTTTTATGGTCTCTATTCATAAACCAATATCTAGTAGAAGGATAGTCCACCTGTCCAAATCACTCTTAATTTCCTTATCCAATTTGATATAATTAGCTTCATATAAATCTTCAGTGTTTTGTGTTGAAGTGTTTATAGTTGAGTGTTAGAATCTGCGTTTTGGTCAAGTTTAGCTTGTAACCAGAACAAAAGCCAAACATTTCTAGTTGGTTGATTAGTATGGAAATGCATGTGTCTGGGTTCTCTAGAAAACAGATCACATCATCAGCAAAAATTCTAATCTTTTGTTCTTCTCCCCCAACCTCTGCTCTTTTAAGATCTTCATTTTGCCTGATTGCTTGTGCCAGGAGCTCTATGAAGATTGCAAACAGGGTTGGTGAGAGACAGCAGCCTGATCGTCCTAAAGTTATGCTCTCAGCCAAACTTGACGTTTATTCTTATCCTTGTGGTCGGGTTTTGGTAAAGTGTTCTAATACATCCGACAGCTTTGTCATTAAGTCCGAGTTTTTCAAGTACCTGATATAGAAAAGTCCAATTAACACTATCAAAGGCCTTTTCTGTATCAAGGCTTATTAAGGCTGCACATTTTTTCTCTTTTAGAATATGGTTTATAATGTATAAAGTTCTCCTTATGTTATCTTGGGCTTGACGTCCCTTAATGAAACGTGTCTGGTCTTCATCAATAATGTCACTGATAAAGTATTCATAATGTTTGGAAATAATTGAGGTATACAATTTATAATCAACACTGAGTAGTGATATGGGTCTATAATCTGAACAAGTTTCAGTATTGTTTTTCTTGGGAATTACTGTGTGTGTCGTCTCTTTCAGAAGGATGTATCAACTATCTCAAATTCTTTAAATGTTTTCTTGACCATTCTCGTAACATAGTTGGTACATTTATTGCTGTTCGTTGTATCAAGCTTACTATTCATCACAATATTCAAGTCACCACCACATATTAATATTCCATCCATTTCCAATATCATGGTATCAAATAAGGTTTTAAAGAATTGTTTTGCACTATTAGGTGGAGCATACACATTGACCAATGTCACCATTTTCGTTCTCAGTTTTCCTTTCACAATAACAAATCTCCCCTCTTTATCATTAATCTCTTTGATACATTCAAATTTCACTGAGTTTTGGATAAGTATGATAACACCTCTTCTACATCCATGCCGGAATGAACTATGAAATGAATTAGTGTAGCCAAATCTCTTAAGTTTCTCACTTTCCAGACTAGACAGGTGTTTTTCTTGTAGAAAAATAATCTGTGATTTGTCCTTCTTCAATTTGGTCATTATCTTCTGCCGTTTTACAGGATTATTTAAGCCATTAATATTTAATGACAGTATCTTAATATTATACTCCATCATTACTCACGAGTTTGTGTGGTAATCCAACTCTGAACATAGAAAACATAACCAAGGAACAACAGTTGAACACTGAACAATGTGACTTCCAAAAAGGAGATGTACTTATCCATCCCTTGTGGTCCCTGTTGGTGGGAGGAGGGTCGAGTGCCTCCTTGAAGTCGGGGCCCTCCCTAGTTGTGAGAAAGAACCCACAAATACTAGATTTGTCCAACATTTAGTGCTTACTGCTGAACGCTCCGCCCTGTCGGTTTTACTTGACTATAAACTTAAATTGTGAGTCTTTTTATCCGTATGACCCAGATAGGACAAAAGTAAATATCATTTTTAGTAAGAAATATTAATGATGTTTGAAATCACTCAGCGCCTATATCTTCTCATTCATTTCAGCTCGCTTGATCTTTGTTTCGTCTGAACTCTTTCAGCCTCTCCCTTGCACGATGAGCTGTGCCATCTGAACTGCTGGTGCGTTTCCATGGCATCACTGCATTTAGTCGCTCGTCTGCGGCCGCGGTGGTGTTTGCTCTGATCATCACCGTCACCCCGATTCCGCGTCGGTTCAAGTCCCGCGCTGCCTCCTCTGCTGTGCTGTAGATCACCAGTACCCGCAGCTTTGTGTAGGGAGTCTGGAATCGGATCCCCTTTCACTTGAGGGCTGCTTTGATGGGCCTGTATGACTTGCACCTTTCCATGACATCTGTTGCGTAGTCGTTGTCAAAGTAAAGTCTTTTGCCGTTAATCTCGATCTTCTGCTGCCACGCTTTCCGGAGGACCAACTCTTTCACATGAAACTCCAAAAAGTTAACATTTATTGATCTCGGGGAAGTGGTGGCAGCTGGCTTTGGAATCAATGCTCTGTGCGCCCGCTGGACATGGAGCTCGAGTCCGTCCGGTAGGGCCAGGTGACGCTTAAACAACTCGTTAACAAATTCAATGACTGACTTTCCCTCTTTTTCTTCTGGCACTCCGTAAGTCCTGATATTATTCCTTCTGCACCGGCTCTATAGATCGACAACTTTTTCCCGCATCTCAGTCTTTTCTTTCACCACCGCCAGTAGCACGTCTTTCATCTCCAAGCAGGTTGACTCTAAGTAAGTTATTCGGGTTTGTGCCTCGGCTAAGTTAGCGTTTTTGGCTCTGGAGCTCCTGCAACACTCCACCTTTAAACTCTGCGAGGTCGTCTTTCAAAACTTTCTTGACATCGTTGTTGAATTCGTCCAAGTCTCGTCTCATTTCTTGTTTGAAGTCCTTTAACTCTTTATGAAGCGTTGTTAGAGCTTGAAGCAGAGTGTTGTGGTCAGTGCTAGCTTCGCTTTAGATCGTTTCTTCGTCGTCATTTTCCTCATCTTCGGTAGACTCGGTTATTTCTGGGTTTTGTTGTGTAGAACGTTTTAGGTCGCCATTTGACTTCTTAAGTTTTTCCCTCCTTTCATAGTTTAGGTGAGGTTGTATCTGTGCTATTTATATTGAATGGAGGTACTTTGTCAAACCGACTTGTAGGAGCTCGCTATTATGCGTCCATCTATGAGAAATCAGACTTTGCCTTCCATCATATTTTCAAGACAATTACAGCTCTTCTTTGGAGTCCTTCCATCCATTATAACTGATTCAAGGTCACAGGGGACTGCTCGATTTAATCCCAATCAAAGCCGGGCTGCACATTAAAGTGATCGGGAGCTTTCCCGGCCCAAACCATCGATGTGGACCACGGGGACAACTAATTTTAACTATTTTTTTTGGTCACTTCTTTTGTCTTATTCTTGCATTATAGTGGATTAAATAGGTCCACAGCCCCTTCCTAGAAAATCTGTGGTTCTACTAACAGCAGCATAAGCAGCATAATTCCCCCCGACCCCTCCCACGTGTTTCAGGTGGTTTGGCCCAAGGCTTGTCTTTCCCGCCAGTGATGGAAAGCAGAAAGAGGCTCGGCGGAATGGAGAGGGCTAAAATAAAAAAAAAAAAGAAAAAGGAGGCGGCGGCCAAATGTGCCAAATTAACTGACATCTTCTCAAGACAAGCTGGTAGGTTACTGAAAGAGAGATGAATAATTGGCCTGGTTGTGAATTTTATCATATAACGTGGCGAGCGTTTGCAACTGTCACAACTGTCAACTTAAAAATGTCACAATGTAGGTATAGGATTATCTATGCTTAAAGTGCATTCATATTTCCAAAGAAGAACCGAAAACTTGTTGCTTTAAATGCCAGTTAACCATTTTGATGAACAGAGTTGCCAAACGCTTCATCACGCTTTTTTTGTAGCCTGCCTGTATTAGCACCAACGTGCACAGGTTCACGCAATTAGACATATTAAACAGGTTGTGTAACAGGCTATTTGTTAGGGTATTAAATGCATGTCAAACGTGCTATTTAGGCTGCATTATTTAGAAGTGCTGTATACCAATATTGCGCTTGGTTCGTGGGCGTGGGGGCAGGTGTTATTAAAAAAAATATTCTTAATAATAATAGGCCTAATAATAAAATAGGCTACTCGAGAGTGTGCACGTTCTACATGCCTTAGCTTCTCTGCAACTGTAGCCTATTTCGTCTCGCCGTTATATCGTGCATTTCCACAGGCTCGCAAACATGAACAACTCAATATTAACTGTCTTTTTCATGGTTCTGGAATGTTTTGTAGCATCAGCGCAGGATGCCAGAACCACTGATGATCCAGATGAGGGCAGGACTGCTGAAGGGCCAGGTAGAGGAAGACAGTTAGTCAAGATAAGGAATTTTGATTTGTGAAAAGACTTCTTTATCATTATCTTTATTTTATTTGAATTTCAATTATACATTGTTAAAGGGGCATGAATAATTGTATGCCATAATCTAAATAAAATAAAAGGCATTGTGAGAGAATTGTTTTTTGTTTTATCTTTTTCTATGTACTCAAATTTGGCCTCCTTGTCAGAGTGGCCTGAATTTGAATTAAATTCCCGGACTGAGAAAAGGGCCCACTCTGGCCCTGATCCCAATTCTCTTTAGTTGAAAGACAAGGGTGCACAAAACTCAAAACTAAATCTTTGCTCAACATATTTTATTGACACAAAAGACTGAATATTAATACACATGATATCATCTTACTTATGTTACCTTTGTCTCTTTCATGCAAGATAAATATTCATTTGGCAAACATGCCTGTCAGGCAACAACTCAAGACCTCCCATACAAGAAGTGACCTGTAGAACAGGTTCTTCCAGAGACCTCTGCAGACAAATGTGTAGACCAGCCAGAATATTTGCAGATGGCTGCAGAATCATCAGTCACCTGAAACAACAGGCTTCATCTCTTTCATCCTCCATTAAAGCCACAGAAGGTAAGATGAGCTGCGAGCTCCTCCTGAGCTCACCTGTACTCTTCCTCTCTTTGACTCGAAGCAGGTGGCATTTTTTTTACAAATTTCAATGTTTCAAGGCAAATTTAAAATTTCAATCCAATTCATTTTCATCCATTTTTCAAATTTAATCATGTTTCCATCAGGAAACATCCATCCAATTTTCTATACCCGTTTCATCCTTGAAGGGTCACGGGGATCTGCTGGAGCCTATCCCAGCCGTCTACGGGCGAAAGGCAGGGGTACACCCTGGACAGGTCGCCAGTCCATCGCAGGGCCACACATAGAGACAAACAACCATTCACACTCACATTCACACCTACGGGCAATTTAGAATTATCAATTAACCTGACATGCATGTCTTTGGACTGTGGGAGGAAACCGGAGTACCCGGAGGAAACCCACGCAAGCACGGGGAGAACATGCAAACTCCAACATGCAACAGTGCTAAC
Organism: Hirundichthys speculiger; assembly: GCA_018398805.1. Classification (NCBI taxonomy): domain Eukaryota; kingdom Metazoa; phylum Chordata; class Actinopteri; order Beloniformes; family Exocoetidae; genus Hirundichthys; species Hirundichthys speculiger. The sequence continues at coordinate 1,260,083 of JAGFBZ010000483.1, forward strand.
CACTAAGCCACCGTGCTGCCCGGAAACATAAATAACAAAGTAAATATTTGTTTTGATATGTTAAATATGCTGAATCCTAGTTTTAAGGATATTTTCACTGTTTTATGTCTGTTGTGAAAATTCCAAATTGTCTTAAATTACAAGATCACAATTTCACTTCACAGCCTTCAGCATTTCCTTTTTCTACCATTTTCCGCTATCTATCTACCTATCTTCCCTTTTTGTCAAGGATACTTATAAAAAAATAAACTGATTGCTGATGGTTTAAAACACAGGTGTCAAACTGATCCGTGAAAGGACCTTGTGGCTGAAGGTTTTTGTTCCAACCATGCAGCAGGACCGCTGACTTGTTTTCCTCACTAAAGGTCTTAACCAGTTCAGTTAATTAAATGAAACAATTCATCTGCAGCCACATAGCTCTTTTGCGGATCAGTTTGACACCTCTTGTTTAAAATAAGTATTTCTTTTTTTCTGGATGGTGAAGGTTTTTAAAGCTCTTATATTTTAAAAGTCAGTTGCAGCAATTGTAATTGTTTCAGGAGGAAATCTATCAAATGCTGCCATGTTATGAGTCAGATCTGCTAAAAATGAAACTGCTGACATGTGTGTTGCTCGGTCCCAGAGTTGAGGCATTTTGTTGTCCAGAAACTGCTATATTACTTGCAGCCTCTGATTATTATGGTAAAAATGTAGTTCTGTTGCTTTAAACGTTGTAGAAACAAAAGAGTGAACACATGCAGAAAAACAAGCTGCTTTAAACTTTCAAATGCTGAATCTTAGTTATACAAGGACCATCCCTCGTGGTCCTGTTTTCCCTTTATGCAAAGTGGAGAACAGAGAGGGGAGTTTATGATGGCATGTTCTCTCTGGGAGGGAGAGAGGAGCAAGCTCTCTGTGTTTTCTGGCTTCACATATCGACAGATGTGACGTCACTGAGAAATCCTTTACCCCACCTTTAACCAAAGCCTAGTTTTTGTATCCAAGCCAAGCCGATAAAGCTGACACTGATCTGGATCTTTTATATGACTGAATCCATTACGATTAAGATGTACACAGGCCACACATAAGCCAAAGGCTGCATCATGGTTCTGATGTCTAACAGGATTGTAAAGCATTAAAATACATTGATACCACACAACTTTAAAGGCATTTTATTAATTTGGTATTTGTTGATACTACCATTGGATGCAGGACCATAACTGGGAGACACTGATCTATATAACATAACAAACCCGGTGAACATTTGTCTCAGGGATGCTGATTCAGATCTGCTTCAGTGATATTTCGAACAGAAAAGTTAGAAAGTTAAACAAGGTCAGACTTTAAACTCAGCATCTCAGTCTCCTTGAATAGACTTTTTCAGACATCAGGTATTTGAATCAATTTTCAATTCATTTTTAAATGAAAACTGATTTAAAAAGTAGTAAAAGGGATAAAAGGTAAGTCGATTTTATTCATGATGATCAAATTTCAATTTGAGTCTAATCATAAATTAATCTAATATAGGAAATGTTATATGATTAGGTTACAAGTATTGATATTGAATATTGTTCATTCAACTTGTTTTTTATTCTCTTTCTGTCTCTGTCTCTCTCTATGGTTTGTCTTTTCAGGAGAAGAAGATGTCATCTCCAACTTCGCATAAAATCCTGAAACCCCTGTTGTTCTCTGTTTTCATTCTGGGATTCTTGGTCTCTGCCTTTTTCATGTATTTCAAGCCATCCACTAACTGGTTGTTTGACTTGGTACAGCCAGCAGCTTCCGTACATCAGGTCAACAGCCCGGTCCTAACTAACAGTGTCAAAAATGCGACACGTTCAGGTACAACACTTGCGTATCGTATCGCGAGATTAGTGTATCGCTACAGCCCTAATAATCAGTAACTTTACTGTCTCTATACATTTACAATTTATATCCACATAGATCACTTGCATAAATTGACTAAGTCCCCAAAATGTATTTTACTTTATGAACAAACACTATCATGAAATCTGATAACGATTTTAGTGTTTTTAAAAACCGTGTGTATCTCAGTAGTTAAGCTTCTATCTTTAAGCTCACAAAGACATGAAACATCTCTGCGGCCCATCACGGCAAGCATATCACCTTCACCAATGCTTAAACGTGTGATGCAGACGTCTGCCGCAAGGCACTTATGAGCCATTACTACTGTCACTCATCACTTATATCTCATTTACCACCCAGCTTACCTGTGAAACACAGAAAACACCAGGTTACAGGAGCTACTCGGTGCGTCGGTCTGTAACTGCTCCGTCACTATTGGCCAACTTCTTCTGCCAGGCAGAGCATCAGCTGCGTGAAGCACTGCGCGCCCTCTGCTGGCGAGACTTATATTACACTGTTAAATAATACAATGGACAGTAACAGTAATTTAACAAAAATGACCTTTCACATAAAAATCAAATGTGGGGCTACTATTTTCATGTATTTACCTTATCCATAGTGCCACGTTCACAGGCTTTCAAGCTTCCCCCTTTTGCTTCCAAATGTAACAATGGTAATTATGGGCAAACAGTTCAATTTTAGTTTAATCAGACCACAGGATACGTCTCCAAAAATGAAGGTCTTTGTGTCTGTGTGCATTTGCAAACTGTAATCTGGCTTTTAATGTTTTATGTAGAGTACTTTGAATTGTTTTATACATGAAATGTGCTATACAAATAAACTTGCCTTGTCTTGTCTTCCTTTTGGAGTAATAGCTTCTTACTCACTGAGTGTCCTTTCAGTCCATGTTGGTACAGGACTTGTTTTACTGTGGATAATGACAGTGTCCTACCAGTTTTAGCAGCATCTTCACAAGGTATTTTGCTTTTGTTCCAGGGTTGATGCGGCACATTTTGAACTAAAGCATGTTTATCTCTGGAACACAGAACCCATTTCCTTCCTGAGTGGTACGATGATGGACATTCCCATGGTGTTTATTCATGCGTATAATTGCACTGATAGACGTGTCATCCTCAGGCATCTGGAAATTGTACCAAAGGCTGAACCAGACTCGTGGAGGTCCACAACTGTACATGTTGTTTTTAACGGAGGTTTGTGGTAATTTTAATCTTTCTCAAATAATTACTGCCCCTACAAGGCCAACTTCTTAACTGGTGGGTGTGATATTATGAACTCAGTTCAGAAGACTGGTTCAATCTTAATTTTATTCCTGAACACAAGAGCCGGTGCAGAAATGCATAACAATTCTGCATTTAACTGAAAAGAAAAGAAAGATAATAAACTGAATAATTAATTAATTGTAACACACACACACACACATTAAATGTTCCCTTATCTACTTTTCTGTCCTACCTGTTTTTTTTTTGTTTGTTTGTTTTAAGTCCAGTCCAGGTGCTCCCAGGACTGGATGCCAGTTTATCGCAGCCAGGGCATAAAACTTTATATCTGCCTAAATATTTCATGAACAGAGACGAGATGAAAAGATTGACAGCGTGTCAGACTGTACATGTTCACCATTATTTCTGTCCCTGTAAACTGTGTGTGTTGAAAATAGATAGTAATGAATGAATAACAAATCAAGTAAAGGATCAAAAGAGCCAATAATATGAGAAATCAGACTTTGTCCTCAATAATATTTTCAAGATAATTACAACTCTTCTTTGAAGTCCTTCCATCTATTATAACTGATTCAGAGTCATGGGACTGCTAGATTTCATCACACCCTAACCCTAACCGGTAGAACAGGTTCTTCCAGAGACCTTCGCAGACAAATGTATTGACCAGCCAAATGTGTTGCAGACGTTCATCAGTCACCTGAAACAACAGGCTTAATCTTTTTCATCCTCCATTAAAGCCACAGAAGGTAAGATGAGCTGCGAGCTGCTCCTGAGCTCACCTGTACTCTTCCTCTGCCTCTTTTGACTTGAAGCAGGTGTTTTTTTTTTTTTAATTCAAATTCAGTTACACCAGGAAATAAAAATGTGTGGAAACATAAATAACAAACTAAATATTTGTTTTGATATGTTAAATATGCCGAAGCCTAGGTTTAGGGATATTTTCATTGTTTTAAGTCTGTTGTGAAAATTCCGAATTGTCTTAAATCACAACATTATAATTTCACTTCAGTTGCGCACACCATTAGCTCAAGACATGACTTGGACTTAAACTTGTTATTTGACACCCGTGAACAGCCTTCAGCATTTCATTTTTCCACCATTTCCTCCTCTCTGTTGACATGCCTTCCTCTTTGGTCAAGAATACTTACAAAAAAATAAACTGAGATTGGTGATGGTTTATAACAATTATTTCTATTTTTCTGGATGTTGAAGGTTTTTAAAGTTCTTGTATTTAAAAAGTCAGCTGCAGCAACTGTAATTGTTTCTGGAAGTAATCTATCAAATGCTGCCGTGATATGAATCAGATCTGTTAAAAATGAAACTGCTGCATGACATGACGGTTGCTCGGTCCCAGAGTTGAGGCATCTTGTCGAGCAGGAACTGCTGTATCACCTGCAGCCTCTGATTATTACGGTAAACATGTAGTTCTGTTGCTTTAAACGTTGTAAAAACAAAAGAGTGACCACATGCAGGCAAACAAGCTGCTTTAAACTTTCAAATGCTGAATCTTAGTTTTAAGAACCTAACAGAATAATGGCACCGCGTACCAAAGACCAAAATACAGGCACCATCTCCCGTGGTCCTGTTTTCCCTTTATGCAAAGTGGAGAACAGAGAGGGTTTGGCCTGAATTTACTTCGGTATTTTTCCAGCTATCTGGTGACAATAGGAGTGATGGGTCTGTGATTATTAAACCCAGGTATGCAGGCAGGAAGAAGTGGCTGATATAAGGCAGAATGGGAGCAGGTCACACCCTTGTTCGACCAGTGCCTGGGTTTCTGTAACAGGACCTGCATATGATGGAATTTTCACTTGAAACTGGGTAAAGAAGCAGCTGAGGTCTTCTGCCCTTCTGGTTTCTAATCTGCTGCAGCCCCACCAGACCCACTGTGTGTTGTTGTCCATGAAATGTTCTTCAGTTTTTGCCATGCTGGCTTGTTTCACCTCTTTGATGCCTCAGTTGAGGTTAGCTCTAGCAATGCTGCAGAAGCCCCGTCCCCCTGATTTAGAGGCCACATCACAAGTTTAGAGGAGCACCGCCCCCTCCCTAGTTACTGTTGCTAGGTCGGACATTCTTGCTGCTCCTCCATTGAGGGCAATGTTATTTTTCCATTTTTCCAATGCCTATCAACCGTATTTACATTACACTAGCTCAATGAATTTATGAAAAACAACAAAATATGTTACCACAACTATGCTGATGACACACAAATCTACATAACCATCTCACCAGGAGACTACAGTCCAATCCAAACACTGATCAGATGCATTGATCAAATTAGAGACTGGATGTGTCAGAACTTCCTTCAGTTAAATGAAGACAAAGATGAAATAATAGTTTTTGGAGCCAAGGAAGAAAGATTAAAAGTCACCACTCAGCTTCAAAGAGCGAAGTTAGAAACCAAAAACAAAGCCAGAAATCTGGGTGTTGTTATGGACTCAGACCTAAACGTCAGTAGTCACATCAAGACAGTTGTGAAGTCAGCTTATTATCACTTAAAGAACATATCCAGGATTAAAGGACTGATGTCTCTGCAGGATTTAGAAAAACTTGTCCATGCATTTATCTTCAGTAGACTAGACTACTGTAACGCTGTCCTGACAGGTCTCCCTAAAAAGACCATCAGACAGCTGCAGTTAGTCCAGAACGCTGCTGCTCCAGTCCTCACTAACACCAAGAAAGTGGATCATATAACTCCAGTCCTCAGATCTTTACACTGGCTTCCTGTTTGTCAAAGAATTGACTTCAAAATCCTGCTGTTAGTTTACAAAGCACTGAATGGTTTAGGGCCAAAATACATTCAGGATCTTCTGGTTCGTTATGAAGCAACCAGATCCCTCAGGTCATCAGGTTCAAGTCTACTTTCTGTTCCCAGAGTCAGAACTAAACACGGAGAGGCAGCGTTCAGTTTTTATGCTCCTCAAATGTGGAACAAACTCCCAGAAACCTGCAGGTCTGCTGACACTCTCAGCAGTTTTAAATCAAGGTTAAAAACTTTTTTATTTGCCACATTTTATCATAATAATTAACTTTTATTTCTTGCATTTTATCTACATTTTTAGATTCCTAAATCAAAAATAACTGTTGATTAACTTTTTGCATTTTTATTATTATTTTATCTTTTTATTTCCTCCTGTTTTAATGTAATGCTTTGTAATGCTTATGTACAGCACCTTGAATTGTCTTGTACACGAAATGTGCTATACAAATAAACTTGCCTTGCCTTGCCTTGCCTTGCCTAGAATAACGCCGTGGTGAAATATTGCTGATGGGGACCTGCAACAGTGACTCGAGGTGTCCAGAACGTTTTTATTCCCTTTCCCAAACCAAAACAAACGCTGGAGAATGCAGGCTCTGGGTTAAGGTGACTTTCCAAGGTAAATTTACTTTGTTTATTGGATGATTGATTTAACCACCGTTTAGTAAAAGTAATATGATTTAGCAGCAGGGAGGGTGATGAGTGAAAACATCTCTCCATTAGCATTCCAGCTAGCACTAGGGTTGCCACCCGTCCCGTAAATTACGGAATTGTCCTTTATTTTCATGTCTGGAAGGTGGCAACCCTAGCTAGCACGCTAGCCACCTATAAGCTGGCCTTGTTGTCTATGGCCCTGGACATTTATTTTGTTAGGTATAATGTGAGGCTAGTGATGTTAACGTCACTTCATTAATTATATTAATACAATACTGTGACTGTCTGATGTTAACATAGCTCTGGTGTGGGATAGACCTATGGACCAGAGCTAATGCTAACAGAGAACTCATCACCCTCCTTGCCGCTAAATCATATTACTTTTACTAAAAGGTGGATAAATCAATCATCTAATAAACAAAGTAAACTTACCCTGGAGTAAATGTTGGTTTGTTTTGTAACTTTCCCCATGTTCAGTTGCTTGTGTGGACGGACACAACTTAACCCACAGCCTGCATTCTCCAGCGTTTGTTTTGGTTTGGGAAAGGGAATAAAAATGCCCCCTCCAAACGTCCTGGACACCTCGAGTCACTGTTGCAGGTCCCCAGTACCAATATTTTACCACGGCGTTATTCTAGTTTAATGTAAATACGGTTGATAGGCATCGAAAAAATGGCAAAATAACATTGTCCTTAATGGAGGAGCAGCAAGAATGTCCGACCTAGCAACAGTAACTAGGGAGGGGGTGGTGCTTACCGAAAGGTCAATTGTCTCATTATCGATGGTTTCTGATCTGGGAAGACCCAGACGCTTTACTGCGGCTTAGAAAATTGTATGTATTCTTCCCAGTCCTAGTGTTTAAATATATCCCAGTTAGTCTGTGCAACATACAAAGTCTCAGAATCTGGTGAACACTATTTAGAAATAGCTGCTCATTTGACCCACTCTCCATTAAACCCTAACCTCGTGTTCAGACACAGTGCTGTAGTACTTTACCCTCTTTTGTAGTCTATAATTGTTTGCACTTAGTTATTCATTTATTTTATTTTGCTCTTCTTTTGTTGTATTATTTATTACTACCATGATTCTGACATCTGAGTGTGGATCTTTCATATGACTAAATCCATTACAATTAAGATGTACGTTTCACTAATTTGGTCCTTGTTAATACTACCGTTGGATGTCATGGTGTGGATTGGGCATGGCAAAATTTTTTTGATTTTCCATTTTGTTTTCAGGGTTTAGTTGGTGTTTTTGTCTCCCCTGTCTGTCTACTGTCATTAGTCTACCTTGTTTCCTGTTTTACTTTGAAGGTCTGTCTTGTCTTCGTGGTGTTCTACTTCATATCCTTCCGTGTATTTCCCTGATTGTCTGCGCTTGCCTCTCGTTTGTCCCTTTGTGTATTTGAGTCTTGTCTTTCCCTGTCTGTTTGTTGTATCTTTTTGTTATTTTTTTTCTCGTGTTTTCATCTGTAGGTTTCACCATCAGATCCTGGCTCAAATTTGTACCCTGTTCCTGGCCTACTGTCCCAAACCATGGTCTATTCTGATTGAGATTCTGGTTTTGGTGAAAATAATTAAAGGATATTTGATTGACAACCTCCTGTGAACACTCCTGTGTTTTTCGGTCCTCCCCAAAAAAAATATTAGACATCAGATGCAGGATCATAACTGAGAGACACTGATCTATATAACATAGCAAACTATTTGACTCAGTGACTCAGTAATGCTGATTCAGATCTGCTTCAGTGATGCTTGGAACAGAAAAGTTAAAATCAATTTTCAATTCATTTTTAAATGAACACTGAATCAAAAAGTAACAACAGAGATAAAAGGTACGCTGCTTTTATTCATGAGGATCAAAATTCAGTTTGAGTCTAACAAATATCAATCTAATATAGGAAACATTGTACAATTCATTCACAAGTTTGATATTGAATCTTTATTCTCTTTCTGTCTCTGTCTCTCTCTATGGTTTGTCTTTTCAGGAGAAGATGATGTCATCTCCAACTTCGCATAAATCCTGAAACCCCTGTTGTTCTCTGTTTTCATACTGGGATTCTTCGTCTCTGCCTTTTTCATGTATTTCAAGCCATCCACTAACTGGTCATTTGACTTGGTACAGCCAGCAGCTTCCGTACATCAGGTCAACAGCCCAGTCTTAACTAACAGTGTCAAAAATGTGACCATAGTGCTGCTCTCTGGTTTTGGCCCTTTGGACAACAAACAAACTTGGGTGGCTGCAGCTCTCTCTTCAACATCGAGGGCTGCTTCATCACAGCAGACAAAAACTTCTATAATGAGTCAGATGCGGTCGTCATCCATCACCGAGACATCTCCAGTGACCTGTCCAACCTGCCAAAACTCCAGCGACCACCGTACCAGAAGTGGATATGGATGAACATGGAGTCACCGACACATTCAGGGAAACATCCTGGGATGGAGAACTTGTTCAATTTGACTCTTAATTACCGTCAGGATGCTGACATTAGAATACCTTATGTGTACATGGTGGAAGGAGAGACTGAGGAGAACTTTGTTCCACCTACCAAAGACAAGCTGGTTTGCTGGATTGTGAGTAACTGGAACCCAAATCATCTGCGGTCAAAATATTACAATGAACTTAAAAATCACATTGAGGTTCATGCATATGGAGGTGCCTTCGGAAAGCGCATTTCTAATGAAGACTTCCGTCCGATCATAACCAGCTGTAAGTTTTACTTGTCTTTTGAGAACTCAATCCACAAGGACTACATTACTGAGAAACTGTACAACCCGCTCTCTACGGGCACAGTTCCGGTGGTCCTCGGCCCACCGAGGAAAAACTACGAGAACTTTGTTCCAGGAGACGCCTTCATCCATGTGAATGACTTTGCTTCACCCAAGGAGCTGGCTGAGCACCTGCTGCTCCTGGACAAGAACACAACAATGTATAATAGGTACTTTGAGTGGCGTCGGCACTTTAAAGTAAAGGGAACCATTTTCGTGACAGAGCATACATGCCGGGCTTGTGATTACCTTAGAAGGAACAAAGAGTATAGAGCATTCAATAACCTTGACAAGTGGTACTGGGGATGATAGTCCTCTAAGGACCGATGCAGTAGGGGTGCAACGGTACAGGTGGCTCACGGTACGGTCTGTACCGCGGTTTTTGTGTCACGGTTTCGGTACGGATTCGGTACGGTTTCGATATGTGTTTTGTGCATTAACCCGTTACCATTCCGACGGCCCTCAGTCCGCAATTTCTGTAATTTACAAAACTAAACCATAATTTACACAGCTCATATGTTACGTGAGGTAGTCATGCGACATATCTTTGGAAAGCTAAGATTCTTGTGATTCAATCACACGATGCAAACCATTTCAGGGTATAATCATAACAGCAGGTACAATCAACGCCTTTGTCACACCACAAACAAACAAACAGTTACAAAATTGACGCAACTTACGAATTAATCGTTTTAGAAGTCGTCCGACAAAAATATTCCCACAAAAATGGTCTGGTTAGATTCACAAAGGTCCAGTCGATCCAATCCAGTAAAGTATTTAGTCCAAAATGCATTATTATACCAGTAAAGCCTGTTGAGAAAGCGTAATGATGCGTCATGATGGTAACGCTGGAGATGCTTGCCCATATTGCTTGTGTTTCCTTTTGAGTATGGGACACGTTGCAAGCAGCGTTTACAGACTGTTACATTTTTGATAACTGTTTCCACTACATCGTTGGTGTACTCAATAGCAAAATCAAAATGATCCCACACCCGGCGATTTAAATAAACCTGGTGCTTCTTGGAACAGCTTTTTCTCGACTTCGCAACCGCTGGCCATGCCTGCTTGATTTCTTTCATTTCCTGCATCTATTAGCTGCAGCCAGCCGGCCAAAGTATGATAGGTTGGTCACTGAGTGAGCGGAGGCGAGCCTGCTGCCTTAAAGGCACACACGCACACGCCCGTATAACAATCAAGTCCAAAGCAAGATTATTAGAACATATGCAGAGTGAGAATTATACAATGACAATTGGGGGGGGTCAACATTTTCTAGAGATGACAAACATGACAATTAGCCCCTTCTTTAGGGGGGTCGAAGTTGAAATTGGGGGGGTCAAACCCCCCCGTAAATCGCACTATGCATATGTACCGCGGTACATAAGACCGTATTGTCCCATGGAGGTCGTACTGAACCGCACCGTATTTTACCGAGTACCATTGCATCCCTACAATGCAGTGCTTCGAGGACTTATTGATATCTCATATATAAAAAAGTAGTGGTTCTTGAAAAGACTCTTATAAACCAAAGTTATAGTAATTTATGATATTGAGGCATGTTGTGAAAGGAAGGTTACTTTTTAATCATGCTGTGAATTTATCCACAAGTCCAAGTGGGAACCATGTGGACGAAGATACAATTCAGTGGAGAACAATGCACACAATATGATAAGAGTGCCTGTGTATTCTCTTTCCTTTTATTATTTTTATTAACTTTTTTAATTCTTTACTGTCATCTCACTATATATCCTAGAAAAGATTGAGGGATATTTCTTTAAGTTTTTTCTTTGCACATAATTTAATTTGGATAATATGAATGTTAATGGAATGAATTAATCGTGTGTGTGTGGTTGTTTGTCTGTGGGTTTGAATAATAATATTTTAAACTTTTTCAGATCATGTTAACAGAGAACACATTTTGAGTTAATCATGTCTGTAGGAAAAAGGAGGGAAATTTACAATGAAACCATCCAATTATTCATTTGTGACTTACCTGGGAGTTATGATCTGTGTTTTTTATTTGTTTTATTGTTTACAGAGAGCATTCAGCATTAAAGATGATGACTTTATCATTTAATAGATTTTTTTTTTCCAGCAAAATGTGTTCATACTTGATGTAGGATGAGAGATGGAATATTCTCCAGCAAATTTAAGGTTATCATTTTGCTCATCATTCTCTATTTACTGCCCAGAGGTACCAGTGATCGTAACATCCATCCATCTGCTGTTCAGCAGTATTTATCAGTGTTCAGTTAACCTGATGGCCGAACCACATCAGTTGGCTCTTCTTATTGTGAAGGAGCAGTATCTCTCCTCCAAGTCCCTCCTGAAGAACTTCTTAGCCTATCTTCTCTCAGCGATAGTTCAGCCACTCTGTGGCAACGGTTTGAGCCCTTGCCCTCATTCTTTCTGTCACACTTCGCTCCTGTAGATGTGGGTTGGAATGTAGACCAGTGGGAAAACAAGGAGCCTTAAGCATGCTTAAATATGCTTAAGCATGCCAAGCCACAAGCCTGTTCTGGGATTTTGATTGCATTTCAATGATTACAATACTTTTATATAAATGCATCTGAACAATAAATACATCTATCAGCAGAATGATATACGTGGCACACTTGGATGAGTGTTAATGTATGTGAATGTGAGTGTCTACAAAAACAGGAAACCAAACTGGCATCAGTTTCAACTTCAGTTTGCCAGGGAGGAGCAGCGTATAACCTGTACAGCCTGCCCAGGTGTGTTGTGCCTGTGACAGGAGTCACCTCCACCCACAACGTTTTTGCAAACAGGAAGACACACAGTCAACCGCTGACAAGACAACGACCAAACCTGTACAACCACCTGTACAAGGTTTTAGACTGTTGTAAATGGTAATTATAACCAGTTCCAGCACTTATAACCAGTTCCAGCACCAGCTCCACATGCAATAAAACACATCAGCAAAACCAGTGTGAAGCTATTCAAATTCATTTTTCTTGTACCTGTCAACCACATGCCATCAAGTGCTCTGATTCTGTGGATTCTGTCTGTGTGGGTTACAGGGAAAAAAAAGTGTAAAATTCAATTTTCCAAGGTAAAACACAAGTCTCACATGGGTTGTGTGCGTTATATGTGTTGTGTGTGTCATCTTTGTGTCCATGTACGCACATGCATGCATACACACCATCCCCATCAGGAAGTGAATGTTCAGTCTTATCGGAGGTAAAATTTGCAGAGAGATTGTTGGGAGGAGGACTGCAGGTGAGGTTTGTCAAAATTAAAAAAAATAAATAAATAAAATACAGTTTTAGCAGTAATTTACGGTTGGGGATTGTGGATATGGTGAACAAACTTTAGAAAAATGCTCTCATATTTAGTCTTGTTTAACACCATGGTTAGGGTTTTTTTTTTTTTTTTTTTTTAATGATCAAGGAAGTAAATGAACAGGAAAGCCAAATATGAAGATATCAGACTTTGACTTGGAGGCGTTACCACCGAGCTGTACTAATCTAACAAGGCTTTTTGTCTACTTATATATTTAATTAACAGACAAACTCTGAATTTTAGTGCACATGTTATCATAGTTTACGTCTTCTCTGTTCTTTTTGTCCCCTGTGCTACACTGTATGGATGTAACTTTAATTTGAGTAACACTATTGTCAGGCACCTCCACCCCTCCCTCCTCCTGTATTTAACAGTGGGCAGCATAAAATAATAAAAGAAAAAGTGACCAGAAAGGCAAACGCTTCTTCCCAAGACTCCAACAAAAAAATGTGTCCATAAGCTGTGGAATCACCAGAGTCGTCTGAAACAACAGGATTAATCTTCCTCGTCCTCC